>CM053624.1:211214440-211231420 GCA_028646595.1 Phalanger gymnotis
TCTGCCACTTTGTGGGTTCTGCAGCTCTAGAATTGGTTCAGAGCCATTTTTTTTTATAGGTTTTTGGAGGGATTTGGTGGGGAGCTCACGCCAGTTACTGCTTTCTGGTCGCCATCTTGGCTCCGCCCCCCCCAAAGGGACTTTTAGGGGTTATTGGGTCCAGCCCTCATTGAAGCAAAAATCCCTTTTACTGAATCTCTAAGAAGGTCATTCAGATTCTACTTGAAAACTTCAAGTGATAGGAAACACTTATAAAGTAGTGATGTATGATTCTAGGTTGCTCTGATTGTTCAGGAGTGTTTCTTTGTAAAAGTTGGCATTAATACGGACTTTCAGTTAGGAGAGTGCCTAGTACATTAATGCTATTTTTTAAATTCTAAATCACTAATTTTCTGTGTGAGGATTTTATTGTATTCCTTGTGTTAATGATCTTTCAAATAAAACAAAGGTGTAGTAAACTCATTTATCCAGGAAAAAAATTTAAAAAGAAGTGTTTCCTTATATTGAACCAAGACTTACCTCTCTATGATTTCCACTCATTTGCTCCTGGTTTTGCCCATAGAGGTCAAGCAAAATAAAGCTAATACCTCCCTCCAGATTTTATATAATTAAAAAATTATCTGTAACATCAACATACTGGAGGAAAAAACAGTGTAAGTTATTAATAAAAAGGTTTTTTTTTTTCCTCCTGGGCAAGCGGGTTCCTAAATTTTCAGTCTTCATAGGAATGTCATTTTCCTAATTGACACTCTTCCTCTACTGCCTGGACTAAAGCTTGCCTAACAATTAAGTCATTCATCATTGTCTGAAGATAGAAGGCATGGGCGGGAGGGGGAATAACAAGAGTCATTTATACAGACCTCAAAGTTTACAATGCATTTACTATATAGTAAGTCATTAGAGACTCAGCATCCTTGTGAAATAGATATCTTTCCCCCCATTTCAACAATGGGGAAATTGCAGCGTAGAGACGTTTAAGAAACTCATCCATCCTCTCATGGCTAGGAGTCAGTGACAAGATTTGAACCCTAAATCTACCTGACTCCAGGCCCAGCACTCGATCCACTACATCATGCTACATCTCTGTGGAAAGACAAGAACAGGTTAAAAAGCAGGCCTGTCAGCAAGTCTATTCTGAATTCTTTGGTGTGAATAGTTCACTGAAATGCACCATTGTGGAACCTGTGATTGGGCACTGGGAAAATTTGTCTGTACAATCTACTTAAGCACATAAGAATAAAGCTTAGGATAATGGAAAGCGTTCTCTGAGGAAAATCCCCACCTCCAAAATGCCAGCATCTTCATTAGGAGCGAGAAAGGAATTCTTCTTATAATCTTCGTTGTTTTTTCAATCGTGTCTAACTCTTCGTGACCCCATTTGGGGTTTTCTTGGCAAAAATACAGGACGAGTTTGCCATATCTTTTTCCAGCTCTTATACTCTTAAGCATAGTTAAACTCAGTGTAGCACAAAGACATAACAAGTTACTTTTCTAGTTATCAGGCCCATGCACCAAGACAGACACACGTGGCCAATAATAGCAAGGCAGTTATGCAACTGCGCAGCTCAGCACCTCCACTGAAAATTAGCCAAATTGTAGCACAAGTGTGGAAACTTTTGCCACTCCTGGGAAGTCTTTCTCTGGCACATTAAGGTTACTATAAAAATGTTTCATCCATCACCTCATTGGACGTCTTACTCTACACTATTGACTGAGCTGTGTTGTTTTGGGTACCATAACCTGAAATGGAAGAAATCTATGCAGATGAGAAAATCATCCCAGTGATAGCACAGCTCCCTGGCCTTGATCTCATTCAGGACTTTTGTTTCTGAGTGAACATAATTCTTTCCTAGTTCTCCAATAGACCCCTAGAAAATTTAGATTAAATGAAGGCTGAAGTCTAATTTCATGGAAGGTACATGGAAAGTCTTCACCAGAAGCATAGAAACGTCATGTTCCTAAATATAATAATAATTGCTGGAGTTTATATATCTCATCACAAAATACTTTCCTTGCAACAATCCAGTGTAATACAGCAGAAAGAACATCAGAACTAGAGTCACATTATTTCAAAACCATAATCGATTTTCAATACCAGTTATGCCAATTTCTGAGTGACTTTGGGCAAGTCACTTCCAATCTCTAGGATTCCATTTCTTCATTTATAAAATGAGATTTTAGATCATGTGTCTGCAAAGTTTCTTATTTTTGTCTAAATCTTTAATTTCACCAATATATAGAACTCCTGGTATGGAAGCATCCTCTGCTGATATAGATCAGCAACTTCTTTTTAAAAAACCTAAAGTCTTAGATAGTTGCCTGGGACACTGAGAGGTTAAGTGACTTATCCAGAATTGCATAACTAGCAACTCAGAGGCAGGATTTGAACCCAGGTCTTTCTAACTCCAAGAGTAGACTTCTTTCCACGACTACTGCTCCTCTCCTAAGATTCCTCTTAGCTCTAAATATTATTAAAAGAAGTAAGGTGATTTATCCATGGTTATATAGCAACTATCTCCTATAATCTTTCTGTCTTATAATCGTTCTGTTATTTCATGGAACCTTTGGGCTAAGGATGGAGTCCATGGAAGGTAAGGAAATGGATCTAATCATTTTATGACAACTCTGTAACATCAAATGGATTATCATGCACCCTGAGGATTCTCACCTAATAATAATAGATAACTACGTGGGTTGACCTCCTAATCATCCATTACAATAAAAGGAAATAGTGAAAAAATCTGGATTGGGAGTCAGAGAACCTGTGTTTGAATTCCACCTTTGCTATTTACTACCAGGTGACTATAAGCAAATCATGCAATACCTCTGGACTCAGTTTCCTCATCTATAAAATGAAAAGATTGAACTAGATGGCCTTTAAGACCCCTTTCAGGCCTAGATCTATGATTATATGATCTCAAACCACACTAGCAGGCAAAATTCTCAGAATAAGATCAAAAGGGCTGTACCACTTCCTCTAAGTCACTCCCCAAATAATCGGAGGTTCATGGAGATTTAGTCATTTTTCTTAGAAGCCCAAATAGTTAATGTGAGCATCTGTCCCCTGACTCCAATGAACACCTAATTGCTGGGGAGTGACTTGTATATTGAAGAAAAATGGGAAGAAGAGAAGAGAGCATTTGGCTGAATTCAAGTCACCAAGTCCAGAAAATCTTCACCTTAGGAAACTGAAAGAACTATTGGATGTGATTGCTGAGCTCATGTCAGACATGTCATGTCTACATCTCTCACGTAGAATGGGAGAGATCCCATAAACCAGGGGAAAAGCAAATTTTGTCTTGAATTCTCCCTCCATTAAAATGGGAGTAGAGTCTGCAAACTATAGACGAGTGAGCTTCACTTCTATTTCTGAAAAGAACATATTATTAAAAGGATGGTTTGTGCATATTTAGAAAGAGAAACAATGATTATTATAAGTCAGCATGATTTTACCAATAACACACATCATACCAGTACAAGCCCATTTCCATTTTGATAGGGAAACTAGTCTTGTGGATCAAGAAAATGTTAAAGACATAATATATTTGGATTTCAGCAAAACATTTGATAAACTCTCTTGCGCTGTCACTGGGGACAACATGGAGAGACATAGGCTAAGTGACAGGACATTCAGAACTCATAGGCTGAAAGAATTGGGAGAATTCAATCTAGAATAGAGAAGAATTTAAGTGGATGGTAAAATGGTTGTCTGTAGGTATCTGAAGTACTATTCTGTGGAAGATGGAATAAATTTGTTCTGCTTGTTCTCAGAAGACTATGTTAGGAATGACATATAGAAGTTTCAGAGCAAGATTTGGCTAATTGTAAGGAGAAATTTTCTAAGAATCATAGTTATCATAGCTGATGGTTTAGTTGGTTGTACTGAAATGCTTTTTTTTCTTCTTTCTTTAAAAAAATATTTGTTCAAAGGGATAGCTTGCTAGGTGGGAGGGGGAAAGCTATTTGAAAATGAAGGTGTTGCATAAACACAAGATATCAATAAAAATAAGATTAAAAAAAATTAGGACTGTCCCAAATTGGAATGGGTTGCCTCAAGAGGGAATGATTTCTTGTCAATAGATATCTTCACAGACTGGATAACCACTTTTATCAGTGTTGTAAAAAGTCTCCTTAGTCAGAAATGGACTACGTGCCTCCAGAGACCCCTTGCCTTCTGTCTCTATGATTCTATATGCATTGGCTGTTTTGATTTATATAATCAGTACTTTTAGACCCATAAAATCAAGAAGTTGAAATGACCTTAGAGTTTACCTAATCCAACCTCAATTTCACCAAAGGGAAAATTGAGGTCTGGAAAGAAATTTTGATAGTAGAGAGCAGAGCCAATATTTAAACCCAGTTCTTGATTCTCAGTCCAGTGTTCATGCCAGGATATCAGGCTATTTCCCCACAGTAATTTACCCTTTTAAACCAAGCCTTATGTAAGGAACCTAAAGAAAAGCGGTCCCTATTACATGGCCCTATCTATATAACGTTGAGGTCCTGTATATCTTTTTATTCCTGAAATCCTTGGACATAGACATCAGCCCCAGACTACATTCAGACAAATCCCAATCCAAGTTCCTCTTTTTCCTCCTACTTTTCTGTGCACTGTACTGGTACAAATTACCAAGAATCCAATTAAAGTACCACTTCAAGTCAACATTTTCTTATAAATCTCCTTTAGTTAACATATAGTAGCTATCAATTACACACCTGGACCAAGCATTATTGCCTTCGATTTAAAAGAGAACCATCATCAGTATTACCTTGACCTACCATCCCTCCTTCCTGGTCCCTGTGTATACATGCATACATGCATACACCAACATACATATACATACACATACAAATACACACATATCAATTCACATACATATATACATATATCTATACATATGTATGGATATGTGTGTGTATATATATTCATATATTATGGATATATGTATACACACATTCATATACTATGGAAAGGCTTCCCTATCTACTCAAGTAATTATTAAAACTCCTTAAGGGCATGGAACTGATCTGTTCATAACTACATTCAACATAGCCTAGGGTTTTACACATAGTAGGTGCTTTATAAATATTTGTTGAAAATATGTCTGTGTGTGTTACTTAGTCCAAATCTGATTTTTTCCTCTCTTAATAATAGCCAGGATTTATATAGTGCTTTAAGGTTTGCAGAGAAATTTACATAGATTATCTCATTTGATCTTTACAACAATCATGTGAAGCACCATTATTATGTCCATTTTACACATGAGGAAACCAAGGCTTAGAGTGGTTAAGTGACTTGCCTGGAGCGACAAAGCTGATATCTGAGGTAGTATTCAAAGTCAGGTTTTCCTGACTCCAAACTCAACGTTCTATCCCTCCTTCACTTCTTTTTTTGTTTATTTTTAGTTAGATTTATCTAGTTCTGAGAGAGGAAAGTTGAGGTCCTCCACTAGTGTAATTTTATTGTCTATTTCCTCCTATAACTCATTTAACTTCTCCTTCAAAAATTTAGATGCTTGGAACATATATGTTTAGTATTGATATGACTCTATTGTCTATGTTACCTTCCAGCAAGATATAATTTCCTTCCTTATCTCTTTTAATTAGATCTATTTTTGCTTCTGCTTTGTCTGAGATCATGATTGCTACCTCTGCTTTTTTTTTTTTTGCTTCAGCTGAAGCATAATAGATTTTTCCCCAATCCCTTTCCTTTACTCTGCATATATCTCTCTGCTTCAAATGTGTTTCTTGTAAACAACATATTGTAAGATTCTGGTTTTTAATCCATTCTGCTATCCACTTTCATTTTATGGGTGTGTTCATCCCATTCACATTTATGGTTATGATAACTAACTGTGTATTTCCCTCCACACTATTTTTACTTGTTTATCACCCCTCTATTTTACCCCCTCCATCCTGTCCCTCCTCACGTGTTTAATTCTTATCACTGTCTTCTCCAATATACCCTCTTTTTTATCAGTCCCTTTTCCTCCTATTATCCCCATCCCTTTTTACCTCCTTATAGGGTAAGGTAGATTTCTATATCCAAATGAGTGTGTACATTATTCTCTCTTTGAGCCAATTTTGATGAGAGTAAGTTTTAAATTTTGCCCACCACCACACCCCGCATCTTCCTCACCATTATATCTCTTTCATATTTCCTTTATATGGAATAATTAACCAAATTCAACCACCTCCCCTTCTTCTTCTAGTGCAGTTTTCTTTCTCACCCCTTTATTTTGTATTTTGGGGTATCATTCCATCAAAGTCACCTTATATCCACATTCTCTGTCTACATATACTCCTTATAATGGCTCTTATAGAAATAAAGTTGAGTTACAAACATCTTGCCATTTAGAAATTTAAACAGTTTAATCTTATTGAATTTCTTATATTTTCTCTTTCTTGCTATTTTTTTTTTTACTTTTTTATGTTTTCCTTGAGTCTTGTATTAGGAGGTATTTTTTTTTTAATTCAACTCTAGTCTTTTAATTAGAAATGCTTGAAAGTCATCTATTTCATTAAATGTTTACTTTTCCCATGAAAGATTATATTCCATTTTTCTGGGTAGATGATTCTTGGTTGTAATCCTAACTCCTTTGCCTTCCAGTATGTCATATTCAAAGCTCTCAGGTTCTTTATTGTGGAAGTTGCCAAATCCTCTCCTTGATCTGTGAGCTCTGGAATTTGGCTATGATGTCCCTAAGAGTTTTCATTTTGGGATCTCTTTCAGGTGGTAATTGAGGGATTCTTTCAATTTCTATTTTGCCTTCTGGTTCTAATATATCAGGGCAGTGTTCTTCAATAATTTCTTGAAAGATGTTGTGCAGCCTCTTTGATTCTTATATTATTTCTCCTGGATCTATTTTCTAGGTCAGTTGTTTTTCCAATGAGAAATTTCACATTTTCTTCTCTTTTTTTTTTACTTTTAAAATTTTGTTTTATTGTATCTTGATGTCTCATAGAGTCATTAGTTTCTACTTGTTCAATTTTCATTTTTAAGGAATTATTTTCTTCAGTGAGTTTTTGTACTTCCTTTTTCATCTGGCCAATTCTATTTGTTAGGGAGTTATTTTCCTCAGTAAATTTTTGTATACCTTTTCCCATGCTATTGACTCTTTTTTTTTCATTATTCTCTTGCATTTTTCTCATTTCTTTTCACAATTTTCCTTCTACTCCTCTAATTTGCTTTTTAAAATTCTTTTAAAGCTCTTCCAGGAATGCTTTTTGGGCCTGAGACCAAATTATATTTTTCTTTGAGGCTTCACATGTAACCATTTTGACACTATTGTCCTCTTCTGAGTTTATGCCTTGATCCTTCCTATCACCCTAGTAACTTTCCATAGTCAACCTCTTTTTGTTTTTTGCTCATTTTTCCTGCTTTCTTTGGTGACTTGGTGTTTTCATGTGAGAGTTGGGCTCTGTTCCTGCACTGTCCCAGGCTTTTTAGGCTGGGGCTCTGGGTCTTACTGTTGGCATTCACTGTTGGCTTCAGGACTTCACTGTTTGCTTTCTCTGGAGGGTAGACTTCCTTTCTGACTTGTACTGGGTCCTTCCCATTGGTCTCCCCTGGGTGTGGGGGTTAGTTGCTGGCTTGCCCCAGGGGTGGGACCCTGCTGCTGAGATACTATGGAAATAAGGTGTCTTTGCTGGTAGGCCTCAGGGTGGGGTTTTGCAGTTGGCCAGCCCTAGGGTGGGACTTCACTACTAGTCAGCAATGGGGTCTAGGCCTCCACTGGAGGTGAGATCACTGGGATGAGGCCTTGTATGCTGCACAGACTGCTCACTTGCCTAGGGGGCTGTTGGTCTGTAAAAGGGTGAGGCCTCACTGGTGGACTGCCTCAGGCCTCTTGCTGTGAGGCTGCCTGCTGCTTCTCTTGGACATCACTCCTCTCCCACCCCAGCAAGACAGACTTTCCCTGCTTCCCTGCTCCTACATCAATTCTGAAGCATTTTTCACATTGTTTGGAAGGGAATTTGGGAGGGCTTCAGAGGGTTCCTTCCTCACTTTGCTATCTTGGCTTCTATGATATATAATTGTAATGAAATTCTATTGTTGTATGAGAAACGACAAACAGGATGATTTCAGAAAAACCTGGAAAGACTTACGTGGACTGATGCAGAATGAAGCATGCAGAACAAGGAGAACGTTGTCCACAGTGATAGCAATATTGTATGATGAACAATTGTGAATGACTTAGCTCTTTTCAACAATATAGTGATCTAAGACAATCCCAAAGGACCGACGATGAAGCATACTATCCATTTCCACAGGAAGAACTGAAGGAGTCTGAATACAGACTGAAACATACCAGTTTTACTTTATTTTTTGTTTCAGTTTTCCACAAAATGACTAATGTTGAAATATGTTTCACGTGATTACACATGTATTACCTATAACATATATCAGATTGCTTACCATTTCTGGAAGGTGGGGGGAGAGGTGGAAAGAGAATTTGGAACTCAAAATTTTAAAAAACAAATGTTGAAAATCGTTTTTACATGTAACTAGGAGGGGGAATAAAATACTCTTTAAAAATTGAAATGGACTGATTGCCTTGGAATATAGCGAGTTCTTCTTCAATAGAAATCTTCAAGTAAAGGCTAGATAATCACTTCTTGGGTATTTTACAGTGAATGAAAGAATGAATAAATAGACAAATACATGGAAAAAAATTACTTAGTGCTTGTTACAAGTTAGGTACTGTGTACACCCAAATAAATAAATAAAACAATACCTGTCCTTAAGCAGCTTACATTTGAAAAGAGGGTGACAATGCATATCAGGCAATGGTGACCTGAGATAGCTGAAATCATAGGGATGATGAGTAGACTGAGAAGGCAATAAAGTGACAGGCCCTTTCTAGAAGCAATGGTAGCGTTGCTCTGATGACTGCAAGACAAGCAAGGCTAGGTAAATGCAAAGAGCTCTCTCACATACTACTCTGCCCTGGGAGCAAGAGAAGAAGGTCTGGTTGGAAGGCAGAGTAGCAGGGCCACTTTGGAGAAGGGTGGTGGCTATGCAAGTCTAGTGGCTTATACAGATGCTGTTCATGATGCTATCTAGATGGAATGGGCTCTCAGGAGTCAATCTGATTCATTTTGAAGTGTGGATTGGACTGTTTATTATCTCATTTTTTTCAATCATATCTGACTCTTCATGACCCTGTTTGGGGTTTTCTTGGCAAAGACACTGGAGTGGTTTGCCATTTCCTTCTCCAGTTCATTTTACAAGATGAGGAAACTAAGGCAAATAGGGTGAAGTGACTTGCCTAGGGTCCAAACAGCTAGTAAGTGTCTGAGGACAGATTTGACCTCAGGATAACGAGTCTTCCTGACTCCAGGCCTGGCACTCTATCATTTTACCACATAGCTGCCCCATGGATTGGACTACAAAAGTCCCTTCCAACTTAAAATTCTAAAATTCAATAGGAAAAAAAGAAACCTACATACTGAGGAAGTGATTCAAAGACTGATTCAAAGGAGAGATTAAAAGATCTCTGTAGAAACCTGTAGAAATTTCTACTTCATAGAACCTCAGAATTGGAATGTACCTATCCAGTCCAATCCATGCTATAGCGTTCCTTTTACATCTCTGACAAGTGGTCATTCAGTTTTCGCTTGAAGGAACACTCATTATTTCAGGAGGCAGCCAATTGCACTTTGGGATTATTCTAATTGTTAAGAGGTTTTTGGTTTTTTTTTTTTTTTTTTTGGTTGCCCAGAGCATAACTGCCTTTGCAATTGTTACTCATTGTTCCTATTTCTGCCTTCTTGGGCCAAGCAAGACAGGCTGTTCTTCTTCCACATGACAGGCCAGGTACCCAGCCCCCACTTTAGAGATGCTTCCTTCTTCCACGGAACTATGGAAGTGTCTTAGCCTCTTAAGGCTTCAATTTCCTTATACATAAAGGAGGTGAGCATAGCTGAGATGCAACCTTCTTGTATTCCCTGATCCCTGATTAGAAGTGGTGACTAACAAAATAGCCCCAAATTGAGAGTGCTTCATATGTTGTGGGGTTTCTCAGTCTTATAGCACCACATCTTCCAAAAAGCTCTTCTCTCTTTCCCTACTTCTCAGTTGCAGAATGGACAGGAGGAACATTTTGAAGATTTTTTTCCCTCTCTGCTTTTGTGAGATATCACTTTACATTATCCCTATTAAATTTCCTCTTATTCTATTTGGCTCATTGTTCTAGCCTAGCTCTTCCATAGGGGAATGTATTGGAACAAAAGTATAAATGTCTAACTGTAACAACCAAGCACAGAGGCAATTTTCACAGCATTTAGGGCTGAGAGGGTCATAGGGATCCCAGATTTAGACTTAGAAGAGACTTTAGACATCCTCTAGTCCAAAAACTGAGGCTCTGAGATCCCAAAGAAATCTGCCTGAACTTACAAAGATATTAAGTACAAAATCTGGGATTCAAACACAGTCTTCTGACTTCATATCCAGTGTTCTCACTCCATCATGCTGGTCCTCTATCCTCAGTACTAAATAAAACACCCAGAAAACTGAAATTTCCCTTTCACACCATAAAGAAATCTGGCAGAGGTAACAGGGAATGGCCTGAAAGCACCAAGTAGTGAGAATAAAAATATCCCCATTCTCAGTCAAGCAACATAATTGACTTTGCTTGTTCTCATGGGCCTCGCATATAAGCTGTGTTCGCCCTCATCCTTCCTGGGCTACTTCTGATTCATGAGGGAGAAAGCAAATTTACTTCTCTCTTTATAGGAATTTCGGCTGTGGATGACAAGTTAATAGATTCAGAACTGAAAAAGACCTTGGTGGTAATCAAATCTAACAATATCATTTTAAAGATCAAGAAACTTGAGGCCCAGCGTGGAAAATTGACTTTGACATGATCACACAGGGAGAGCGTAGCAAAAAAAGTTAAGCCCAGGTCCTCCTAACTCCAAATCAAGAACTCTTTCTATTACACTATGGGGCAGCCTGCTTAGACTTCTGTAAAGAATAGATTATGATTGAGTATGGTAACTACTCATGCCATTTTTTTGGGTGGGGCTAGGGAGTTGAAGAGGAGACTTTTGATTTCCAGAAAATAACTTTTAATGGGGTTTCTCTCTTCTGGTTTTTTGTTTGAAAAATGTGGTCACTTCAATGATGAAGCAAATAGGAGAATCTGATGTTTACTCTTCTATTGCCAAAAAAGTGATGTTGAATGAATTGGAGTTAGATAATCAATCAACAAACATGTATTGAGTGCCTATTATGTGCCAGGTTCTATGCTAGGTAGGCATTGGAAATACAAAGACAAAAGAATGAAACAATCCCTACTCTCAAGGAACCAATCTCTCTCAATTGGAGCCAAACATTCTAACATGGCTTGGTAGAGCACAAAGGTAAATGTGTCAGTCTGATGATCCATGGTTTCCCCCAAACCCCCGTTCACTCCACATAGTTTTGCAAATCCACACTGTATGCATCCGTTGGTTTCACCACACTAGGTCTCTCCATCTACCACCACCTACTTATTTTATCCAGGCCAATTGAATGCTCGTGGTGAGGCAAAAAATGCTCTCCTCCAGACCCCACCACTCCAAATGACCTGGATTCCAGGTAAAGTTTCTATACCCTATGTGACACTAGGGCAGCTAGGTGGAGCAATGGATAGTGTGCCAGCCTGAAATCAGGAAGACTCATCTTCCTGAGTTCAAATCTGGCCTCAGACACTTATTTAGTTGTGTGATCCTGGGCAAGTCACTTAACTTTGTTTGCCTCAGTTTCCCTATCTGTCAAATGAGCTGGAGAAGGAAATGGCAAACCACTCCAGTACCTTTGCCAAGAAAATCCCAAATGGGCTCAGGAAGAGTTGGATAAAATTGAAAAAATACTGAATATTATATTAATGACTCATAAAAGAGATCACTGAAATCCTGATTTGCTGCCCCTGCTTAGGCTCAGAATCCCTAATTCTTAATTACCCATCTCAGTGCAGAAGGAGTAGGGCCTGTAGTCAGGGAACCATGCCCACTGAATGTTTTCCCACTGTTTACAAAAAATTAAGCAATGCTTGCAAACACTAAAGAAGCCCCAAACACTGGTGTCTGGGGGTGAAATTAGCACCTGTCTTTACAGATTGGAATAAATCAGGCTTTTTGGTAGGTAGTTATTTTTCAGTGGATAAGATTTGACCTGCAATAATCCAAATCAGGATAATAATGAGTCAGAATAACGGAAGTCCTATTGTATTTTCCAGCAGTAGGCACTAATGTGGTAATGAACCAATGCACGCATTGACTGATAAAACTGTTCCTTTGCAAAGAACATCTGATAATGCCATCAAAATCCACAATTTACAAATCTCTCTTGGAAATCTCTCTTGCAATTAGGGATTCAGAAAGCAGGCATTTCTTGTTCCTATTTATATTAAAGCTGTGGCATGATAGCCTCTGATGGAATAAACTTTTTAGAGGTGAAGATACAGTTTTATATTTCTTCTTTTTCAGTCAATCAACCAAGAAGCATTTATCAAGTGCTTACTTTGAATGAATGAAAAAGCATTTATTAAGCACTTAATATGTGCCAGGTGCTGTGTTAGGCACTGAGCATTTTCTCCTAGCTGACAATTTCCCTTCCAGTTCAAAGAAGAGTAACTAGCTTCTATTTCTTCTTTTTTGTCTTCTCAATGGTAGTAATTACAGTTATCATTAATTTATTTAAGAAGCATTTATTATCATAGGATTTCGACCTAGAGGAGAGCTTACAGATCACATCTCCCATCCCTATAATTGTAGAAACCTGAGGTCCAGAATAACAAAATGATTGAGGTAAATTGCTGGTAAAAGCAGTACTTGATGCTACCTCGCCTAATTTCTAGATTCATTGCTCTTTCCATTAAAACAAACTACCTCCTAAGAATCAATCAATCAAGCTACATTTAATATGCACCTACTCTGTGCACTGGGGATACAAGCATATAAATGAAACAGTTTCTGCCTTCAAGGAGAATGCATTCTAAAGAGAGAGACAAAATGTACATATACTTTAAAACTATATACAAAACAAATGTGCTAATTTGAGGGATAAGGGACAGCCCAAACAAAGGCATGGAGATAGGAAACGAAGCAAGGAGCAACAAGAAGGCCAGTTTGGCTAGATGGAAGATTAACAATAGTGCATTAAGTTGGAAACAAGAAAGCAGGTAAGTGTGAAAAATTCCCATTCACAAGTACATAAGGCATGCAATACCTATCTTCCTCTTCTTTCCCTAGATTTTAAGTGATACATATCATGAGAAGTTATCTAATCCATTCTATTTTACAGATGACAAAACTGAGGTTGAGAATATTAAAGTGTCTTGACCACTGTAATGGCAAGCAAAGTGGGACTTTTTGTTGTCTTTCACTTTGGAGTGCTTCTCAGCACTAAGGCAATCAAATGCCTTTGAGTCTTGCCTTTGCTTGAGTCAAGCAAGCAAAGTGGGACTTTTTGTTGTCTTTCACTTTGGAGTGCTTCTCAGCACTTAGGCAATCAAGTGCCTTTGAGTCTTGCCTTTGTTTCAATCAAAAGTCTTTGATTGGATCAAGAGTCTTTGATGACCTGCTTAAGTCATGGGAAGGCTTAGGTCACATGGGTTTGTGAGTTGAGTCCCATGGTTGTGATGCCCTCTGACCCTGAAGAAGTGTATATATACTCTGAGGTTAGCATTTTGCTTGGGGCTCACTCGCTGGAAGAGTGTCATATGATTTGACCAGATGAGACCCTGGGTAGCTGTTGGAGTCCCCCGGCTTTCAAAAGACCAGATGATGGTGCTTCTCTCTCTAGTAACTTTGCATGTAATGTCTTGGATAGACAGCTAGAAGCCTATCTGTTGATTTGTATTATTTTGCTCTGTTTATATAATTTTTGCTTGCAATTTCTGTTTGTTTTTCTCTGAAGTTCAGGGTGCTGACTTTTTCCCCTGAACTAAGTGAATGATATATACATACATACATATATATATATATATGCATATATACATATATATTATATATATATATATGTTTAATTAAACTGAGATTATAAACTGCTGAAAGTTGCTTTCCTTAAAAAAGCAAATCAAAGAACCTCTACTAGCAGCCCTCCTGTGTACTGGTGTTATTGGTCTTACACAGTCACAGTAGCGGCAAGTATCATTGTTGTTACACCAGCCTCACACAATTAATAAGAACAGAAAAAAGAATAGGACAGGTCCCCTAACTCCCATTCCAATGTTCTTTTGCATTATCCTACATGGGCTTTCATCACTGAAGTGCACCATATATACGGAGCTGTCACAACTCAATTTTGTCCCCCATTAAGAATGCAAAAGTGAAACTGGAAAAGGGACTTATATCTCATGCCTTGTTAACTCAGGTACCACAATAAACACCAAGTGCATATACGGGATCCTAGATGCTTCTAACCATGGCTATATTAAGCACCATCTTCCACAACTGTGAAAATTGTTTTTACAAGTGTCCACAACCACTTTATTATTGGCTTCTCATACAAAATAATCAAGAAATGATAGAACATAGAGGAGAATGCTACTTTGACAGAACTCCAGCTGACACTGATCTCTACCCTATTTGACTATGCAACATTCACCCACCAGATTGTAAACTTCTTGAGTGGAGGAACCAATGTCTTATCTATCCTTATATTTTCCCCTAACTTCCAAAAGTACACTGCACACAGTAGATGCTAATGCCTGATGAATAAAAGGAATCATTTTCAACCAATGTTTTGGTAGCACTCAGCAGCATGGTAGAGCAGAAAATAGGCCGAATTTGGAGTCAGAGGAGCATAGTTCAAATCCCAGTCCTGCTGCCTACTACTTGCATAACCTTGGACCAGTCACAACGTCTTGACCTCAATTTTTTTATTTGTGAAGTAAGGGAGTTGAAATAGTTGAACTGTAAGATTTTTTTTCCTGCTCTAATTTCTATTACACTCAATTTATTCTTAACTTCCCCTGAATACCATACCACAATCCCCCCTTTATTCTTTTTAGATGAAGAAGTTAGCCCCTCTATTTATGTTCCCCTTTCAGCTTCTGCAGCACACGGCTGGATCTCTCATCTTCAATCTACTCCTATCTAATGGCTCCTTCCCTGTTGCCTAATACACCCAAATCTCCCCCCTACACTCTAAAAACTTACACTTGACTCCTCAACTCTATATGTCTCCTCCCTTTTACAGTTAAACTCCTAAAAAAAAAAAGTTGTCTACCCCCATTACTTTCATTCTTCTCTCTGCTCATTTACTTCTTAAACCCTGGTGCTCTGCCTTCTAACCTCATTACTCAACTCAAAGGTTAACAATGATCTTTTAATGAGCAAATCCATTGAGTCATTCTATATTCTCCCTGACCTTTCTACAGCATTTGACATTACTGACCATATTCGTTTCCTGGATCTCTCACACATACCAGTTTTTGTGCCAGGCTCATTTTTAATTTTCCTCCTACCCATATGGTCATTCTTTTTTAGTCTCCTTTGCTGGATCATCATTGATGTCCCCCCCACCCCCTCACTCTGTGTGTGTGTGTATGTGTGTGTGTGTAAAGAGCCCTAAAACTATTTCCTCTCCTCTCCCTATACTTTCTGTCTCACTGATCTCAATAGCTTAATTTTGATATTTATGAAAATGAAGCCCAGATCTAAATAACAAACCCTAGTCTCTCCCTTGAGCTCCACTCATGCATTTCCAACCTCCTATTGGATATGTCCACCTGGATTTCCTATAGATATCTCAAAATATGTCCAAAACAGAATCCACTATTGTTCCTTCCAAATGTCCCTATCTCTGTTAAGGACACCACAATCCTTCTAGTTGCTGCCCAAATTAGCAATTTCAATCATCCCAGATTCTTCATTCTCAGCTTCAGTCGTTTCCCAAGTCTTGTTGATTCTACCTGAACAATATCCCTCACCTATGACCCCTTTTCTTTACTCATAAAGCCTCCACTCTAGTTCAGTCCCTTAACATTGCTTGCCTAGACTATACAATAAACTCTTCATTGATGTGTCTGCCTCAGGTATTCCCCCCTCTGCTATCCGTCTCCCACAAATCTGACAAAACTTATTCCTTAGAAATCCTTAATATCTTTAAGTTCCTTAATATTCCTTAAAATATTCCTTAAAAACAAGTATCACTATGTCACTCCTCTGCTTAAGGAGCTCCCATTGTCTTTTTGTTGCATCTTTTCTTTGGCATTTAAAGTCCTTCAAGCATGGCTCCAGTCTACCTTCCTAGGCTTTCATAAACTCTATATTCTAGCCAAATTGGACTATTTGCTTTTTCTCCTCCATCTCCCATCACCATGCCTCCCACCATCTCCCTCAAGCCTAGAATGAATTTCCTCTTCACCTCTTTTGTTGTTGTTGTTCAGTCATGTCTGACTCTTCATGACCCCACTTGGGGTTTTCTTGGCACAGCTACTGGAGTGGTTTACCACTTCCATCTCCAGCTCATTCTACAGATGAGGAAACTGAGGCAAACAAGGTGAAGTGGCTTGTTCAGGGTCACACAGCTAGTAAGTGTCTGAGGCCAGTTTTGAACTCAGGTCCTCCTGACTGCAGGCCCAGCACTTTATCCACTAAGCTGCCCTTCTTCACCTCTTATATTTCCTAATTTCTTTCAAAGTTCAGCCCAAGGGCCACTTCCTACATGAAGCCTTTACAAGCCTTCCAGCTCCTAATCTCAATTCCAGATGCTAGTACATTCAGTCTACTAGCTACCAGAAAATAAAAGTGGGAGGGAAGAATTAAGTGGAAAAATCACTATTGATATTTGTATACATTTTGTATTTACTTATATATGTACACATTTATGTCTTTCCATTAGAAAATAAGCTCCTGAGGGGGCGGAGCCAAGATGGCGACTGGAAAGCAGTAACTGGCGTGAGCTCCCCACCAAGTCCCTCCAAAAACCTATGAAAAAATGGCTCTGAACCAATTCTAGAACTACAGAACCCACAAAGGGGCAGA
>CM053624.1:211231920-211247726 GCA_028646595.1 Phalanger gymnotis
AGTTAGCCCCACCTTGGGCCCCACCTTAGTTACCAATCCACCCCCACATAGGTTTTACACCTAATAGGGGTTTGGGCCTGGGGCTTAGCACCTAGTAAGGCTCAATGAAATACACTGAATTACTCAAAGGGAACAAAAGCCAAACTCTTCAAGGGCACTTGGTAAACTAAGTGTTAAGAGCCCATTTTGTTTACCAACACAAGCATATATCAGATTGTATGCCATCTTGGGGAGGAGGGTGGTGGGAGGAGAAGGAGGAGGAGAAAATTTGGAACTCAAAAGCTCATGGAACTGAATATTGTAAATTAAAAATAAATAATTTTTTTTTAAAAAAAGTGCATTTCCCATTTCCTTTGTGGCTTATCTCCAATTGATCCTGTACATACCCTGCTTGCATCAAATTGTTTGCATAGTGTGGCCTCCATTAGACTGTAAGCTTCAGTACAAGGACTGTTATTGCCTCTTTGTTTCCCCAATGCTTAGCATGGAGTAAGCTGGCAAACAGTAGGCTCTTAATAAATGTTTGTTGACTATTGACTGAGAGCATTATCAGAAAAGGCTCATATACAGTAGTAGGCAATGAGTTATGCTCCAAATGAAGATTGAGATTCTATAAGAAGAAAACATATTCTAGACATGGGAGACCATCCATGCAAAGGAATGTAGCCAGGAGATAGAATGATATGCAAAAGAAACAGCTGGTAGGCCAGTTTTGGAACAAAGATCATAGGGAAGAAATATGACATATGACTGAAAAGGTAGGTGGTAACCATGTCATAGAGGACTTTAGATATAAGTCTAAGGATTTTCTAATTTTATTCTAGAGATAGTAAGGAGCTACTGAAGCCTTAGTTTCCTCATCTGTAAAATGAAAGGGTTGGATTTGATGGCCTCTAAGTCACCTTCAATGGACAGCTAAGTGGTGAGGTGGAACTCACTATTTGACAAAAGCTGCTGGGAAAACTGGAAGATAGTATGGCGGAAACTAAGCATAGACCAATATCTTACAGTGAAGATTTCTGAGCAAGAGAGTGACATAATTTAATGGTGATCTCATCTAAGAAAATGGCACAACGATACCATCATTACAAGAGAGGAATAATTTTTTGAATGTGGGGGTTATCAAAAGCTGAAACAGGGTACTAAAGTTACATATTTTTTTAAAGTTCTGGAATATTGATTTATTTGGGATATTATTTAACTTATTTTTTAAAAAAATTTATATTTATATTCAGAACTTACCAAATAAAAGGCACATTTTTATATACACCACAGGAAGGAGAAGATTGTCATGAAAAATATGAATTACTATTATGTAGTGTTTCCTTTTCTTTTTTATATAGATAATAAATTCTATGTGTAACTTTCAAAGCTGTCTTGCTTGTCTGTGATTCTTTCTGGCTTTCTAAAGGTAAAACTTTTCCACAAGTCTTTTTCAGAGCAGGGAAGATACTTAGGCATCTTTTCGAAGGAAGAGAAGTGGTTGGGATAGGCTTGAGAAGGACCATCCAGTACAGTAACACTAGACCAAAGAACTAGATAGCAAAAAGAGCCACACAAATAGGAATTAGCCCAAGGTATCTGACATTATTTACCGCCACTTACTTCTGGGTACTCACTCCTCTCTATGACTTATTAAAATTACTCTTACATGGATCTCTTCCCTTAAGATTTGAGCCATTACAGCCCATTAGCCTTTCCACCCCTTGCGTAGGAACATACTTCAGAGCTTTAGGGTCTAGGGCCCCTCTCCTCTTCTAATTTTTCAGTGACTTCATCAGCTCTCAAATATCAATCATCGTCTTTACAAGGATGACTCCCAAATCTATGTATCCAGTCTTAATCTCTGTCCTAAACTGTAGTCCTACATCTCCAACTACCTACTCAAAATCTGCTCCTGGATGTTCTATAGGCATCTCAAACTCAACAAGTCTCAAACTGAAGTCATTATCCTTTTCTCCTATTCTTACCTCTCCTCCTAAGCACCCTGCATCTGTTAAGGGTGCCCACCATAAAGGCATTCTCTTATCACTCTCACTCACCCCACACATCCAATTAACAGTTGTTTTGTTGATTCTGCTCCCTCCATATCTCTCTCACCCAGCATCTTCTCGCTAAAGTGCTTTCTCCCTGCTATCACTGGATGCTATTTTGTAATATTATCTGCATACAAATTGCATCTCCAAAATAGGATATAAGCTACTTGAGGGCAGAGGCGACCAGTTTTTTGTTTTTGTTTTTGTATTTGTTTTTTACTCCCAGAACCAAACATTGTGTCTGGCACATAGTAGATACCTAATAGACGCTTAATGATTGATTAACTGATGTAGATGAGAATCATGTTTCATGGAAACTTTTGCCTAGATGGACAACTATGTTCACTTCGAAGTGAATAGAGTTAACATACTCAGTTTGGGGACCTGACTAGGACGAAGTTAAAATGGAGGAGGAACGAGTCAATCTTCACCTCGGCCCTTTCATACTCTTAATCCGATCCAGTCCTTATTCTACCTGGAAGCTATTGCCTACCCTATAAAAGCACAATATCATCTGCCCTTCTGCTGTGTTCCCCTACTCCACTTCTTCCTGAGTTGTTGCTTAAAGCAGAGTAATGAATCAATTGTTACTGGCAAGGGAATATCAGAGGACTAGCCTATAGTTCCAACTCCTGCAGCTCTCTAGATTTGGAAACTAAGCTACCCTCCCTTATCATCATCCTCCTAGAAGTATTTTCTAAGGACAGATACTGTTTGTCTTTCATAATTGCACAGTGCCTACCTAAGCCAGCACGCGTGGCACATAGTGGTTGTTGTCCTTCATGCTCAAAGAGGACCAAAATGGCACTGCTATATTGGGGTCAAGGTACAGTGTGTACCTTGTAGCTCAGAAGGCTCTTCGACAAATCAAGAACAAATAGTCATATGAACACTTGGAATGGAGATGTCTATAAGCGGGTGCATCTTGCGTTTCTTTTAAATTCAGCTGCAATTCGGCTTGGCGCCTTCCTTGATGTGGGCATACCATGCTGGGTGGTCCTGTGCCAGTGTCTCGCATGTTTCACAATCAATTCCAAAGTTCTTCAGAGAGACCTTGAGAGTGTACTTGTATGGCTTCCTCTGACCTCTGTGTGAGCAATTGGCTTGTAAGAGTTTTCCATAAAATAGTCCTTTACGCAAACATATAAGTGCCTAGCCCAGAACACATGGGCTAGTAAATGCTCGTTAATGGGTTGATTGCCTAAATTCTCACATTCAATGAGATCCTTTTCCCGCCCTTAGAGGTTAATACTGCCAAGTTTACATTATATACAAACTACTTCTTGCCTTACTCTAGTCCCAGACACTTTGCCACCACATCAGCATCAGGATTCTAAATCCATCAGTTTTAAGGAGTTCACACAGTGGGATGTGGAATAGGTTAGATAACCCATGAGCTTAGCATGACGGCTCCCAAAAGAATCGTTGCCCATCCACACAGCTTGTGTACGAGAAGCTATCCCAGTATCATATAGCCAACAAAAGCATAGTTTTCCTTGTTGCTCATGGGAAATATGGTATTTGGGCTTTCTTCATTACTGCCAAGGGAAAAATTTACCCACATTTTGAAGTCAAATCAATATCACGAATAAGACAAACAAGTCCAGACACAAATTGAAAGATCCTGTTAGTTTATAAGCTCTTAGAGAGAAAGGACTGAAGTTTTTACCTTGTATTCCCAAACACATTCTCCAACATGACAAATGTTTGCGAAATTGAAGGACTTTCACATCACTAGAATGTAAGCAAAATGAAAGCCTGCTTCCACAGCTTTTTTTTTCCTTCTTAAAAGGTTCTGTGTGCTTTCTAATGATAATAGCTTGTGTCCTTAAGCTTTACAAATCACTTTACATATTATCTCCTTTATTCTTCACACCAATACTGTGAAGTTGGTATTTCAAGTATTAACATTCCCATATTACAGATAAGGAAATTGGCTGTGCTTCCCCACCCCCCACCCCTCACTCCCATTAGTCTGTGAGCCTTTTGAAAACAGAGATTGTTTTTTGATTTGTTTTTTATTCCTTGTTGTTTAGGTCTGGTTTTTCATTTGTTTGTTTTTTGCCTTTCTTTGTCACAGTCCCTGCTTGACACATAGTAGGTACTTAACAAATGCTAGTTGATTGACTGAAGCTAACAAAGTTTAAATGACTTGCCCAAAGTCACACAGTTAAGTTTCAGAGGTAAGATTTGAATATAGGGTTTCTAATTTTAAGTTCAAAATGCGTTTCACTACGTCATGCTAAGGAAGCTAGGTGGATAGAGCACCAGACCTGGAGTCAGGAAGTCATGAGTTCAAATGTGGTCTCAGACACTTACTAGCTGTGTGACCCTGTGAGCTGGACAAGGAAATGGCAAACCATTCCAGTATCTTTGCCAAGGTTCACAAAGAGTCAGACACAACTGAAATGACTGAACGATAAATATCATGCTAACATTCTTTTTAAAATTGGCCTTTAAATAGTTAGTAGAAAGTATTGGTGTCCCTATGTTATAAATGCTCAAACTGAGCATATAAAAAGTAAGTAACATCGAAAAAAGCACATAGCTAATCAAAGATGGATCAGTGCCTGATCCTCATTGTGGTAGGGCAGATCAGTGGTGTCAAACTCAAATAGAAACAGAAGCCACTAAATAGTACACAAGGATTACCACAGGCTACGTTTGGATTTAGAAAACCATGTATTAACATTATCTATGTTTTACTGTATTTTTATTTATTTATTTAATATTTTAATTATGTTTTAATCTGTTTCTGGCCATACTGGGAATGTTGTGAGCTGCATACAGCCCCTGGGCTGTGTATCTGGCATCTCTGGAGTACAGGTTCTCAAAGGCAGTAGGAGGCAATTCTATCACATCCTATGCAAGTTGAGAAGGCTTCAGGTATGGGCTGGGCAAAAGACTATTTTTCTTTAAAAAAAAAAAGCTCAGAGAAGCTCAATACTACAAGGTTGGCTATAGGGGGACAAATTTTTCCAACTCAGAAACTCCCAAAAGCCATATGCTAAGGACTGGTATCACTATCTATGTTGGTAGAGAGAATACCCACACCTACTTTGAAGGAATGAAGTTAGAGCACACGATCTAAAACTGGAAAAGACTTCAAAAACCAACAAGGCCAAACCTCTCATTTTACAAATGAGGAAACTGAGGCCAGGGCAGGATAAGCGAGTTGAGTCAATGATCACTGTACCAACACTGCCTTAAGGAACAGTAGTAATTCTCTGACTCCTCACCCAAATTCACCTGCACAATCCAATCTGCTGTCAAATCTTATCATTTTTAGGGTACAGTACCTTTCATATATGTCCTCTTCTCTCTGCTCACACAGCCACCAGCCTAGTAACGAATTCTTATCACTTCTTACTTAGACTATTTCAATGCCCTCCTAACTGGCATCTCTGCTTCAAGTGTCTCCAATCTATCCTCCACTTAGCTGCCAAAATAAATTCCTGAAGCACAGCTCTGACCATGTCTCCCCACCCCCAGCTCAATAAACTCTAGTGCCTCCTTACTATCTCCAGGAACAAATATAAAATTCTGTGTTTTGCATTTAAAACCCTTTACAACCTGGCCTCTTCCTGCTTTTCCAGCTGTCCTGCCCTCGACTAGATTCCACATAATCTGTGATCCACTTACACTGGCCTCCTTGCCATTCCTTACACGTGATAGTCAATCCTCCAGCTCAGTGTATTGGTACCAACTGTCCGCCATGTCTGTTATGCTCTGACTCCTTACCTCAGTTTCCCAGGCTTCCTTCCAGAGTCAGCTTAAACCTCACTGCCGAAAGCATTTTTCCATCCCCTTTATTGCTAGGCCCTTCCCTACAGAATATCTTCTATTTCATACTATATTTATCTTATATAGTTCTCCTTTCCACATTACGACTTTCCCCATAGTGGTTTCAATATATGGTGAGTCAGAAAAGAAATTAAATGGGAATCTGGGGGGAGTTTTCTGGAAGCTGCAGATGATGCGTTAAAGCCAGTAAATGACAGAAAAAAGTTTAGAAACTCAAAAATGTGCAAAATATATGTATAGTATTATATAACATCAATGTACTTTGTCTTTTAATATCATAATAATTCAGAGTTCTTCTCTGGTACAAAGGGAGAGTCAAAAAATTTTACACATATTTTTCAGATCACTGTGGTACTGTGCCCCTGGCCCCCATGATGTGGAAAGGATAACTGTATATACATAAATATTCCTGTTACCTCTCCCAGTAGCAGATGAGCCCCTTATGGGGGGGGTACCTTTCTTTGTATTCTCAGTGCTAAGCACTGAGTGCCTGACTGTAAGTGCTAGATAGATAGATAGATAGATAGATAGATAGATAGACCGATAGATAGATGTAGAGAGATAAATAAATGGATAGATGGATGGATAGATAGATAGATGAATGAGTAAACAAATGGATGCATAAATAATTTCACTGATTAAGTGGGATCTAGGTTCAAATCCTGCCTCAGACATTTATAAGCTGTATCACCTTGGAAAAGTTATTTTATCTCTCTCAACCTTGGGTTGTTGTGAAGATCACATGAGATAATACAGATGAAGTACTTTGGAAATCTTAAAGTGCTATATAAACGTTAGCTATTCTTAGGGTCCAAAGCTGTATTCTCACTGGACCCACAGGTTGAGTGTGAAAGCAATATGTGACTGGGCAGGGGCAAAAAGGGAAAAGGGGAAGAGCTGTGCTGAAATGAGAGATAAGATGGGGATAATGATCCTTCACTCATTTCACAGTCTGTTTCTAAGAGGGTAAGGGAAATAAACTGGGGATGACTAAAAGAGCAGCTGCCACAAACTGGTCCAGCTTCTCATTCTGGCTGGAGGTTCATCCCATACCCCCAGGAGCAGTTTTCTTCTTGGTCATGCCTGTCGAGACTTCGTGTTCTACCTGTCTCTTACCATATGGGCGGGGAATTAGTGGCAGATTTGACTACTGACAAGACAAGATGGAATGGAGCAGGTTACAAAACAGCCATGTAGCTTGAGGCTTTGCAATTATCATGCTCACCTAGGAATATTTGTCTCAGAATGCCATGTGAAACAACTTTATCTGCTGCAAGATGAGGGGACGAGAAAGAAGAGGTTGCGAAAGCTCACAAGTGAACTCAATCCTTTGATTATAACTGAGTCAGTCATCGTTTGAGGAACAAGAGGGAGGGTGCCACAATGTCTGTGTATTGTTGACTGATGATTTGCCTAGGAGTGTATTTGTATGTGAAAAACACTGGGGGATTTGTGTTGATACTGAATTATAGATGTGAATTTAGTAGTTACAAGGAAGGAAAGAAGGAAGGAAGGAAGGAAGGAAGGAAGGAAGGAAGGAAGGAAGGAAGGAAGGAAGGAAGGAAGGAAGGAAGGAAGGAAGGAAGGAAGGAAGGAAGGAAGGAAGGAAGGAAGGAAAGAAAGGAGGGAGGGAGGGAAGGAGGGAGGGAGGGAAGGAAGGGAAGAAGGAAGAAAGAAAGGAAAGAGTGGGTCAAGAAACATATCTGAACAGATGGCAAATGACAGCAAAAGCTTTGCTATCAAGGCACAGGTTAAAGTTAAAAACGGTGTACGTTTGCCCAAGAGCGTCTGGACTTTCTCTTTAAAAAAAAGATCAGCTTACATTGTTAACTGAACTATCTTAGAACTAACTTCATGTTTGCACAATTTAAACTTCTCAATTATCTCATTTTTTTAGTTTTTTTTTTAAGTATAGTATTTCTACCAAAGTCCCTAAATACATGTCACTTCATCACACGTTTCTGAAGCATTCTTTTTTCTTAACTTATGAAGGGTTGTTTTTGTTTCCTTGTTTGTTTGTTTTGCAAGGAGATGTGAATTCCTTCTAAAAGTTCTTCTTAATGAAGACTTTCCTTGTAGTTCTAATGCCAAGCACAGTACCTCAATATTTGACATACAGTAAGTGCTTAATGAGTTGTTTTTAAAATTATATGGAATGAAGACTCTTTCAAAGTATACAGATTGATTCCTCTCATTATTAGTTCAATCAACAAGTCTTTATCAAGTTCCTACTATGTGCCAGGCACCATGCTAGGCACCAGGGATACAAGTACAAAGAATGAAACAAACCCCACTTGCCATGAATTTAGATAGCCCTTTGTGGTTCATTATCTATATTACATAAATAAAACACATAATTATATATAATATATAAATAGCTTCACTATTCACATTTATATAATGCTTTACGGTTCACAAAAATATTTATTGCCTCACAAAACACTACAGGTATGATAGTATAAGTATTATTATTTCCCTTTAACAGATAGAAAACCTAAGGCACAGAGTAGTAAAATGGCCTGCCCATGGTCATACAGCTAATGAGTGACAGAGTCAGGCTTGAACCCAGATCTTCTGACACTGAATCCAGTAGTCTTTCTACTATACTACTCTTTAGCTCCTGAAGAACTATGGTTTCTAAAGGGCTTAATGATTTTGAAACTCATCATTATAAATCCTTCATATTCATCCAAAAATGTTTATTGAGTACCTACTCGGTACAGGGCAGTATACTAAGTGCTAAACACAAAGGCACAGAGTTTAGATAAGGCAGAATTCTTGACCTCATAGTCTTTACAATCTAATAGAGGGAGGCAAGATAAACAAAATGCAGTAATAATTATAATGCATAGTATTACATGATAAGTGCATTAGACAGTTACAAAAGCAATCATTATATGAGGACCGAGGGGAAAGGTCATTACCAACCAAGGGTAGGCATAGTTCTAAAGGCTGATTTCTCCATACTATATATAGTGGGGACCTAAGTCTAGGACAGGTTCACTGCATAAATGCATTAATGTGCAGTTAATGCTCAGTAGTATAGTTCTTAACTATGGTAGATAATTGAGGAGTTAATGTTTATTTCCAATGATGTACTAAAGTATAAGATACCATCCAGAAACCAGAGAATCCAGCAGGAGCTGGAATTATGAGGACTCCTTTCCAAATTTCCTGCCAATACTTCTCCCTCTTTCCCTCTTCTGGATAAGATGACCTCTCCCTACCCCAGAGAATCCAGCCACCCCACTCCACTGTGACTCTCAGGCCCACTCTTTTTTCCTGATAGTGTTGAGTTGGGCTCTCCAGTTCCACCCCTCCACCTCTGCTATATGAACAGGGCTGCCCACATTTCAATCTTTCAGGTAGAAGAAGGGTCTTACAATTTGCACTGCATTTACACCCTCCAGACCTCCAGGCATTGCCATCTAATCTAAAGGCCCTAAGGACCCCACCCCTCAGACACTGACTTTCTGCTTACAGCTGAACCTTTCTATGTTGTCTCATACAAATGGAATATTAGTTTCTTGTCTCTTTTCTATTTTGTCCCCAGTACTTGTGACACAACCATAAGACTTTAGCACATTTTCATTACTTCACCCATATAGGGTCCTTTCATTATATATATTAGAGCTAATGTTTCCTTTATTGATTAAAAACTAAATTAAAACATCGTGAGAAAATGGTATTATCTTATAAGCCATGATACGTGACAGATAAATGAGGACACCTGTTTTTATGGTGACATCCACCAGCCCTTTTTCATATATAAAATGTATTGTATATAATCTACTAGCTATTTCACTAGAGGAGAGACAATTTGCTATTGTGGATTGCATGCTGTACTTGGAATCAGGAAGACCTAGGTCCAAACGCCACCTTAGACACTTACTAGTTATGTGACCCTGGACAAGGCACTTGACTTATTCTTTGACCCTCCCTCACATCTGCAAAATGAAGGTAATCCTTCCAGATCCCAATCTATGATCCCATCATTCTATGCATGATAACAATACTCCAACGGATCTGTGATCTCATACATGTCCATGTGCCTTCCAGTAACACAGACTGCAAATGTTCCACAACTGGGTAATTCATACATCCTCTTATTACCTCACCACAAAGGGTCTGCCCAGCATTCTAGGAGTCTTTATGAAGCCTTCTGCAAATTTCATGACATCACATTTATATTGATGTGCCATGCAAACTGTCCTTTGGCTATCCTTCACTCTCTCCATGTGACCAGCCCTTATTTTTTTTTAACCAGGCTTACATTTCTCTGATGACATCCTTCATATCACTTATCCTAAACAATTCCTTGTTAAAATGTGTTCCTGCCTGTTCATGTCAATCATTCACCTCTCCATTGTCCTTTGGATGATATTTCAGTGGTTCAGAGCCAGTACCATTTCGTGATTCATAGCCATATAACATCACCGGAAGATAATTGGTTTTAAAAACACGGGCCTTTGCTTCAGTGAGAAGCTTGGGGTCATTAAAAGAATGTTGTTAGTACTCAAAGACAA
This sequence comes from Phalanger gymnotis, assembly GCA_028646595.1. NCBI lineage: Eukaryota > Metazoa > Chordata > Mammalia > Diprotodontia > Phalangeridae > Phalanger > Phalanger gymnotis. The sequence goes on from CM053624.1 coordinate 211,242,287, forward strand.
TGCAGTTGGCATTCCACTTCCTGTTCAATTCTGGACCCAACTGTAATGTCTGCCCAAGATATATGTTTGCTATTTATTGTGTGTATAAGTACATGTGGTCATTATATACATATATACATACATGTATACTCAGGGATCCACATGCATACATATAAACACACAAACACACACACTGATGAACTCTATAGTATGTTGCCAAGTCAGCTGCATATCACAGACTAAACAGTATCTACTGTTTATCCAGTTGGTTTTCCTCCATGGTTAGTTCGGTCAAAATTTTTTGAGTGATTATGGATCTAATCCAATCTAATTTAAAAGGCTCTTCAGCGCTCCAGAGTGTGAGGGAATCTTTATAATGTCATTCAGAAACATAGGGAAGGAATATAGGGAGGACATTATCATCTATAGCAAGGGCTCTTAACCTTTTTTGGGGCCTTGGACCCCTTTGGCAGTCTGGTGAAGCCAAGGCACCCCTTCTCAGAATAATGTTTGTTTGTTTAAAAAAAAACAACATAAAACACATAGGATTACAAGGGAAACTAATGATACTGGACATGCAGTTTTCAAACTATTTTTAAAGTTAAAAAAAATCCTAACCTATAGGGAACCCATCCTTTACTCTGAACTGGATCTATATTAGCCATGACAGTGGCTAACATTTTTCGTAAACATACAACACCCTTTTTATATCTTGTTAATACTCATGATCAGAGGATCATCAAATTAAGTTATATCTGTTATTATGTCTTTTAAGTAATGTCATATAATTTTGAAATATTCATGGAAAATACTTTGTCATAGTACAGCTTGTAAGGGAATCTTTTGGTCTACAGGATTGTTACTTTTTTGTAGTCATTAACTAATAAGTTCAGTGGGATCTTGCATTCTCTACATCTTTCAGTCAAGTGAGAGATGGTAAAGATGTCTACTGTGAAATACTGCATTCCTGCCTTTTCCCTTACTGTTGGGTAGCTAGGCATCACTGAATATATAAATTAAGCAATCTTAAATGTTCATATGATCCAAGGCCTTAAGCTTTTTCCCTAGGAATATCTCTCATTTTCCATTCTGCTTCTCCATTCACATTATATAGACCATGGCCCTTTAACCTTTGCCTGGAATTCTGCTGGTCCAGGGAAAATGTCATTTCCATGTTTCCTTGCCCAATCATCCTAGGTAGAAGTGATCATACCTTCCTGACAAAGTTCCTACCACTCATACAACACTTAACACATACTGTCTTGTATTTTTGCATATGTTTTATCTCCCCTAATAGGTCATAAGCTTTACAATAGCATCTCATATGACTTTATATCCAGGATAGCACCTCATACAATACCTTGAACTAACTGTTGAATGTCCCCCAAGCTCTGTCCTGGGCCCTCTTCTCTTCTCCTTCTATATACTATTTTGCTTGGTGATCTCATAAACTCCTATGGATTTAATTATAATCTATATGCAAATGGTTCTCAGATACACTTTTCCAGCCCTGACCTCCAGTCTCAAATCTCCAATGGCTAATTAGACATCTAGAACCAGATGTCTCTTAGACATCTTAAATTGAACATGTCTAAAGCTGAACTCATCTTTCCTTTCAAGCTTTCCTTTCTTCCTAACTTTCTTACTACTGCTGAGAGTACCACCATCCTCTCAGTCACTCAGGCTTTGAACCTGGGTGTTGTCACCAATGCTTCACTCTTTCTTGCCTCCCATACACAATCAGTTGCCAAATCCTGTCATTTCTATCTTTGTAACAGCTCATATATGCCTCCTTCTCTCCTCTGACACTGCCAGTACTCTGGTGCCAGCCCTCATTACCTCGCGCCTAGACTATTACAAAAGCTTGCTAGCTGGTCTCCCCATCTCAAGTCCCTCCCTACTCCAGTCCACCCTCCCCTCAACTCTCAAATTTTTATCTTCCTAAAGTATATATCCAACCATGTCCTACTCACCACCACCAGCCACCTTCAATAAACTATAATGGCTTCCAATGACCTTCAGGCTCAAATAGGAAATTCTCTATTTGCTTTTTAAATCTCTTCATGACCTGGCCCCTTCCTACCTTTCCAGTTCTCTTACTCCTTAATTCCTCTCCATGTACTCTGTAATTTGGTGGCACTGGTCTTCCTGTTCTTCACACAAGATACTTTGTCTACCCATGGACCATTCCCCCATGCCTGGGATTCTTTCCTTCCTGATCTCTGTCTCCTGGTTTCCTTTAAAGCTAAAAGAGTCTTTCTAATCCCCATTTATACTATTGCTCTCCTATGATTACCTCCAATTTATCCTGTATCTTGTTCAGTTGTTTGCCTATTGCCTTCCCCATTAAACTGTGAGATCCTTGAGAAAAGAGATGTCTTTTTAAAACTTTCTTCATATCCCTGACACTTAGCACTGTCCCTGGAACATATTAAGTGTTTAATAAGTGCATTTTGACTAAATCACTTGGACACCTAGACAATCAGTATTTGTTTAGTCATGGAATATTCAATGCTATTTCCCAAAAGATCAGTGCTCAAAAAAATTATACATATCCCTATTGTAGGAGCAAATGTATATTGTTGGTCATATATCGCACACACAAAACAAAATCATCAACCCTAGCCAATGTCAAATCAAATCAAATGTCCATAAATATTGATTATCAGAGTCATTTTCATGGGAGAAGTAGGGTATTCTAAAGTATCAATGGTTTCTCTAGAGAAACTGACATGGTTCTTCAATGTAATGGGGCTTAGTTCAGGATAGATAAAATATAGAGTATGAGCTCCTTACCAACATTGTGTTGATGCCAGTGGTATTCTATGTAAGTACTTTTCTATCTCAAGTCAACACAGAGTCTATGAATTAAAAAAAATGGACCACAGAGATTTTGTTCACGCTTAACAAAGATGCATTACTTATCTTAATGTAATCCCAACGCCTGGACTCGAAATGTCAGATTAGTATGCCCACTGCTGTTCTTTGGTTGTTGCCTTTCTGAAGAATGTCTTCAATTCTTAATCTTGAAATACAGTGATTTTCTCTCAACTTAGAACATAACAGGAAGCTTATTTTGCAAAAAGTAAGCTTAGGAAAGAATCCTCTCCTTCACTCTTGATAGGATATGTGTCTGGTTTGGCCAAGAATCTTAGTTGTCTATATGCCTAAGGACACATCTACAATCACATTTATCAGTAGAGTTACTAGCTGCCAAAGAGAGAATGATAATATTTAATGCTTGTTTAGTAGGCATTACCAAGAGTATACATATACATTACTGCATTTAATCTTAATACCAATCCTATGTGGAGAACAGGCAGGCGTCATTATATTCCTTTTACAAATGAAGAAGAAATTAAGTGATTCATCCTGGGTCCCAGAGCTAGATAAGATGGAACTAGAACTCATGTTGTCCTCTTTTTCTTTGGTTATTCTTTCCATTGCAATCAGCAGTTCCCCAAAGGAGGTCAAAGACTAGACCCAGAGAAATATACTATAATGATTATATATATTTTTCTTCTTAAATGGTCATACAACAAGACAATAAAACCCAGATGTTTTTAAAAATTACCTCTTTGAGGCAGCCCATGAAGTTGTTGCTGACAGGTGAGCCTGGTAGGTCGGCAGTACTGGGGCTCCCTCCCACATAAAAGAAGTCATCTGAGCCCAGCATCGTGTAGTCCTCTTGTGTGTAGCCTGTTGTGGTGAGGATTCCATCCACTGAAATTGTCACCTATTTGAGGAATAGAAGGGGAAAAAAAGAAAATCCCAGCAATGACCTTACAGTCTAGTGAAGGACGTAGTGCTGTCCCTACCTTTCTCATCACTTTTCTTAAAGGTTTGGTGAGGAGTCTGGTTTTGGTATGTTCAGCCAAGTTCCATTTTCTGGTCTGCCTTCCTTCCCAGGATTAAATCTCTAATTTTCCTTTCCTTAACCTTTGGATGGTTCACTGTTATTACCAGGCTGAGCTCTTGTTCAGCTTTGTTGGGCACCCTTTCTTCAGGCAGGCTAGAAAATGGAACGTCTTCAAAGACATCCCTTGTCTCAGGTCATTGTTAAAATGATTATCCATTTTTTAAAAAATTATTGTTATTTATGGTGGTTAGTGGCAAAAATAGCAAAGGAAACATTTCAACAATGGGGTTTGGTTTGGGTTAGTTTGGGGTTTTCTGTTTGTGTGTTTTTTTGGTTTGGTTTTTTGGCTCACAGTACGCTGACACACATGCATTCAGGGAAAGGAAGGGAGAAAAGTCTCACTTTTGAAATATGTTATGGATGATGCATGCCATGGACTGCCCCAGGATGTCAACCCCTACCCTCCCATAGCTATTGTCATCTTCTCCACCACCACCACCACCACCACCACCACCACCACCACCAAAAGAAAAAGAATCCCAAACAAAAAGCTGAACTTGTAACAAAGAAAATAGTGAGGGGGCAAACCACTAAAATAAAAAAAAGAAAGAAAGAAGTGATGCCTCCCAAAAGAATAGAGAGTGCCCTCACGCCCAAAATTCGTGAGAAGCAGTGGATAGAAAGAGAAAATGGAGATCGCAAAGCGTGCACACACCATAATCTGACACGCCCATGCTAAAATTATCTGGAGCCAAGAGAGGAAGAAGAGAGATGAGGGATGGGGAGGCAGAGGAGAAAGTTAAATGAAAGAAAGATTCATTTCACACTTGCATGCACTAAGCAAAATGAAGAACAAAATGGGAACAAAAACTCAAAACAACAAAAAAAAGATACCCTTCCCTCTTCCTGCCCTCTTGCCAAAAAATAAAATCAATCCCAACCCCTAAATATATGAATAATGTGAAGAAAATGAAGGAGGATTAGAAGAAAGATAGAAGAAGAAAGTAAAAGGAAGCTTACTGTTAAGAAGTTGTTAGTGACTAGGAAGAAGATGAAGGAAACAAATGGTGATGCTGGTGGTGAAATCACGAGACAGGAACATGCCATGCAGAGACTGAGTGGGGTAGGGGTGGGGAGGGAGACACAATTGCAGAGATCCTTTTGGCCACCGTAGGGGAGAAAGGTGAAAGAAGGGAATGGTATCTTGGGAAGAACAGGAATGAGAGAGACGACTTCCCTAACCAGTTCACCTATGGCAGCCATTGCCACAACAAATGGGAAAGAGTAAAGGGGGTGGGATTAGGGTGGGGGATAAAGAGTAGGGAAGAGGAGAAAAGAAGATAGATGAAGAGATAAAGAAAGAAAAAAGGCTTCAACCATAATAAATTTTAGGCTCTAATGTACTTCTGAGCTAATCCTTTAAGACAAAAAGAAAAGAAAGAGAAAGGGGAAGGGAAAGGGGAAAGGAAAGGAAAGGGGAAAGGAAAGGGGAAAGGAAAGGAAAGGGAAAAGGAAAGGAAAGGGAAAAGGAAAGGAAAGGGAAAAGGAAAGGAAAGGAAAGGAAAGGAAAGGAAAGGAAAGGAAAGGAAAGGAAAGGAAAGG
>CM053624.1:211247826-211269416 GCA_028646595.1 Phalanger gymnotis
AGGAAAGGAAAGGAAAGGAAAGGAAAGGAAAGGAAAGGAGGAAGGGGGAAGGGGGAAAGGGGAAGGGGGAAGGGGGAAAGGGGAAGGGGGAAGGGGGAAGGGAAGGGAAAGAAGCTAAACTGGAAACACTCATTTTTTTTTAATCTCTTGTGAAAAATAAAGAGAAAAAAAGTAGAAAAAACAGATTCCCCATTTCACCCCCAAATAAACTAAGTCCCATTTCCAGAACAGTGATGTTCTTCTTCAGTTTGTTTTTGTAAAGAAAAGGTAAAATATTGGTAAAAGGTGTTTTTAACTTAACAGAAATAAAAGAAGTATAAAGAGGACAAAAGGGGAGTTCAGGGAGGAAAAGGGGGGTAACACACGGCAAACCCAAAATAAGAGACAATAAGAATGATATCTACCAGACAATGTAGTTTGTTTACCATAGCGTGTCCAATGCCTGAGTGCTTTGCGGAAAAGGGGGAAGAAAGGAAATTAAAAAATTGTGAACAGAACGATTGTTAATTAAAAAAACTAAAAACAAAGATGAGTCGTTAGGGTGTTAGTACATTAGTCGGTTAGTAAAATGACACATTGCATGAATGATCTCGTGTTAGTCTTTCAAAAAAAGGCACCCAACACAGAAAGAGAGAGAGAGGGGAAGACAATGTGAGCAGGACTCTATGGGAAACTGTCACCTTGGGCACAGAAGAGAGAGAAGCTGCATTCCTCCCTGCTGGCCTCCATTTCCCTCTTGTTTTTCTTTCTGAACACCATTCCTTTGTCCAAATTTATTTCAGTTAAAATTGGCATAATACTTACTTTCCAGGACTTCTTGAGAGAAAAAGCTGCCCCCTTTCCCATTCCCACCCCCTAACACACTTGCACTGTAAGAAAAGACTCCATTAAGTTAATGTGTAAGACACTCAAATACATGTATCTAGGTGGATGTTGCCAAGAAGCCAATATGTTTGGGACATCCTTCTCCTCTTGACTAAGAGCTTAGAAAGAACTCAATCTCACATGTTTTACCTACTTAATTTTACCATTCTAAGGACTCTAGGATTATATGTAGGTGTGAAGTCTGCTCCCTTGATTTTTGGAGACACTGAAACTTTGGAGGAGTAAGTACAACACAGCTCTCTTTATCATACCATTTCATTAAGAACTCACCATGAAGCTTGCAATTGTCTTCACTGCCCACTATAGGGCAGAACTGGTTTATCAGCCATTGGACCAAAATGACATCTGCTGGATTCCAACCCTTGCCCGTCTTGGCCCAAAGTCCCTCTGCCTTTAACAGGGTTTTCCAGTTGCTTTGATTTTTTAAAAATGTCTTTTGAGATGTGCAGAGTGTGCACCAGGAAGGTTAAATATTACCCAAAGAGCTCTAAAATGCAATCTCTTAATGGATTGGATCAGCTCCATTTGCTGCTAATAAAATAAATGCTTGTTGGATTGGATTGGATTGCTAAACGGCCAACAGAGCCTTGAGCTGGGAGGCTGGTATTAGCACTTTGGCTTATGTGGTTTGGGCAATTTGGAGACACATAGGTAAAGCAACCCGCATGGTCTCAACCATAAGGGGGCAGGGTCTGTGAAAGACAGCCAGCGTTTAAAGACCCAGCCCAGGGTTCTACACTGCTTCCTTGGATTGGAAACATAAGTAGTACCTGATCTAAGCTCTGTCTTTACCTAAAGACAGAACTATGAATCAGGGACTAACCCAAAGGCATCTAAAAACAAAAGAAAAATTTGAGACCACTAGCATTAGCAAGGAATGCCTTGGAGAAACTGAAAGTGATCTTTCAGCTCCCTCAAACAGATTGTTTGCTGGGAAAGTAATTTAATCTTCCTGATAAAAATCAGAAAGGTTGCTATTATCTAGCTATTAAATATTTAGGAATGCACCCATCACCTGCTAAGAGAGGAAAATGGGAGATTCCCAAGTCTCCACACTTTTAAAAATATGACCTTTTAAAAATTCAGAACAAATAGATTTGGATTACTTAGTGTTAAATGATCACATTTAAAAAATCAACTCTTTGCTTCCCCAATATCTCTATCTCTTCAGAAAAAATGCTTTTGGCCACACAGATGTAGTCAGGAGTTCAATGAAGCAGGACTGTTTTGGGTACATTTTCCCATGAGAGTTGAACATTCCTTCTGCCAAGAGATACAAAAAATTCAAACAGCTCCTCCAAGAGATTTCATTGGAGTGAGAGCAGTGGAAAGATGCTCATCCCATTTTTACTTAAATGAATCCCTGGCATTGAGCAGAGGCAAAGTCACCTTCAAGGCATAATGCACAGTCCTGTGAATTATATGGATGTCACAGTGAATGTAGCACCTAGACACAGATGAGATCATAATCCTTATGGAACATAAGGTGTTTTGCATATTTAGCCACCCTATATGGCTGGAAAGTATTGTAATCACCATTTCACAGATGAGAACCATAATACAAAAGGTTAAGTGACTTGCCCAAGGTCAGGGTGGGGGGGGAAGCTTCAGTATAAGGCTGATGACAGAACCCCAGAGGCCTGACTTCATGTCCTCAGACAAGGCTGGGTCTAACTTAAGTGGGTTCCAAGGCTGGCATCAATCAACTAAAATAACAGCCCAACTAGAGTTAGTTTTTCTCAGCATTAGTTACTTCTGTGTCTAAAGGATGATTTCATTTTAAAAGCATTTATTTCTTAAACTTATTTTTGGTACAGATGAAGCTAACTCCATCTTGTCTCAATTAAAAATTTCCCAGCAGGCTGCAAGACTATACCAGGTGAAATATTAGAGTATACAGAAAAAAAAAATTTGTTTGATTAATGAGGATCATGAAATTGTTTCTACTCCTAATAGAAAACACTAGCTCATTGCTAGCCAAATACCTCAAGGGTGTTATTGTGTACCTGCCCGTCAAAGCTATCAGCCAAAGCAGGAAAAAAGGTCATGTGTCCACTTTCCAGCCTGATCATTGCAGTTCAAGAGTCCCTAATATTTTAGAAAATGGGAATTTTATATGAGTTCTCTTAGCTGCTGAGGTCTCACCCAGAAAAAAATAAATCAATAAAATTTAAGAAAGCATCAACATTAGAGGTCCTTGACCTCAGAGGAAAATCAAAGACTAGTGATTCCAAAATGGATTATCTAAGTACAATAAAATTATTAGAGGCTGTTAGTTTTATGTCGTGCTTGGCCCCTTCACCACAAATGGAATAGAGTCCCAAAGGATGCTTACCTGGCATTCCTTGACCTGAGAAGGGACATTAGGAGTACTGTATAAATTTTTGTCATTCATTCAGCAATACATATCGCTTCTTTATCAGCCAGTAAACATACGCAAATTTCTGTCAGTGCCCTTGTCTACGTATTAAATTAATGAGACACTAAATCCATCAAGATAACTTGACGAGTCCATTTTAGGGGCACTCACATAATGTTTACTGATTAATAAGGCATCAATGATGCGTCCCGTCTGAGTTAAATGACAAATTCACAAACAGTTAAAAAAAAAAACCTCCAGCTTGCAACATGAAAATACAGATGTCAGGATATCCACTGACCTTGACTGGAGATAAATTTCATTTATCGACATAGAGGGATAAGTTTTTATTAAAAATGAAAACAGTTTCCCTCTGATTGAGCTCTCCAGCTAAGAGTGTTATCACCTGACGGAGTTGCCTGGCTTAGAATAGGCAAGCGATGGGAGTTCCCCAGCACGGACAGAACCAGGAAAAGCTGCTCCAAAGTTGACTTTTTAAATTGGGTCCTTCCACTTTGCAGGCCTCCCAGACAACTGAAGAGTCTCGTAGCCAGAGACATGAGCAATAAAGTAGGACCACGGCACCAAAGAACAGAGAAACAGAGGAATTCAGAGAGATTCTGGCCAATCAATTCCAAAGCTAAAGGTCAAAAGGAAATAAATCAAAGAAAAAGGAAGAGGAAAGAAAGACTTTGGGGAGGTAAGTTAAAATCATGACATCATGGCAATGATTAACTTAATTGAAAAGGAAAACAGAAACCAAAAAAATGAAGAAAAATTCCCAAGCAGCAACATAACAATCTGTTCCTAATTGAATTTAACAATAATATTACTGATAAGAATCCAATGTAATTAAGGAAATGATTTTTTTAAAAAAAGCATAGCAAAAGGAGATGAAAGTATTTTTAAGTTTTATCATCTATTCAACTGAATTTCTTTTCTTAAATAATGAGTGAAAACATGGGAATTGAACTATGGAAAGACGTATACCTCAACCATTTTTCTTGTGTGATCTTGAAGAAGGGGAGATGTTAGCATACTTCTATAAACTTGATTGGCATTTCTATACCCTCTCCACCTTCCCCATCATCTGACCCACAATCTTCTACCTCAACTGACCTAAGAAGAATGCCTTCCTGGCATTTTCTCCCTTTCACCATTACCTGCCGAAGGTTGCGGGTCACTTTGACATCATGCCAGGCGTTGTCATTGAACTTGCCATTGACGGGTTCCACAATGGCCTCAAAGGCCCCTGACCCGAGGTTAATGACTAAGGAGACCGCACCATCTTTCAGCGCCAGGTTGACATAATCAGCTGATTTGCCCGTGTGCAAGATGAGCCCATTACGCTGCCACGTCTTAAAGGAAAGGGTGATCTCGTCGCTGCTGCTCTGGATTGGGTTCTGAGACAGGTCGTAGCACAGGTACTCGGAGCCCCGGAAGGTGGCCACATTCTCATCTCGTGCTGCAAGGCAGAGGAAGAAAGGCAAAAGAGTTAGTACTTGGATAGCTGAGTTCAAATCTGCTGCAGGTGCCAAAAAAAAAAAAAAGAGTTTACTCAGAAGACATCTATAGCCCAATAATAACAATTTACCTCTCCCCCAATTGCTGCATGTTACACTCAACTGCAATATAAGAAAGCTAGAAACCAATTTTAGTATTCATCCATCTAAACAGATGACACATTCAATGGGTTGTGAGGTAGGGAATTCTGAACATTTAAGTCCCATAAGACAGATAAAGGTGGACAGAGAAGGGATATCCAACACATTAAAAAGTATGTTGATCTCCCATGTCCATTTAAATTTTGTATTCCTACTTGGGAGAAGGTGTTTATATAACTAAAAATTTATCACATTTGTTTTGCCACTGACTTGTAATTACTATCCAATGCTTCAGCTTTCCTCATTTGTATAACGAGCTGGAATGGTGTGTTTGAGCTTTTATCTCTCTTGATACGTGGTAAATAAGTGCATTGATCAATTACATTACTTTGGGCTAAAACAAAACATTTTTCACTATTATAAAGTGCTTCCCATCACAGAGATGATGGCAAGATACAGAACTCATGATTCGACTTATTTAACAACCAGATTACTTATTTTCTCATTCTATGCACAAATTAGGTTAACAACAGGTCTACTTTCCACATACCAATACATGAAGGATCTGTGATTGAAGCTTCCTTTCTCAAATCAAATCACATACAACTTATCTATAACTTGCTAGAATGTAGACTCCTTGAGAATAGTGATTATTTCATTCTTTGTGTTTATAGACTTCACGTCTAGCACATAGTAACTGAGCACATTCCCTGGCACATAGTACGTGCATCATAAGTACTCTTCTCTATTATAAATGTTTTTTGATTTATCAATAGTAGATTACTGAGGCCTATGGTGTTGCTTGAGGCACACAGAGGTTGTGCCTTGTCTAGGATCAAACAGTTAGTAAGCACCAGAGTCAAAATTTGAATCTAACTCTAATTCTACCCCCAACATTCTATCCATAATGGAACACGCTATTCATTTTCCATAAAATAATTTCATATAAATAGCCAATTTCATAGAGGGGATTTTTTTCTAGGCATGGCTTTGAGTGGATGACCAGTGAGGTTCCCTTGTGCTACCTATGCTATACGTAGGGCATGCAGGTGACTCAGTGTATAGAGCACTGAGCCTGGAGTCAGGAAGATCTGAATTCAAATGTGGCCTCAGATACTTAATAACTCTGTGACCCTGGGCAAATCACCTGACCCTGTTTGCCTCAGTTCCATCATCTGTAAAATGAGCTGGAAAAGGAAATAGCAAACAACTCCAGTATCCGTGCCAAGAAAACTTCAAATGGGATCATGAAAGGTTGGACACAATTGAACAACAAAAACAAGCTTAGGTGAGGGAAAAACAAACATGACATCATTTTAAAATTAATATTCTACCATTCTCCTTGACGAAAACTTGACAATGAACAGTGATACCTTTCAGAAATTAAGTTGGGAAATGAATACAAACGAAGTCGGGAGAGATAGGATAGGAACACAGTGTCTTAACAATGAGTCCACTTTAAAAAGTTACAAATGTCTTTCTATGTTTGGTCATAAAATCTCCTCCATGTGTTAAAATCGAGTTGGATTTAAAAATTTAAAGGTAATGATAATCCAGAATTGATGGTGATGAATCCAAAGAAATTATCGTTATTAAGCTATTTGCCCAGGTCATAGATGTTAGAAGTACTAAATGCACAGTCAGCAGCCACCTATGTGTAGGATAGTTTATTTGTGTACACATATGCTCTCTGTGGTTCTTAGCTTGCATTGCTGGAGTCTTCTTCCTTGGGTCCATTTGAGGGACACATATAAGTGAAATCACTGAATCTTCTTAGGAGTAAGGATCCCTTTCATCTTCTCCATGCCCTCCCCCACCTCCCCAATTTGCTCATCATTCCCTGGCCATGGCAACCATACAGAATGATGGAATTTCAGAGTTACAAGCAATCTCAGTATTCACCTAGTATAAATCGTACCCAAAAAAGAATACCCACAATCACACACTTGAAAAATGGTCTTCCAACTGTTCCATAAAGACTTGCAATGAAAGCTAACCAATTACCCCACACACATCAAGAGAACCCATTCTGCTGTTAGATAGTGCTAATAATTATTGGAAGGTTTTTTCTTTATGTTGTCTTTTTTACAACTTCTCTTCATTACTCCTAGTCTAACTTTCTGGGGCCAAATAATCCACAACAACCTTTCAAGTAATTGAAAGCAGCTATTAGGACCCCGTCAAGAAAGAAAAAGAAAAAAAAAACTTTTTTCCTTCTTCCTCCAAGTTAGTTGGACCTGTTATGGACATATGGCCAATACTACTGACATGACTGATGGACAACTATGTAACCTGGAAGAGCCTGCTTTTTAAAAAATTTTCATCCTGTGTGTCCTGATGTAAAAGGAAAGAAGAATGAAACACCCACTCTCCCCTCTATACGTACAATATTTCCTATCACCAACCGTGTATTCTTTCTGAATCATCTCAGAAAAATCAGTGTTCTTCACCCTTAGAAAGGGATGAGATTACAGGTAAATTAGTGGAAGGGGTCATGTAGGAAGGGGGTTGGAATAAAATTGACCCTGCTTCAGCATCAGCGACAGCTTGTAATAGTTATGGGCTGGTATATGGGCTGAGTATGGACTGGGTGTGGGTTGTCTTGAGATGGATAATTAACTGGACTGACAAAGGACTCTTTAGCTGTAGGTACTGTTTATTGACCAAGAACTAAAAATCAATTGCCCTGAAAGATTTGGCACCGATTTTCATTAGTCAATAATGCAACTACAGTAAGTTTGGGTTCCCCAGTGGAGCCTTGAACCCAATGGGATGTGACCAGGTTGTTAAATAAGAAGTTGGGCCTGAGGTGGAAAAAGGATGGAAATCAAAAGTGTGAGGGATGGGAGCTCTGGTAGCATACTCCAACCAGAGATGTGCTCACAGAAGAATCCATTTCACAGCATTGCTGTGAAGAAGCCATCAGAGGCACCTCATTAACCAAAAGAAGTTACCAGCAATGCAACTTCAGATGTGCTGTTTTCTCCCTAGCAACATGAGGTAAACAAGGGGGAGGGTTCTTTACTCTCTGGCCAAGTTACAGCCATGCACCTATTCTCCCTGGCTTATTAACCATAGCCAAGAACTGTTAAGCTCAGCTCCTTACCAGTCATCACAACCCTCATTGAAGCACTTAAGGAAAATAAATTATACTTCCTATCTTCAGGAAGTAGGACAAGTCACCCCTCCTTTTTTTCTCTTCATAATAGCACTACCTTTCTCCCAGTTACCCAAGCTCAAAATGCCCACGACATGATTCCTTCTCCCTTGCCCTCCCACATCCAATAAATTGTCAAGTCCTATTAAGCCGACCACAGCAATATTTCTCACCCTGTCCCTTTCCATTTCATTGCCATTACTATCCTAAATCATGTTTCTCATGACCTCTGGCCCAGATTATTCAATCATCTTCTGACTTGTCTTCTTGCCCCCAATTTCTCCCTCTTTCAATCCCTGCATACTACTTCCAAATTAGTCTCTGGGTCACAGAGAAATTACTTCAGAGGTCATAGAATCACAGACTTAGAGTTGTAAGGAATCTCAAATATCATCTAATTGAAGCACCTCATTTTATAGCTGAGGAAATTGAGGCCCAGGAAATTAAATGACTTATCCAAGGTCATGTAAATAATAAGCGTCAGAGGCAGAATCTGAACCCTGGCCCTCTGAATCTAAAATAAGCATACTTCCTGCTGTACCATATGCCCTAGTTTTAGAGTTATAGGTGCTAGGTTCAGATCCTCATACAGGTATCCTACAAGATTGGGGAAAAAATGTCTGCTCACAGCTCCCTTTTGGTCAAAACATTTTGAGATGTCCCCTTGATCTAAAAAGTACAAATTCTTCTGCCTGGCATTTAATTCTCTTCACAATTTGATCTAGACATTTTCTATCCCCTCTATTTACCGTTCTTCCCCTTTATACTGAAGGATACTTTATATCTACAGAAGATGTAATTTGAGCTGGATATGGAAGTAAGCCAGGGAAGCCAGGAGAGCATTCTAGACATTGGAGAAGGCCAGAGGAACAAAAAGTGAAAAGTCAAAAGATAGAGTTTCAGGTTCAAGGTATAGCAAGTAGACCAGTGTAGATAAATCACAGAGTTTGTAAAATCTAGAAAAGCACAAGTAGACTGGAAAGGTAGGAAGGGGCCACTGCATGAAGAACATTAAAAACCAAACAGAACATTTAATATGTGATCCTGGAAATAAAAGAGAAATGCTGAGGTTTATTACATAAGGGCAAGGGAGTGACCTGGTTAGATCTACACTTTAGGAAAATCTTTTTGGAAGCCAAATGGAAGACAGATTGGGTTGGGAAAAGGCTTGAAGCAGGGAGACCAGTGAGGCAGCTGTTAGTGGTAGTTCAGGCACAAAGTGATTGAGGTCCACACCCAAGGGTGGCTGTATAAGTAGAGAAGTGGATGTAGATGAGAAATGTTGTGAAGGTAAGAATAAGGCTTGACATCTGATTGGACACGATTGCAAGTGAAGAGTCAAGGATGGCACCAAGATTGTAAGCCTGGGTAACTAGAAGAATGTCAGTGCCCTCAACAGTAATAAAAAAAAAAGTGGACAAGAGGCATATATTTGGGTGGGGGGGGGGGGAAGATAATCTGATCCTGAAACATTCTGTATTCCCATCATCCAGAAGTGAGCTTTCTTTCCAAATTAACCATAGCACTTTGTACCTCTCATTGTATTTTTCATATCTTACCTCATCTGTAGTTTATTTCTTTCAAATCTTATTTCCCCCAACCAGACTGTCAATTTCATGAGAGCAGAGACTATATCCTATATCTTCCCTTTTTTCTATCCCTCCCAGTGTTGAGCACGGTCCCTTGAACATAAAATTTGCTGAATTGAGACCTGAAGGTGACTAATCAAACGCAATCATCCTTGCTAAGCATTTTCTCACTGCCTCAGATTTCCAAAGGGCCGCATACATGATCAGCAGCCATCTCTGTGATTATGTGTGTGGTCCTTGGCTCAACATATGGTACGTTATTGGGCATATTCTATAAACATGCAAATCAAACCTTATAGGCCCACTCAATTAAGATAACTGGGTAGGAAAAGAGCACTCTTAAAGATAAGTCTAAATTAATCACAGAGTACACTTCTAAAGGAGAAATGTTTGACCCAGGGTAATAAGATAAGCAGCAGCTACTTAGCATGCTAAAGAGTGCTTAATGTTTTATGCTTGAATATTAATTTACCTAGAGGCCACTACAGTATAATGAGTGGAGTGTGAGGGTTGAAGCCAGGAAGACCTGGGTTCAAATCCAGCTGCTGATACTCAGTCGCCGTATGACTCTGGAGAAATCTCTTAACCACTGTATTTCACTAGGATTTATCTACTAAGTCAGAGCAGGGTAGTAATCTACATTCATGGAGGGATTTCTCACACAAAGAGTCCCCCATCCAGGTGACATCATAGCTCTTTTATATAGTTCTATACATTCATTCACATCAAAGAATCCTACAGCATACTCAATCCAAACTGGAAACACAACCCTGGAGAGACTGATCCTAGTTCAAAACTGTCTTCTTTGCTCAGAGTTCATCGTAATCATACAATGTTAAAGACAAAGGGAAACATTGGAGATTGTCTGGCCCAACACTTTCATTTTAGCAGTGAGAGTACTAATGCACAGAAAGGTTAAATCACTTGCCCAAGGACATACAGCTTATCGGTGGCAGGAACTGGAGGAAGTTAAGCTGTTCTCAAATTATTTCCTCATTCACTTTGAAGAATAACGATATGCTTTCCCAGTTCCTCCCATTTCTGCACACCTTATGCTGATGATGTAATATTTACTACTATACTATCCAAAAGTCCTGCAGAGCTTTGAAGAGTTTTGAGGTCAGCTACAGAACATTCAGATCTCAAAGGAGCTGAACAGGTAATAAATACATTGTACTCATATGAATCCTATTTCTTGATTCTCTCTCTTGACCTCACCCTTGGATTATCTCTCCACTCCTACCTCCCCTCTCCTACTCAGACGATGTATAACTTGTTCCTGTTGAGTGAAGATATCATGAAATGACTGGTATGGAGGAGAGAATACAGCAAAAAATAAAACAAGAAATAAAGGAAAAGTGAGAAGATGCTTATGTAAATCATATGCATATTTATGCTAATGTTGATGCAATTAGACCAGGGAAGATTCTATATAGCCAAGTGTTACCCTATGCAAATATCTAGTGAAGACTGCTTCCCTAGTTCTGCCATCCCCAACTTCCCAAGCTCTCGGTTCAGTAATGAATCTGCTTCCTTATCTCAGACTTGGTTGACAAAAATACCACTTCTCCATCTGTCTTACCCTTCCCTCATGTCAAAGGCCAAGAAGCCTCAGTCTGAATCATGTATAAGATAATCAGAATCATCTCACAGATGGCTTCAAGAGAAAAGAATTTTGGCCTAGGCTAACAGGGGAAAATCTAGCGGGGAAAAATAAATCCCATGAGACTTGTACCTATACAAGCATTGCATTAGGTTGCCCAGACTCAGAAAGAAGAGAGCAGGCGGGGCCCATTGCCACAGCGCTCTCCTTTGCTAGAGTAGACCTAGAAATACATTATCAGTTTGTCAGCCCCTAAGAATCTGCCGATGTGGGTGGGGGAGGAGCCGGAAGCTCCATCTGAGGAACAGCAGATGCTCCTTATGGATATACTCAGCAATTCTAGATCAACCTCTAGACTGACCATCTCAGAGTGGGGAAAAGGTGGATTCATTCCCAAGGAGATGTAAAAATCTCCACACCAATTGTGCCCATTATTTATGTGAGTTGTTAGCAGGGACGTGGTTACTGCTACTCATTTCATTTGTGTATTACTTTGCTATTTTGTCTTAATTATTATTTTTTTTTGCCTAGACCTGTGATTTCATTAGTATAAGGAACTTCCAGTGAGAAAACTCCCTCCACCAACACAGATTGCCAACTAATCTGCAACTTGCTCTTAGGGAGTTGCCTGGCAGTGCCAAGAGATTAAGTGACTTGCTCAGAATAACAGATGGCATAGGTTAGAAGCAGGACTCAAACCCAGGTCTTCTGGACTCTGAGGTTGGCTGTCAATCCACCATGTCTCTCCAATTAAACAATTAATTTTGTAGAAAAGAAGTAAAGCCTTATTGCATCCATGGAACTTGCACATTGGAAGTGCTCGCTGCCCCTACAGCCTCTCCTTGTGATTGGATGGCTCCTCTTAGACCTTCCTCTTAAGGAGGTAGTCTAGACTAGCCATGATTCCTTCATCTCAAGGCTATTGTCTAGACTTTCTCTACCATGTCCTTGCCACACATACCTTTGTCTTCCCAACCCCTTTTATGTGTGGTCTTCCTCCATTAAAATCTAAGCTCCTTGAGGGCAGGGACTATCTTTTTCCTTGTTTTTGTACTCTACCATGCTTAGCCCAATGTCTGGCACATAGTGAAAACTTAATAGATTCTTGTTGACTGAAGGAAAAAAATAAGAAAAATACAGGATTTAGAGACGGAAGATACTATATTGATCATCTTTTTCAGAACAGTCAATTTATAGCCAATCAAAACTAAGATCCATGGGGGTTGTGATTCGTCCAATGTCATACAGGTAAAAATTAGAGCTCAAATGAAATGACAAATGCATCATCCAAATCATATGCTCTTGTGACCCGCAGCTAAAAGAGGCGGAACTAATTCATCTAGCAGCCTTTCGCAACAACTGCCTTTCCTCTCTTTCTCTACTGAGGGCCCTGATGTTTTCTTATCACCTTGGAGGTGACTTGGTCTATAGCTAGCTATCAATAGGCCTAACTAAATGTGACAGTCCAAATAGTTGCAGCAATGCATTTTTAAGGCCAATGAAAATCTCAGGACTATTTAAAATCATGCAAAGTCTGTTTCTGAGACTGGCTACATCTAAGCCTCAAAAGAATAGGGAGACAATGCAGTCACCTTGTATGGTAACAAGCTAAATAGATGGGGAAAATGAATGCAGAGAATTATGTAACAGCATAAAGCAGCTTAGCATTCTGTTACCACTTGGCAACCCAGAAGCATTGACTTAGCTAATGGCCTGTTTAGATGCATATAAATTATATCACCCTGAAGTTCACAATCTATTCCATAAGTGTTAAAATAAAATGTTATTCTCCTTGCAAGAAAAACATAGCTAAACTATATGTATACCAGTCCCTTTCACATTATTTGTAAGTGTCTGATGGATTAAATAGTGCATGGTATGTGGCCTTAGAAAAAGCAGGATATTAAATTCAGTTTACATATATATATATATAAAACAGTGGCATTTCAAATGACTTGCTAATGTAAATACTGATGCATTCATGGTACTAAGGAGGATTTATTCAATTCAGAGTACCAAAAAAAAAGCCTAGCCAGTTACACAGTAGAAAATTGCATTTTGAGTCAGTGAAACTGGGTTCAAATTCTGGCTTTATCAATCAATACCTGTGTGACCTTGGGCAAGTTGCTTAACCTCTCTGGGCCTCAGGTCTCTCTTCTATAAAATGAGAAGATTGGACCCAATGTCTTGTAAGACCCATTTGA
This sequence comes from Phalanger gymnotis, assembly GCA_028646595.1. Classification (NCBI taxonomy): domain Eukaryota; kingdom Metazoa; phylum Chordata; class Mammalia; order Diprotodontia; family Phalangeridae; genus Phalanger; species Phalanger gymnotis. The sequence goes on from CM053624.1 coordinate 211,261,228, forward strand.
GCTTTACTCATTGACCTCTGTCTTTATGAGAAACTTCAAAACATGTGAAAACATTTCCCTTAATTAATGCTTGCCATGCTCTTCCACCAAAGAAGGGTGAGAAAGAAGTCACCAATTGTCTGCCTGGAGCCTTTAATGGCTGTGAAGATGGTACAGTATCCCATGGTGACCTGGGGAGTTTCGTTTTGTATGGATGCCAGTTTGGTTGTCACCACTAAGTCACACTCTTCTGTCATTGTGGAAGTCCGTCCCCTCCAATAAATCAAGGAGTACTTATTAAGCGCCTACTCTGTGCTAAAATACCTACTCATTGTTTGGGGATAACAAGAATGAAACAATCCCTACTTACAATGAGCATCCATGCGGTACATATAAATGCATAGAGAGCATAAATATAAAGTGAATAAATACAATATATCAAAAGGAGTTGAATGCAATGTAGTTTGGGGAAAGGGACACTGGTAGTTAGAGGGATCATGAAAAGCTCTAAGAGGAAGGTGGCTTAAGCACTCCAGAAAGAAAACCCTAGCCACATTCTATAGGCTCATTAATTAATACAAGATATCATCTATGTTGCTATTGAGTTGCTTAACTTGTGTCTGATTCTGTGACCCCATTTGAGGTTTTATTAGCATTGATACTTGGAGTACTTTGCATTTCCTCCTCCAGCTCATTTAACAGATGAGGAAACTGAGGCAAATAGGGTTAAGTGATTTGCTCAGGGTCACACAGGTAGTAAGTGTCTGAGGTCAGATTTAAACTCAGATCCTCCTGACTCCCAATACACACACACACACACACACACACACACACACACACTCCCTAGACCCATCCATAATGTCCAGGGGAGTGCTTAGTACACATCTGTGGTTCTAAGACTTTTGTGAGAGTAAAAAGACACACAAGTAATTATTTTTTTCTCAAAATTCCTGCTTTAGTACCACCTCACTGGACAGGATCCTGGGTTCTCGGATGCTATGCCCACAGAGCAAAAACTTTTGCAAGCCTTGCTTGCCAAGCTAAAAAAAAAGCAACTTGCATTTTATCCTAATAGAAATAAGAAGCCTCTGGAAATTATTAAAATAGAGTATGACATAATCAGACATGTGTTTTGGGAATTTTAATTGCTCAGTTGGCTAGAGGATGGATTAGAGAGGGAAGAGACTGAAGACAGGGAGGTCAATTAAAAGGCTACTATAATAGTTCAGGAAAGAAGTTGTGGGGACCTGGGCTAGAAGGGAAAGAAGGGGAAAGATGTGAGAGTTACTACAAAGGTAGGACCAATAAGACATGGCAATTGATTGGGTATGAGAGGAGAATGAGGTTTATGAGGCAAAGATGACTCCAAGATTGCACACCTGGGTGATTGGAAGGTTGGAGGTGTGCTCAATAGAAATAGGAAAGTTATAAATAGTAGAAGAGTTTGGGGGTAAGATGATGAGTTCTAATTAGACATGTTGAGTTTGTGATGACTAAAGGATGTCCAATTGGAGATGTCCAATAGATAGTTGGTAATGTAGGGCTAGTGTTTAACAAAGAGGCTAAGGCTGGAGGTATAGGTTTCGTAATCATCAGCATAAAGGTGTTTGTTAAACACATGGGAACTGATGATATTACCAAAATGATAAAGACCACTGGATCTGACATTTGGCCTCAATATGAGTCTCAGTATGCTAATATTGGTTAAACCACAAATTGGGGCTAAACGCTTAGGAGCAGGCATTTAGCTCGCTAGTCATAGGTGGTGGGATATAGGGTTGGCTGGGGGGAGGGGCACAGAATTGAGGCATGGAGAAGAAAACTCTCATGGTTGCAGCTGAGAAAAAGTCAAACCCAGGAAATCATACTAATTACTTTTAGCATAGGACCGATGAAATTTGAAATAAAAACATTGCAATATGCTTATTAAAACACTAACATCTATGGCATGGAAATGACCTCCCTACAACACACATCATAGAACAGAACAGGACACTCCAAAGCTCTTGGAGGCTTGTTCCAGATGTATTTGAAAGGTGCTGACCAAGTTCCCAGAATGCTGACAGTCATATATTTTGTTTTCTTCTATGTCTTTTGTCCTTCAAATCAGCCTATAATGCAGCTGTGTGGTACTTTCACGGAGAGATAACCTTGGCTATCCATAGGACTTGTCAGGTCCAAACATAGCCCTTCCTGCCAGGCAGAGGGATTACTAGTGACACCATTTCCTACTGTTTGCCTTTCCCAAATACTACCAGCTTCAAAGCAGAAACTAGCAAAATGGGCAGTACAAAGTACAAAAATGCTCAGATGGAATTTTGCCAAACCATCATCTTCTCTACTACACAAAGTGGGAAAAATCTCAGGCTATATGTCGGCAAAAGCCCTCCCTCATTCTGATTTCCAGAATACACAGTGAGTGTACTCAGATGCCCAGCCTGCTCCTTCTTTGTCTGGAAAGACTGGCTGCCAACAAAAGCACTGAGCTTAGAGCAGGTGGGATCGGGCCTCTGAGCAGGACTTCTATAAAGAGACACCGACAATTTCTAAACTTAGCATCACAGAGTTTTTGATCTGGAAGGGGCCTTCAGTGTCTGTCTGTCTCATTTTACAGATGTGTAAACTCAGGCATTGGGAAGTTATGTAGTATCCAGGGTCACACAAATGAGTAGGTCACAGAGTTGGGACTAGAAAGCAAGTCTCCAGAGTATTATCTTTGAAAAGAAAAAAAAAATGGTCCTTCAAAGCAATGTGTAGATTCTAGGCCAGTGCTCTTTCTTTCACCATTATGGTCTCCCTTTGCTATCTTGTCTTGAAGGCTCACATATCTGCTCTTCTCCAGAGAATGCTGAGTGCATCGTATTTCACACACATACACAAAAAGATACTAGCAGTATCTGTTCCAGTAAATTTTCTTGACCTCTTGTATCTGACACTTGGTCATACAATCTATTTAATCAATCAATGAGCATTTATTAAACCTCTACTGCTAGGAATTGAGCACACACACACACATACACACACACACACACACAAAATGAAACTTTCTGTCTTCAGGGAACTATCAATGGAAACATATGCATGTATCAGTAAAGAAATGTAACGAGGGAAGGGAGGGAAGAGTAGCACTATTATCTAGGGAATTCAGGAAAGTCCTTCTTTAAGAGACTACACCATTGGTCAGTTATGCCCTGGGCTGCCCACCTACCAGAATACCAAGTCCCCATGAGTAGACCAGAAGGCCCCAAAGCAAGCAACCATGCCCTACCTGTGGATACCTGGGTCATTATCAGTCTCCCACAATGAATCTACATGTTCTGCTCCATCTACATAAAACAAGGAATATAGCAGGACCTTCTTGCCAGACAGCACTGAAATTCAACTCCCAAGTCCCGACCAACACATCTCTAGACTCCCCGCCATTGTATTCAGCTTACAACCAGCTCCCCTCTCTTCAGACCTTTCTCTCTCTCCTCTCCCCATTGGTTTCAGAACCTAAACTCCTGATGCTATGTTAGGAAACCTTGCCTTAGGTCATCAGATATTGCATGACCTTCTCAACCTAACCTTCTCAAAACATCTTAGAGAAAGTAGAGAAAAAGGGCTGGAAGGCTGCCACTCATGACCCAACAATGAGGACACCTTGCTCTTCTACACAACAGCAGAGTTGGGACTAGAGGCCTCACCCCTAATCCTTTCACACCTTAGGCTCTCTCCCAGAAACATACAACATAAGAAACAAATGAAACATTTAACAATTATGATAGAAGCCAGGGAGTCAGAGAAGCTAAAGAAGTGGATTTCAGGTATGGGGAACAGCATTTACAAAGATATGAAGACAGGAGAGTAATGTTGTGTACCTGAAACAGCCAGTAAATCATTAAGGTGATGGGAAGCTACAAGAGAAGTTGTTTTTTTTTAAGGTGACCAGATTTGCAAAAGTTGAGGAGAGAAAAAAAGGCATGGTAATAATATTACTGCATCAGATTTGTTGGATATAAGGTATCATAATTCTATTAGAATTTAGGTCAGAAATTTTTGAAGTGAACATGTGTTACTGTGTGTTAGCAATACTAAGGGTTGCACATGTGATCGTGCTTTTGGAGTATTTCATTACCTATCTCCTCAGAATGTCTTTTGAGAGATGAGAAATAATTCAGCTAAACATCTGGACGTAGTTGGCTATAGAGTAATCCCAAGAGGAAAAATGGTTAAATCGTCTACCTACCTCCTGCCAGCGCACCAATAATTCAAAAACAAACTATAACTGAACTCTAAAGACAACATACTGGTCTGCACCATCCTACACTGTGAGCAAAGAAACATATTGACAATTGTATTTCCCAGGGCCTTTTCCACCTCTAATCCTTAGACCCTCAGTATGGAGGATGCTATAGAAAAATAAATGGCCCTTTCTCTACTGGCTGGGCTGCTCAATAGCCTGTGGATGCTCCTGAAAGTGACGAGGAAGAAAATGGTAAATCAAGCTGTCACTGGAAAAGTAAACAGCTGCACTCCTGGAGAGGGAAGTGGCCTCAGTCCAAGAAAGGACAACCCAGAAAATGAAAGCTCCCTGAAATCCCACGGCAAAGCTGACAACCTCATTGTGATCAATGTCATAGCGATGAAGACTAAATTATTAAATGATAATGGGTAACAGATATAGCTCTTTAAGGTTTGCAAAGCAACATATATATGCTGTGTGTACATGTGTATATATATATATGTGTGTATGTGTGTGTGTGTGTATACACACACTTTTACATTCTATTTTATATACCATATCTATATATTACTATATTTATTTATCTGTAGCTATACTACTCTACAGCCAATTACGTCCTAATGTTTCGCTGTTATTCTTTGTTATTGATGTTATTCTGTCTCTCACAAAAGACATTGCAAGGAGATGGGTAATGAAAGCCTCCAAGAACATGATCACATGTGCAACCCTTAGCACTGTTATCACATTTTCACTCCAAACATGTCTCACCTAAATTCTAACAGAATTATGCTTCGTATCTAACAAATATGACCCAGTGATATTATTATCCTGCTTTTTTTCTCTCCTCAATTCCTAATTAAAGAAGTCCTTCTGTAAAAGCTTCAATAAGTGGTTATCCAACTGTAGGGGAATCTATTACCCCTTAAGGCAAGACATTCCACTTTGGAGCAGCTCTGATTGCCAGGTAACCTTTTTTCTTTATATGAAAGTGAAACTTCATTGCTCCTCCTTCTGCCTTCTGAGGTCAAACAGGACAAGTTGGATTCTTCTTCCCAATGTGTCAATTCTTCAAATATGAGAAGACATCTATCATGTTCTCCCTAAGTCTTCACTTCAAGATATCCTCTTTTCCTTTAATGGATCCTAATTTGGCATAACCTCCAACTGTCTTATCATCCTGGGCACCCTACCTATGACATGTTTCAGTTTGTCAATAGTGCTTCTAACATGTAGTGCCAAGAACTGAACACAATATTCCAAATGTGATCTGACAAGAACAGTGGAATAATCACCTCTCTTACTCTGGATATTAATCTTCTATTAATGAATCCTAACACCAAATTACATAGATGCACAATGGAGCAAGTGAAAACTGTATTACTCTTTCCAAAGGAGCATCAGGTTCCCCTTGGAGATAGATACACATACACATTCACACACACACAAAACTGGTATCCCTTCAACTTCATGATGGGTTAGACCAGGGGTGGGGAACCTGTGGCCTTCTAGGTCTTTGAGTGTGGCCTCTTGACTGAGTCCAAGTTTTAGGAACAAATCCTTTTATTAAGGGTATTTGTTCTGTGAAGTTTGGATTCAGTCAAAAGGGCCTCAGGTTCCCCACTCTTTGGTTAGACAATCAAAGAAATATTTTGAGTATATGTTTTGTGTTGAACACTCTGTTACATGCTACCCTATGGGTAACCAAATAAACAGAAAACACAGAAGCCCTTATCCTTTTATAGAAAAGGATACTAAGGGACAGAAAAATAAAATTACTTTGAAAGTGGAGTTCAGACACTACCATGCCCCTACTCTAGGAGGTACCTCTCACTTTTAAGATCAACTATAAAGTCCTTTGTTTGGCATTTAAAAGTCTCCATAACCTTACCCCTTATAACCTTCCTAGCCTTCTTACATCCTACTCCCCTCCACATTCTATACCATCCAGCTACACTGGCTTATTTGCTTCCCCTTAAATATGATACTCCATCCCCCATCTTTATGCATTTGCACTGCCTATTCCCTATGACTGGAATGCTATGTCCCATCACCACTATCTCATAGTTTCCTTGACTCAGCTCAAATCTCACCTTCTCCAGGAGACCCTTCCCATCCCCAATCCCTGCTAATATTGTACCTTTGTGTATCCTGTATATGAATTCCATACTTCTCATTCATTCGACTGTATAACCTCCTGAGAGGAGGAACAATTGTTGTCATGGTTGTGATTGTTGTTGTTGACTGTCTTTGTATCCTCAACACTTATCACCTCATAGCACATCCAAATGCTTGTTTGACTGACTGACTGATGGCCCAAGATCACCTCATTAGGTAAAGATGAAGACATCAGGATAAGAACCTGGGTCTTCTGATTCATAACTAGGTTTTTGGTATTTTTTTCCACCAATCCACCAATGTCTCTTCAAGAGTTTGGTTTTGGGGTTTTTGTTGGTATTGTTTGTTTGTTTTGGTGGGGTGGGGGAGAGTGGTAGCACCACAATACAAAAAAAGTTATATGGAAACTTTAAATGTAATTAAAGAAATGAAACACATACATACTTGTGATACTCCCGGAGCACAATTTCAAAGCAATGCTTCAAAAAATTTAATATGATGTCATACTTTAGTATAAATCAATTATCTAAGTCTGAGGCTACAAAGAACAAAGAAGCCATTACATTAGAAAGGCAGTTAATCACAGAAGGCTTCCAAGAGGTGACTTTTGATCTCAGTTTTGACTGTGATGACCACAAATTGACAGAAAGCATTCATATCCAAACACACATTCACACACATACATACACACACACACACACACATTCTCCTTTACCCTGGGAGCAATCTTTCTTTTTTTCTAAGTTTTATTTAACTTTATTATGTGACATTCCTTTTGGACATAAGATGCTTAATAGTATTTGTTTAGAATTTAAATTAGTATTTAAGAAATTCTATTTAATAAAATACTTTTATACTTTAAATACAATAGTATTTTTTTTTTATTTTTAGTTTACAACACTTGGTTCTACATAATTGTGAGTTCCAGATTTTGTTCCTTCCCTCCCCAAGATGGCATGGAATCCCATATAACTTCCACATATAACTTCACAATTAATTAATTTACACACTAGTCAAGTTATGGAGAAGATTTATGACCAATGAAATGAATCATGAGAAAGAAGAAACAGGACCAAAAAATAAAAACCAACCCAAAAACAAAAACAAAAGAGAGAAAAGGAAAAAAAAGGGGGGAAGGGCTAGCATGAAGTGTGCTTCAATCTGCATTCATACTTCATAGTTCTTTCTCTGGATGTAGATAGCATTCTCCATCATGTGTCCTTGGAATTGTCTTTGTACCGTGTGTTGCTGAGAAGAGCAAAGTCTGTCAGGGTTGGTCCTCAGAATCCATATATCTGTGGTTGTGTATAATGTTCTCCTGGCTCTGCACTGCTCACTCAACATTATATCATGTAGGTTTTTCCAGGTTGTTAAGAAGTTCGTATCATCCCCATTTCTTATAGCACAATAGTATTCCATTACCTTCATATACCACAGCTTGTTCAGCCATTCCCCAATTAATGGGCATCCCTTTGATTTCCAATTCATAGCTACCACAAAAAGAGCCGCTATAAATATTTTTGTACATATGGGTCCTTTTCTCGCTTGTGTGATCTCTTTGGGATACAACCCTAGAAGTGGTATTGCTGGGTCAAAGGGTATGGACAATTTTATAACCCTTTGGGCATAATTCCAAATTGCTCTCCAGAATGTCTGGATCAGTTCACAACCCCACCAGCAATGTAACAATGTTCCAATTTTCCCATATCCTCTCCAGCATTTATCATTTTCCTGTTTTGTTATTTTAGCCAATCTGACAGGAGAGAGATGTGGTACCTAAGAGTTGTTTTGATTTGCATTTCTCTAATCAGTAGTGATTTCAAGCATTTTTTCATATGCCTATATAGATATCTTTAATTTCTTCCTCTGA
>CM053624.1:211269916-211339861 GCA_028646595.1 Phalanger gymnotis
AAATTTGGCTATAATATTTCTTGGTGTTTTCAGTTTGGGATCTCTTTCAGGGGGTGATTAGTGAATTCTTTCAATGGCTATTTTGCCTTCTGGTTCTAGGACCTCTGGGCAGTTATCTTTGATAATTTCTTCGAAGATACTGTCAAGGCTCTTTTTTTCTTTGTGTATTTCTGGTAGACCAATAACTCTTAAATTGTCTCTCCTGGATCTATTTTCCAGGTCAGTTGTCTTCCCAATCAGATATTTCACATTTTTTTCTATTTTTTCATTCTTTACATTTTGTTTTACTACTTCTTGATGCCTCATAGATTCTTTAGCTTCCACTTGCTCAACTCTAATTTTTAATGAGTTAGTGTCTTCATTTTGCTTTTGAGAGTCCTTTCCCAATTTGTTGATTTTACCTCTCAGGGTGTCATTTTCTGTATTTAGATTCTGAATCTCTGTAGCCATTTTGCCAATCTTATTCTTTAGGGACTTGATTTCATCAGTGGATTTTTTTTCATTTTTTCTATTTTTTTTTTATTTTACCTCACTAATTTGGTTTTTAAAATCCTCCTTTAGCTCTTCCAGTAATGCTTTTTGGGCTTGAGACCAGTTCACATTACCTTTTGAGGTATCAGATGTGGCTATAGTGTCATTGCTATCCTTTTCCAAAGTGGCATTTTGATCGTGCCTGTCTCCATAAAAAGAATCAATGGTCCTTAGTTTTTTTGTGTTCTTCTTCATGTTGATTAGCCTTTTCCTGGATTTACAATAAATTTCTGCTTTTGGGGCTCAGGGCTCTCTGTCCCAGCTTTTTTTATTTTGGGGATTGTGAGTCTAGTTGTTGGATTTGTGAATTATAGCCTTCAGTTTCCTGTGGTGTGGGGGAGGGGTCTGGCTCCCTGAGGTCTCTTTCCCTAGTGTTGCTCTCCAGCACTGTTGCTCTTTAGCAATGGTCTCAGCTCTTTGTTGTTTGAGCTGGTGTTGGCACTTCCCCTGGGGGAGCAAGATTATGTCTGGGCTCCTGCTGTTGACCCCTGCTGGTTCTGTCCCTCTGGGACTAATGAGTTTCTACTATTTGGCCACTGAAGCCCCACTTCTATCTCCTCTGTTCCAGCGTTCTTTTTTTCCAAGGAATTCTCGGGGGGGGGGGAGGGATTAGAGCCATTTACCTGGCCATTATTTCTCCTGGAAGTTCAAGAAGCTATGTTTCATATCTTTGGGCTGCAAGCCTCGGGATTTGATGTCTCGTGGCCGGTGGCGTTGCGCTGCTTCTTGTCACTTCCACAGACTGCCATCCTGTGTTGGGAGGCCTAGGGATCTCCGTTTGTTTTCGGGCACCCAGCTTTCTCCCAGCCTGTCTCCCACATGAGTTTCCCAGCCAGCAGCTTCTGCTTTAGTGCCATCTGGAGCAGCTCCACACACCGAGCGCTCTCCAAGCCTACAGGTTCGTTTCTTTGGCCTTTCAGACTCTCCTGGCTTGGAAATTTGCCCCACTTAGACTGCTCAAGGTTTCTAACTCTCTCAAATCTGCTCAAATTCACTTTTTTATAGGAATCTGACAGACCTTGTGAGAGAGCTCGAGTAAGAGGCTGTTTTCATGTGGCCATCTTGGCTCCACCCCTGGGAGCAATCTTTCAATGATCATTTGCATTTCTATCTGGTTTTCCTTTTGAAACTGGTTCCTTTAGTAAAGATTATAAAAAATATTATGGAAGTCAGTTTGGAATCCTAAATGCAGACTTGTGGAAGTATCTGGGACATTCCGCGGGCTTAACAAGGACTGGATAACAATGACAAGAATTATAATAATGGTAATAATAAAATGATGATGACTCTACAAATGCTAATAATTGTCAAAAATAATCACAATGAATCCAGAGGCAGATTAGAGTTCTAGAATTCTAGAAAGAGCACTAGCTCTATAGTGAAATGACCTAAGTTCAAACATAAGCCGTGCTTTTTACAAGCTGTATGATCTTGAAAAAAGTCACTTAATTTCTTTAGGCCTCAGTTTGTATATCTAGAAAACAGGTAGGCAAAAAGAGATAATCTCTAATATACATTCTAATTCTGACTTCACCCTCATCTTTATTAAAAAGCTGAATCTTAGAGGTCATCTAGTCCACTCCCTTAATTTTACAAGTGGGAAAATTGAGGCCTAGAGAAATTAAGAAAGTAATGCAAAGCTACAAAAGCACTAAGTGGCAGAGGCAGGAGTCAAACCCAGGTCTTTTGACTCAAAAAAAAATCTAGTATTTTATTCCACTATACTATATAAGGCTATGAAAGCATAGGGATTATTCAGAATCTGGCAGAATGCCATCCAACTGGGATGGTTTCACTGTCCTCTGGATCACGTATTTAGAACTAGAAAGGACCTGAGGCTTTATCATTATTATTATTATTATTTATTTTCAGCATTGATAGTCACAGATTAAAATCAGTACTAAATTTGCCACTCTTTGTTTGTGGCCTCTTGGGGATGATACTTCAAAAACTGGAAATTGCCTGATGTATGGTAGAATGGAAGAGGTTACTGGCAAAGTCTACCTCCAATCTACTCCATACAATGAATAGAAATGTAAGAAGTAATACACACACACACACACACACACACACACACACACACACACACATACATACACACATGCCATTGTTCTCCATTGGAGGGAGATACCAAAAAATGTAGCGTAGTTGTATACTCAGGAAATGAAAAGTTAAATATTGTAAGGGATAAATGTAAATAAAACAGTTCAATGCCACAGTACATGACATATCAGAGTATTAAATGCCAAATTAGAAGGCCAAATGAAATGATATTCAAGGCTTTAAGAGCAAAACTAGAATTAATTTCAGCAGAATACAAACTCCACGAGGGCAAGGACTATTTGATTTTTGCCTTTGTATTCCAAATCTCTGGCACAGTGCCTGGCACATAGTAGGTACCTAAAATGCATTTTAAATTCAATCAAATTGAAGTAGAATGAATGGTATAGACATGGTCCATAGGAGTTCAAGAGGGGAATACCTCAATGTGGGCTGACATGACCTGGAAAAGTTTTATAGAAGAAAGCTTTGAGCTGGCTCCTAAAGGGTGTGAACGAGCGAAAAGAAGAGGTAGTCCCTTGAGGTTGCACAGATGGAGTCCCCCACATATACAATACTGACAATCAGAAATTCCATTAAATAGCTTGGTATCTCAGAATAGCTAAATTCAGCACTCTAGGGGTGGCAAAGACATTCGTAAACTCCCTTCCTCGCCTCTTTCAGCACTGGACAGCTCAGCAGCTAAAATTGGTGGTGAGACGCAGCAGCAGAAAGCAGAATGACAAAATATTGTCTCATCCTCCACAAACTACAGAGCTATCACTTATCAAGAGAATAGGAAAGAATCTTTATATTTCTCTTAAAAAAAAACCTTCCAACTGAGAAATTTGAATCTCTCTTCGCCATGCTAATCCCGTTCCTAACTCCCTCCCCTCCCATCGCCCTTCACTCATTGTGGCCTATCTACTCTTTTGTTAATCTTTCTGGGGTCTGGTCTTCAAGTCTAGACATGGTGGTAGCCTATTAAAAAGCTCTCCAGTCAATTCCTGGACTAGATCAATAAGACTTTTTATGACACGATGAAAATCTGCTATTTTGTTAAATGGGGCTAATCTTCCATTTCTGCAGCCCTCTTAAAGCTTTCAGTGGAGGGCACTAGAAGCAAGGTGATTAAAAACCTGTTCATAGATAAGAACAGGGACACTGTGGTCAATTCGAAAGTGCAAATGCCAAATGCTTGAGCCACATCTTTTATAACTAATGTACATTTGTTTCTCTTCAAAATGAAATAAATATTTCAGAGGCTCAGATGTACTGGTAAGGATAAAACTGCCTTGCTCCAACATGACCAAGGATAGAATGATTTTAACTGAAGCCAAGATTAGCGAAAACTCAAACCAAGCAACAGATGAGAAGAAATGAAAGTGGGTTTTAGGATCCACAGATAGAAAAGGGGAATCTTAAAAGAACACAGTTTTACATTTAAAGAAAACTCATTTGATTTGAGTCATGAGGGAGTAAAATTAGGAAAGAAAATCTATGTGTATCACAAGTTTACTTATACTAATAAAGAATAAAGCATATTACTGATACTGGGCAAAGTGGGTATTATAATTATTTCCTCATTGCAGACAGCTTCCAGAGCCTTTTCTGGGGGCAGACCATCATGATTCTTTCCATAGAGTTTTCTTGGGGATCTCTAAAGGTTTTAAGCACTATCCTTTCCTGTAGAGTTATTGCAGTAGTTGCAAATGCATCTCTAAGGACTGCTTAGAATACCTAACAATACCTGGCATTTCTCTAATACTTTATGCACTGCATTGTTTCCCAAAGTGGGCTATACCACCTTGTTGGGGGCACTGGAACGACGGAGGGTAATGCAATTGGGGGACATTGAATAAAAATAAGGGTTAACCTAACCTAACAGGTTTGGGGAGGAGGATGTTGAGTAATTTTTTTGAAAAGTAAATTTGAAATTTTGAAAAATAAATTTGAGAACCTCTGAGTGAATATTTTAGCTCATTTACTTTCTTGTGTCTACCAGCAGCTTGTATAGAAACCCTGCTCTGCTCTTTGGCCTGGATTTGCCACAAATATTTTCAAGTATTTAAAAAACACTTTCAATCAATTGTAGAGCAAATTGTGGGAACTCTGTGTATTAGGAACATGAGGCATATAACTCATGTAACCACAAGTCCAGAAACAAGATGGAAATTTTGGGGAAAGCTGATTTGTAATGATATACACAAGGCATTTCACTATAGGTGCTTTCATTAACTGCTTTTTGATAGAGGAGAAATAGCTATGACATACTGGATATGGAATCAGCCCTGGATCCAAGAAGCCCTGGGTTCAAATTCTGCCTTGGACACATACAGGCTGTGGAGTAGTAGATATAGTGCTGGACTTGTATCCAAGGAGACCTGAATTCAACTCCTGCCTTTGACACATACTAGCTCTGTAACCATGGGCAAGTCACTCAACTTCTCAGTCGTAGGTCACTCTCTAAGATTATAGATTGCAGACAAAGTGTCAAATTGCTTAGTAGACAGAGTTTCCTCATCTGGGAGCTTCCTCTACCAGTAAAATCACAGGTCTAGTCCCCCCAAAATTTGTCAGTAATGTTGATGACAGGTTTCCACCTGAGTCAAAATTATCCCCCAAACCTTTACAGAAATCTTTGTACACTGTTAGTTCCTGGAGAGCTTAAGGAGAAAAAATCACAGCCTGAATTTGAACTGAGATCATTGAAATTGGCTAATGAAAGGATTGTGCCTTGCTCACAAAAGACAACCACTCAAGGTACTGATATATTTATTGAAAGGAGCACAAAACCTGGAGTTGAGTTGGTCTGCTAGGACTGGTTTGGTAGGCTGCATAGCCATTAATGATGGATATGATTATACAAAAATTAAGAGCTACATCTTTCCAGGGACACCAAGTGAGTTCCATCAGTGAAATCCTTTGACCTTGTTTGAGATAAAAGACCATCCCAAGCATAAGAAAGAACGATTACCAGCTGATCCCAAGATCATACCATTTTAATTATCCTCATTCATGCAAGATATTGAAATGGACCACTAACCAGTAGATCAAGATTGCCATCAGCATTTTTGACATGGTGGAACCAAAGTACAAAGAGACGGACCCAGGGTCATATGGAATCTGGCAGAGCTTGATGGTGGAGTCAGCAGTTCTAATAGATTTCTTTTATCTATTGACTTTGGGGCAGTCATTGTCCCAAACTTGCTAATCACTGAGTCATCATGATGCAAAAGCAATGAAAACAAAATTCTGTTTACCCAGATTTGCTTGGGAATTAGGTGGTAGGCTAATGGATCATTCTGAACATCTGACAGTTGTCCAATAAACTAGCCAAGAATGACTACATTTTGAACTGATCAAAATAATTATGATAATAATAACCAGACAGTATGTTCATTTGCATTACATGATATACTTTTAAAAGTCCTTTCATAGGTTTTCTAATGCAATAAAATACAGTTCACATAAAACTGTACTGAGCATGATTTAATTTGCTTTTGATCATTGAAGAAAGACTTCTGAGTCTTGTGGCCTTCAGAGTCATTATTATGAACATCAATCATTGTACAGAACTGTGAAAAGAATACTTTGAACTTTACATTTGTTTGGATTTAGGATAAACTGAAGTTCACTTTATTAAGTGTGCCCAAACTAACACAAACAGAGTCAAGTCAGAGGTCTCCAGTGGCTCACTAGAAGAATACTATACACAGACAGGTATTTTACAAATGCTTCTTAATTATATTGATGACCTTTATGAGCTACCGGTATCTTATATCTTACTAAATGTATTCAGGCCATCTATTATCATGGTATTTGTGAGCAAACTTCATCCAGAAATCAGAGTCTAACAGGACTCAATTACTTCCTTTCATTTGGCTCTAAATTTCTTTACTTTCAACACATTATCACATTTCAAAGGGCAAAAATAGGAAAGACTGGTAAAGGGATATGCTTCTAATCTAATCCATCAACAAAATCCTATCGTTCATTTAATATCAGGCAACTCCAACCTTGGGAACTGAGGTTATTTCAGCATTTGAGTGCCAAATTTCATGTTAAATTAAAAGGAAGAGATTTTACAGAATCCAAGCACTTGGGAAAGCTACATTTAAGTATGGTCAAGAGAGCCTCTAATGAAAAATTTTTAAAGGGGGAAAAAACCCTCTGACAGACTGACAGCCCATAGCAGTTCACACACAAAAAAATTCTTGTCCCAACCTGACTTGCATAAAGTAAAGTGGAAATTTTAGATAATACTCTCTTCATACTCATCCACAACCTTAACATAATCTTTCCAAGCCACAAAAGCAAGTTCATGACTTATTAAAACTATTTGTTAAAGATTTGCTATCTTTTTCCCCCTATCAAATCCGTCTATAAGTAAAGAGGACAGTTACCTGGTCATAGTGCAATAAAGGCCAACAAGTCACCAGCTCTGCTCATCCCCTTCAGTGCTGCTAAATGTATCCTTGTGATTTCTAGAAATTTCAGA
Source organism: Phalanger gymnotis (assembly GCA_028646595.1). NCBI lineage: Eukaryota > Metazoa > Chordata > Mammalia > Diprotodontia > Phalangeridae > Phalanger > Phalanger gymnotis. The sequence continues at coordinate 211,276,989 of CM053624.1, forward strand.
GTGTTTTTCATCTCCCTGGTACTAGCTGCCAGGGGCACGATGGAAGTTGGATGGTATTTACATAACAAAATCTAAGTATCAATGAGCCTGGGAAATTGCTATAAGGAATGGTGAGAGAGATTGTTGGGTGGGTTGGGGTGGGGGGGGGGGGGACTTGTCCTGTGCTGTGTGAGGTTAACTAAGCTATCTCACCAGAGAACAAGAACATTCCCTTTGAAGAAGGCCTGTATCAGACGAGAACTACTCTGCAGGAGACTACAGAAGAAGTGAGCAAAAGCAATTGTCAGGGTGGAGTCAAGAAGTAAAAATGCATAGCTGCTTTCTAGGAGAGTGATCAAAGGTGAGATCCTAGGATTGTGAGCCATCTAGGAGTGTTTCCTCTCCTACCACTAACACAGGAATCTGTGGGAAATTTAAACCTTTCTGAGTTTGAGGGGAATTTCCCTTTGTTACTTACTTAGCTATCCTGTCTTAATTAAAAGTTGCGCTATTTCATTTATGGTTCCTTGTCATATCTTTCAATGTTTGCTATCAACTGCTTTTGATGTCATAGTATTCATCCTGTCTATTACACATTGACTTATGATTTTTGCTCCAGGAAAGCTGATCCATTATCCCTGGTATACACACTACCTCTAAGCAATTGGACATGCCATCTTCCTATACGCCTCCCACCTCCTTCAAGAGGCTTCCAAGCATAATACCACCTGGCTCAAGCCTGGGTACAGACACACACACACACACACACACACACACACACACACACACATCTATCTATACAAATATAAACATAAAGTAAAAATAGATATATAGGATTATATCATCATTATCAATAGTAAATATTTATTCAAAACCTAAACATAGACAAGCAAGACAATTTTGGAACTTCATTGCTAAATTTATTATGTATTTTTACAAAGCTGTCTGTGAGAGAGATTGATGGTTTTAACTCTTTTTGTATAAGAAAATTATCATGTTCGCTGATGATTACCAAGCTCATAACAATAAAAAACAAAACAAAAATAAAGAAAATAAAACATTATGCATAAGATCTAGATAAACGTCTTTATGCCACACACACACACACACACACACAAACACACACAGCATATATATATATTTTTATTATTATTCAGTCATTTTTCAGTCACATCCAAACCTTCATGACCTCAATTGGAGTTTTCTTGACAAAGACACTGGAATGGTCTGCCATTTCCTTCTGCAACTCATTTTATAGGTGAGGAAAGTGAGGCAAACAGGGTTAAGTAACTTGCCCAGGGTCGCACAGCTAGGAAGTAGTTGAGGCCAGATTAGAAGTCATGAAAATGAGTCTTCTTGATTTCAGGCCCAGTACTTTACCCACTGCTCCACCTAGCTGACCCTTGGCATATACATACATACATACATACATACATGCATACATACATATTATTTGCCTGTACATGTACCGCTGTCACTGTAAGCACTCAGCTTAGAAATATGCAATATATACAAATGGAGGACACATCAAGTTTGGAGTCTCTTGGAATTTTGAAGAGCAAGAAGTATTCCCCAACACATGACATTCTCTTCTTATTAGGAAGAGGGAATATGGTAGAAAAGGGAGAAGAATTCCATTTTTGCATGATGCCAGAGGTGACTGAAGCTACTATGAAAGGAAAGAAATGTTCCTTGTGTTCCAAATTATGAGGTGGAAATAGAAATATCATTTTCCCATAGCATTTTGCTTGTGCTCCTCCTTTAGCACTCATATCTTTCTACCTTGTATTAAATTTATTTATGTATGCCCTTGCTCCCCTACTATATTGAAAATTCTTTGAAAGGAGGGACCATTCCTTGTTCATCTTTGTATGTCTCATAGTGCCTTGTATTTAACAAATGTTGGTTGGACAGAACATTATGTAATCCTTAGATTCCTAGGCTAGGCTACAAATGCCTGTATAACTCATAATATAACTGAAATACTATACAAGGCAACAGTAGAGTTTCTACCAATATTACAATGATACTCACGAATTAAAATGATAGTGTGTAGCCAGCAGTTGGCATGGCACTGCATATCTGCCCCAGCTGGGATACTTGGGCAGGACTGCCTGTTATTTTTGGATCTGGGTAAAGCTCAAAGCCAAGACATTACCTGGAGACTCAATTTGTGAAGAACAAAAAAAAGCAACAAAGGAACAGCTACAAATAAGGACAAAAGAAATGCCAAAATAATTACCAGAAGACTGGAACCAGGGTATAAAAAGAACTGGAGTCAACTGAAGCATGATGCTAAAGCAATGTGATATGCATCATACACATTTGATATTTGTTCACTCTCTGAATGACAGTATATAAACTGTATACATGAGGGCTAGACTGGGAACTTAAAGAGCACATAATATTTTTACCTTTCAGGAAAAAAAATCTATTGCTGAGTTCCAAACAACTGATTTGTAACTTTTGGAACACAGCTTGTTTGTGAGTTGGGGACTTCTAGAATATGTAATTTTTGAAGTGCTTACCTCACTTGCTATTAAATTTTAAACTCCCCAACATCAAGAACTATCTGTTATAATTCCTCACATTGCCCAACAGAGTACTCTATGCACTGTGAGATCACAATATGCATTGTTAATAGAATAACTTTATATTTACCAGAGCTTTCCATTAACCTAGCTTTCAGTTTATATTTTTGTATCCTAGAATGTTAATGGAGGCAAGATCCTTAACAAAACATTAAAAAGACAGACTCAGTAAATGAAATAATTGATATGAAAGGGCTTTGAGAAACAATACAGTGTAGTCTATCTAAGCCAAATGTTTTTAATCTAGTCTGCATACTTGAATGGGGTAAAAAATATTTCAACAAAAATGGCTTCCTTTGTAATCTTATATATTTTATTTTAGGAATTTAAAAACATTATTCTGAAAAGAAGTCTATAGGCTTCACCAGACTGCCAAAGAGGACACAAAAATGTTAAGAATCCTTGTCCTAAACCACTCCAGTACATCTGCCAAACTTTTCATCAAAAAACACTTTATAGACTGAAAAACCTTTCCACTAGCAAAACATGACAAAAGACTAGAGTGCGTAGAGAGTGTAGCTGTGATAAAGCTTCTAGATTAGAAAGCTGTTCATAATTTTAGGTTGAGCTTCTGCATATGTATGGGTATGGAGAAGGGGGAGGGTATACAATGTATGTGTTTATGTGCATGCATGTGTGTGAGTGTATTGTGTGATTGTGTTTATGTGCATGCATGTGTGTGAGTGTGAATGTGTATGTCTGCATGAGTGTATGTGTATAAATCTGTGAATCTGAGTATGTGTTTAAAGGTGTGAGTAAGTATGTGTGGGTGGTATATGTATGTGTGTGAGTGTGTATATGTGTGCATGTATTTGTGTGTTCTAAATCCATGAAGGTTCAACAATTTGGTCAACTCTAAATAACTAGTTCAGGGTGGCTAGGTGGTGCAGTGGAGAGAGTGCTGGGCCTGGAGTCAGGAAGATTCATCTTCCTGAGTTCAAATCTGTCCTCAGACTCTTACCAACTGAGTGACCCTGAGCAAGTCACTAAACCTTGTTTGCCTCAGTCTCCTCATCTATAAAATGAGCTGGAGAAGGAAATGGCAAAGTACTCCAGTATCTTTGCCAAGAAAACCCCAAATGAGGTCAGGAAGAGTTGGATGTGACTGAAAACGGCTGAACAACAACAACAAAAAACCAACAAGTCAATTGGCAGAGCTGAGTAGGGAATTCAGGTCTCTTGACTCTTAGCCTATGTATTCTTCCACTATAGTTGCTTTGCCTTTGAGTTAATACCAAACACAGTAAAAGGCAGAGAGCGTGTGAGGTGGGGGGAGAAGTTCTCAAACTTAACCCTTGTATTATTCTAAGAGATACTCCAGTTGTTTCATTTAAATTGTACTCCTTTAGATACAAAGTCACTTCTGCTTCTAACAGTAGTGTTTGTATATTGGGACTCGTCATGGATGCTTGCATTGGGCAGGGTCTACACAGAATGGAGGGCTACAGGTTAATGGTATTCAACAGATGTCTGCATGTGCTCCCTTGCTCATTTTATTCAAATTAAATTATTTTATCTCTCCGTCTCTGTTTCTTTCTGTATGTGTGTGTACATATATATGCACATACATACATATCATGTATGTGTGTATGCATATATATACATACACACATAGATATCTATATATGTATATACAATTTTTAAAAAATTTCCTGGAGATAGAACAGACTTTGTCTATGGGGAAGGAAGACTTTTAAGGCCTTCAATTCAATTTCCTAAAGGTCTTATCCGTGGCAGGCAACCCGTTTTCTGACAGCTGACCTTTCCCACTACATTCAAAATGAGAAATACACAAAACAAACAAAAACAATAACAATTAAAAGTAATAAATAAATGAAAGAGAAAGAGAAAAGAGAGTCCAGAGTGCTGCAGAATAAAACACATAATGAAGGACAAGGAGAGAAAAAGAGGAACCAAGATGGAAGAGGATGACAGGCAAAAGAAGATTGGATTCGACTATTTCTTTTCATTTCCTCTCCTTACATCTTTAGATGTCATGAAACATCTGTTAACACATCTGAGAGTTCAGGCCGGTTGGGGAATAGAAAACGGGCAAGAATGGAAGGAGAAGCCATGTCATGCAGGGGCCTGTGAAATAGAAAAGGCCACTACACTGTTTTAAAAAGCCCTGAATGACATCCTGAGCTATGTAAACATCCTCTTCTAAAACATACTACTAAAACAGCACTTCTCCTTCTTCCACCAAAAAATGGACACTTCAAGAACCAAAATGAAGTCTTCCTGCTGTTCTCAACCTACATTTTGTTGCAGAGATTGTCCTCAACAATCTCAAATGCAGATACTCTTAGTATTCTATGCAGGCTGTCATCACCCATTTGGTGAAATGTGTATTTTGCATTTCTTTCTCAATACATAGGTAACTTTCACATAACATTGCCCCTAACCAGATTTGGATTTTTCTATGTGAAAAATAAGTACTCCTAAAAGATCAATAATGCTTCCTGGCAGCTAGGTGACACAGTAGATGGAGGGCCAGGACTGGAATCAGGAAAACCTGAGTTCAAATCTGGCCTCAGACACTTACTAATTCTGTGACGCTGGGCCAGTCGCTTAACTTCTGCCTCAGTTGCTTCACTTGTAAAATGGGGAATATAATAGCACCAGTTGGTGTGAGAATAAAATGAGATCATTGTAACACACTTAGTCCAGTGCCTGGCACATGAAAAGTACTGTATAAATGATAGCAGTCATTATTATTCTCAGCATTATGCATGAGTATCGCACACAAAACTATACTCCGTCGGGTCAAGAAAATCTATGACATAGCATTGTTTGGGAGGAAAGTGGAAATTATTCCTCCCTCCATCTCTCTGGGACACTCCAGTGAACAGGTTCTTGTGACAACAGTTCTCCATGGAACTGTGAAAGATGTGTCTCATTTTCCTGTTGATTTTTCTTTAAACGCAAAAACTGCCTAGACAAAGTTGTTTCACCAAGCACAGTTAGACGGAGATCAAGAAGAGACCTATTAACCCATTAGGGGATGCAGGCAAGAGACTGCAGGATTGTGATGATCTGTGACTTTCTCCCTCCTCTTATGTGGATTATAGTACATGTTCACACCCATATGCACACACATGCACGCTCTACATTGTAAAGGCTTGATCCTACAGCAAAGTGAAAGAGGAAAAAGAGAAGGAGGAGGTCCCGAGGTCCAGGCTGAAGAGCTAGGAGACTGGTGTCTGCCACAGGGGCGTCATAGGCTGGGGGTTCTGGTGGCAGGGCATTGCCACAGCAGAAATGGAGAGCGTGCGGCTGCTCATCGTCTGCCTGGTGTCTTCAGAGCTTTGAGAGTTGGCAAAGCCGATGGAGGAACGGCAAACAGCAATGCAGGCACGCCGCTTCACCTGAGCATGAGGCCGCACATGCTGAAGATCGATCATTCCCAGCGGGTTCGTGCAGTCCAGGGCCAGATCCTCTAGGGCTGGGTTGCTTTCCACGGCAGGTGGCTCGTATCTGAGCACCCTGTTGGACCACTGGGGGTCTGACATGCTGTTCACAGACACGACAATCCACACATTTTATAGATAAAGAAGCAGAGGCCCTGGCTTGCCAATAGTGACATAAGTATAAGTTGTCAGAAACAAGACGCAGATTCGCTCATTGCAAAGCCATCTCTCTTTTCCCTATACCATGTGTTTCTCCTATGAAATTTGTTTCCCTTAACCTCCCACAGGCATACCGATGTCTAAACTCCTACTCCTCTCTGGAATAAAGAAATGAGTCAAGGAAGGGTCTTCTCTGTGGACTGAGATTCTAAATTAAGTAGGCATTAATGTCTTTTGGCAGCTCTTAATCACTGGGCCCCATATTCCCCTTCCAGCTACGTGTTCTCTCAGCTTGGAGGTGAGAAATCCTCCCTCTGCCTCCCTCTGGCATTGGCATTTTCCCGGGCCAGGCTCACACATATCTGTAGGATGTCACAGCTTCTCAGGACGTGACAAAGAATCTTTGTATCACTTCAAAGTTAGTACAAGCAAAATCAGAGAATCTATTATGAGGGATCTCAGAGATAATTTAGTTTAGCCTATACGTGAACAGAAATTCCCTCTACAATAGACTCACAAGTGGTCATACGTGGATAGGACATCAAATACCTCCCGAGAGATCTCATTCTACTTTCCAATAAAAAACTCTGACTTTGACAAAGTTCGTTCTGCCTCTTGGTGACTTGCCTCTCAGCAAGTGCTTCTAGCTCGGCCCTGTGTTGTCAAATAGAACAAGTCTGATCCCTCTTCCATTTGGCAATCTTCAAACTACTTGAAGACGGCTATCTTATCCCCAATGAGTATTTTTTCTTTCTTCAGGCTAAACACACCCCTCCCACTTCCTTCACACAAACTCTTGGCTGCAAATAGATAAGAAATTGTTATTCAAAGAATTCCCATTAAAAATTGTACCACACGGGATATTTTTTTTCTGAAGGAAAAGACTATTCCTTATTCCACAATGAGAAGAAACTAACTTAATTCATTCATCCACAGAACAGTTTCATAGATTTAGATCCAGAAGAGATCTTGGTGGTCATCTAGTTCAAACCCAAATCCCTCTCTATAGATGATGAAATTGAGGCTGGAGAGGTTAAGGGAATTATCTAAAATCTTTCAAGTGGCAAGTGATAGAGCCAGCACCTGAACCCAGAAAATCTGGTTCTAAACTGAATGCTCTCTTCTATTGTGCCATGCTGCCTAGCTTCCAAATAAACAAACTAAGGTAAGTAATCGATTTTCACTCTGGATAATATACTAACTTGTTGACAAAAATGAAGGACGTAGTCACTTGTTTGATAGACAGTATCCCATTCTGGGCAAGAAAGTCCCAAGGAGGAGATTTAAACTAGGGTAGGCAAAGCCCAAATCTTTAAAAGATTATAAAGTCACAGAATTGTAGAGCTAGAAGGGAACTAAGAGATCACCTAGTCTAACCAATCCTTTTTCAGGTGAAAATATGGAGGCATTTCCTTATCTATACAACCAAGTGTTCTCATGTCACTAATATCACTAGTCTAGAAAAGCATGCAAGCAGTCTAGATTTATATAGGTTACCATAACAGGAGATTTGTGCACCAATTGCCTTTGTGCTCTATAAGGTAGTATGCCTTTCTTATTTGGACAATTTTCTTAGTAGAGTCATAAGCAAGGACAGTTTATAAAAAAAACACAGAAAGCATCTTACAGATAAAAGACTTTCATTCAGAATAAAAATAGTTAACATTTTCTGTTTCTTGGCAGCTAATTTGCATGTGATTGATATAGGCATTTTTAGGTTACTAGATACCTGGAACTATTTGGTAACTGTAAATCAAATATTAGCTTGTGACCCTGGGGAAGTCACTTAACCCTGTTTACCTCAGTTTTCTCATCTATAAAATGAGCTGGAGAAGAAAATGGCAAACCACTCCAGTACCTTGGCCAAGAAAACCCCAAACAGGGTCATGAATAGTTAGTTGGATATGACTGAAACAACTCAACAAAAAATCAAATAGATATTGCCTAGTTGTAGCTTGGCTGGCAGAAATGTGTATTCTAGTTTCTCACCATGAGAGAGAGGTGATGCTGCCTTGGAGCAGTTTTTGGTTAATACCAAACCTCTCAGTAGGTCAGAACAGACCTTAAAGCTGAATCTAAAAATTTTCCTTAAGGCTGAGACCAGGAGAGACCTCTAATCAAGTCTGTGAACAGACCTCGGAACTTGCACATTTATCTGCTACTTGGAATAGCTGACTGGAAAAAGTAAAAATGCTTGCCACCTAAGTGCTGATCTGAGTATATGAATCAGAAGAGAGCTAAGACTGGAGTGTAACTTGATAATCACAGTTGAACTCAGGGCTCAGAGAAGGGCTGAGCAGGACGTAGATCTAAACTGAGCTGAGCACTAAGATCTCAGGAGAGAACAAGCTGCCTGAGCTCAACCAAAAGAATAGTTCTGGACAAACAGATCCCAAACTTAGGGTTTCTGTTTTTGCCAAAGAGTTTAACACTTTTCACAGACCAGAAGAAGAGCAATCAGCCAAAAAATGGCCCTATCCAGCAGGAGAGACCCAGAAGATCAGCAGGGCTGCCTATAATTAAATTGTTATATTGACCATGCCTCAGGTAGAGCAAAGATATCAAGGCACGTAATCCATAATCTAATATTACCCATGAGTAGATATTCCCCAGACCTGTGCCTTCCTGATATGGCTCCATAAATTTGTGCTTACTCTGCCCCCATGTTCTGCCTGGTCCCAGAGAGCAGACCAGACAAAAGTTGCAAAGAGAGGCAAGAAATTTGCCTCTCTTTGCAACTTTTGTCTGGTCTGCTCTCTGGGACCAGGCAGAACATGGGGGCAGAGTAATGTGAAATGAGGTGCCTCTGGAGGTGGTGCTCCTTTCCCCCTCCTTCACCTCATTGGAGGGTTTCAAGAAGAGGCTGAATAAACACATGTTATAGTGAAGATTTCTTTCTAGTATATATTGGACTAGAAGACCACTGAGATCCACTCGGACTCTGAAGTTTTGTGATTCTGTGACCATCTAGTCTAAATTGTTCATTTTATTGATAGAGAAGTAGTGTGACTTGCCCAAGGTCACTTAGCTAATTATGATAGAGCTATTTCTAGAATGGAGGTCTCCAGACTAGCTACAATTTTCTTTCCTGATATATCAGTTTGCTGTTCTGGAATCATGTCTCGTAGACTTAGCCCTAATAATTTTCCCATTCTCTTCCCTTCGGGGCTGGCATGGGTGAGCAGTAGCATTTCTGTTTGCATTTAGACATTTTTATGAAATCTCACTTATCATGCTCAAGGGCCTTCTATTCATCTCCAAATTCCAGCTGTCAGAGGCGTTGTCTACCGAGAGCTGGTTAACTGTATCCTCTCTGCTGTGCAGAAACACAGGAAGTCCCTGATGCCTAATGCCCTTCTCAGCTGACTTTTCAGAAAGACCACAAAAAGTACTAAGCTATGTTAAGCACTAGGAATACAAAGACAAACACCCAAAACCCTAAACGGTTCTCTGGGCCCTTACATTCTACTACTCTAGTGCTCCATTGTCTCTGGGACAGTATAGTAAAAAACAAAAACTGTAGGGCAGGGACTAAAGACGGAAGGACCTTGATTACTTAAGAAGGTAACTGTAGCTGAAATGACTTAATATGGGTTTATTTTACAAGAGAAGTACTGGACTTCCATACTTGTGGCCTGTTCTGAACTTAGAGTCATGTAAACCTGAGTTAAAATCCTGCCATAGACAATAACTAGCTCCATGACCCTGCACCAGTCACTTAACCTCTCTCAAACTCAGTCCCCACATCTGTAAAATGGGGATAATAACAGCCCCTGCCTTACAGGGTAGTTGTGAGGATCAAGTGAGACAATACATGTAAAGTAACTTGTAAACCTCAAAGTATATATAAATGCTAGTGATGATGGTGAGGATGATGATGATATCTCTCTTCAGGAAGTTGTGTCCTACCTAGGGCACCCCAGCTAGAGCTAATGTGTACTGCTAATAAATGTATCCTTTCTATTAAAATCCATACCATCTCCAAACCTTTGTTTCTAGGACACACAGAATCTGATTAACCTCATGCATTCTAAGTATTAGGATTAAAACCCTTGAAATAGGGTTTGGATAGTGTTGAATCTAGGATGAAACTGAAACATTGATTTTTCTCTCTCCTTTAAAAAAAAGTGATATCCTTTAAATCCAGATTAAAGAAACCACACAAAAGAACAAAGTTCAAAAGCACAGCAAACCCTAGACCATGGCTCATACCATGGCAGATTTACAAAATTAAACCGTGTAAAGGTCAGGAAATTCAAGGAACAAGCCCTTTCTCTCATAAGTCTCCCTGTAGCTTGTTCTAACTTAAATAGGAACTCTTACCCATACAAAGTGGCTTCCGTGGAGTCATAACCATTGCTTCAATGTTGGATAGGAAGGTGTCACTCCAACAATCCAATTGTGTCTATGTTAGCCAAGATTTTTAATGTCAACAAAAGCATTTTCTTTTTAACTATGTTTCATTTTGAAGCCAAAAGCTTAGAGTCATTGGGTAGCTGAGTTTTTAATTTTCATTAAAGGAAGAAAAACGTTCCATCCTCTTCCCCAAGCCCTTCCTCTAACACCAATTTGATATCACCAGAAAATCTCAAAATTAGCCACCCAAATTTGACTTAATTAAGTTCTACAATCTCACAAACCATCGCCAGACAAAACATTTATGAAATGTCATGTGAGGCGTGGCAAAGCATCTTTTCAATGGCTCCTAATATGGCCAACTTGAAGTATGTTTACTTTCCAAATTATGCATGTTATTTGGCTAGGCAAAGCTGAAGCTTTCAAAAGCTGCTCATGCTGGGGCCCATAGAGACAAAATTCTAAAACTTCTCACAAATCCAATGGGGCCAAATAAGCTTAATTTAAATTGGAGAGGAAATGTAGTGTGATAGAATGAGCATTGGGTAGTTTACCAAAAAAAAAATTTAAGACCAGTGCAAAATGAGCTTTTAACCATTTCTAACATGACAAAGGAACCGATATCATATTCCACTAACTAATTCGAGAAGGGACAGTGCACTAATGACCAAGACAACAAGGAAAGTTTCTAAAGGAAGGTACTCAAATTTAGCCTTGCAAATTGCCACAAATTATAAGAAGCAGATAAAATATGTCGTGACCCCTAACCTCAGGCTTACAGAACAATCTGGTGAGGGATGGAAATGAATACATAAATGAATGGAATAAAAATGATAATATCTTGTACTTAATGCAAATGCCTTAGTGTTTCATCTTACACAAAATAGGTGCTTAATAAATGCTTATTGAATTAAATTGAATGAGGCTGTAGATAGGAGAAGTAACGAAGCAAAGTTATACAAATGATTCCCAATTTTTTCTGCAACCAAGACACACTATCGTCTTTTGATTCTGTCACATATTCCTAAAAGTGTTATATGTCATATGTCTATTTTAAAATCCAACTTAATAAAAATAAATTTTATTTGGAAGATTTGGGAAAGATGTTATAAAACTCTATAAATTTATCTGTGGTCCCCTCTGACATCACAGAACGAGAATGAGTACCCACTGAATTATATAATCCTAACTTAATAAGAGTAGTCTCACCAAAAAATACAAATATGATCAATATTTTGAAAAATAAGACCTACAAGCAAATGTTAAAAATATGGCATCAACCAACCTTGAAGAAGATAAAGGTTAGAGATAGTTTTGAAACAGTTCTAACAGCAAAGCACAGGAAGGCTTTTTAGTCACAGGATAACTGCCTATATACTCTTTTCCATTTTTTCTGAGAATAAAACAAGATTAAAAAAAAGCAGATAGCATCAGAGGAATTAGAGTCAGATTTGGAAGTCATCTTATTCAATACACTCATTTTACAAATGAGGAAACAAACTTCAAGGTGCTAAGTGATAGGATTTGAACTCAAGTCCTCCATCTTACTCCACATCTCATAGTGGGTTTTTTCCTGTTTAAAAAAAAAAGTGTTATCCATGAACTACCATACTTATCTGAACCTAAGCTCCACTCCATCCAGCACTGTCAATGATCATAGCACCAATAATGCTTGTTTACATATATATATACATATATATATATCTTTAAATTTTATAAAACACTGCAATAGGACAACCATTATCATCTTGCCATTTTATAGAAAATTAAGTCTCAGAGACATTATTTGTCTCCACAAAAGTCACATAGCTAATAAGAGGCAGAGCTGGGACCTGAACTTAGGTCTTCTGTCGATAAGTTCAATATCCTGTCCGTACCTCTCTGAATCCCAAGAATCAGGTAGGAAACTATGATAATTGTTTTCCATCATAATGACCTCAGAAAATCAAATTTGCCCAACCCAAAGAGATCAAAGAAAGAGGAAAAGCACTCATGAGTACAAAAACATTAAGAACAATTCTTTTTGTGGTAGCAAAGAACCTAAAGGTAAGGGGATGCCCACAAACTATGGCACATAAAACTAATGGAATACTATTGTGCCTTAAGAAATGATGAAATGGAAGGTTTCAGAGAAATCTAGAAAGACTTGTATGAACTGATGCAGAGAAAAGTGAACAGAACCAGGAAAACAATTTATATAACAACATTGTAAAGATTAACAACTTGGAAATTCTCAAAAACTCTGGCCAACACAATGACCACTCACAATATCAGAGCACTGATAATGAAGCATGCTCTCTACTTTCCAACAGAAAAGTGATAAACACAGGGTGCAGAATTAGACATTATTTGGAAATATGGGAGAATTCTTTTGCTTGATTATGTATATTTGTTACACTGCCTTTTCTTTTCTTTTACTAATGGCAGAAAAGAGGGAGGAAGAAGAGAAGATAGATTTTTGTTAATTGAACAAGATAAATTAATTTCTTTTTAAAAACCCACAGGGTTATACTATGAACATGCCTAATTTCTCCCTAATACTGTTAGGCTTTCCTCATTCAAAGCTTCATCCTAGTTGGTTTTTTTTTTTAAATTTAGTTGTATTTTCAGCCTTTAATAGGCTTAAACTAAAGTAGGAAATGTCTACTGTAGGTTAGATATGAAGAGCTTTTCTTTACAATGGAAGTAATTAGACACTTCAGTTGTGGAATCCCTTTCTCTGAAGGTTTAAAAAAATAGAAAGGAGTCATCTTTCTGGGATTCTCATAGTTTGTGCCCAAATTAGTTTTACAAGAAAATGGAAAAACCTAGGCTTAAAGGAAAGGTACTTATAAATCAGGGACAGGATCTCAACAACTAAATAAATTGTTCCCCAAATAACTATATCTATGATAGTATCCCCATTCCTATGACAACAGAAGAAAAAACCTAACATATGGAAAGAAGAACCTGGATATGAGATGCAGTGGGATCCTATCTGATAAAGCCCCTTTTTCAGAGGTGTTGAACCCCATTTACACAGCTGAAATAATTCCACATGTTCACATAGCCACACCACTAAGAATATTCATTTCAGAACTGCTAGCCCACAGTGTTTAAAATTCCATTCTCCTCCTAAGGTTGGCCAACCATATGAGGACAATTAACAGAGAAGCTCAGGTTTGAACTATATGGAGGGGCAGCTAGGTGGTGCAGCAAGCACTGGAGGACCTGAGTTCAAATCCGACCCCAGATATTTGACACGCTTACTACCTCTAGTGTGACCTTGGGCAAGTCACTTAACTCCAATTGCCTTGCCTTTCCCCCTCAAAAAAAGAAAAGAAGTCTATGGAAAAGTCAGTTGAAGGACAGTGTACTAATTTTTCCGAGAGATGTACCAGTGCACCTATTCTTCTGAAAAGCTGTGAATACAAAGCATGAGCTTATAGACCTTCTAACATTATTGGTGATTTCTCCCTCTTCTGATCTCATAGCACTTTATGCTCCTCTTAGAGACCTATATTCTAATATCTATTATAGTTATCTGTATAGGTGGTCTTATTACTTTTCCCTACAGTTGGTATTCTACCTCCCACCTTTGAATAGTTGCACAGATAAAGCTGATCCCTTCATTCAAGTATGCAATGTTCCTTCTATACTCTCTCCCATATCCCTATATTCCTTAAAAGTTATGCTCATTTGCCTTTTTTCACAGGAAGTCTTCCTGTGTGTCTGTCTTTGTCTCTGTGTCTCTGTCTCTCTGTATGTCTTTCTGTATGTCTCTGTCTCTCTAGCTATGTCTCTCTGTGTGTCTCTGTCTCTCTCCGTCTCTCTCTCTGTCTCTCTGTCTCTCTCTCTGTCTCTCTCTGTCTCTCTCTCTGTCTCTCTCTCTCTCTCTCTCTCTCTGGAAGTGGGGAGGAGGAAGGGAAGAAATTAGCATTTAATAACACCTACTACATGCCAAGTACTATGTTAAGCGCTTTACAAATCTAACCTCGTTCAATCCTTAAAACAACCCTGAAGTATAGGTGCTGTTATTACCATCAGTTTATAATTGAGGAAACTGAGGCAGACAGAGGTTAAGCGGCTTGCCCACGGGTCACGCAGCTAGGAAATATATGAGGACTGATTGAACTCAGGTCTCCCAGCTTCCAGGCACAGAGCTCTATTCTCTGCCTTCATGCTCTCCCTTTGTTAATTCTGGCTCTCTCCTCAAATGTATAATTACTTACATGTTTCTATGTTATATTCTCTCTTAGAATATAAGCTCCTTGAGGGCAGAATCTGCTTTGTTGTTGCTGCTGCTATTATTATGTCTTTGTATATCCAATGCCCTGCAGAATGCTTTTGCCCATATCAGTCATTTAATAAATGTGCATTAGTTTGGATTGGATTCTAAATTCCTGGATGAGATAGGTAGATATTGGGTCTTGGGTATTTTTTCTTATTTCTATCCCACCTCCAGCTCTTCCTCTATCCTTATTCCCTGTCTGTAATTTCTTGGCCATAGCAGGTACTTAATAAAGGTATGCTGACTGTTGTTGAATTTCTATCTTAAGGAAACTAAGGGAAGCAGTTAACCCTCTAAGGTAGTTGTTGGAGCAGTGCTTCATGACCAAAGAAGATAAATAATCACTCCCCTATGAATAGAATGTAAAATATAAAGAGAATTGTGTTATTAGAACTGTAAGAATTTTCTTTCTACTCTGTTTCTATGCTACTGAAGGGACAAGGAGGCCTGGATATGGGAACTGGGGAGAGAAGGTATGCCCAGAGCCAAAGGAAGTATATCTGAGAGTGGTAGTGTTGGTACCCTCTAAATTCCCAGCCCTGGGACAAAGCCCTGGTGACTACATCCTAGTTATGTCTCAAAAGTTCT
Source organism: Phalanger gymnotis (assembly GCA_028646595.1). Classification (NCBI taxonomy): domain Eukaryota; kingdom Metazoa; phylum Chordata; class Mammalia; order Diprotodontia; family Phalangeridae; genus Phalanger; species Phalanger gymnotis. The sequence goes on from CM053624.1 coordinate 211,292,342, forward strand.
TCTTAATGGACCAATGGGAGTTTTAAATCATAATTTTCAAAGAAATTGTATCATCAAATAGCCCAATAGTAATTTCTCATATACTACAAAAGATCTGAAACGTACTGGCTCCCACAATAAATTTGGAGGTGAGGAGGGAAAGGACCTGGGGCTTAACTTGACTGGACAGTTAGATCATATCACATACAGCCTGAATGGGCCTGATCTGGGGGAAGCTACTTGCTATAGGAGGAGTATGTATTGTCTCAGCAAATCTTACCACTGAGGCCTAGAAAGTTTTAATAGATTGGAAACTTCTGTATACTGAGAACCTTATTTAAAAGGCCCCAATCCTTGTGAGGCATAAACAGCAAGGGAAAGTCTAGGGAAGATTTAGGGATGTGGCAGATATTTACAATCTCAAAGGACAAGAAGACAGAGAAATGCTGACCATGCCTTAGTTTGCACCCTTTAATGTGTCTGGAGAATTCCATGGAGCCCTCCCAGTTTTCTGATGATTAGCAGAGTTTTCAGGGTACATGAAAGGGTGCAAACAGAGCAAAAATAGCACTGGCTCAAATATCTTTTCCTTCCCTAAAAAGCAACCATACATTTTCTTCTTTTCAGTAACACTTTTTAAATAATGACTCCACTCATTAGAAATATTAATAATTCAGACACCTTGGGCAAAAATTCAGACACTTCTTATCAAGAGGGGTGTCTGGTTTCAAGAAACATCATTTCAGCCGCATTCTTTGTAATCACATTTTTAAAATGTGCTAATTGCAAATAATTAGAAGACTATGCTGGCCAAAATGCACGCTCTGGCAGCTTTTACCAAGCTGGAAAGATCTGAATCAAGGCCTAGTTGCAGACTAGACTTCTGTCTGCAGGAGGACAAGCTCAGTTGAATACAGAGAGGCATATCACCAGAAAGCTAGCCTCTAAATGGTGGCTTTTTTTGCCCTGGCGAGCCACAAAATGAACAAACATATAAAACAATCCTTGGCCTGTGAGGTCTTCTTCCACTTTGAAATGGTTCCTTGTGAACAGAATTGTAGAAAGGTAAGCAGGGGCAAAGAGAGTAGGGTTCTTTAGCTGTATCCTAAACTGGTTCTTTTGTGCTAGAACACACACCTCCTTACCAACCTGCTTATCAGAATCCTGGAATTCCTTGAAGGCTAAGTTCAAGGGCCACATCCTCTGTTAAAGTCTTGCTTGACTAATTCAGATGTAAGCTCTCTCTCCAGCTCAATGTCCCTGGTATTGTAGTTATAGACAGTGTATCCTTTTCTCTGGAAGAATTTAAGTTCCTTGAAGGTATTTCATTTTTATCCCTAGCACCTAACATGATGCCTTGCACATAGTAATTGCTTAATAAATATTTGTTTAATCGAACTGAGTTTCATGGTGAAAAGATTGGGAGGATGTGGCTAACTCCTGGACTTCAGGCTGCACTGCTGAATTTCATCCATCATAATGTCTTCTAGAATCTAATTATTGGGAAGATCACATCAACCCTGAATCTCACACTTCCTCAATACTCTCAGCCCTTGGATAGTTTCAGAAAAACCTGGGAAGATTTATGTGAACTGATGTAAAGTGAAGTGAGTAGAAATGGGAGAACATCATACACATTAACAGCAATATTACGACAATAATCAACTGTGAATGATTTAACTATTCTCATCAATACAATTGTCAACAGCAGCTCCAAAAAAATTCATGATGAAAAATGCTATCCACCTCCGGAGGGAACGCTGATGAATTATTCTAAGTGTAATCTGAAGCATATTTTCTCTCACTTTTTTTCAACATGGGTAATATGGAAGTATGTTTTGCATGACTTCATATGCATAATGAGTATCATATTTCTTGACTTCTCAATGGGTTGGGGAAGACATGCAGGGAGAGAGAATTTGGAGACACAAATAAAAATCAAACAAATTTTAAAAATACTCCCAGCCCTTAGGGACCCTCCCTCAAGTTGGAGAGGGCAGAAGGTAAACAGTGGAAAGCTATTGCCAGAATCTCAGTTTAATAAGTGGGTGAAGGGCAATGTCTCTCATAACTTCCTACCTTACTCCACTCCTGCACTTTATCGTGCCTTTACACTGCATACCTCAGTTTCCCTCCCACCCACCTTTCAGTTTCTTTTTCTGTGTTGTCTTTCCCCCTTAGATTGTGAGCTCCTTGAAGATAGGAACTGTTTTTTTACCTATCTTGGTATCCTCAGAGCTTAGCATGACAACTGGCACAGAGTAGAACTTAATAAATGTTTATTGACCAACTGACAACTAATACTTATTGATTTTTTTCATATTTTATTATTTAATATTTTAGTTTTCAACATTGATTTCCACAAGATTTTGAGTTACAAATTTTCTCCTCATTTCTACCCTCCCCCCCACTCCAATATGACATATATTCTGATTGCTCCATTCCCCAGTCAGCCCTCCCTTCTGTCACCCCATTCCCCATTCCCCTTATTTTCTCATAGGGCAAGATAGATTTCTATATCTCATTGCCTGTATATCTTATTTCCCAGCTGCATGTAAAAACAACTTTTTTTTGAGCATCCACTTTTAGAACTTTGAGTTCCAAATTCTCTCCACTCTTCCCTTCCCACCTACCCTCCCTAAGAAGTCAAGAAATTCAACATAGGCCGCACATGTATCAATATGCAAAACACTTCCACAATAATCATGTTGTGAAAGACTAACTATATTTCTCTCCATCCTATCTTGACCCCCCTTTATTCAGTTTTCTCTCTTGACCCTGTCCCTTTTCAAAAGTGTTTGCTTTTGATTGCCTCATCCCCTGATCTGCCTTCCTTCTATCATCCTCCCTTTCTTATTTCCTTCCCCATGCTTTCCTGTGGGGTAAGATACCCAATTGAGTGCGTATGTTATTCCTTCCTCAAGTCAAATCCAATGAGAGCAAGATTTACTCATTCCCTCTCACCTGCCCCCTCTTCTGTTCCAACAGAATTGCTTTTTCTTGCCACTTTTACATGAGATAATTTACTCCCTTCTATCTCTCCCTTTCTACCTCTCTCAACATATTCCTCTCTCACCCCTAATTTTATTTTATTTTTTAGATATCATCCCTTCACAGTCAACTCATTCTGTGCCCTCTCTCTACATATGTGTGTGTGTGTGTGTGTGTATTCCCTCCAACTACCCTAATATGAAAAAAGTCTCATGAATTACAAACATAATCTTTCCTTGGAGGAATGTATACAAAATAGTTCAACTTTGGTAAGTCCCTTATGATCTCTTTCTTGTTTACCTTTTCATGCTTCTCTTGATTCTTGTATTTGATAATCAAATTTTCTATTCAGCTCTGATCTTTTCATCAAGAAAGCTTGAAAGTCCTCTATTTAATTAAAAATCCATATTTTGCCTTGGAGCATTATACTCAGTTTTGCTGGGTAGGTGATTCTTGGTTTTAATCCTAGCTCCTTTGACCTCCAGAATATCATATTCCAAGCCCTTTGATCCCTTGATACAGAGTATCATGTTCCAAGCCCTTCAATCCCTTAATGCAGAAGCTGCTAGATCTTGTGTTATCCTGATTGTGTTTCCACAATACTCAAATTGTTCCTTTCTGGCTGCTTGCAGTATTTTCTCCTTGATCTGCGAGCTCTAGAATTTGGCAACAATATTCTTAGGAGTTTTCTTTTTGGGATCTTTGTCAGGAGGCAATTGGTGGACTCTTTCAATTTCTATTTTACCCTCTGGCTCTAGAATATCAGGGAAGTTTTCCTTAATAATTTCTTGAAAGATGATGTCTAGGCTCTTTTTTTGATCATAGCTTTGAGGTAGTCCAATAATTTTAAAATTATCTCTCCTGGATCTATTCTCTAGGTCAGTGTTTTTTCCAATAAGATATTTCGCATTGTCTTCCATTTTTCATTCCTTTGGTTCTGTTTTATAATTTCTTGATTCCTCATAAAATCACTAGCCTCCATTTGCTCCAATCTAATTTTTAAGGTCGTATTTTCTTCAATGGTCTTTTGAACCTCCTTCTCCATTTGGCTAACTCTTCCTTTTAAGGCAATCTTCCCCTCATTGGCTTTTTGGAGCTCTTTTGCCATTGGGTTAGTCTATTTTAAGGTGTTATTTTCTTCAGTATTTTGAGGGTCTCCTTTGGTAAGTCATTGACTTGTTTTTCATAATTCTCTCGCATCACTCTCATTTCTCTTCCCAATTTTTCCTCTACTTCTCTAACTTGCTTTTCCAAATTCTTTTTGAGCTTTTCCATGCCTTGAGACCAATTCAGATTTTTCTTTGAGGCTTTCGATGTAGGCTCTATGACTTTATTGACTTCTTCTGGCTGTATGTTTTGATCCTCTTTGTCACCAAAAAAAGATTCTATAGTCTGAGTCTGAGTCTGAATCTGCATCCTTTTTCACTGCCTGGTCATGTTTCCAGCCTACTAATTGACCTTTGAGCTTTTTGTCAGGGTATGACTGCTTGTAGAGTAGAGAGTACTTTGTTCCAAGCTTTAGGAGCTGTGCTGCTGTTTTCAGAGCTACTTCTACACAGCAAGCTCTGCCACAGAAGCGCTCCTCCTCCCCCAAGAACTGCCAACCAGGACCATGACCCAGATTCAAGAAGGGCAAAGCTGCCTCTGCACCAGCAAAGTTCTCCTTGCACTCCCACTCTAATCCATCATTTGATTCCTCTCACCACATGAGCCAGGGACCCCAGAAGCAGCTGACACTGGAGCTCTGGAAGTATCCACTGGAGCTTCCTGCTGCTGCTGCCACCACCATCATGCCACCTCCATCTCCCCCAGGGATGGGGCCAGACCACTCTCACCCCAATTTAGCAGTTTTCCCACTAACCTGCTCATTTGTCTTTGGTATTTGTGGGTTGTGAAGTCTGATAACTGCCATAGCTCAGTGTTTCATGGCCCTAAGGCCTGCTCCAGCCAACTCCCAGTCTGGTCTGTCCTGGCACAGCCCACATTGGGCTGTGCTCTGCTCCCAGCACAGTGTGATAGACCCTTCCCAGAGACCATCCAGGCTGTCCTAGACTGGAGATCTGCTTCTCTCTGCTATTTCCTGAGTTCTGCAGCTCTAGAATTGGTTCATAGCCATTTTTACAGGTGTTTGGAAGGATTTGAGGATAGTGTGAGTCCTTGCTTTCCAGCCACCATCTTGCCTCTGCCCCTACTTACTGTCCTTTTTAAAAAAACAAACAAGAATCAGCTTGGCAAAGTAGCTAGAGAGTTAGCTTTGAAGCAGGGAAGACTTGGGTTTAGGGCCTCTTATACATAATGTTTGTGTGACCCTGGGCAAGTCACTTAACTTCTCAGTGCTTTAGAGTAATCTCTAAGATTATAAGTTGCATAGACCTACATTGATAAATGAAACATCCATAACCAGAAATTCCCCATCCCAGTGAAATTACAGGCTTAATCCCTATGCCTATATGATTCAGTAGAACAAGATGAGATCTGGGAGACTCTCCTCAAACCAAGTGTTGACTATATAGACATTAAAATTATAGGACTATAGATTTAAAGCTAGAAAGGATCTGAGACCATCTAGTCCAATTCTTTCATGATGTAGATAGGGAAGCTGAGGCCTCAAGAGGTTAAGTTATATACTCAAGTGTCAGAGACATGATGTGTTGGGTTCCCAGACTCCAAAGCCAATGCTCTAAACTGTACAGTTTGTTGTTTGGTCATTTTCAGTTGTGTCCAACCCTCTGTGACCCCATTTGGGTTTTCTTGGCAAAGATACTGGAGTGGTTTGTCATTTCTTTCTCCAGCTCATTTTACAGATGTGGAAACTGGGGCAAACAGGGCTAAGTGACTTGCCAGGTTAAATGTCTGAGGCCAGATCTGAACTGATGAAGATGAGCCTTCCTGACTACAGGCCTGGCACTCTATCCACTGAGCCATCTAGTGCCCAACTGTACAATTCCATCTGTCCATATATAATATCCTAATAGATATTACTATGGAGATATTTGTATTCAGGGATCTGCTGAGGATAAACGTAAATGACTCTCTTAATTGCCTATACTTACAGAACATTTTAAAGGCTCATCAGTAAAAGTTCTAACAGTGCAAAAAGAATTATGTCTATCTAAACCAGAAAAAAAGTAGATGAAAAATATGCAACACACAACCTATAAAATATAATTGAACACATATCCTGCCAATTTAGTCCATCTATGAATATTTTAGACAATGAAGATGGACGAGGAGTCTACTGAAAACTAGATCCCAGGTTTTTTTTTTAATTCCAAGCCCTTGACACTATAAAATGACTAATCTATTTTATTCTAAACACAAGATTCTCGGATACACAGTATAATTCTATCTGTGCCTGCTACCAATACGAATAATTGTTTTGTTTTGTTTTTTTTAACTTAGTTTGGTCGAAAACGTACTTGTTCAGGAAATAAGGGACTTCTGTTGTAGTTCCAGCTTTGCTATTAACTAACTTTAATCTAGTCAAGTTACTATACTGCTAGGAATTCTAGAGCCCCAGGCAAGCCCCAGGAAAATTCCATTATTTGAGCGGGGGGGAGAGGGGGGGATACTCCTGTCCACTAGAACACAGTCCCTTTAGAAAAAGAGGAGTGACCAGTTCTCTAGAAAGTCTAGCCTGAGATCTTTACCATGGCTGACAATTCTCAACAGCCCAACCTCTGAGAAGAGACACTGAGTTGGGGACAGTAGTTGGGGAAGGTGGACCATATGGGAGGAGTGCCACAGTGATGAGACTCTTTGAGGTCCAGGGCCAACAAGAACATTGCAATATGGTAACACCACAGAGTTCAAATGCTATGAGTGCTAGGCATAGGAAAAGAAGGTTGGAGGATAATCTAGGCAGAAAATCAACCTTTTGGATGTTGCCTACTCTTAGCATTCTGGGGCAAAACCTCAGTTACTATGGCCTACATATGTCTCTCCCTTTCTGTGTCTCCATTTCTTCATCTATAAAATGATGAGATAATTTCTAATGCCTTTTTCTAGTCTCAAGTTAGATGATTTTGCTTCTTTAAAATATATTTTAATAATAATAAAGTTTCATTTAGTCTGACTGACCTCTTCTATTATGAGGATTTGGGGTAGCTTTAGTATATTAAGATGTATGTTAATTCGAAGACTTTATTTCTGCATAGGTGGTCTCTGTGTTTTTGTTTTGGATAATGGAGTCTTTCTCTCATCTGCTATGTAGTGCAGAATTTAAACAATTGCTATTTTCCAGCCAGCATGGGATAGTGTCTCTGAAGTGGATGTGTGCATGGCACATTTTTAAAATATTTGAAGAGGCTTAAAAGTAGTAGACTTTCCAACAGTTAGATAAAAGTTGAGTGATTATAACCCTCTGTTTTAAATTTCTTCCTGAAGCACTCATTTTCTGAGATGAGATATAGTTTCCATGCTAACATAAAGAAGGTTTAGCTCAAATTAGGGGTAGGAGTAGAGATGGGTTTATTGCTGGGGGCGGGAGGTGGTTAAATAATCTATTTGAACTCTTTTATTTTAGAGATGAGAACACTGAAGCCCTAAGAAATTAAGTAATCGCATAGCTACTTTAGGGTAGAGGGGACTTGAGCACCTGTCTAGTACAACTCCCTTGTTTGGGATAAGAAGCTGCGGCGCAGAGAAGTTAAGTGAGTTGTCCAATGTTATATATTTGAATTTGGGTCCTCTGACTTCAACTACATTGTTCTTTTCCCTGTACCATGCTGACCCACTCTTCTGGTTCCTAACCTAGGCTTCTTTCTTCCCATGGTAACCAAGTGTGTTTCAAGTCCCCTTCAATTATATTGCATTCAATCCTGCAAAGGACATATAAATGTAGAAGTGATGAGAGAAAAGAAAGAAAGCCAAATCTCAAAAAAAAAATATTCTGTCTCTTCACATTGAGGCTTGCTCTAGAATTTAGCATTGATACAGGTTACACTGTTTGGAGCACACAGATCTTAATTCCTCATCCTTTTGGACAAAAGCCCATGAAAAATCTCACCCAGTCCTACATAGTCTTTAAATTCTAAGGATATATGTATGTATGTATGCATGCGTGTATACACACATGTATGTATACACACATACATACAGACATGCATATGTATACATATATAGACACATTTAAGACATACAGTCATAATAGGAAATTATCTTTTTTTATTCTGAAAATGCCCTATAACAGTGGTATTGTGTACGATGAAGAAGACTCCTCCTTCCTCTCTTACTTGTTCTCTCTTCTTTGGTTTACATTGAATGGGTAGAGGCTGTCAGCAATTTTCTTCTGTCCACAGCTGGGAAATGATAGTTTTCTGCAGTTGGCTGCCACTTGTTTTAATTATGGATATTAATCATGGTCGTCTCCTGATGGCATTCTCCAAAAAAAAAAAAAAATCAAGACTTTGTTTTTTAAATAAACCACTTCGTCCCCCACAGCAGGACTGATGGGTTGCTGTAAAGGCATGGGGGAGGATTGTAGCCTTAACAATAATTTGGTGAAAATTATTTAGGCAGGTAGGTGGTACAGTAAATAGAATCACAGACTTGTAGACAGGAAGACCTGGGTTAAAATCCAGCCTTAGAATCTGAACATGTGCAAATCACTTAACCTCTGTCTACCTCAGTTTCCTTATTTGTAAGATGGGACTAATAATAGAACCTACCTCTCATGATTATTGTCAAGATAAAATAATATTTGTATTTTACAAAATTTGAGACATTATATAAATCCTAGCTATTATTATTAAAACTCCTAGCCTGAGGGTTTTGATAGAGCATATTCTAGGATTGGTGACAGAGGTATTTCAACGTGCTCACACTTTAGAAACGCAAAGATTGCCTCAGAGGTTACTTTCAGTCTAAGAAAATCAAGAGTAGAGGATGTAGTTCTGTCAAAGGACACACCAAAACATATAGGAAGCCCATTATAATCCAGTTATGCAAGTGAAAAAGAGTGCTCTCATTTAACTTAGGTATAGGAAGTAGATCTATGACTTTGTAAGTAAGGGAATTCTCAAGGAAGGATATTCTTTCTTCCAATGCAAGTTAACACCTTCTCTGAAACTTTCGGTCCTAGAGTTTATCAAGAGAACTGAGAGATGATATGGTGTTACACAGCCAGTAGGGGTCAGAAGCAACCTTGAAGGTAGGTATTCTAAACTTATTGAATATGCGTGTGTGTTATAGACTATATTACATAATGTAAAATATGTTATACGTAATGTACATTACATATTATGTAGAATATATTCTATATAGAGAGAATATATTCTAAGCTTATTGACTATCGTATTCACTGTGCCAAGCCTCTTTTATTTAAGTTAGCTCAGGAGAAAAGGGAATTAGGGAGCAGTATGCTATGATAGAATGAGCCCTACATTCAGAGTCATGAGACACTGCAGACAAAAGCTGTATTCTTGCTTCAGTGATCAATTGACAAATGTTTATTAAAAGCCTGCTGTCTTCCAGACATAGAATGTGTGCTAGGTGCTGGAAATACGATAGACAGATACAGAGAAAAACAGGAATGCACTAATAGATAAATGAATGAATAAGCAAATAAATAGATAAGTGAATGAATGAATGAATAAACCAACGAACGAATGAATAGTTCCCATCCTTAAAGATCTCATGTTCTCTCAGGGAAGACAATATGTACAAGTAAACGTATATACAAAATAAATACATGGTCAATTTTTTTGGAGGGGAAAGGTTAACTCATTATCAGTCTAGTTGACTAAGTCACTTCCACCAGATCTAATCAATCAAGACATCCGTACTGAATGGTTCTTCCTTAGTCCTGAAACTTACTTGAGTTTGTTTTATGGACCATTGACACCGAATGCTGATGTAATAACCACCTCTTCTTGTTAAGCAGTAATGATTAACCTTGGGACTAAATAATGAAGAGATCAGCTTGAAAATAAGCAGGATAGAGATGTCAATCTATTCAGAGGCAGTGGGGAATAGACCAAGAATGGAATCTGAAGTCAGAAGGTCTGAGTTCAGGTCCCAGGTCTAACACTAGTTGTGCGGTCAAGTCACTGAACAAATCTGAACTGTCTTTCGCTGTAAAACTGAGATAATAAGACTTGTACTGACAATGGCACAGGGTTGTTGTGAGAAAAGCACTTTGTAAAGTACGGCATAAATATGAATTAGTATATGTGAAGGCCGTGTGGTATCATGAAAAGAGCACTAGAGTAGATAGAGTCAGGGAATGGGACAATCAAGTCCATCCTTTGATATTCACTAATTGTCTGGCCATAGGTGAGTCCCTCAACTTTTCTGAGACTTAGATAACTCTCTAAGGCTTGTATTTATAGACAAATTACAATCTACCTCAGTGGATGCATATACCTCACTGATGAAACCATGAGTCCTTGACATGCTATTAACATGAGAGCTGGGTTCTAGTTCTTCCACTAAATAACTATGTGACTCAGATATGCTACTTAACCACTCTCAGCCTTAGTTTCCTCACCTGTAGAACGGGGTAGTAATTCCTGCTTTGCCTGTCTTACAAGGTCTTGTTCACATGCACAGAGAAGACATATATGAAAGATATTAATAATAATAATCATAATAGTTTTTATATAAGTAAAGCACTTTACATATATTATCTGATTTTATCCTCTCAACACACCCAGGAGGTAGGTGCCATTATTATCCCCAATTGAAAGATGAAGAAACTGAAGCAAACAGGGGTTCAATGATTTGCCCAGAGTCACATAGCTAGTAAGAGTCTAAGGCAGATTTGAATTCAGATTTTCTGAGCCAGTACTCTGCTGACTATCTCAGAAAACTCATAGAAAGATTTTTTTAAAGAACGTTGTGCTATCCAGACTTAGGGCATTATTATAACGGATACTTAATATTGTTTCATAGCTACTCCTCATTTACAGCTTCCAAGTGATATGCTTTCTGGTTATTTTTGGTACCTCAGTCCTTAAAAGGTCAGTCCAATGTAGATAGTAAGAGAAAATGTCTAATCGATGCTTCTATAGATAGGTTGTGCTCTGTCTGAACAACCTCTCAAGGAAGAGCTTTATCATAGTTCCATAATGGCATCCTAGGCTCTCTCCTCCCCGGTGCCCAAGTCACTCCATGGCAGTAAAGTTGGCACTCAGGGAGACAAATCAATGCTTTCAGGCCCCTGGAGTTACACTTAGCAAGTTACTGTGGTAATGCTTCATTTATTCTAGTACTAGGAGATGTACTTAACTCCATCCTAAAGACTTAAGAGAGTTGCCACACTTCTTTCATTGCCTAACTTACAAGTAGGAAGTAGTATGGGCACCAAGAACCAAATCATACCCAGAGAACTGCATCTAGCATATAGTGTTCTCTATTCTTCAGTATTCTTGAGCATGAAAGAGGATATACATAAATAACGAACAAACTCATGGTGTGAATTATCCGTGTAAATGAGATATATCTAGTGATAGTCACATTTCAGTGATCTGGCATTTGGGAATATAGATTTCTGAAGATATAAATTGTCCCTTAGATTCTCAAACTGACCTTTTAAAAAATTTAACCATTTTTAATATAGGCCTTTCTAAATTATATTATTCATTCCCTTGCCTTAGTAAATAGAGTATACCAAGCACGATTTAATCTTTTTTAAGGGTCATTATCATGAACATTAGTTACCATAATGAGAGAGTAGGATAAGGTCTCTTTTACCTCTAAATCTTAAACTTATTCTGTCAATATATTGATGGCTTACAGGATCTACTAAAGCATACTTAGCTTGCCAATTCACTGAATGCCCCGCCCCCAGGGATTTCTCTGAATTCTCTTTGCAAGTCAGATATGCTACTGCCTTCTCCTTTCAGTTATGTCTGCGAGGACTATGGAGACCACTCAACCCTCAATGGTCAAATTGATGTAAATGGTCCCAAATTCCTGTTTTCTACTTAGCATTTATTCTCTTTCTTCACTTGTGGCCACCTCTCTTCACCACTGCCATGTCTCACTGCTTTCATTAGGTCTGCTTCCAACAACATCCACTTCTAACCTGCTGCCCACATCTTTTACTGTTGATCTCTCTGTTCGCTGACAGGAAATGAAGGCGGAACTCAAGCATGGAGGGGAAACCAGATAATTTGACCCACAAAACTTAATTACAGCAAATATGTTCCCTGACTGAAGTAGCGGCTGGTTTTTACCATTTTCTTGTGGCATAAAGTACTAGGGTTTTTTGAAGCTATTTTTGCTGGGTTGAAAGGATTTTTCACTACATCTGGCTCACTTCCAGCTTCACAGCTGTTCAAAAAGATCGAAGTTGCTAGAAGTGTAGCCACCAGATAAGTGGGGCATTACTGTGTACAAATTTCTATGCATCAGTCAGAACAAAACACAGCAGGATAATTCCTGAATAGTGTATTATGTATAATAAAATGTATTTCAGATACTCATTAAAATGATTTCTCCTCAGTTCTTCTGGTCTGCCTGTTACTTTGAATCCAACAGTCTCTGGATCACCATAGTAGCTCTAGATCATTTCGGAAAAGAGAAAATGGCAGCATCACAATGATAGATTCATTGTACTTAAAGCCAACCAGGCAGCTCTGTAGAGAGCCCAAGCCCCTTATTTTATAGATAAGTAAAATTAATTTGGGGGCAGTTACACAGGTGGCAGTGAGGCAACATGGAGTGGTGGATAGAAGACTGGGTTTGGGATCAGGAAGACATTTAAATTCAAGCTGCACCTCAGGCATTTACTAACAGTGTGGGCAAGTCGTTTATCCTTTCTGTTCCTTCTCTTCATATGTAAAGGACCTTAGAGGCCACTGAGTCACTCACTTTACAGATGAGGAAATGAATGGTGAGGGAGTCTAACTGCCTTACCACCAGTCATTTACCTATTAAATGTTTAGGGAAGAATTTAAATTCAGGTCTTCCTGGCTCTAAGCCCCACACTCTATCTGTTGCATGACCTAGCTGCTGCACAGAGTTGCGTGAGATTGAGATAGGATCAGAGTAATCTTTGCAAATGTTGAAACATTACAGAGATGCTAGTTATTAGTAGTAGTAAGCTATGGAGCAAGATTCCAACCCAAATCTGTTGATTCCATATCTTCTCGGAGCTAAGCATAATTCCAGCCCACTCCAGGACAGCTAAATTTCCACTTTTCTCCTGAGTGACAGTGGTCTCAGACACGGTAGCTCTATCATTTATTAACTATGAAACATTGCTCAAGTCACCCTAATTCTCTGAGTTTTAGCTTCTTTATCTGTAAAATATCTCTACTAATGCTTAGAATATCTAGCAGAGTCTTTGTCAGGATCAGAGGAGATGATGTATATAAAGCCTTATGAAAACATAAAGTACTATATCAATGCAGGATTTTTTTTAAAGAAAAAAAGTTTAGTACATCATTTATCCCTACTCTAATCTATAAGGCATGCCTACGTCCTCATCTTGCAGATTAAGTGGCATAGCAGGTGGAGCACTGGACCTGGAGTCAGGAAGACCTGACTTCAAATTTAGCTTCAAACACTGTGTGACCCTGGGCAAGTCACTTAAACTCTGCCTCAGTTTCCCCATCTGTGAAATGGGAATGATAATAGACCCTATTTGCCCATGGTCACTGTGGTGATAAAACTGGACAATATTTATAAAGTACTTTGTAAACCTTAAAGAGTTATATAAATGTTGTTTAGTCATGTCTGACTCTTTGTGACCTCATTTGGGATTGTTGTGGCAAAGATATTGGAGTTGTTTGCCATTTCCTTTTTCAGCTCATTTTACAGATGAGGAAACTGAGGCAAATAGGGTTAAGTGACTTGCCCAAGGCCACACAACTAGTGTCTGAGGCCAGATTTGAACTCAGGAAGAAGTCTTCCTGACTTCAGGTCTGGCACTCTATCTACTGCGCCACCTAGTTGCCCATATAAATGTTAGTCATTATATTTATTAATGTAATCTTAGGCACACATGTCTACAATTCAGGGAACTGATCTCTGGCATTCCTAGGATGCTGGGAGTAGCGTAGGTACAACAGGCTGATTGGCTTCAGTTATGGATAACTATTATAGTAAGGCATTTGGTCAAAGCCATTTTTTTTAATTCAAAGATATGCTTGTGGATAATCTAAGGATTCTATGGTTCACATCCTCGGTTGCCTTTTTTGATACTCTGATGTCACTGTGGAGGAAAGAGAGGGAACTGGACAGGACAGAAGGCTACTTTGTACCAATGGCCATCCTTCTAGAGATGAGGATACCTGTATTTAGCTTAGTAGGCTGATTTCCAAACACTTTTGCTGAGACTCATATTTAAAGCCTTTCCAGCTCTGTAGAAAGTACCAGTCTGTTGGGCTGACATAATTTTAGAGATTCAAGAAATATCTATGCTACAGTAAGGTATTAGAATGGTTAAAATTTCATGGACAAAAATGACTGTTAAAATATCAACATAAATACTGATTAAACACCATACAACAGTGACCAGACACAGTCTACAATTTTATAGGCCTGTTATTCAAATACTGCCTCTGATCCTCTATCTGTGTGACAGTGGGCAAATCATCTCAACTTTGAGCCTGAGGTTGTCCACCGTAAAAACAAATGAATGAAAATTGGGACAATAACACCTGTGGCACCTACCTCAAACAGTTGTTCTAAGAATCAAATAAGAAAATAAAGCCCTCTGAAATTTTAAACTACTATGTAAATGTGAGTTACTTTTATTGTTTTTGTTTTGTTTTTTAGCCTTTGTCTCACCAGAAAAGGGTCTTGCCCGTATCTAAAGAGAGAGATTCAGGATAGGATATGAGAAGCATGGGATTCAAAGCTGAAAGGGGCCTTATCGATCTTCATTTTATAGATGAGGCCCAGAAAGATTGAGTGATGTGACCAAAGTCATAGCGCTAGTATTTGTTAGAGCTGGAATTTGTATCCAGGCCTCCTCATATGAGTTCTGTTCACTTCTTTCTACTACTCTACAATATATGGGGATAGAAAAAGAATAATAAAAGGAAACCATCAACCATGTATCAAACAAACCATTCTTTTTTATGACTAAAAAAATCATTGGTTCAATTACTCATCCTGTACCTGTACTTGTACCTGCAATGGTGTCATTATTCAGCCCTTCTCTGATTCAGAGCATGACAAGAATAGCACCGTATCATGGCACCATATTCTCTGCAACATTCAGAAGTCTAGAAAGTTATTGTCACTGAGCTCTCCTGGAGTTTGGAAATGGTTCAGTGATATGCATGACCACATTTTCAGGCAAATAGCAGTGGACTCTTCCAGAAGTCATGAGATCATAGATTCAGAACTGGGAGCAAAACTTAGAGCTTACAGCATCATAGATCTAGAGTTCATCTAGTCCATTTCTAGTTCATTTTACAGAGAAGGAAACTGAAGTCCAGAGGAGAAGTGATAAGACTAAAGTCACACTGGTAGTAAGCAACAAGTCCAGGATTTTAACCCAGGTCCTCTTACTACTCTTCTTCTATATTGGTAGTTTTCTAGGCACAGGTCTCAAGGTCACTTCAGGAACTACATGAGGTCAAAACTCAAGCCACCTTTCCTCCTCTTCTTTTCCTCTTCCCTCTCCCCCGTTTCTTTCTCTCTCTTCCCTCTCTCCTCTCACTTTCACTCCTCTCCCTTCCCCTTCCAATTCTCTCTTTTCCTCTCAGTTCCATTTCTCCCTTTCTTTACAAGTTCACTTTCCTCTTGTCATTTTTTGAAACTTTCATAATAATGTGAAGATATTTTAATTTCTAATATAGTAAATATTGATAGACATAAACAAATGCTCTTTGAGAGAGGGGCATCCACATTTAAGAGTACAAAGGAGTCCTGAGAGAGGCTTGCAAGAGCCAGTTGTTAAATTTTCAGTGTGAGTACTTGCACCTAAAAAAACAGTAAATGCTACAAATCAAGGCATGGTTCATGGTTTAGTTGATTGTCTAGACTTAAGAAAGTGATAGACAAAATGTTAATGATGTAGGATAAACTTAAAAGTGTGTCCTGCCTAATTTTTTTCAGAGAACCAGTCGCTAAACATTTACTAGCATACTCCTGCCTGAAATACAAAAGTTCGAGAACTGCTGAACTATATCATTCTCCTCTCCCCACCCCCAAAATAGTATTATGGCAAACTCAACAAGATCCAAAAAAGCAAATGATGGAGAGGGATGAGGGGGCTTCTCCCCCAACTGCAGGGCCATGGGTATTTACTATTCACTCCAGAGCCCCTGTATGTGAGGATCTGTTGGCAAAAGGGAAAGCTTTGATCTACCAAAATGCCGCAGCTTTCAGCACAAAAGGAGCACAGAGTGTCCCTTCTGAGATAATATGATAACATAATGATACGATGGGAGGTAATGAGCCAAAATATTGGGTTCACACACACACACACACACACACACACACACACCCCAACAACCAAAGGGTCAGACAGCTGGGAGAGTGTGCTACAGGCAGTCAATAGTACCAAAGACAGAGCCCCCGCTCATGGTACCAAAGCAAAAGGAGACTCCTAGTCCCAGGGATTATTCGGTGAAAGAATGGAAAGGCAGTGGAATTAATAGACTTAGGAAAATGTAAATATGGGAGGAAGACATGGAAAGAGAAGAAAAATGGGAAAGCAACAGAGAAAAAGAGAAAGAGAAAACAACGCCAAGAGTTAGAGGGGGGAAATAGTCATTCAAAAACAGAGGAAAAGAAAAGATAGAGGAAAGAAAGTTTCAAAAAATGACAAGGGGAAAGTCAACACGTAAAGCAAGGGAGAAATAGAACTGGGAGAAAAAAGAAAAGTGGAAGGGGAAGGGTGAGGAGTGAAAGAGAGGGGAGAGAGGGAGGAGACAGACAGACAAAGAGATTGAGAGAGAGAGAGACTGAGAGAGAGAGAGAGAGAGAGAGAGAGAGAGAGAGAAAGAGAGAGAGAGACTAAGAGAGAGAGAGAGACTGAGAGAGATCCTTGCTGGTATAGTAACAAATAAATCCTCACAGCATGACAGCCGTCTGCTAAAGCATTTCATTTTCCCACAACATAATGGTGTGTTATTGCCCATTATCTGTTCTGTCAGTGCCAGAGTCGATATTAAATGAGGGGCAGCTGCATTTAGCTGCCATTTTTCAGCTGTCTCTACGTTGCCATGGAGACCCAGTTGTTTCTCGGTGAACCTGCCTGCCAGGCATGGGGGAGTGAGGTGGACGGGCAAGTAAATGCTATGAGAGGTTGAGATGGTGGGGTGGGGAGTGAGGAAAGGCCAGGGAGAGGGGGCAGAACGTTCTGGAGGAGAGAACAGCCAGTAACTGGCTCATCATGTCCCACCTGAACCTGATAAATCAGCCATTTCAAAACTATAATTTATATTCCAATGTATCTAGCCAGTCAGCCTCTCTAGCCCTGCTCTTCACCTTGAGGTTCACAAAAACTCAGTAGTTTGATGATTTCTTAAATAACCATGCGACTCTTTTATACTCCCTCATTCCACCCCTGCTTTGGGGGCCCATCTGCCACTTCCTTACAATCTCCCCTTGCCTTTCCTTACTCTTTTTTCCCAATTCTCCTTCCCCTACCCTATCTCCATCCCCATCCCTTCTTCCTCAGTCACAATTTGTCCCCCTTGACATTAGGGGTTGAGGAGAAGGATAATAACAATTAGAAGTATCAGCATCATTTGGCAGATTGTGAAGGGAAAAGGTCCTTGATATCCCCTTTTGGGGAGAGGGAGGAGGTCTCCTCACTTTGTCCCAAGTCAGCTGAGGAATTGACATGAGTTAAGTGCACTACCAAGCAAAGATACCCAGGCTGATGGTGATATCTGGCCAGGTCATACACTTTTTGTGTGTTTTGGGGTTTTTTTTTTAAGAATTTTTGAGTTGGAAAAGATTATCTAATGCATTCCCTTCATTTTATGTTCAAGCAAACTGAGGCCCAGAGAAGTCATGCTGTGACTCATGAGAAGTTGATAGGTTGTCCACATAGGCCCTCCTTCAGTAACCACTGGCTAGGAGAATAAGGGCTAGAAGTCAATAGAGGCCAATCCATTCTCTTTTAGCAAATACCCCTTTCTATCCCTTCTAAGAGTGGACTTATTTCTGTCCTGCCCCTCCCCCAAAAATATTCTGGACCTCAAATGCCCAAAAGGGTCCATACATTGCTTATTTTATTTGATCATTTGTCACCTAGTTTTCTTTATGACCTCCAATTTTGAACCGCAGAGGTTGTCTTCCCTGGTAGTCCAGCATATGATAGCCTGCCATCCCTGATAAATGAATACTGCTACTTTATTTCTAATTAAAGGTCCTCAAAAAACTTAATACACATCATCCACCAGATTTTCACAAAAGCAACTAAGAAGGGTGGGGAGGAAGTAAGTGCTACTACCCCCATGGAACAAAAAGGAGAAAAGATAGGGTGTTTTGCTGAGTCTGTTGTACAAGGCTCTGTCCTTCAAATCATAGCACTTTAGTCACTAAGTACATGACCTTAAAGATTGGTCACACAATGATCCAATCATTCCATGGTTTAAAATCCTTCTTAGAGCAGAGGTACTTTAAGACTCAAATAAACTAATAGATTGAAAGCATTTTGCAAACCTTAAAATTCTATATAAATGCCAGGTATTCTTATTGTTACTGTTATTGCTGGCCTCCAGTCACCAAGCCTCCAGTGTGGCAATGAATTCATTCTCTGAGCCTCCTTCCATATTTCTGCTGAGCTCAAGATATGTTTATAGAGCAAAAGAGGGGTGGACTGGTGAATATTTCATGACGAGGCTCTTTGGGGAAATATACATATATATATGTATGTATATATATATATATATTTATACATACACACCCACTATATAGATATATATGCACACACATTTTTAAGTTTAATTTCCATTATTAACATTTGCTTAGATTAACATTCCATGGATTTGACAATGAATGAAACAATAAATCAAGCTTTGATTTATAGTGTCAATTTCTGAGGCTAAATGTTCACATTGAAAATTTAACGATACTTTCTCACTGTAGTTACAGATGGTGCCAGCATACCCCTTCCTCCTACCCACACAGCCAATAAGTGTGACCCTGGGCAAATGACTCAAGTCCTCTCAGCCCAGGGTTTTAGCCAGAAAATGAGAGAATTGGAATCAATGGCTCTTGGGGTTTCCTTCTTTAACTAAATCTATGATCCTATGGTCCCATGGACCAGTTTAACGAACTGCCCTAAAATGAAGTAAAGTAAAAAGTAAAGGTAAAAAAGTAAACTGTAAAAAGAAGTAAAAGGAAAACTGATCAATTTTGACTACTCTTGCTACAAGAATGAAATCTTTGTTTTTTTCCACATTAAGAACTTCTCCCCCTCCCCTTTCTTCTTCTTCTTCTTCTTCTTCTTCTTCTTCTTCTTCTTCATTTGACCTTGTAGCATTCAGCTGCCACCCCACAGCCACCCATGCTGTGCCTCCCACCATTTCCATCCCTTCTCAGGATCTGGCTTTTGATCCCTCTTCTTTCTCTCCAGCTCCCTCTGCACTTCAGCCTCCTTCCCTCTCTGACTGGCAATTTCTCTTCTGTTTCCACACCATGGTTTATGGAAACAAATTCTGCCTACTTCACTTATATGCTAATCTGCCTTCTTGGTTTCACTTCTTAAGCACAACCCCTCGCTTCTGAATTAGTGACTTTTGAAAGAAGCACACTGAGCTTCAACCAGCCAGCTCCTTTTCTTCCAGGATCTTAAAATCCTAAGCTTGGGGGTCTTGTCAAAATAGATAAATAAATAAAACCCTTAACAACAGAGAGATGTGCAAATATTTGGGAAAAGAAAATAAAAGATGTACTGCCACTTCCATTCAAAAATAAACAGACAGACAAGAATATGTTAGCATGAATCAACATTCTGACATTGTGGACTGACTGTAGGTTAGGGGCTTTTAACTGTTTTTGTCTGATGGGTCCCTTTAGCAGAATGATGAAGCCTATGGACAGCTTCTCAGAATAAATATTTTTGTTTTTTAATTTCTAAGTGAAAGAAATGCTAAATTTTAATTAGAGGTTAATGAAAATAATAGTGTCATTTTTTTCTCATCCAAATTCACAGATGTCCTATAAGCTAACCATGGGCTCTTTGTGGGCCCACAGAGTTCAGGTTAAGAACCACTGTTCTATGTGAAAGAGTATATCATATAGTGGGTGACAGGTTAGTCTCAAAACCAGGAAGGATTAGCTATTTGTTTCATGTTGTCTCCTCCATTAAATTGTAAACTCCTTAAAGGCAGAGACTGTCTTTTGCCTCTTTTTGTATCCTGAGCCCTTAGCACAGTGCCTGGCCATAGCAGACACTTAAAAAATGTTTACTGAATTGAATTGAACTTCTGACACATACTGGCTGTATAATCCCAACAAGTCACTTAAACCTCTCCATGCTCTAGTCTTGTGGAATGGGTATATAGCTCTACATTAGTAGTAATAATAAATAATAAAATTAATAACTGACATTTATATGGTTTGCAAAGTATTTTATATCTCTTATTTGATCTTTATAAAAGTCCTGGGAGGTAGGTGCTATTATTATCCCTATTTTACAAGTGAGGAAACTGAGAGACAGAGGTTAAGTAATTTGTCCAGGATCTCACAACTAATAAGTGCCTGAATTTGACTCAGGTCCTTCTTGAGTCCAGGTACAGCATTCTATCCACTGATAGAGGAAATTTCCTCACCTCAGAGTTCCCTATATCAATGAAATGATAGGTTTTAGTCCCTATCCTTCTCTAGATGCCTAGAATAGTAATTCATTCAGCTCATCTCTCCCCTTTTACTTCTGCAGGGCATAATAACATAGTGATACCTCAATTTAGAAATCAGGAATAGAAGCACCTTGCAAACAGAGTACCACGAAGTCAGCCTGGGCACAGAAGGGTTTGGGGAAAATTATGATCTCATCATCACTGGGTCAGTGGTAGGAGTGAATATAGGAAGAGAACACAGTAACACTGTCTCAGGAATCATTCCATCATGAGCAAGAGCTCCCACATGCAGCTAAAGAAAGGCTAGCATTCTCAGGGCTCTTAACGAATTGAGAGAGGCACTGTTTGGGCCTCTGAGACATAAATAGGGAAGGATGACAGAAACTTTACCACAGGATGCCAACAACAAGGAAAGAGGGGATATGTTTCTATGCTTTCTGGTCATCTAGCTTGCTGTCCTTACCCCTTGGGTCCTTTACCATGCTTATGTCATGTGGTACAATGTTCCACTGTGCTACATGTCCAGCCCCAGACCTCCAACTCAATGGTCCTTCCCCTCTGCTCTATTTGGGTCTCTGTGGGCTGAACCATTGCCCATCCTAGCCGATTCCCACCCCCTTGTCCTGCCCCAACTCAGCTGAATTTTCCCAAGGTACCAAAATTCTCCATATTGATTCTCTATCACGTGTAGCCTCCAAGTCATTGGAGGTGGAACCTGGGGGCTCTTTCAGTAAAA
The DNA here is from genome assembly GCA_028646595.1 of Phalanger gymnotis. Classification (NCBI taxonomy): domain Eukaryota; kingdom Metazoa; phylum Chordata; class Mammalia; order Diprotodontia; family Phalangeridae; genus Phalanger; species Phalanger gymnotis. The sequence goes on from CM053624.1 coordinate 211,313,768, forward strand.
GTAAGGCTTTTCTCCTCAAAATTTATTAGCTGTTGACTACATCATTTGGTTAAGAAAGAATGCATGGAGTAATGGTCAGGGAAATCCACATTTCAAAATGCATTCTCTCTCTCTCTTGCAACAAAGTTTCTGACAAAGAAATATACCATCTTTGTTTCTAGAGATATTACCACATGGTCTTGGATCAGAGTAGGGAGTAAAAAAGACATCTACCTTTTCCACAGAGAGTTGGACTAGGACTTTCTCCTATGCCACCAAAACTTTTAGAGGGCTTCTCTCTGAGTTTGCTATAGCCTCTGACTGAGAAGCAGTCTATATCCATAAAAATTTCCAAGTGAGCCAGCTAAAAGCAAAGGAAATTCATCCTGGGAGGGTGGGCAGAAGAGAAAACATGAAGCTGGGTCCTGTTTAAGCACAATTTAGCAAAAAGGTTGAGAGACTTTAGGACAAAAATAGATTCCCCCTGTTTGTTATCAATGAATACGCAGCTATAAGCTGTGTGTAGATTAACTTGGACTTAGCATATCTCTTCTCATAAGGAATTTGTTTGGTTGTTTATTTCCAAGACATGCTATGGGTATCTACATTAAGCTATAAATGGTATCTGTCATCACACTGACCCAAGATGCTCCTCAGTTCACTGTTCCCTCTAAATTAAAGACCTGCTTTCACAGGAAGCTAGGTCACAGAAGCCAGTCCTGAATCATTGTATTCCCAGAACCGTAACTAGGATGGGGTGACTAGGGCTTTTTCCCAGGGTATCATATGTAGAGGGCATTGAAAACACTTTAAACCTTTCTGTGTTCTTTATGTGTGTGTGTTGGTGGTGGTGGTGGTAGTAGTGTTGGTGTTGGTCTACTGAACTTCTAGTGAAGAAATTACCTCTAATGATTCAGGTCTTTAATGACTAACTACTCTACATCTTCTTACAATGTTGCTTGTGGCACCATGGAGTTAAGAGGATAACATAGTTATTATGTCTCAGGGGTAGGCTTTGAACCCAGGTCTTCTTAAGTCTAAAGCCAATTCACTAACCACTGTGCTACGCTATCTCTTGGCATATAGTTAGCAATAAAGAATGGTTAATATAGGAAGCCATTGCATGTCTAGATGGAGTAAACTCCTCCCATTCTCTGTCCTGCCCCATTCCAGAGTCTCTGCCACCCCACCACAGGCTGGTGACCTCTTCCACACACTCCCTTTCAACTTTACTAAGGGTACCTTGTTCCATTTACCCCAGGCGTGGTTTGTAGTGCAAAAATTCCTACTTTTAGCTATTTATTTGCTTCAAAAATGTCAGCAAAGTTGACCAGCAAACTAATTGCAGTGGGAAAAAATGTCTAAATGACGTATGTTGAGAACAGCTGGTATTTATAGAGCAACAGTATTTTTTAGGTGTTAATTTGTAAAGCTTTAGAAAAACGTGGTTATTATAGCAAGGAAGAAAATGCTTATTACTTTGATTTTCCAAGTTAAAAGAAATTCACTTTTTTTCTTGTTGTCTCATGTACTTCATTCTATGCTTGCCTCTCTCTCCTTTTCTCTCTCCATCTCTTCCCCACATTTTCTTGATGCTTAAAATAGCCACCATCTATATTCCTTCCCACATTTTGCCATTCTGCTAAACCTAGGAAATCAAATACGCACATGCACACACACACACACACACACACACACACACACACACACACACACACACACTCACCAAGTCTCCATATGTTAAGTGAATACAGAGTTTTTATTATGAAAAAATATGATCATAGCACCCATCGCTTAAAAGTAGCTTTGCCATTTGTAGGCTTATTTGCCATTCAGGCAAATACTGAAATCTTTCATAACATTTTAATAGATTTTAAAATGAGACTGCTTAATACATGTAAGAGGCATGTGGGTATTTCAGAAGAAATTCCTAATATCTGGTGCTATAGAACTTTGCACTCATGTTCTGGGAGTCCTGTTAGAAGAATTAAAGACTAATAAAAATTAAAATTAATAACCTCTTTACATGTGGCTCCTCCCACATGTGAAAGCTCCTTTCAGTAAATTAAATATCCCCAAAGCTGGTTTTGATCAACCAAAGTTGGTTTTGATCTGACCTGAATGTCAAAGCAAAGGCCAAAACACACACATACACACACACACACACACACACACACACACACACATACATTCACATACATACACACACACACAATAGTATAGATTTTTATTGCATATACCTATATACGAAATCTCTTTTTCCACCTTCTCTAGTTCCATCTATTCCCTTCTGTGGTTTTTAATATTCCTATAGTGTCACTCAAGTAGAAATTTTCTCTGTCCTCTCATAGGGCACATTGGTTTATTTTCAGTAGGTTCTATTTGTTAGAGATTCCTGAGAGCCTGAAACAATGTTTTTACTTCAAGAATTAGATGTCAAGACTCTAATGACTCCTTGTTCTTGGGTAGCAGGAATTGTGATATCAAAGGTGACTCTGCTGCTCAAAATATGCTGGCTGTGCTTTGAGCCCTGGGAAGATTATAGGCTGAAACTTAGAAAACAATAAGGACTCCTAGAAAACTTGAGGAACTAAAAGAAAATCCTCTTGTCCTATAACATGGTTCTTTGGAAACCTCTAGGGATATGCAGTGGCCAAATGCTTTGGAGTAGTCAAAGATAATACAAACCTAGCAAATTTATCTCACTGTATATTTCATGTTGTGGTTGTTGTGGTTGTGGTTGTGGTGGTTGTTGTGCCCTGTTCATCATATCCTACCCTTCATGACTCCATTTGGGGTATTCTTGGCAAAGATACTGGAGTGATTTGCCCTGTCCTTCTCCAGTATCTTTGCCAAGAAAACCCCAAATGGGGTCATGAAGAGTCGGACACTACTGAAAAATGACTGAAAACAACTGAAACTGTAGAAAAATCTCAACCTCTATATAAGCCTCAGTTTTTGCTCCTGTGTAATGGGAAGAATAATACCTACCCTGCCACTTTATTTGCACTGCTGGGAAGATCTAACGGTATATAGTGTTTACAAAAGTGCTATGTAACTGTAATGTTATATATAAACGTAAGGTCTTTGCACAATGACCAGAATAAAAGAAAACCTTTTTTAAGTTCTAATAACCAGAATATGGAGTTGTTGATGCAACCTTTATTAGGCAGAAACAAATTCTTCTGTTGCTTACATATGCACACTGCTGAGAGCTATCATTTTTTGTTTTAGGGGCCTCCTACGGATTGGCAGGGGTGCTTCACACACCCTCTCCGAGTTTTCCTTCTTCTCTCTTCCTCCTTTGGATGGATACCAGATAAATTCTTGAACCTGCTGACTGATCATCTGAAGAAGTCACCCTTCCCTGTTCAGCACATTAAGGAATACGAAACAACTGCCGGATCCTTAGTTTGCCTCCTTGGCTAAATATTGCTATATAAGCACCATTTTTCTTCCATAAAATATCACATTCATTGAACCACTGAGCTAAATTCTCCCTAGCTTGGTACACAAAATCAGCTTCCCAGTCGTGAGATAAAGAACCACCAATTAAAAAATGGAGTTGTATCCTATGGCAAGCGATTGATCTGGCAGTGAACATTGTTGGACATTAGCAACTACGCTAGTCCTATGCCCAGGCATTCTGTGATTACTTTGATGATATCTATGGTATGATTGAAAGACAGCAATGACATGGGAAGACCTCTTGATATCAGCGTTCACAGGCAATGTGGAATAGTGCCCATAGTCTTATTTTGGGAAGTTCCCTCTTTTAGCTCACAGGGCTATTGGATCTCCCTGAAGTCTTCATTGTTTGAGGTGGACCAATCTGGAATTAAGTCATAGGATTGTAGAATTTAGAACCTGAAGGGGCCTTTGTTGTTGTTGTTCAGCCATTCGGTTATGTATAACTCTACATGAACGCATGGACTTTGTCTGTGGGGTTTTCTTGGCAAAGACACTGGAGTGGTTTGCCATTTCCTTCTCTAATGTGTCTTTTAATATGATGAGGAACTGGGGCAAATAGGGGTTAAGATACTTGTCCAGGGTCAAACAGCTGGCAAATGTCTAAAGCTGGATTTGAACAGATCTCTCTGACTCCAGGCCTCATGTTCTAGCCACTTCACCACCTAGCTGCCCCAGAAAAGACCTTATGATAAAGTGAGGAAAACACTTGCCCGAGCTGGAACAGGTAATAAGGAGCAAAACCCACATTTGAACACAAATCTTCTAACTAAATCTTTCTTTTTTTTTTTGGAGGGGAGAAGGCAGGATAATTGGGGTAAAGCAACTTGCTCAAGGTCACACAGCTATTAAGTGTGTCAAGTGTTTGAGGCAGGATTTGAACTCAGGTCCTCCTAACTCCAGGGCTGGTGCTCTACTCACTGCACCACCTAGCTGCCCTATAACTAAATCTTTCTATCATCAGCTGTTCAGAAGGAAGAATTTATTAAGTCCTTATTATGTGCCGTGCATTGTGCTAAATACTTTATACGTAGTATCTCATTTGATCTTCTTGGTATCTACCTGGGAGGTAGATGCTCTTATTATCACCATTTTATAGAAGACAGAGGTTAAATGACTTGCCTAATATCCATACAGCTAATAAGTATCTATGGCTAGATTTGAACTCAGGTCTTCTTGACTCCAGGCCCAGTGCTCTATCCAAAGTACCTCCTAGCTGACCAATAAAGACAGAGATTTAGGTGATATAAACACCTTGAGTCTTAAATCTCTAAACGAGATTAAAAAAATTAAAAATAAGCAACAAAATGAACAGGCATAACGCAAAAGCAACTATTTACGATAATGCTTAATTATGACTGCTTAGAAGTCTCTCAAAAAGAATAATTAAATTTAACATGCCAAGGAATAATTAAGAAAAAGGAAAAATTAAAGCTTCTTCCCTCCTCTCCTACCACCCTTCAATAATTATCCTGAATTATCTAAAAGATCTTCCACACACATTCCATTTTTCACAAGTGTCACTGTCAAAAGGAATTTATTCTTTAGAGCACCAGGCACTTGGCACCAGTGCCTCTGGGAACCCCCACAGCTGCAGCAGGCAGCCCAGAATTTCAGCTATCAGACTCTTGATTGCAAACCAAAAAAATAAATAAATAAAAGCTCAACAGAGAAAGAAAAGAGGGTCTTTTGTGAATTAAGCATATAGATTTACAGATACTTTAATGTTACAAAATAGGATAGGAGGGATATCGCACGGGAAGCCATGGGGAAAAAAACTTCAAGGTAATGTGGAGATAGGGAGAAAAGGTGAGAAGAGAATTCAGCTCTTTAACTATGGAAGGGGGTAGTGTCTCTTAACAATTTCATTGCAGAAATTTTTAAGTCTCACTCTCTCAGCTCCCCGCCCCACCTCAGCCACAAACACACACACACACACACACACACACACACACACACACACACACACACACACACACACACTGCTGAGTTCATAACTAATAGGCCAGAGGGTATCAACAGGATGCCTTGTCACCCTGCGCTGAGTGTAGAACAAGCCTTCTGGCTCCTGCTGCCTCTTTGACCCCAGCTCTCCAGCCAAATGACAATGTTATTAAGTCAAATAACCGTCCTAGCCAAGGTCCCTTCCTAGCCAAGGTCAAGTAGAATTCTGGTTGAATTCTGTAGATCTGAGATTCCCAAAAAATCTGGACCCAACCCCAAAAGGGTTTACCCAGTCTCAAGAGTCCCAGGGACAACAGTTATCATCCATAGCTTTGAATTTCCAATGGTTCAATATCAGTCCAAAGTAGCCTTATGATTTGACTCTGCGGGTATTACAATTCAAAACCAGTAACTCTGACCACAAATTGATCTCCTAATATTTAGAATGACCCTACTTTGGACCAGACATTCTAAGGATACTCCTGACTTTACTCCTCCACCTTAGGCCAAAAAGTCCAGGATTACACTAGTCTCATCAAAGACAGTCACACTAACAAGGACAAAAGTGGTTTCCCTTTGGTTTTGTATTTTCGATTCCTAGTACAGTGCCTTGCATATAGAAAGAGTTTAATACATGTTTACTTTATTGAAATTAACATTTAATTCACTACCATATATGATTCTTCCTTCACTCACGAAAATTTGATAATGGGAAAGGATACCCCAGAACCTGGATATAGGACCAAGAGGAAGAGATTAATAGTAGGTATGAGACATCAAGATAGAGTAATACAATCCAGGGAATAGAACAGCAGAAAGAAAAGTCTATTGCCTTCTCCCTTAGAACAAAAAATAAAAGGCTAATTTTAAAAAAAGGCAAACATTTTACTAGCAAGGAATCTATTTTGCCTCTATGGATTCAAAAAAAATGAAATATTTTCTACAGCTAGTGACACCATAAAAGGATTCCATGAAATCAGTCATAATGAATCCATTAGATTGTAGGCTCCTTAAACTTGAGAATTGTCTTTTGCCTCTTTTTTATCTCCAGCACTTAGCACAATGCCTGGCGCATAGTAGGCACTTACTAAATATTGATTGACTGACTGAAAAGAGGAAGAAAAGAGAAAGTAAGATTCTTGAATCATATCTCAAGTAGCACTTCTCAAATAACTTTTTTATGATTCAACCAGAAAAATGCATTTTAAACCTATATCCTCACAGGGAAGATGACTTTTGAACTAAAAGCAAAAGAGCCTGATAGATGAATTCAGAAGTACCTGAATGACTGAGAATTCAAAACTGTTTGCATTACTAGAAACAAAGAATAGTTTTAATGGGTCATATCAATTTGGATGGGATTTGTCCCAGATCCTATATAACATTATTATCAGCAACTTCTATGCTTGTTAAATCTGCAAATGACCCAAATCTGGGAGGGATAGTTAACTGATGAGATGACAAATAAGGAGCCAAAAAGATCTTAATTACCTAGAATACTTAGAACATTGAATCAAATATGATGAAATTCAATAGGGATAAATGTAAAGTCTTATACATGAGTTCAAAAACATCAACCCTATGAGCACAAAATGGAGGGAATAGAGGTTAGATAGCATTTAACTGAAAAAGATCTGGGAATCTTAGTAGACTATAAACTCAATTTGATTCAGTAGTATGATGTGATGAATGATGAAATTAATGCAGACTTGCAGAGACATTGTTTCCAGAAATAAAGCAAAGATAATCCTTCTGTACTCTGCTCTGGTCGGACCACATCTGTGTAATGTGTTCAATTATGAGCACCATTGTGTCCTTACGAACATTCCAGTCATATTTGCAGAAGACACAGTCAAATGCAAGTATTTTCTGTAACTTCTATTTCCCCAGCCCTCTTAGAGTAGCATTCTGTATCAGAACATGCCTTCTATCATATAGTCAAATCTTTGAGACTAGGCTGTTTCTTGGCAATCTACCCATTATTTCAGAGACTAATAAGTTTCTATCCACTTATTAGCAGATGAACAGCTCACAAGCTTTTAAGTGGCTCACTGTGGGCTGTCCACAGTGAAGCCTCTTTAGTTGAAAAAGAATAAGGGTTTATTATGGAAGGCATTGCCCTTCACTCCTCTTTCAAAGACCCTCCCTTTCTGGTTCATTACAGCAGCCAAATAAGTCATTCAGACCAATAAATTTACCAATAATGTAGAGTGAAGGGTCTGAGGAAAAGACTACAGTGTCAAAAGTGGGAGAAAACCATAAAGACTGGGTGGGGGGGTGGAATTGACACTTGATGACTTCTTGCTGGGCCATTTCAGAAAAGCAGAAAGGGCACAGGGTAAATTTCAGCAGGTTCTCATTCCTGGTCCAAACTTCATTTCTAATATTTCTATATCAAATAAGTTATGCTAAAGATGAACAAGGAAAGTATCTGCAAGGGGAAGACATCAGAAAAGGTCAGCTTGCAGCTAGAGATGAGTATGTAAGAGGGATAGTCAGACTCATCAGTGACTCTGGTGTTAGGAAATTTATGGGCTGACCACCATGTATATATGATCATAGGTTTATATCTGGAAGGAATCTCAGAGTCAATTTAGTTCACCTCTTGCCTTGGAGTGTCTCTGAATTAATTTAATGTATGAAAATTAGGAGGCAGGAGTGTGATGGCGTGGGGCAGGCAAAGGGCAGGCAAACTGTAGAATAGGCTCCAGTGGTCACAAGGCCAGAGCTGTCTTAGGCAAAATGGTGATGCTTGTCCATCGCTGTCTTTGGCTCCCACCACCTCCCCAATTCTCTTCCTTTCTATCATGAAAATCTCTTTTTTCTGTCTTCTAAATGGTCAATAAGCACTCTCTCTCCTATCTATCTTTGGCCAGCATCTACGACTGCACTCTGGAAATCAACAAAATGGGATGGGAAGGGGGAACAGAGGTCATCTATGTCCATCTCCTACAAATCATGGCTTCCATCTTCAGTATCCCCAACAAATGGTCAACTAGCCTTTGCTTGAAACTTTCCATTACAAGGGACTCACTAATGTATGAGATAGCTCATCCCCATTTTTGACAGTTTCGACTTCTCTTAGGAAGCTTTTCCTTATGTTGAAACTGAATCTGCTTCACTACAACTTCCTACTATCGGTCTTGCATCTACCCCCCAATGCCAAGCAGAACAAGACTGCTTTCTCTTCTCTGTGGAAGGGGATAGGAAAAAAGTCTCAGGTAGGATGGAAGGAAGAGTTAGAAAAGTCAGGGAAAGATGTCAAGAAAACAGTGGTTGTGTCCTGGGCTCTAGTTTCCCATCAGAAGCCAGCATTCTCAAGACTTGCCCGGGTTCCAATGATCATCTGGTTTCCATTCAGAGAAGCCCATGTGTTCCCCAGTGCTACACTGGGTTTCCCCAGCAGTTTTCTGTAAATGACTGATAATTGCCCCTCTTGGCTGGATTGGGTAGACAGAAAGGTTTATTGGAAGCCAAAATAAGCACATCATAGGGAGAAGGGTTGGAGTGGGGTGGAAAAGCACAGTGAATGCCAGGAAGTGGAAGTCATTTGGGAATGGATGTGAAAGTGCTTTATATCTGATTCAATTCCCTATTTTTTCCAAGTTATTACAATTCCAGAAATATATTTCCTTTGAATTCGTAATTATCTAGTTTGATCTGTTATTTATAAAAAAGGATCAATGGGGATTCATGGATTGTGGATTTGCATAGACAATTACCCCTCAACAATGGTATAAACCTGAGAAGGGGGCCACTATAAGGGGCATGATAACATTTCAAGCTATCCTGAGCTAGCTCTCATGCCCTCAAGTCATCTCTAGGGTAAATGTCCCTTGTTTCTTCAAGCATTCCTCTTGACATGACCTCCAGTCCCATCACCATCCTGGACACTGTCCTCTGTTTCAGCTTGTCACTGTTCCTTCTAAAATGCAGTGCTGAGTACCGGACATAGTATTCCAAATGTGGTTTGAGCAGAGCAGAGAACAATGGGCCTGTCACCTTCTTTGCTGTAGACACAAGACTCCTATTAATGCAAACTAAAATTGTATTAGCTTTTTTGGCCGTCACGTCATCACACTGAGCTTGCAGCGCTCACAAAACCACTAGGTCTTGTTTTCTTTTGCCTGAGCTATTTTCTAACCAAATCTCCTCCCATTCTCTGCTTACAAAAATGTAAAATTTCTGGATGCAAGTGCAAGACTGAACAGGTATCTCTATTCAATTTCCTCTTCTTGGTTTCATTTCCCTGTTCAAGCCCTTGTGACTAGGGTGGTTTTTTTGTATGTTGTACTTCAGAAACCCTCCTCAATGAATAGACAACATACCATTTTGCCTTCCCCCCCCCTCAATTCTGTCACCCTTAGTTTTATCTCCTAGTTTAAACTCCATTTCCTGTGTTGGAGAGAATTTGACAAAGAGGAGGATTATGAGGAAAGCATAGGGAAATGAGGGAATTCTCAGGAAACAAAAGTAAAGGTGGAAATCTCAGAGCCAGATACAGCCCTCCCTAGAGACATCTTAGATTTAGTCAAAAACATTCTGCAATTCTTCTATCTCCACAATCAATTTGTATCAGTTCAACAAACAGTATAAAGGACCTGCTATGTGTAAAGCACCGTGCTAGAAGACGAAGACAGAAAGAGGGAGAGAGAGGGAGGGAGGGAGGGAGGGAGGGAGGGAGAGGGAGAGAGAGAGAGAGAGAGAGAGAGAGAGAGAGAGAGAGAGAAACACATATATGTGTATACCTAAAGCATTTTTAAAGTACTGTGTATCATGCCCTTTGCTAAGCACTATAGATACAAATATAAGCAAGCAACACAGCCCCTGAAGACAATAAATGGAAGATCCGGAAATGGGGGGTGGAGGTGGGGGTGATTCCGTAACAGTAGGGTTAGAAACAACCTGAGCAACATGAGGAGACCCAGCCCCAACAAAATAAGATCAAAAACTTATGGATTAGAGCCAAGAGACTTGAGGGGGATGTTCAGGCAATGAATAGGGAGGAGGTAGTAGTAATGATCCCAGTCTGGAGGCTATATGGTAGAGGAGGGGGAAGAAGGCTGAAATGGTAAGAATTTCATACAATCCTTTCTGCAAAACCAAATTAGACAAAGGCCTATTCCATGTTAACCTTTTCCCCATGAGAGGGGATAAAAAATACATGATGATATCTATTTCTTAAAGACAATTACTATTAGGATTGGGGACCCATTATCACACTAGTAGATTTCACTGGCTGTTCCCCATGCTTGGAATACTGTCTTTCTCCATCTCTGGCCTCCTGGTTTCCCTTGCTTTTTTCAAGTCAGCTAAAATTTCATCTTCTGTGTTTTTCATAATCTTTCTTAATGCAAATGTTGAATATCTTCATTTCATGTTTTATATCTTGTTCATACATAGTTGTTTTCATGTTGTCTCCCCCATTAGACTACAAGCTCCTTGAGGCCAAGAATAGACTTTCTTTGTATTCCCAGCACTTAGCACAGTACTTAGCACATAGTAGGGGCTTAATAAGTTCTTATTGACTAACTGCTTCAAGTCACAGGTGGCTGGATTCAGAAGGCCCTGCTGAAAATGGAGTTGAACCAAGAGACTCTATGTCGGCTGTCGCTAATCAGCCTGTATGATTTCTGGCAAGCCACTGAACATCTCTATTACTCAGTCTACAAACCTGAAAGATCAGAATGATAGCACATATCTTCAATCCTCACTCACAAATTTTGATGTTCTATAACAATGCTATGAGATCACCAAAGCCCAGGGTTTGGGGATTTCTATTTCAAGGCTCAGTGCATAGAGACCAGACCAAAATGTTACAGTGGCACATTGCCTCCAAAGCCAGAAGACCTGGGTACAAATTCTGTCTCTGTCACTTACTAATTATATGGCCTTAGACAAGTCATTTAATCTCTCTGGGCCACAGTTTCTTGAGGGGGTTGGACCAGATGGCTTCCAAGATGACTTTTAGCTCTCTACCTGTAATGAGATAACATATGCAAATGTGCTTCATAAACCTCCGAGTGCTACATAAATTATATGTGTATATATATACATGCATATGCATACATATACATATGCATGTATACACATTGTATATATAACATGTATGTAATATATACATGTATGTAACATTTCTATGCAAATATATGTCTATGTATGTGTGTGTGCATGTGGACAGAGGGAAAGATAAATGTGTATATACTAAGGGGCAGAAGAGACAAGGAGGAGGGGGGAGAGAGAGAGACAGAGACACTCATAAAAGTTCCTGCAGAATACCAGTGATTCCTGGTGTCTCTGCCCAGAGCCCACCACTAGAGGGCACTAGTCACATACACTCCAGAATCTATACTGCATACACTTTGTGTCATAGAACCTAAAGAAAGCTATGGTTATCAACCATGAAAACGAGGAGGAAAGGCCAAGATTTTCATCTCAGCTTTACCACTTTGCAAGTGATTAGTTTACCAACCACTGCCACTCCCTCTCCAGGCCTCAGAGCACAGTGAATCTGATTCAGCCTCCTTTTAGTTTTGCTAACTTGCTTCTTCCAACTAACTACCATCCATAAGGTGGGTAACTTTTTAGACTCTGGCTCCAGTTCCATCCAGCTAAACTGTAATCTTGTCCTCTCTTTCATCCCACGAGAGCTTATGTCATACAAACATACTATTTGAGGCTTTAAAAAAAAAGCAGTTCAAATTGCTATGCTTCCTTTCCCAGCATTCCATAAGTCACCCACAGGGCCTAGGAAAAGATACTGGGGTAAAGAACAGGGAAAAGGAAAATCGCCCAAATCAAAATAGGAAGAAGAAAAATCTTTCCCAAATGCAGAGTTGAAAGCAAACTCGAAAATATCTAATCTGATACCTTCATCTCACAAACAGTGACTTGCCTAAGGTCATGTAACTAAGAGCTGGATGACTTTCAGCCAATTCAATTTAACAAGCATTTATCAAACACTTACTGTATGTAGAACAATATTCTAGGGAAATAAATTTGGAGATATCATGGTCTCTGACCTCATGGAATTTAACTAGAATACAAAATAATACATAATAAATGTATGACATGAAAAACTTACCTAAATACTTCTTTGCAATCTCTAAAAAGAAACAGGTGGTGTGCAGTTTTGTTTTTTGTTTGTTTAGAGCGTTTGGGGTGGGGAGGAAATGGGGCGAAAATCAGTTCAGGCTGCATGGAGGAACTGACATATGAGTCAAGTTTTAACTGGAGTTATGAACCTTTTTTTTGCATGTGTGTCTTGGACCTCTTTAGTTTTCTCGTTCAGAGCTCTTCACAGAATAATGTCTTTAAATAAATAAAACAAAATATACCAGATACAAGGACAACTGATTATATCGAAATATAGTTATCAAAAAAATTTTTTAATTCTTGGACTCCCAAGTTAAGAATCTCTGCTTTAGAAGAAAAGTAGGAATTTGATGCTGCTGTGAATTTGAATTTAAATGTGAATTCTTATTCAGCTACTCCCAACATGTGTCTATAGGGAAGTCTCTTGATCTTTAGGGGCCCTAGTTTCTTCATCTGTTAAATAAGGGGGAGAATGTTGAACTAGATGGCACCTAAGGTCCTTCCTGACTCTAAAATCCTATAAAGAGGTGAGAGAGGACATTCCAGACAAAGAGAACAGGGAGGGAGAAGGCAAAGAGGGAGGAAAGAACAGGGAATGCTAGAAGAGCTGAGAGCAGACCAGTTAGGCTGAAGAATAGAGTATGTGGTGAATAAATAGCTAAGGCTAAAAATATTAGGGTGGCAATAGATTGTAAAAAGCTTCAGGCAAGAGAGTTTGAGCTCTATTTCGTAGGTTACAGGGAAAGGCAAGTTAGTGGTGATCAGGAGAATTTTGGGATTTGTATCCCCCTACTGGGCAAGTCTTAAAGCAGTCAGACTTTTTAGAAGCAACAAGATGGCATTTATACAGCAAGTGCATCATAGAAATTCTGTGTGTGTCTAATTATTATCAGATTTAGAGATTACATCACTTAGTAAAATTGTGATGTTGGTGAAATTTATCTTCAGTATTCCCAGCCTCCAGAGACCTTTCTATCCTTTCTTGATCCCCCTACCAAGCCTTTTCTTAGGAAAGGAGCTAAAAATCACAGAATTATAGGGTAATGGCACATTGGTGAATGCTGAAAGATGGAAGCACCCACATGGAGATGCCAGAGATCTCCTTCAAGGAGGAGAAATTTTGTGTTGGCTTACCATATGAGTGGAAGTAACCTTTTTCCATTGGCTATTAGCTGGGACTAGCCATATTTTAAAATCTACCTGACTGAGGTATAGTTGTTCTCTTTCCAGTGGTGGCCAGGGATGAAGGTTTTAATTAACTATAGCAGGGACATCATGCAGTAAGCTTGGAACCCTGCCCCCATTATCCCCCATCCTCCTAGGCACAAGGATGGGCTTGGGGGGTTTTGTCTTGTTTTGTTTGTCCTTTTCAGTTTTAGGTACAGGGTTTGGAGACCTTGACCCAGAATCTTGAGATATGGGGAACTAGTAGCCCCATATTTTAGGCTAGATGCTGTAACCAGGCCAACAGGGAAGAGCTGAGAAGTCAGGATCCCAGGATGCAAAGCGGACACAGAGAATGGGTCTGCTTTGTTCTTGAAACTTGGTGGGACTAATGCTATGTAAGAACTGAGTTAAGCTGTGAATCTAATCCCCCTTCCCTTCCTCAGAGACCCAGGGAATATAGGGAGAAATCATGCCCCCAAGGTACTAGGGGGGAATGTTTATGTTTATTTCTTCTTCTATCTTTCAAGTAAACATTTCTTTGCATAAACTAATCTAAGTGGTTAATGAATATAGGGTCCTGGACCCCCCAAATTTGAGAGAATATAATAGGTGGGGGCTTGAGGAAATAGGAGACATCCCAGTAATCTCCTAAGATTATCAGAGAATGCTAGGGAAGTAGGGAAATGTAAGACTCCTGGCCCTAAGTGAGTGGGAGCTAGAGAAGGTGCTGTTACAATAGAACCTCAGAGAGAGAAAGGACTCAAAAGACAAAAGTCAGGGGACCAAGGCTCAATTCCCAGGATGTCACTTGCTAGTTGTAAGAACTTGGATAAGTTACATTACTTCCCTGTGTCTTCACTTTCCTATCTGTAAAAATGGGGCTAATAATATTTATATTGTGAGGTACAATAAATACATGTGTAGCCAGCCCTCCTTTGACACTCAGAGAATCTGAGTAAAAATGACTTGCCCAGGGCTTTCCTTCAGGAAACTTTTGGCATCAGAAAGCCAGATATTTGAGGGCAGAGGGATCTCTATGTTGGCAGTAACTTCTAGATAGAAGACACTGGCATAGTTTAGAAGGTCACAGATTAAGATTTGGGAGGAACCTCATCATTGACCTAAGCTTATCTCATCATTTTACAGATAAGGAAACAGAGAGGCTCTAAATCCAATGGCAGAGCTGGAATATAAAACTCTGATCCTTTCCATTTCTCATCATAGCTCAATAGCTTCCCCTTCAGGGGCTGAGCTACTCAAGAGGGCAGTAAGAAAAGGGCATAGCAGTAGCTTGTTTCCCTGTGGGCATTCTACTTGGTGGCCTGGCATCATGGTAATTTGGTAGGCTTCCCCACTCCCTCCCCCACACCATGTTCCTCCTCACCTTCCTTCCTAAAGTTTTAACATGTGACCATTCTTTCTGGCCCTATAATCTCTTCTTCTAACCTGCCCAAGTCTCAGTTTCCCCATCTGTAAAAATAAAGATGATACTAGTACCTGGGGCAGTTAGGTGGTATAGTAGATGGAGTACCCAGCCTGAAACCAGGAAGACCCATTTTTGTTAGTTCAAATCCCACCTCAGACACTTATTTACTATGTGACCCTGGACAAGTCACTTAACTCTATTTGCCTCAGTTTCCTCATCTGTAAAATGAGTGGGAGAAAGAAATAGCAAACCACTCCAGTACCATTGCCCAGATGGGGTCACAAAGAATGTGACATGACTGAAAACAGCTGAACAACAACAACACAAGGTTTTTGTGAGTATCAAATGAGATAGCCTATTTAAAGCGTTTTGCAGACCTTAAAGCTCTATATAAATGTGAGCTCTTATTATTCTCTTAATTTCATTCAATTAATTATGTTTAGGCATGCCTTGCCAGAGGTGGGAAGAGACAAGTGCCTTCATTAATATAGTTTATTATGTGACTCCTAAAGGGAATGGAGACAGCTCGGCATAGAATAAAGGACATTTGAGTAACTGGTACAAAGTCATAGCTTCCCTTCTCCCTCCTCCCTAAATAATTCCCAGATGTATCAGTGGCTATTTTCTTACAGATGACCTCGAGGTCCCTTCCAGTTCATGACTCAATAAAATTCCAAAGTACAGAACTCTAATGGTTCAGCAAATTGGTGTTGTCGGGAGTACAGTAATGATATTTTAGTTTTATTGGTAGGATTAATACTTGTAGAAATGATAATAACATTTATATAGTATTTTTCTGAAGGCTATTTCCTATCTATTATCTCACTCTAGCCTTACAATGTGGGAGATACAATGGTGAGATTAAGCTCCACAAAACCCAATTAATGTTCAGCCACCAAATGGTCAGCAAGCAAAATTATCTGAAGACAAAAGAAAGAAGGCTCACCTCCTGCCCCAAAGTATGAAGGATTCCAATATCTTTTCAATTCTGTGACTATCCCAATCAATAAGTAGTTACTGAGCTTTTATTATATGCTAGGCACCATGCGAGGCACTGGGCGTACAAAGAAATGCAAAAATAGTCCTGTGCTCAGGGAGCTTATATGCTATATGGCATTAGCTAAAGGACACCACTGTGAGAGACAGAGAGTCAGAGACAAAGACAGAAAGAAACAGAGACAGAGACAGAAACGAAGATGGAAAATCATGAAAATGTCTGTCATCTTGGGCATTTATTCTTTCCTTGTAGCCTTTGTCCCCATGTTTACAGCTCCTCAAAAAGAGATTTATGTTCTCATGCTAAATATGAGTGCCAAGAAATACAGAAAGACACTGATTAGACTGACAATGTGGTTTCTCCAATCTCCAGGCAACATCAGCCCTAATTTCCTTTTAACTCCCTATACCTTGTTTCAATATATCCACATCAAATAGACAAGGAATGTCTTTTGTCCAGATTTCAATATGCATATGAATGGATACCCTATAAAGCTTGTCCTACGGTATGTATGTCGGTGACAGACAAAGCAGGTGGACAATGAGCCAGGCCCAGAGTTGAAAGGCAGAAGGGAAGTAAGCTGGATTGCTTTCAGGAAATTGCAAATCACTTTTACTGACCCCAAGTTTCCCATAACAGCAAAGGCCCATCTTTTCGATACAATCATTTTATCCGCGTTGCTCTAAGGCAGCAAGACCTAAAGATTTCCCAGGAATTATGGATGAGCATCACATAGAGGGCAGTGGGAAGGAGCAAGGTGAAAGTGGGTGGTGGTGAGCAGCCTGCAACATAGAACCAACAGTGAACTCTGAGGAGCCGGAGGATATCAAAGACCTGTATTACAGAAAGGTAAGATGGACCATTAATGTGATAGAGCAAAGGATGAAAGGTGGGTAGCCAGAGGACTACTCTAGTGCCCTTGTCATGCTAGGATAAACAAAACACAAAAACAAAAAGCAAGTCCTCTCCATGCTGGCTGGACTCCTGGTCTTACATTTTCAGAAGACGTGGAGAAGAGCTA
Organism: Phalanger gymnotis; assembly: GCA_028646595.1. NCBI lineage: Eukaryota > Metazoa > Chordata > Mammalia > Diprotodontia > Phalangeridae > Phalanger > Phalanger gymnotis. Next base: position 211,330,865 of record CM053624.1, read on the forward strand.
CTAGTGGAAAGATTGCAATCTGTATCACTGGAGGGGACGTTTGAATCTAAGTGATCACAGATGCATCGAGTATTTGAATATCTTCTCTTATCCCCTTCCCCCAGTGGTCTCTGCCCATTAACAGAATTAAGCCAGTGTATTTGGTAGAGAGATTCTATTGATAGCCAGTCCCAGTGATAGCTATCCAAGGACAGTGAGCCTCCCCAAGGATGGAAAAGTTCATCATCAGTAGAATGGCCACTAGATGATGAATTACTTAACCGTGACAAGCCATGAAACAATTAAGCAAGTAGGTAACTGACTCTTCTAAGTCATCCCTTTTCTAGGCGTGTAAGGTTGTGTTGACCCACATCCAAATTGCATCCCCTCACTAGAGTATGATATCACTGGAATCGTCAATCTTTGAAAACTCTCATGTTGATAACAGTCCTACAGACTGGCATTAACAAGCTAACAACTAGATTTTAAGCTTCCTGAAGGCAGGAGACCACGTCTTCTATTTCTTGTATCTCTCTAAGCACCCAGGTAATGCCTTGTCCATAGTAGTCATTTAATTAATACTACTATGCTTCCCCACCCCTGATCAATGCACTTGCTTTTGCTATTCACAGTCACTTCACTCTGAGCCAGAAACTCTGAGGGTCTTCCCCTTCCCTCTTTTGTGAAGGCAAACTAGGCCATCTTTCTCCTCCCTTCTTCCCTTTACATCACTGAATGGGCATTGCCTCAGATGAACTGAGACCTGGTAAAGACCTTAGTTTAAAAAGGCCAAGGTCTCCAACTGCATCCTGAGCCATCGCCAGTTGTCCTGACCTATGACTTGCCACTGGACTCCCATGACTCTGGAGGAGAGAATGAGGCTGGTGACTTTGCCCAGCTCTGCCTCATTAAACCCAATTCACTGGCAAGTTAAGGCAACAAACACCCTCCTGATGTCACTGGTCACCTTCAAGAATGATGAACCAACAACAATGGGCTGCCTTTGAGGATTCTAATGAGTATTGAGAGGAAGCACAGGGGATAGAGTGTCAGACTTGGAAGTAGAAAGACCCGAGTTCAAATCCTACCTCACATGCCTACTGGTTGTGTGATCCTAGACAATGCACTTCACCTATCTCACAGGGTTGTTGTGAGAATCAAATATGTAAAAAGTGTTTTGCAAACCTTAAAATACCATATAAATGCTAGCTATTAACCTACTGAGTGCCCAAGACAGTACTAGGCAGCTTAAGAGTTTGCTGGATAGATCGACCTTCTCCTTATAGGGTTGACATTTAGAGAAAGAATCTTAGTCCATATAACCCCCTTCAATCACTTGATCTGTCTGATTAAAGCTTCTCCTAAACTGAGAAAATGCCGTGACAAAAGGAGAAAGAATGGAGCAGGAGGAGGAAAGAAGGGCAGGGAAATGTTCATTGCCAGCCCACTTTCTAATCCAGTACTTAATGTAGAGGTCATTTTGCTATGTACTCAGAGTGAATTGAGTTAAATTACCTTGGTTACAATAAAAACCTTCTTGGTCCTTACCTGCTAGCATTTACCATCTCATCTGCTACAGATGTGACCCAAGTGCTTTTTTTTTCCCTCCCCTTCAGGTTCTTTTGCCCTTGTCCTTAAACGTTCTTTTATCCAGAAACACAGGTCAGAACCACAGTGACATATGAGCTCCAAAGTAAGTTATGCGTGCCAGCATGTTTATTTCTGTATTTCTGGACTTGAACTGAGGAGAGACCATGCTAGCCTTTCTGATCCCAGCCTGCCAGATCCACAAGCTCCTAGATACCCTGCAGAATCTCTCCAAGCCCTCACCCTTTAGATGGAGTAACAGCTCAGCCTTGCAATGAGGCACACCCTCAATGTTGCTGCATCGACATCTATACTGCATCGAATTACCTCACCACCAACCAATCCACACCTCTTGTGGCTCAGCACACGTTCTCCCTCTACCACAGACGTTGCCTCATGCCACACACTGCTACTCGAGCAGGCTGTGCTTCGTGCCACAAGTCCAGGGTGTGGATGGAGGATGCGTTTGAAGGATAGAGACAGTCAATGCCTTTAACACTAACATCTTCTCCTGACCCAGGGTCTTCTAAACCAGATGTCCTATTCCCTTGGGCCACATTAACTCATTAACTCCCTCAACAGAACACCTATGAATGAATTACGTCGTAAATAAAAGCCTCTCCTTTTTTCCTATCTAACACAACTCAGAGAGGAAAAGATGAGACATAGGGAGTCAGAGACAGAAATCAGCTCCAGGGCTACAAGACTTACCTTAACAATTTTACCAATTGCCTGTACAACTTACTAGACAACTCCTCGGAGTTACTAGTAGTCATATCTCCCACTCCCAAAACTAATGGGTATGCATAAAATTTAAATCGGGTTATCTAGGATGATCTCCTTTAACCAAAATGTACTGGTCTGAATCATATCCACTGCCTGGACAGTTCTAATACTGGATGGCTCTAAACCCTCACAGTCCACAACACAGAGAGCCAGATCAGGTTGGAGAGAGGAAGAGGAAGGAAAGTTCTCATGGCAACTCAGCTGTTTCACCTTCCAGCCCCCATATTCTTCCAGTCTTGAGCCCCGTTTAGGAGATGTCCATGCATCATTTTGGCAGAGACTTTTGGAGGCATGTATTTTATCTTGATGTTAACTCACTTGAAAGAGATTTTGCTCTAGGCAAAGCCAGAAATATTGCATGATATTTCTTTAAAAGAGAAGGGGGGGGAGGGGACATGTGGGAGGAAAAAAACCATTATAAATCTTCATGGAGAATTCAATATTTTACACAAACACAGCCATCTAATGGTAATAATGACTCTACAGATGTGCTGTGTACATTTATTGTTAATAGCTTTCCATACACCTAGGAGGGAAGCATGGTCAGGGAACACGAGGGAGAAATACTAATAAGGAGAAAAAATGAGACGATTCGAGAGTCTCTCTTTCATCTGTCTCCTGTGTCAAGGCAGGAGGGCTGTCCCAGCTTCAGAGGAGTACAGAAACAAAGCATTAAGAAAACTGCTTGCTTCCTATTTCCTTTTGAAAACATGGCATTTCGTTACCTAGAAAAGGGAACAGTACCTTCCCCACCCCCCACCAACTCCTCAACAGAAGTAAAAAGACCGCCACAGGAGACCATCAACAAGAGCCTTAACTATAGCTGCAAACTCAGCTCCTGTCCCTATTGGGGGAAATTTCACTGTAAAGTTTGTTTCTGCCTTATTATCTGAATTCCTGGGCTTACATGCCTTGTAATGGGGCATGTTGAGAAATTCGGTATAACAGAGCACTGATGGTTTCTCTTTTTCCCCCTGAATATTTTATCCATTTATGATGGTTTCAAATTCTGATTTCACCACTTACTAGGTTGTGACCTCGGTTTCCTTAGCCACAAAACAGAAACAATAGTACCTATGGTACCAAAGTCATAGGGTTGTTGTGGAGCTTAAATCTATAAAGCACTTCGCCAACTTTAAAGCAGTATATAAATACCAGGTATTATGTTTGGCCCTGACCTCTGGTTTTATCTGTGTTGGTAACTCCTGGTTCAATAACTTCATAAATTCAGATCAGCAACTGGTCTACAACTTATTGCCTTAGGGAGATGTCTGTGAAATTGACAGGGTAAGGGGTGATCATGTTTATCCACTTACTTTCAAAATAAGGATTTGAACCCAAGATCTTCTAAATCTGAGGTCTGCTCTCTATCTCCTATGCTTTGCTTACTATCTTAACAATTATTACTACTGCTGCATCCATGAATGCTTTTCTCATACATTAAAGGCAAAATAAAAATGATAACATAACATATAATATATATAATATGATAATAATATGATATATTATAATGATTATAAATGGCAGCTGATGTTGGTACTGGGAGCTAATGTGGTCAGTTAAAAATGCTATTATAGCTACATTAATGCCAAGGAACAGGAATCAAAGTGGATTAAAGAGAACGGTTTTGTTTAATTTTGTTTTGTTTTGTTTCTAGAGGAGTCTGGTCCAATTCGAATAGAGAACTACCTTTCAGCTGGCAATTATTGGATGAAGACAGGTTTCTCAAACTGAGAAATAAATTGCTATATCTGAGTATGAGGATATAAACCACAATTATAGTTCCAAAGTAATTCCTGAAACAAGCATTGGGATTTTTTTTTAAAGAAGTAGAATAAATTTCCCCATGCTCAGAGAACCCATGCTGCTGCCCTTAATGGGATCTTCGAATCATCATTTTCTTCTAAGGCCTGAGTAGTTCTCTGGAGCAAAGATGCTGGTCATGATCTGGTAGAAAGCAAAAAAGAAAAAAAAAAGCAAAAAAAAACCCTCTGCTTTTTTAAAGAAAAACTTTAATCTTAATTTGTAAAGCTAATTTGTGATTTAGCATTTCCCCTCTCTCCACTGGTTGCTTAAAGGGCAAAGCAAACATTTTGGGGATCCATTAAAAACTATTACAAGTGAAAAAGGCCATGCAGTCACTCTCAAAAGGCACAGAGTGGGTATTTTCTGGAAGAAATGTATTCTGAAGTCCCTGCCAGTTACTTTGGACCAGTAATATGGAAGTAGCATGGCACAGTAAAATCATTCATTCAAGTCATATCCCTGAAGGGCAGCTAGGTGGTGCAGTGAGTAGAGCACCAGCCCTGGGGTCAGGAGGACCTGAGTTCAAATCCAGCCTGATACTTGACACTTACTAGCTATGTGACCCTAGCCAAGTCACTTAACCCTGATTGCCTTGCCCTACCCCCACCCCCAAAAAAGTCAAATCTTATCTTTGTGACTGTGACAACTTCTCAAGGCCTTCAATTTCTCATCAATAAAATAAAAAGGTTGAAGTAAATGACCTCCGGAATCCCTTTCACTTCTAAATTTATGACCCTATGATTCCTGTCTCCTACTAAGAAACTTCTGGAGCTCAGGAAATGAGCATTTCCAATAATTAATATCTAGCATAATGATAATAATGGAAAGCACTTTAATATTTACAAAGTGCTTAATACATGTTAGCTTGTTTGATCCTCACAACAACCCTTTCGAACCCTTTGGAAGAGTAGACAGAACTGAAGTCAAGAACACTCTTCTTCCTGAGTTCAAATTTGGACTTAGATACTTAGTAGCTGTGTGACCTTTGGGCAAGTCACTTAACCTTATCTGCCTCGGTTTCCTTATCTGTAAAATGAGCTGGAAAAGGAAACGGTGAATCACTGCAGTATTTTTGCCAAGAAAACCTCAAATGAGGTCATGAAGAGTTGGACACAACTGAACAATGTGCAAAGTATCATAAGAGGATCTGTGAGACAGATACAAGTGATAATTCATAACTGCCCTCAAGGCTTACTTAGGTTGTCTATTTAGCTGCTCCTTATTTTGGAAGATTGGTCTTGAGCTAGACTTTAAAGTAGATCTGATATTTGGATGAGCTAAAGACATTCATAGGATCAGAGATTAGAGCTAGAAAAGACAGTCTATTTATCTCCTATTTATATTTATATCTTGTATATCCATAGTTATTTGCATACTGTCTCTCCTGTTAGAATGTTAGATCTTTGAGGGCAGGGACATTATTTTTGCCTTTGTTTGTATCCCCAACACTTAGCACAGTACCTGGGACACAGTAAGCATGTAATAAATAAATACCTATTGACTGAATGAATAACTGACCCTAGTGGCCAATCACTTCATTTTACAGATGAGGAAACTGAGGCCCAGAGTCATTAAAGGACTAGCCCAAAGGCACAAAGTTAGAAAATATCAAGGTGAGATTTGAACCCAAGTCTTCCTAACCCTGAGTTCAGTACCCAATCCACACCTCTCTTTGTTTCTCTGGGAGAAAAGAATAGCCCCTCCCTTACTCTTCTCAGTCAGGTTAGACATTCAATTCAATTCAATGAGCATTTAATAAGTGACTGTTTAATGCAGAGTAAGACAGTAAATATTCATAGACATACCATCTATCTGTCTATCTATCTATCTATCTATCTATCTATCTATCTATCTATCTATCTATCTATCTACCTATCTACCTATTTCCTCAAGAAAAAAGGGGACAGCATTCACAGCCAAGTTCCAGAATAACCTCCATAAGGCTTTTCTTTACCAGGCCAGCCACTGGAGTCACAGCCCTTCTGCTTTAGCTGCCACCAGGGTACCTGAATTCTTAGCAATTTTCTTGAACCAGAAGCGGCATAAAAATCCCTCCTCCCTTAATCTAACTGCGACAAGGTTAAAAACAAATCTGTGTAAAAGATTATGGGCAAAGATAACATCAAGCAAGAGAAATTTACTGGTTCAAATCGCTGACTGTAAAATTATTTTTGCTTCATTTAGCCCTCTCTGACCCCATTTGCTGAGATAAAGAAAATCCTTACAGAAGAGTCTGAGCCAGGGGTAATTGCCTTACTTAAATCTAATTCACAGGCAAGGGGCAGCTAGGTGGCACAGTGAATAGAGCACCAGCCCTGGAGTAAGGAGGACCTGAGTTCAAATGTGATCTCAGACACTTGACATGTACTAGCTGTGTGACCTTGGGCAAGTCACTTAGCCTCAATTGCCTGGCCCTCCTCCCTCAAAAAAAAAAAAAATTTACAGGCAAGTCAAGACATCACCCTCATGATGTCATTGGTCCTCTTCAAGACTGAAGGATGAACAACATTTCTTTACATATCTACAATTTTCTTGGGGCTGGATTGGTATGTCTCTCCAGGACCATTATCCTAAGGGTAAGGAAACCACCCAACCCAAAAGTCAGCTTCTTAATCTCTAGTGATCTACCTGTTTCAATAAATTATCTTTTCTTATATAAATTAATGCAAAATGAAGTGAGAAGAACCAGAACAATTTATAAAATAATATCAACATTGTGAAGACAAAGAACTTTGAAAAATTTGAGAATTCTGATTGATGAAACGACTAACCAAGATTCCAGAAGAACTATAATGAAACATGTTATCCCCTCCCAAAAAAGAGGTGATGAACTCAGGGTACTTAATAGTGACACATATAGACATATGTGTACATATATACACACATATCTACTTGTACATGTTTGTATATATGCATGTACAAAATACATGCACTGTGTATGTATATGTGTGTACATATGTGTGCCTATCTGTTTATGTGTATATGAACTATAGACATGGCCAATATAGGAATTTGCTTGACTATGTATATTTGTAACAAATGCTTCGTTTTTCTGGTTTTTTTTTCACTGAGCATGGGGGGTTAGGGCGAGAAAATAGATTTATATTCATGGAAAAAATTTAATTAAGAAATTCTGTCTATTACCTAAGAGTGGTTATCTCCTGGGCATTTCCTCAGGGAAAGAATATGGAACCCAGAATTGGCTCACCACTTGGATGGAAGCACATAGGGAAGTACCACTGTTTGAATCTGGAGCTGCGGCTGGCAAGTCCACAACTCAAGACACAAATCCCTTCCAGGAACGTGATGGGTGCCAAGCAGGCATGTTGTCTAAACACTTGGCATCCCCTAAAATCTCAGAATATACCAGATTTCCAAGCTGAGAAGACAGCCAATATTTCATTACACACACTGTTGTGCCTTCTGTAGCTATAATAAAGGTTGTTTGTTGGGTTGTTGTTGGGAGTTTTAAAAAAAAAGTCATTCTCTATGGCAAATATCATCTTTATCTTTGCCACTTTATTTTATGTCTGTTGCTTGTGCAGGCTCTAGAGCATGGCAAATACAACACATCACCAGAGCCTCTAGGCCAAAGCAGCATCCTCTTTTCTCACCTTACACGTAGCCTTAAAACATCCGAGGGCCTTTTTTCACAGTAAGACCTTATGCTTACGTAGAGCTTTTAGTTTTTAGGGTACATCTACATCTGTGTGACCCTGGGCAAGTCGCTTAACCCTGTTTGTCCCAGTTTCCTCATCTGTAAAATAAAATAAGCTGGAGAAGGAAATGGGAAATCACTCTAGTATCTTTGCCAAGACAACCAACCCCAAATGCGGTCGCAAAGAATCAGACACAACTGAAACAACTGAGGGACAGTAACAATATCCGCTGAAGAACCAATAAGTTGAAAGAGGCCTCGGAGGTCATCCCATTCCATTCAATAAACATTTAAGTGCTTTCCATGAGAGACAATCAATAAACACTTATTAGGTGCTACAATGTACCAGGCACAGTGCTAAATGCTGGGGATACAAAAAGAGTAAAAAATAATTCCCGTCTTCCAGGAGCTCACAGTCTAATGAGGAAGCTAATAAGCTATAGATTGGATAAATAGGAAATATTTGAAAGAGGGAAGGCACTAGAATGAAGAAGGGTTGAGAAAGGCCTTCTGTAGGGGGGCAGAGCCAAGATGGCGACTGGAAAGCAGTAACTGCCGTGAGCTCCCCACCAACTCCCTCCAAAAACCTATAAAAAAATGGCTCTGAACCAATTCTAGAACTGCAGAACCCACAAAGTGGCAGAGGGAAGCAAGGCTCCAGCCCAGGACAGCCTGGATGGTCTCGGGGTAAGGTCTGTCTCAAACGGAACTCCCAGCCCCCAGCTGAGGGGAGCGGAGCTGAGCCAAGCAGAGCTGAGCCAAGCAGAGCCCAGCGCGCGCGGCACGGCTGCGGACTGATGAGACCAGGAGTGGAGCCGAGAGTGCCCTAGCATGCTGAATTACTGAGCTGTGGCATGTACCAGACCTCACAACCCACAAACAGCAAAGACTACACAGAAGGTTAGTGGGAAAAGCTGCGGGATGGGACGGAGTTTGCGGTTCGGCTTCCACCCCTGAGGCAACGGAGGCGGGGCAGCTTTAGAAATTCAGCTGCAGTTGCTTCTGACCCCAGGCCCACCTGGTGGGAGGAATTAAGTGGCTGATCAGAGCAGGAGTGCAGAGCCTGCTGAAGATTTAAGCCCACTCTGGGTAGGGGGCTCTTGGGGAAGGAGGAGTGCTGGTGAGGCAGCGCATCCGCCCAAGCGTGGAACATAGAACTCTTTAGTCACACCCCGTTGAAA
>CM053624.1:211340361-211389644 GCA_028646595.1 Phalanger gymnotis
GCCATATTGGAGTGGGGGGGTGGAAATGGGGAGAAAATCTGTAATTCAAATGCATGTGAAAATCAATGCTGAAAACTAAACATATTAAAAATAAATTAAAATTTAAAAAAAAAGGCCTTCTGTAAAAGGAGGCGTTTTAGTTGAGACTTAAAGGAAGCCAGGAGACAATAAAGTAAGAGAACACTCTAGACATGGGGGACAGCCAGAGAAAATGCTCGGAGCTGAGATGTGGTGTGTTGAAGTGAATAAAGATCTGGCCTCAGAGTCAATAAGATGCAGGTTCAAATCCCTCTCCCAGTGTGACCCTAAGTAAGTCCTTTAACCTCTCAGTACCCAAAGCTATTCTAGAAGACCTTAAAATGTAGAACGGTTGCCAGTCTAATGAAGGAAATTTTCCCACTGGGAATTCTCTACACCAGTGAATGGTTGATCAAGATCCCTTCCTTTGACCCAAAGTACCTACTATGTGTTAGGTGCTTGGATTAAAGACATAAGATCAAACATATCTTGTTTTAAGTCCTACTAGAGTGAAATATAGCCTGTTAGTAGGAATCCTTGTATAGAATGAATTTAGGATTTATTTTTATTTGAATTTATGACCCAAATCAAACCGGGTCACCATAATTTGGAAGCAGTCTGCAATGTAGGGAAAGATCCAGACAACACGCAATGGTAGTCTTTGGGGAAGGAGAAGATCATTTCAGCTGATATAGTCAGGTAAGAATACATGGAGAAGATGGGCACCTGGGCTGAAAAGTGAAGTTCAGGAAAGAGTGTATTCTAAGTAAAGAGGGTGATTGATGTGAATGTAAAGAAGAGGTAGGTGGGGCAGCTAGGTGGAGTAGTAAGTACAGCACTGGTCCTGGAGTCAGGAGGACCTGAGTTCAAATCCAGCTTCAGAAACTTGACACACTTACTAGCTGTGTGACCTTTGGCAAGTCACTTAACCCTAATTGCCCTGCCTTCCCCCCTCCAAAAAAATTTAAAAAAAAAGAAGAGGTAGGTGATTGTATGCTGAGGCTGGTGAACAATCAGTAGTTTTATTTTTCTGGAATATGGACCGAAAAGAGCTATAGATATGTGAATTATTATTTCTAGGGTTAAGGAAGGGCAGCACCCACTTTCCTATAGGCATCACTACTGGTGTCAACAGAAATGCATGATATTTTTTGTCTTTCATTGCAAAGAAGAGCAAGTCACAATTAAACAAAAACAATTGGCTATAGAATTTATCTCCTGGGAAAAGGCCACCACCTCAGAGATGGGATAGAGAAGCTAAATACCAACACTACCGAAAATTTAGTAATGATTTGAATCTTTTAAGACTTTACTTTATGTTACATCCAGATGATGGAGCAAAGCACCTACAACTAAAAGAAATTTTGGAAGGCATCAAATGGTGGTAAGGATAATATTTACTCTCATTTTATACACATTTCTAGTAAGAATAATAATCTGGTTTCTCAACAAAGCATATTAGAAACAACAAATTAGGTAGAAGAAGGGGGTTGCTAGAGATAATCATACTGACATGATATATTTATTATTGTTCAGTCTTATCCAACTATTTGTGACCCTATTTGGGGTTTTCTTGGCAAAGATACTGAAGTGGTTTGCCACTTTTGTCTCCAGCTCACTTTATAGATAGGGAAACTGAGGCAAGAAAAGGATTAAGTGACTTGCCCAGGGTCACACAGTGTCTGAGGCTAGATGTGAAATCAGGTCTTCCTGACTCTAGACCCAGCACTCTATCCATTGTGCCACCTAGTTGCCCCTGTGTGATATACAGCAGCAAGGAAAGATTCAAGAAAATCACAAAAAGAAGAGCCCAGAAATCTGACATCATTTATTGTGGGAGAAAAAACTCTACACAAGGTACAATGCAATGACTTGCTCATAATGATGACCCTGAGTCAAAAGGAAAAAAATATGTTCAGTGTTCTTTGTTAAAAAAAAAAAAAGATTGGGAACATGTGACAATGTGACACATTTTTGGAAAGATATTCATAAAATGACTGAAGTTTAAAAAAAAGATTTATCATTTAGGTGAGGGAACCAGTTATCTAGAAAATAAGTATCATAGATACAGAATCCGTAGGACTTTACAGATTGTCTAGTCCAATCAACATGTGTTATCCAGAGAGGTTATGTAACTTGTCCAAGGTCACTTAGTTAATAAGCAGCAGAGGAAGGTTTCAAACCCAGGTCCTCTGACTTGCTAAATCCAGTATTCTTTGCATTATAGTACTATGCTGTTATTTTCCAATACCACTAGATACAGTTATTGTTAGAGCAAATTTGGGGGATATTTGTATCTCTACAGAAGCATGAGTTGGTAAGAAAGGGAAAGCTGCAGGGTGAAGAAGAAGCAAATGAGGAAAGTCCATTCCTTTCAGGACCCATATGCAATCCTCCAACAAAACAATTATTGTCCTCTTGGAATTCCTTTTGTTTCTTACCTAGTGATATGTTTGTACTGTGCAGTTGAGGGCACAGAATATAACTACTCTTCTGATACGTTAACACTGACCACAAAGACAAAAAGAAGGTCTAAAGTGCTCTTCTCCTTTTTTTAGGAGGGCCCTGGCTTCTTTCCATTATGTTTCTCTTCTTGCAAGCTTATCATCTGAGGGACTTCCTGATAGGAAAAGCCTAGTCATTGTGGCTCTCTGGCCTAGGCAGCATGTTGCTATTATTAATCCAACTTCACATGTATAAATTGTCTAATTACTCTGGCTGGAATTCTCTAAATGTTACATCTGGTGCTATAGGCTACTGTTGGAACATGTAAAATTCTAACAAATACACAGAATATGTTTATACTCGGTAATCTCATAACGATGGATTTGTCATTTGTTCAAAAGCTTTCAGTAAAAAATGTTTGCTGACAGCTGGAGGTAAGAGAACAAACTATGAGTCCCAAACTGTCCTTCGAAGGAAAAGGCAAACTGGGTCTTCAAGATCAAGGCCACAGAACTTCCGAGATGAGCTCAGAAAACAAAACTTAAAAGAGATCAGAAATGCTCCAACTCTCCCATATCCCGCCTCTAACATATGTAGGCCCAGTCAGGCACAGGTGTACATACAGAGACAACATACTTACACAGAGTATATAGCTGCCCATGCAATATGATTGAAGAGTATGTGGCCTGTCCCAAAATTACCTTCTGCTCCTTGGCCACGATCTAAAGGGCAGGGGCTATTCTCCTCGGTTTTACATTCCCAGATGTCTAGCATAGTGCTTTGTACATAGTAGGCACTTAATAAATGCTTAACGAATTGAACTAAATCCAAATTCTCAGAGCCAATAATAGCTTAGAAGCAATGAGCTACTGTGGAAAGAACACTACATGTGAAATCAGATGGCCTGGGTTTGGAATCCACTCCTATCCCTTATAATTATGTGACTTAAACAAGTATGAATTTCAGGTTTCTCTTCTGAAAAATGAAAACAATAATATTTGACAAACCACCCACTTCCTTTCAAAGGGTTTCCCCAAAGATCAGCAGAGATAGTATATTTAAAGTACCTTGTAATCATAAAGCACCATATAAATGTAATCTCTTAAAAACACTGGGCAAGCTAGGTGGCACAGAGGATAAAACACCAGTGTGGGAATCAGGAAGACTCAAATTCCTGGACTCAGATACTTACTAGCTGTGGAATCCTGGACAAGTCACTTAACCTTGTTTGCCTCAGTTTCCTCATCTGTAAAATGAGTTATAGAAGGAAATGGCAAATCACTCCCGTATCTCTGCCAGGAAAACCCCAAATGGTGTCACAAAGAGTTGGACATGACTGGAAAAAAACAGCTGAATGACCACATTAATAGCATTAGAGTATAAAGTGAGCATGAGGGATACTGTCTTGAGTAAGCCACAATTGGGATGCTATTGCCACAAATTAGTTTATCCAATTAGCTAGTGGCCCTCTTGGTGTCAGCCTAATAGAGATAATAGCACACTTGGCTATAGATGCAGGAGAGAATATAGATAACATCTTATACTGTTTCTGGAAGATTTACCAGGGGACATTTTTGTCAGGACTGTAGGGGGAAAGGTGGATTCAGCGGGGAGGGAATTAAATTGGTACTTCCTCTACTCTGCAAGAAGTCAGCTATTTAGGGGAGCCTAGACATGGATTGGATTAGTTTGTATGTCATATAATAGGGATCAGAGATGTGATAAGAATGATGTGAGGTTAGAGGTGAGATTAGGAGATAGAAAAGGTACTGGGAGACATATGCTGAGATATGATTCTCAGAGCTATCAGGGCAGGTCATTTTCCATGTTGGGAGTGGAAAGTTGGGGTAAGATTTAGCATACCAATGAGGCCCTCAGTGGGGAGGGGAGAGGAGACAAAGAAACCAGGTTAGGGGGACTAGGTCAAATATATTAGGTCAGGAGGGTATGCCTAGGTTGGAGGAATAGCTGAGGGAGCCTGGGCAAGAACCAAGGCAGAGTACAGACATCAAGGCATTGCCTTGGACTAGCCCTGGGCAGAAGGTAATAGCAAATGTTACCAAGGAAGAAAAGGACTTCTTTATGCACGTGGAAGAATGCGGGGGGAGGAATAAAAAAATTCTCTCATGAAACCTTATAGGAAAGCAGCTTCTCTTATATTATAGTCAAGGTAAAATTCTAGTACGATGACTCTATAGGGGACAGCTAAGTGGTTCAACGGCTAGCACATGCTGGATAGTATTTTAGAGTTAGGATAGACTTGAGTTCAAATCTGACCTCAGACTCTTACTAACTGCATGACCCTGGACAAGTCACTTAATTTAAGCCTCTCTCAGCCTCAGTTCCTTCATCTGTAAAAATCAGGTTAATAGTAGCACCTTCCTCAGAGAGTTGTTGGAAAGACCAAACAAGAAAGAAGGTAAAATATTTTGCAAACATGAAAGCATCATATAAATACAAGTTGTTACTATTACTGTTGCCGTTGTAGAGAAGCATTCCATATTGAAAAGTTACTTTCCTATTCTGGCAGATGGATCCTAGAAACAGAGCTGTTATGGACTAGTTATAACAAATTCTGTATAATGACCAGTTCTGAACAGCATGTTTGTTCTCTGTTCCCTGCTCATGTCACAGTCACTCTCTACAAGAAGGAACTTGCTTGAGTGCTATTCATATTATAAATATTACAAATAAGAAGAGAGAAGAGCAGAGGTGAAGCTAAACTATTTATGCATCTTTTGTTCCACCATCAAGCAGCAATTAGCCATCAATGCCACTAACCTCCTCCCAAACATTAATGATTACTAATTCCCTCTTAAGTCCCAAGCCACCACCAAAGGAAAATAACACACAAAAAGACCCAAAAGGAGCTAGTAAATCACTGGCTTGTTGTTTTACATTGGTTGATCTCTAAGGTCCTATTCCAGTTCTGACCTTTTTGTTGTTGTTACTGCTGTTGAGTCATTTTAGTTCGTGTCTGACTCTTCCTGACCCCATTTGGGGGTTTTCTTGGCAAAGACACTGGAGTGGTCTGCCATTTCCTTTCCAGTTCATTTTACAGATAGGGAAACTGAGGCAAACAGGGTGAAGTGACTTGCCCAGGGTCACACAGCTACTAAGTGTCTGAGGCTGGATTTGAACTCATGAAGATGAGTCTTCCTGATTCCAAATCAAAAGCTCTATAAACCGTGCCACCTCAGGGTGCTTCAAATCTTACTGTTGTTCAAAGAAGACCAATGACATCACAGGGATGACCTCTTGACTTACACGTGAATTGGATTTGAGTGAGGCAGAGCTCCCCAAAGTCTTCAGCCTCGCTCTCTTCTCTAGAGAAGAAATAGCAGTGGGTTGTATGTCACACCTTTTTCCCCTATTAGGTTCAAGGCACTCATGAATCACTGCAGAGAATCTAGGTATCTGCTCTATTTCCTTTCCAGGTCCTGTGGGCTGGGATTGTGATTTCTAGCAACATGTTCATTGAACAAAATTCTGTCACTATTAAAAAAAAACCTTGAATGTCCTCCCGGGGTTTATGATAAAGGGATTTTATCTATATTAATAATCGATAAACAAAATTACCTGAATTAGTGTATTGTGAGGTCAAGATTCATACTCAGTTAACTTTAAATGGGAGGGTAGTTCTTAATTCTAAATTCTGGCCAGTAATATCTGCCAGATGAGATGTGTTACAGAGCCAAACTAACTACCCAAGCCATTTGCATACAAAATACAATCCACTTCAGGAGGTCTAGATGTGAACTGCTCCTGTGAGAATGAGTAGGTGTTTTGCCTGTGGTGATGCTAAATACCCAGGTACCTTAAGTTTGTTTTTTGGGCTTTTTTTTTGTTTTTGTGCTATGGAGCTCCTGGTTAACAAATAGGAACCATTGCTGCTACCAGTTGTAGCATTGAGGTGACATTGAGGATTATAACATTAATGATAGCAATTATTTTTATTTTTATTTAGGCTTATATTTAGTGCCTTAAGGTTTGCAATGCATTCAACATGTGCTCTTTCATTTGAGCCTCACAAAACACCTTTGAGGTAGGTTCTATTATGATATCTATTTAACAAATGAGGAAATCGAAGGTCAGATAGGATAAGCTACTTGCCCATCCTCATAGCTAATAAGTGTTAGAATTCAGATCTGAATCCCAGTCTTCCATACTCCAAGTCCAACGCAGTGTCCAGTACAGCTTCTTGAGGGCAGTTAATGTTTGGTTTGTCATCTTTGCATCCCCAAGACCTGCAGTGCTTTGAACATTGTGAGTCCTTAACAAATGTTTGTTGCTACATGCAAAAACCTTAAAACCTTTTAAGGCAGGAATATGAAACAAAGGATTGGGGGTACATCCAAATAGAACTTGCTATTTTTTTTAGAAAAGAAGATTCTAAATTGATGGTGAATAGTTACAGTTTGTCAATCAGTCATTAAGCAAGGATTTACAAAGAGTTTCTAACCCTAAATCAAATAGGGGTTTGGAACAGAAATGCTGCCTTTGTTAATCACGTATTTGAGTCCATATAAAAAGAAGTCTACATATGTGAGTCTGAGGACTGATAGATTCTTCTAATGAGGGAGAAAAGTGTTTTCCCTAGTCTAACAAATTGGTGTGTAGGAGAAAAGGAGCGGAATTCAAAAAGAGCCATAATATAGGATTCCTAAGCTAAAACATGGGGCAGAATCTGATCATCTGCTAATGGAAAATAGATAGCACCTCATCTAAGGATGTTAAGTAAAGCCCAAAGCTTGAAACTGAGAGGTGTAGTAGGTACATGGTTGGAGCACAGTCATGTGTCCAGTGGATCCACATCTGGAAGTGACCAGAAATGACCAGGAGGTCAGCAGAACACTGCTCAGCAATGACCTCAAGAGACCAGGAAGGAACAACAGGTAGGGACTAGATACCATGCGTGTGTACCTTATAGAAACTCCGCTTCTGACAAAGACCTCATGTCCTGACACTCTAAAATATACCAGTGGGGAGTAGGCCAAGTGGTGCAATAACGTCACAAGAAGTCACCAGAAGATAGGAACCAAAGGCGTGAATTTCCCCAGCTATGTGTTCTTTATGTATGGGTTTTTCCACATGTGTACTTTGGCCACATCTTATGATATGTCACTTCTTCACACTGGTGGAATATGTGTTCCATAAGACCATAGACCATAAATATCAAAATCACATATCTAGAACAGGAAAGGACCTTAGATATCACCTAGTCTGAAGTTCTAATTTGAGATATGAGGAAACTATAGGAGCGAAATCTTGTGTGAGAAATGCTCTATTGCCACTTTTATCGCCATACTATATCAATCCAAGCCTCTGCTTGGATTGTGTTCTTTAATTAACCAGTAAACACATCAGTGGGGATTCATGAAATAAGGTTTTAAGCAGAAGTTGATGACAGAGTACCTTCAACCTAGGGTGACTTGTCTACAGGGACCCACATACAGATTTGGGCATGCCTTCAGCTATTACATTGAATTATCTTGAGTTGAGTTTGGATTGAGGAGGATTGAGAACAATTGGCATTTCCAGTCCTCATCCCAAGATGTGAATTTCTACAACTAAGGGGAAAAATTATAAAAGTGCAAAAAGAAGCCCAAAGAATTATCTAAATGACTGACAGCTTATAATCCCCACCTCCACCACAAGACTCATGAGGTCTCAGAATAACAAAGCTCTAAAGTGTGCCTCTCAGGCCCTGAAGATGTAGTCGGGTGTGCATGCAAAGGGCACATAAGTGGTGTACCTACCAGGTACCTACCAGGGGTGGAGAACCTACAGCCTCGAGGCCACATGTGGCCTCCCACCCAAAGGGGTGTGGCCTTTTGACTAAATCCAAGTTTTACTTCCTTTTATTGAGAGGATTTGTTCTGTGAAGTTTGGATTCAGTCAAAGGACTGCACTTGAGGACCTAAAGGGCCACATGTGGCCTGAAAGCTGCAGGTGGCCCACCCCTGCCCTAGCTATCCCAGACTGGCAAGTGAACAATTTCTTTCTGTGGTCTTGCCCTGGTAGACAATTAACATAATAATATTACATAGCATGATGTGATAAATTTAGTAAGCCCCTTTTGGGGATCCAATGTTGAATTTAAAAAGCTACAGACGGTCTTAATAAGGAGATTCCAATGGTGTGTCCTTCTTATCCCTCAACAGAGTTTTCTGCAGAGAGAGGGGATTCTGAGGTGGGTGCTTCATTGAGTTGTGTTCCAGCAGGTGTGTCTATCTTGAAAGTTAGTTCTTTGCTCTTTCATCCTTACTTTAACTCCCCCTTCTCACACATATACTCCATATGCACACACATGGAAATAGACATTGTCCTGAAGTGTCCACAGACATTCTCCTAAAGTTTCCCATACAGTAAAGTACATATCTGAGTACAGGAGATGGGATGTCAGGGATATGCGTATGTATACATGTGCGTATGGAAGCATATGTATGTGTGTATGTATAGTTGTGTGGACATGTATATATGTATGTGTATAATACACATATATGCATGAAAGCAAATCTAGAGATGAGTGAGCAGGAATGTGTAAACAGATCCCTAAACAATTTGGACCAGATCTGTGATTTCTTTAGTATACAAATTTACAGTGTAGAAACTCCCTCTAAGAGGTAAACACCTACCAGGTGCCACACACTGCACTATGTGCTGAAGCAGGGAGAACATGTATATAGGTAATAAGTAAATTTAAGATATATACGAAGTAATGGGGGCATTAAGTCAGGCATCAGGAAAGGCCTCATGTAGGAAATAATACTCCAGATGGACCTTGAAAGGAGTGACAGATGCCAATGGGGTTGAGGTGAGGAATGAGAACATTTCAGGCATAGAGTATGACCTATAGAAAAGCAGAGGCAGGAGATCAGATGGAAGATATTGGACAGTATGGAAAAGGAAACAAATTCACCAGTATCCCTGGAACATAGACTAAGTGAGAAGGATGGATATGGGAAGTGGATTTGTTATTCATTTACCAAGAGAACTTTCAGGTAAGAAAATCCCCTCCCCAGGTTCAGGCTGGCACCTTTCTGCATCTTAGGTCATTGTCCTAAGAACCTGGGACTGGAAGGATGGTGGTTCCCTCAGTAGAAATTGGAAGCTAGGGAATGGGGTGGGTAGATTTGGGGAAGGGAGGGAGATAATATTTTGGACATATTGCATGTACAGCAGTCAGTTGGTGATGTGGAACTAGAACTCAGGAGAGAAATGAGAGCTGAATAAGTAGTTTGGGGGTCTCATCTTCACAGAAAAGATCATCAGAACCCCTGGGAGATGTTGTAATAAGAGAGAGGAGGGCTCAAGACAAAACCCTGGAGTACACCCATACATTTTAGGGATGAAAAACACCCAGAAAAGGGAACTGAAAAGAACTTATGGTATTAGAGAATTATCTGGGCCACTGAAAGGTTAAATGACTTACCCATGGTCACATAACTAGAACGTGTCAACTTGAACCCATGTCTCCCTAGCTCCAATTTATCTACCATACCTTTCACATAAAGTTAGGATCAAGGGACAGAGGACATCCGCATCAACAATCTGCTTTGAGTGAGTCAAAGTGGGAGAAAACATGCTGAAAGTTCTTTTGGGTTCCAACAGCAGACCTAAGCCACACAGGGCAACCTGAACTAAACTTAGATGCAAGTCAGAAAGGGCACTGGTGATATTCTTAGGATCAACAAACTGGAGAAAGCTGACTGCACCCTGGGGAAGGTATTAACTAAATCTATTTCATCAAAATCTATTTAGCCTGTCCTTGCAACATGTTAATGGAGCAAAAGAGTGAGTAGGCCTCACTCTCACTACCTTCGAGTTATGGAACAGCTTCTGGTTTTCTTGAAGAGGGCCATGGCTTCAGACAAAAATAATTATCCACCCACTTTTAACTCATGAAGATGCAAATGACCACTTTGGGGCAACTTTAAGAGGCTTCGAAAGAAGTTCTCTTTCTATTACCACCCCCCCCCAATTAAGTTGTTGGTTTTTCAAAGTCAGGGACACCATCTGCTTCATCTATATTTCCCATCTATCCTCCCAAACCACAGAAGACAACACAGTACCTTGCAAATACCAAGTACCACATAAATGTTTCCCAAATGATTGACTGTAAGATACGAGAATTGGTGACTATGAAAGTGCCTAGGAAAAAGGGTGTCCATGTATTTATTGGCTTGTGTATGTGTGTGTTTGTGTCTTTGTGCATTGGTGTTAACATGGTAATGGAGACAATTACCTGTTATTTCTGAATCCTGCTATCCTCCAGCACTACTCCCTGGAGTCCAAATAACTGGCTGCACTAAGCAAAACACAGAACATTTAGACTCTTACTCATTCTATCTCCCTTTCTATCTGAGTCCAGTAACCAACTGGCAGCTCTGACTGCACCTGAAGCACTTCAGCTTCTGGGTACAGGTTTTCTCCATGAGCCAACTGGCAAAGCCCAAATGAGTGACAGATTTTTTTAATAGGAGGGGAAAAAACAAAACATGGAAGCACTAGGGAGAGAAAATTTTAAGTTGCTTCTGTTTTGGAACTTATGTTTCTCCCTCTGCAAGAAGAATGGAATGATTTCCTCACCATTCCAAATCCCCATACATCCATGGCCCTAGTGGATGGGACTCTGCCAACATCCAGCCAAATACTATTAACTATTAAAGAAGCCCAATTATTGTAAAATTTAATCCCCAATGGTGCCAACTGTGCCACCATTTCTAAAATTTTAGACATTTAGATAATAATATTTCCACAACTATACACACCCATTCCCTAACCCCCAAAGTTGATATCTAAAGATGACTCCTTTTCCTTTATTAAAAGACCCCCAAGTCTTGCTCAACAACCCACCTCAAGCTACTAGCAAGCTGCATAGGCAGCTGGCTCAGTCAGTTAATAGATATCTATTAAGTGCCTATTATGTACCAGGCACTGGGCTAAATACTAGGGAGAAAATGAAAGGTAAAGACAGTCCCCACTCTCCAGGAGCTCAGGGTCTAAGGGGGAGACATCATGCAAATAATCATGTACAACCTATTTGCGGGATAAATTGAAGATAAGCAACAGCAGGAAGGCTTGTACTAAGAGGCATTGGTAAAGGCAATGGATAAACTGCTGGCCTTTGGAGTAAGGAAGACAAGTTCAAATCCTGCCTCAGGTACTTTCACTCTAAAGTCACTTAACCTCTCTCAGCCTCAGTTTCCACACTTGTAAAATAGGGATAACAGTTGCACCTACTTCCCAGTGCTATTGCGAAGATCAAATGAGATAACACATGTGAAGAACGTTGCTTATTTTATGGAGCTATAGAAGAGCTAACAATTATTCCCCTCTTGAAATTGTTTTATATATAGATAGCATATTTACATATGTATGTGCAGTTACCCCTTCTCATGACTTTCTTCATTGAGGGGATCAAAAATCATGGGTTGGAATGAGAAATTAAATGAGAATTTGGGGGGAGTTTTGCAGAAGCCCAGGTGATACACAAAGGCCAACAGATAACACACAACCTATGAGCAAATACTTAACCCAAATTTTACAATAAAATACCATAAACACTCCGTAAAAGAAAAAGAAAAAATTCAGACTTCTTCTCTGGTCAAAAAATTTTACATGGATTTTCCAGATCACAGGATCACCCTGAGATGTGGAAGGGATAACTGTACAGTGCTATATCTGTCCCCTCTCCTTTACCAATCAAAGACAGAACTATTTCATTTTTGTCTGCATGTTGTATTTAATACATTTTGTTGTTGTTCAGTTAGTTCAGTCATGTCTGACTGACTTTTCATGACCCCAATTGGGATTTCCTTAGCAAAGACATTGGAGTAGTTTGCCAACTGAGGTAAACAAGGTTAAGTGACTTGCCCAGTGTCACACAGCTAGGAAGTGTCTGAGGTCATATTCAAACTGAGGAAGATGAGTCTTCCTGATTCCAGGAGCCATACTCTATTCACTGCACCACCTAACTGTCCCACCTAATACACAGTAGTCACTTAAGAAATGTGTATTTAATTGAATCAAACTGAATTTGGGTGTAGAAAACACTCTCTCTGGTTAGGCGGAGAGGAGGAAAAGAGAGAATAGAGGGAAACAAGTCGAGACACATTGTTAACTAATACCCCAAGACTTGAGACATGGGGAGAATAAGGGCAGAAAGCTGGGTTTTTCTGCCTCTGAGCCACAGGCAAACCACAGGAAAGCTTGAATGAAATAACATTTCTCCTCTTCCTAAAGTTTCTCTAAGCCCCATATAATTTTGCCAAGTTTACACACATGTGCTAAATAATTAATACAATTACATACAATCTACATAATAAATGATGTGCCCAGACCTCTGGCTGCAATCTGCTTGGAAGCTAATGTAATTTAACAGATAAAAACCACTGTTTACTTTAAACATTCATCAGATTTTGAAGCTCTATTAAATTATGTATTAAGACTCTATGTATATGTGTGTGTGCTAGTGTTCACAAAGTTACTATAGAAGAATCAGTTTATGTTTTGAAATATATTTCACTCTTTTTTGTGGACCTGAAGATACCTCAAAAAGAAATGAAGTAATGCATAAACCACTAATGCTGCCTGAAAATAAAACAAGACTGATAAGAAAAGAATAACTAAATGTCAGTCAACCTGGGTTCTAATCTTAATTCTGCAATAATAAGAATGCTGGTGATCAGCATTCACATAGCACTTTAAGGTTTGCAAAGAATTTTACATAGGTTACCCAGAGGCAGTTAAATGGTACAGTGGATAGAATGCTGAGCCTGGAGCCAGGAAGACCTGAGATCAATTCCACCCTTAGACACTTAACTAGCTGTGTGCCCCTTGGCAAGTAACTTAACCTCTCCTAGTCTTAATTTCCTCATCTCATCAAATGAGGTAATATTTTTAAAGTGCTTAGCACAGTCCCTAGAATATAGTAGGTGCAAATTAAATGCCTGTTTCCTTCCTTATTTTATCCTCACAACAACCCTGTGGGATAAGTGCTATTATTATCCCCATTTTACAGATGAGGAAATTAAGACCAGGAGAGGTCAAGTGATTTGCTCATGGTCACATAGTGAGTGTCTGACCTGTTATCATGGGCAAGACTTTGAACCTTTCTTAGCCTCAGTTTCGAAATCTGCAAGAGGACTAAATTGCTTTTAAACTCATAAGAATAGTTTGAGGTCCAATATATTCCAGAAATTGTCTACTACCCAAGTTTCCCCTTGGAAAGTGCTCAAAGGTTCCTGCAAGCTTTGAAAAATTGAAGGATTCTATGAAGCATCATTACAAAAAAATTACTCTCTGGGTGGTATTGTAATACAGTAAATTGTCATTTATCCAGAATGGCTAATGAATGGAGTATTCTGATTAATTTACTATTCTGTTTAGCAGAGTGTTGGTGCCAGGTTGCAGATGAATATAAATCAGGATGGTAGAAGAAGGTCTTTTTTTACATTGAATATTGCCTAAATCCCATAGAATACACATGAGGTATCTGGCTTCTACTATTCTAGTAAGAATTCTGGTTGGGCTCCCAAAAAACATGGATGATGTCATGGCTAGGTTTTGGCAGTGCTTCTACTTTCCACTGGCCAAGATGTATTGGAAAGAGCCCTATACTTCTGATCCTCCAATCAGAAACCGTAGGTGCCTCGGCCAATGCCAGCACTTACTGGCTGTTGAACATGGACAAGGCATTTGACCACTATGACTATCAGTATGCTAAATTCTTCTTTATAATGGAGATTATAATGGTTACAAATATGTAATGATTGTTATTAATTTTCCTTACACCAAGCTGAAATCTGCCCTTCTCTAACACACTCATTTTCATAGTATTGCCCCCTGGAATGAAAGTAGAATAAATCTATTCCCGCCTCTGTCCACATGATAACCCTTCAAATACTTGAAGGTAAATATCACATCCTTTCTTAAATTCTCTCTTCTCCAGTCTTTAGTTACATTCCTCATATTACACAATTTTGAAATCTTTCACCTTTTTTACTGCCCCCATCTTCCTTCTCTCTAACTTATCAGTGTCTTTGAATGAACTAATTTATGTAAATGTAGCTCCCATTATAATGTAAGCTCCTCAAGGGAAGAGACTTTTTTTTTTCCTTTTTCTTTGTAACCCCACCTGTTAGCACAGGCAGTTGGTTGGCACAAGGGATACAGTGCTGGACTTGTGGTCAGGAAAACCTGAGTTCAAATTCTACCTCAGACCCTTACTAATGTGTGACCCTGGACAAGTCACTTAATTTCTCTGTGCCTCAGTTTCCTCATCTGTAAAAAACCTTCTATGTCCCAGAGTCCTGTGGATCAAATGAGATGACATGTGTACAGCACTTTTCAAACCTTAAACTGCTATAGAAATGCTAGTTACTATTAGCACAAACCCCCTTGCATAGTACATGCTTAATTAAGCTTTCTTGCTTGACTGATTAAAAAAAAACTTTTCTAAAATGTTCAAACAGAACTGACCATAGTATTACAGATGTGGTCTGACCAAGGCAGAGTATATGAGCACCAGTTTTAATCAAGAGATTCTTGATAGCATTATGAAATATGGGGAAAATACAGGCAGTCAGATAACTACTCTATTTGAAGACTCAGCTTCTTTTGGCATGATTCCTGAAGTTGAACTTCCTGTCAGTGGCAAGAATGAAATGCCAAGGATGAGGGATGTACCATCGCTACTTTTATCTAATTGGCCTATTCTTATATAGTGAGTCATATCTAAGTCACAAAAAGGAAATTCCCAATAGATTTAAAATTATGGACGAGGTGCTCTGTGAAAAAGCATTCAATGACAAAAAAATGCCTTGTAAAAGATACTCTGAATCAAACTTGCAATTCCAGTCCTACAAACAGGAATAAGTTTAAGCCAATGGCAAATACTGTAAAACCGGTATAGGTCAATGGATGGATGATGTGGGTCACTGCCAATGGAAGACAAGTTTCCAAGAAATATAAACATAAGCAGTGCTGAGAATAGAAATACTCCAGAATCTAGGATCTATAGTGTGGCTTTTAGAAAGGAAGGAAAGAAGCATTTATTAGGCACAAACTATGTGCCAGGAACAGTGGTAAATGATTTAAAAAATATACTATTTGTCAAAGGATATGAACAGGAAGTTTTCAGAGGAAGAAATTAAAGCTATGTCATATAAAGTCATATGAAAAAATGTTCTAAATCACTATTAGAAAAATGTGAATTAAAACAGCTCTGAGGTACCACCTCACACCTATCAGATTGGTTAATATGACAGAAAAGGAAAATGATAAATGTTGGAGCAGATGTGGGAAAATTGGAACACTAATGCATTGTTGGTAGAGTTGTGAACTGATCCAACCATTCTGTAGAGCAATTTGGAACCATGCTCAAAAGGCTATATAAAACTGTGCATACCCTTTGATCTACAAATACCACTACCACTGTATCTCAAAGAGATCATAAAAAAAAAGGAAAACAACCTGCACCTGCATGTACAAAAAAAAATTACTAGCAGCTCTTTTGTGGTGGCAAAGAACTGGAAATTGTAGGGATGTCCATCAAGGAGAATGGTTGAACAATTTAATGGAATACTATTTTGCTATAAGAAATGATGAGCAGATGAATTTCAGAAAATCCTGGAAAGACTTACATGAACTGATGCTAAGGGAAATGAGCAGAAGCAGGAGAACATTGTACAGAGTAACAGTCACGTTGTGCAAGGGTCAACTATGATAGACTTAGCTTTTCTCAGAAATACAATGATCCAAGAAAATTCCAAAACACTCATTGATGGAAAATGCTATTCACATCTAGAGCAAGAACTATGGAGTCTGAATGCAGATCAAAGCATACTATCTTCACTTTTTTGTTGTTTTTTTTTTTTCTATTTCTTTTCCTTCTCATGTTTTTTCCCCTTTTATGATTCTTCTTTCACAACATGACTAATGTGGAAATATGATTAATATGATCGTAACCTATATCAGATTGTTTCCTGTCTTGGGAAGGAGGAAGGGGAGGGAGAGAGGGAGGAAAATTTGGAACTCAAAACCTTGTCAAAGTAAATGTTGAACACTATCTTTACATGTAATTGGAAAAAATAAAATGCTATTAAGTGGAAAAACATGTCTATATCTATCTATCTACATAGATATAGATATACCACTTAATCTTCACAACAATCCCCTAGAAGGTAGTTGCTATTTTGATCCCCATTTTGCAAGTAAGGAAACTGAGGCAGACAGAATTCAAGTGACTTGTACAAGACCACACAGCTAG
Organism: Phalanger gymnotis; assembly: GCA_028646595.1. NCBI lineage: Eukaryota > Metazoa > Chordata > Mammalia > Diprotodontia > Phalangeridae > Phalanger > Phalanger gymnotis. The sequence goes on from CM053624.1 coordinate 211,357,100, forward strand.
TAAGACAAAATTTGAACCCAAATCTTCCCAACTCCAGGCTAAGCACTCAATCCACTGTACCACCTAGCTGCCTCAGACTTTTAAAGTAATATATCGACCTATTTTCTTTTTCTTTGCCAGGAAAAATAAAGAAGGTAAGTGAGAATTTAAAGAGTTCACATTTGCCAAAATGGTGAATATTTTTTAAGTAAAGTTAAGAAGGGAATAGAAGGCACTGTCCCTTTGACAATGAAGATCCAGTGTTCAAAGAGACTATTGTGATCCATGGAGTCATCCCACATATGAAATTCGAACCTGTCACATCCCACTTCTGTCTAGTGGTTTGGTCTTGAAGAGTTAGGGAAGAGGAGAATTAGAACTCAGTGCTCACCACACAAGATCACTTCAGATTTTCATAAAACAGGAGAAAAGGAAAAAAGTCAAGGAAGTAGAGACTGATTCCATTAGGAAACCAAAGCCAGAGAAGGAACATTAAGGCAGAGGAGAGAAAATGCCAATAGGGAAGGTCTGACCAGGGACAAATCTGTTCTTTCACTCACCTCTCTCTCTTTCCCCCTCTTAAACTTGGAGAAGGAAAAAAAGACAGCTGCATTATTAATGCATTAATTATGATAATATTCTGTGCGAGACTAATACATGTCAAACCAGCCTCATACCAAATTGAAAACTGACATTTTTACTTCATGAATATTGCTCCATCAGTGACATTTATTGTACGTTCCAAGTCCTGCAAAAATGAATGTCAGGTCAGCTATCAAGTGTTTGCTTTCCTTCAACTGTATTTTCTATTTAAAAAGGAACCCACTGTCACCGTTAATTGCGATGCTAAGTGAGATTGCACATGGAAACACTCGGGGCTCCTCCCCTCCTGGGAAGCCTACTCTGGCCTGTGGGTGACCATGACACACAGAGCCTACCACCCTTGTCTACACTCTGCCGAGTGAAAAACTTCTTTCGATGGGCTCCTTAGAGTCCCTAAGGAGTACGTAACTCTAGCCAAATGTTCCATGCATTTCAAGTCATGAACTGTCAACACTCTCTGCAACAAGCTACCAATAATGTACAAACTGTCATTAAAAATCCAGTTCTGTCGTTTATTCACTCTGTAAACTTATTGGGTATTATGATGGGCAAGCTATCATAGTAAGTGTTGGAGGGGGGTGGTACAAAGAATAAAATGCCCCACCCCCATCCAATCCAATCAGCTAGGCAAGAAGCCTCCTATGTTCTAGGCAGTATCCTAAGGGCTGAGAACACAAAAATATGCCAGAAATCAGCTCCTATCCTCAATGAACAGTCAGCGGATGGAATGGTAGGCCTGGAGTCAGGAAGACTATAGTTCAAATCCAGACCCTGACACTTAGTACCTGTATGTCTCCGGGGAAGTCACTAAACCCCTGTTTGCCTCAGCTTCTTCAACCATAAAATAGGCATAATAATAGTTTTTACAGAGTTGTTGTGAGGGTCAAATGAGATAATACTTATTAAAAAAATCACCTAGTACTGGGCTCAGCACATAGAATGTGCTATGTAAATACTTCCCTTTCAAAGAACTCTCGGTCTAACGGAGGCTAATTAGCAAGTACTTATTATGTTCCTGTAGTGGGGCAGCTACGTGGCAAAGTAGGCAGAATGCCACTGTGAAGTCAGCAAGACTCATCTTCTTGAGTTCAAATCCAGCCTGAGACACTTCCTAGCTGTGTGACCCTGGGCAAGTCACTTAACCCTGTTTATCTCATTTTCCTCAACTGTAAAAATGAGCAGGAGAAGGAAATGGCAAACTACTCCAGTATCTTTGGCAAGAAAACACCAAATGGGGTCACATAGAGTTGGATATGACTCACCAACAACAACGTTAGACACTGGGGATTCAAAGGAAAAATGGAAAAATAAAACAAAACTTCTCACTGCTCTCAAGACTTTGCATTCTACTGGAGGAATACAATCTAGAAAAACATACTGGCTCTCCATATTTCTCCCAAACTTGAAAAGCAGCAGCCACTTATGGGCCTGATCCCAATGCTGATTGGCATGGAAGCATTGACCTGCTCTATTTCCAGTGTGGGCTGGTTCACCCCTCCTTAGGCAGTCTAGTGAGCCCTGCCCCTGGGGCTCACCATATTGGTGCCAGAATTAGCATAGTCTCTCAGTCAGCTTTAGCTTTGCTATAGCTCAGAATTCCTGAGTTCAAGAAATTCACCAGTTTCAACCTACCTATTAGTAGGGTGGCTTATGCTCCCACTTCTATGGGGAACGCATCTTATAAACAGATAACCATATATATTATAATTTGATGAGGACAAATTGATAAGAATGATAACAACTGAAACTGGCTAGTGGGGTATTAAGAAAAGTTTTCTATAGGAGGCAGCACAGGGGCTGAGCTTTAGTGTCTAAGAGGCAAAGGTGAAGAGAGACTATACCAGAGGACAGCCTGGACAAAGGTAGAGGTAGAAAATCGAATACCACATTTGGAAAATAGAAGGCCAGTTTTGGTGCAATGGAAATTTCATGAAAAGGAGCAATAAGGCTCAGAGTATAATGATGAAATTATTTTGATGAATGAAAGCTGTATTATACCCTCACCTTCCAGTTTCCTTCTTTCCTAGCTTCCTGATCAATCCCTATGTATTATCAGTATTAATTATATTCATTAAACCTGAAAAAAGATAATCACAGAGGGAGAACAATAGAAGGGAGGGCAAATGGGAGGAGGGGGTAGTCAGAAGCAAAAACTTTTGAGGAGGGACAGGGTCAAAGGAGAGAATAAAATAAATATGGGATGGGGTGGGATAAGATGGAAGGAAACATAGTCAGCCTTTCACAACATGACTGTGATGGAAGTGTTTCAAATGACTACACACGTATAACCTATGTCGAATTGCTTGCCTTCTCAATGACAGTGTGTGGGCAGGGAAGAAGGGAGAGAATGTGGAACTCAAAGTGTTAAAAACAAATGTTAAAAATTGTTTTTACATGCAACTGGGAAATAAGATATACAGGCAATGGGGTATAGAAATCTATCTTGCCCCACAGGAAAATAGAAGGGAAGGAGATAAGTGTGTGGAGGAGGGTAGTAATAGAAAGGATGGCGGATTGGGAGAATCATGCCATCTTAGGGTGAGAGGAAGGGAGAGATGGGGAGAAAATTTGGAACTCAAAATCTTGTGGAAGTGAATGTTGAAAACTAAAAATAAATTGATTGATTAATTTAAAAAGATAATCCCACTTGTTAAACCTAAATTCATTTCCACCTTAGTTCTCTGCTATAAACCCTATAGCATTCATTCAGTAACTATTATGACACCAAATCTCCCTAGGTACCTCCTCACCTCTTTGCAGAGGTGGGGAACCATAGTTTTGGAACATGGTGCATACTGTCCAACACAACTGATTATGCTGATTAGTTTTGGTGAATTGTTTATTAATTAATTCAGGTTATTCACTGGAAGGTCAAATACTGAAGCTGAAGCTTAAACACTCTGGCCACAGAATGAGAAGACAGGACATGTTGGAAAAGACCCTGATGTTGGGAAAGATTGAACACAAAAGAGAAAGGGGATGGCAGAGGATGAAATGGATAGGTAGTATCACAGAAACAGTAAACATGAATTTGGATACCCTTCAGAGAGACGGTGGAAGATAGAAGAGCCTGGAGTGTTTCAGTCCATGGTGTCACAAAGCGTCAGATACGACTGAACAACTGAACCACAAAAATGTAAGAAAAAAGAATGGAAGAAGAGACCAATCATTTCCTGATAGCCAGCCCCTCCTTACCTTTTCTCCAATATGACCAAATAGTCTTCAGAAAACAGGATGATTTTAGTAGTCTAGTTACTGCAGAGGGTACTAGAAAAGTAGTTGCTATTCAAGGCACAAGGTATTTCTCTACCAGAACTTAGCATCAGCTTGAAAGCAGAGTCTATTTTAAAACAGCAATTCTCAAACTTTTTGATCTCAAGACCTTTTTATACTCTTGAAAATTATGGAGGACCCTAATGTGGGTTATATCTATCAATATTTACTTATTATATATTAAAACTGATAAATTTTAAAAGATTTATTAATCCATTCCAAAACAATAAACCCATGTCATGTTAATATTAATAACTTTTTATGAAAATTCTCTATCAATTAAAAAAATTAGTGGGAAGAATGGCATTGTTTTACATAGTTTTGCAAATATCTTTAACTTCCTCCTTAATAAAATATAACTGGATTGTCCAGGATCTGTTCCTGGATTCAATCTGTTGTGATGTGCTAGTTTAATTGAAGTATATAAAGGTAATACAGCCTCATACGAATATGTCCTTGAAAAGGGAAAAGTATTTTTAATAGTCAAATAATGTCCTAGTATTATTATGAAAAGAGTTATAAACTCAAAGACTCCTTGAAAGGGTCCTAGGGAGTCCTAGACCACACTTTGAGAATCTCTGATACAAAACATCAGCCCTCAGACTTATCAATGGCGCACTGACCCTTCTTGTGTAAAACAAGAATAAAACTAACTGAAGTGATGAGTATAGAGCAACACAATGAATACTTTCTCTCTCCAGGAGCCCAAAGTGTTACAGCAAAGCTTTCTCCATTATGGCCATTCTTATTGAAGTCTTGTTCACCAAAAAAAGGACCTCAAAATCATCACACGGTCACTAAATCATATATATATATTTTTTTAATTAAAAGCACATGCTTTAGAAGAGCTAATCTGAGGGCCAGAAAAGTTAGGTACTAGTCCCAGCTCTGACTGCTGACAATCTATATGCCCCTGGTGCTCCTGCTGAGACAAAACTGCAGGCCGAATGAACAATGGTACCAACCAAAGGTATGGCAATTCTCAGGCTCGTAAGCATGGCCATCAATCAACTCTTTAACCCTTTGCGCCTCAGTTTTCCCAGATGTATGTTGGGACTACTGATTATTGTCAACATTTTGTGATTCTTCCAAGTAAAATTCAAGTCTGAAAATGTTAATAACTATTGGTCACATGCAAGGTACTTCACTAGGCTCTGGAGAAAAAGCAGTCTTTTGCCCTCTAGATACATTGTACTAGCTGATTATCTATATATCTACACATGGTTATGGAATGAAGTTAGAAATGGAAAGGAAGAAACCCAGTGGAGTCCATCTGGACATAGGAACCAATGAGGCTTTTTCTTGCCTATTTTCTCTGGGGGATTAATCTATTTTTTCTTTAAAAAATGGACAATTCCATCTGTTTCTAGCAGTCCTGAGTGAATAAAATAAGAGTGTAGTTAAAATTGCTCCCCCGCTCATAGTGAAACTAAACCAACATTGTTCTAGTCTTTAGGAATTTGTGTTTCTCTTTTCTGTCAAGAGCCATGTCCTACCAGTATCCTACCCTCCACCAAGTCCCACTCGCAACAATGAATTTAAAGGATGTTAAGTGGCCATAATGCATGGCCACTGAGGCAAAGGATAGTGTGTCCTTGTGATAGTGTGGGACTGTTCTAGGGAATCATAAAGTTCTGCATACCTCTACTCCTTGGGTGATACACAGTACCTTTGGGGATTGTATGCCCACATTCTACACTCGACTATTAGCAACTGTTAACAGCTATAAATACACTTATCCAAAAAACTCATTCTCTCTCTCTCTCTCTCTCTCTCTCTCTCTCTCTCTCTCTCTCTCTCTCTCTTTCCATATGGGCACCTAGGAATTCTGTGAGGCAGCTCGCTCCTTCACCAGCTTTACCATCACATTACCATCACATGTTGTTTGGGTAACTGATTAGAAAGAATAATTGCTGGTGAATTGATATTTTGGGTGTGCATGGCACATCAAGGGGGAGAGAAAGAGAGACAGAGACAGAGAGATAGACAGGCAGGCAGACAGACAGATAGACTCTTCTCTCTATCCCCAAAGGCAGAATTTAAACTCGAGAGGCAAACATGTTTGCCATGGGGTCTAAAACTCATTCCCTTACATGGGTAGCCTGAGGCAAAACATGGCCTGGCTCCAGATTTGGGGAAGGATGATTCCAGTTTTGGCCTCTGGCCCCTACACCTACTGAAGACCTCCCTATCCAACTCACTGAGCATTATTCTCCTGTAAAGACATGGCAAGCCGCTAGCCTACGTGATTGTGTGGCCATAAGGTGGCCAGTTATCTTTCAAGCCTGGATGGCAACTCTCACACTCTGTCCATGGCTCTGGCAGGAAACCACAGGGGAAGTATACACTCACACATACAATGAAAACCTGTGACAAAACAGAGAAGAGGCAGGGGAAGGAGTGCAGTCAGGCTGCTCGGCACCGTGTCGGCAGAAACACCAGATGTGAAGTGTAATTACTTTTTTTTCCCCCTCCAACTCTGTTTGTGTTTTACAAACCAGGACTGACACTTGAACAAAGAACCTTTAAAAAGCAGGCAAGAACTCACTATGTAAATAACTGGCATTTTAGTTTTACCCATGGACTTTTTTTTTGAACAATCTAGAAGATGGTGGTAGAAGGTAACCTAATGCATGTGGAGAGCAATGCATATATACAGCAGCATGGGTTTTGGTTTGTGATGAGGAATTTTTCCATGCAGTTCCTATTGGGGTAACTGAGGACGTTTTATCTATTTCTTCTTACAGCACCACTAAAAGTGACTGTGTCCTGTAAGTCAGTGGACTGCTTCAGAAATGGTGGTAGAGGGATCCTAGGGAAGGCTGCCTTACAAAAGATCACCAAGGAGCCATAACAGAATCTGGGCTAGTCAGAAAGGCAGAGTTGAATAGTGGATAGGGAGCTGGCTTCAAAGCCAGGAAGACGTGGACTCAATTTCCACACCTGATACATAGCTGTGTGACCCTGGGGAAGTCCCTTATACTCTCAGGGTTCTAGGCAACTTTCTAAGATTGTAAGTTGTTGAGGAGGGGACAATCTTCATCAGTCAAGGGTGTTTTCTTACCTAGAAATACCCTGAATCAGTAAAATCACAGATCGAGTTTCAATACCAGATTCTAACACAAGGTTAGTGCTGGTTCTCCAGAAATCTTGACTAAAGCTTCCAGCTATTGTGGTACGTGTGTGTGTGTGTGTGTGTGTGTTTGCTTGTGTGCACACACTACAATCAGAGATAATTATTTCCTCTATCTCCACCCACTTTCCAATTCTTCCTTCAGGTTGGGTACATGGAGGCCTGGGATATTTAAAGCTCAACAATATTCCAAATGCATTTTCTAATTCAGTGACTTTTCATCTTGAGGCTACATGAGGCATCCATCCCAATGATAAAACATTTCTATCAGCTAGTTGCTTAGTCAAGAACAAGTCTAGAATTACATATGACCAGAGATCACAAACTGAGATTGATTCTTGAATTCTTTGTCCCAAGAAAACAAAATATCCTCATGACCCATGGAAAAGAGAAAATATCATTTGCAAAGTGATGGAGTTGGACCAAACGATGTTTGGATCTAATGGTTAGAAGGTCCCAGGGAATTTCTTGGCCACTGTCATCAAAACGGTAGGTCCCAGAATCAGCAAATTATAGAACTTAAGAATCAAAATTCCTTCTGCACTTAATGGAGACTTCCCTATCTAACTAGCCTGAATATCAGTGAGTATCTAGTACAATACATAAAAAAGGCATAGGGTTTGTTGTGATATACCAAAACTGTCATAAACAACCTTCTCATTCATTTCCTCTCCATGCCCCAGGTCATGAGTGTGTAGGCCAAGAAACATATGATGTCACTATACTCAGGGGAAGGGGGAACAGCAGTCAAAGTATTTCCTCTCTCCACAATATCTCCACAAACTTATAACTTGCTGTCTTCGCTAGAGAGCAAGAACATTATTTTTTAGACTTTGGGCCAGGCCCAGCTTAATATACATTGAATTGTCTTTGAGAGGAGGTCTAGTGTGCCACACTCATCCTCAACAGAGACAAGGTGATATAGTTTTGAGAAATGGAGGCCAGCGAATGACCCACAATTCTAATCCTGCTTTCTGTGCCTTGCAAGTCTGCTTTTATGAATAGGTAAAAGGGTCATAGATTTAGGGATCAGAGGACATTTCATCCAACCTCCTCGTGTAATAGTTTGTGTGATTTCTGGGACTGAAATCCCTGGTTGATTGATCCATCAACAAGCATTTATTTATTTATTTACCACGTTCCAGGTACTATGCTAAGAAAGGGAGATACCAAAAAAAGCGCAATAGTTAAGTCTAATCAGTAAACATTTATTAAGTGCTAGCATTTTTCCTGCCCTCAAGAAGTTTACATTTTAATACTAGAGACATGAACATGTATAAATATATACAAAAGACATAGAGAACAGATACAAGATGACTTTGGGGGAAAGTACTAGCCATAGAGAGGACCAAGAAAGACCTTCTGCAAAAGATGGCAGTGGATCTGAAGAAAACCAGGAATTCCAAGAGACAGAAGACATAGCAGGCATGAGGAAATGAGAGTGTTGTGTAGGAGAAATAGCAAGAAGGAAAGACTGATCATATACTATGTGAAGGGGAGTACAGTTAGAGAGGATGGGTGGGTCCAAATTGTAAAGAGCTTAAATGGCAAAGGAGTCTAGATTTGATCCTAGAACTGAAAAGAAACTACCTCAGCTTGTAGAGGGTGGGAGGGGGAAGGGCGTGACATTGTTAGTAGCATATTGTAGTAAAATCACCTTTATGACTGTAGATGATGGATTGGAGTAGCAAAAGACTTCAATCATTCAATCAATAAGCATTTATTAAGCACTTGTTACATACCAGGTACTAACTTGGAGAGACTAATTCTTGCTATGGATCTATGATCATATGCACCTAGGATTATCATCATCATCATTATTGACCCAGACCTATGATTTCATTGGCGTAAGGAACTCCCAATGGGTGAAACTCACTCCACTGACACAGATCAATAACTGATCTATAACAGTCTTCACTGCCTTGGCCACTGTTGCATAGCCAATATGTGCAAGACGCAGGACTTGACTCCAGGAGTTTAAGGCTGGCCCTTCTATTGATGAGTATGTAGTAGTAGTAGCAGTAGCAGTAGTAGTAGGTGGTAGTAGTGGTGGTGGTGGTGGTGGTGGTGGTGGTGGTGTTGGCAGTAGTAGTAATGGTGCTGGTGGTGGTAGTAGTGGTAGTATTAGTAACAACAAAGCATTTTCCTTGCAATAAACCTAGGTAATCCAAATATCATTATTCCCTTTTTACATGAGAAGAGAACCAAGTGAGTTTTCCATCATCGATGAAACTTGCAAGATTCAAATACAGGCCTTCTGAACCTCTTGTCCAGTAGCGCACTCTTCTAAACCAGAGCCCTCCTTGAGTAGAATAAAGGCATAGAACAAAAAGGTCATAAGTGCCAAAGACAAACCACCTCCTGGATGAGTTTGCCTAAAGTCAGTGCTGGTTTATGCCTATTCTCTAGCAGTGCCAATAAGATGCCAATTTGGCTGGCTACAAGGCAAGTAAAGGCTTAAGAAAACAAAGGTATACTATTCAAGTTTCACTGACAACCTCTTAGAAGAATGATTCACACTTCTTCTTGGCATTGTGCCCTCACTTCTCAAGGAGATGCTATCAGAAAGAGCCCTGTTGGCTTGAACTAAGGGCCTTGGCAGCTGTGTGTGGAAGGAAGACCATAAAGAAAAAATAAATCCCTCATACAATGTTACTGTATGACCAGGCAGCAGCTTCTGTTTGGCTCTGGTGCTTTTTTAGACTGAGGACCCAGAGAGATGCCATCCAGTGCCCTGAAAGAGAGCCCAGTTCACCCTGCCCTTTAACTCATCGTATTTCCAGGTAACATACTAAGTTGTGGAGTAATTGGAATTGTCTTCAATGTTCTTCTGCCTTCTCCTCCCTATTGGTCCCACCTCTCCTAGACCCCACCAGAAATCCCGGGCCTTCCTTCTGCCCCGAGTTTGCTCAGACCTCCTAATGGGGACCCAAGGCAGGTCTACAGCTGGGTGGTACAGTAGATAAAACACTGGACTGGGGTCAAGAAGACCTGAGTTTAAATCCTGCCTCATACCCTCACCATCATATGACCCTTTGCAAGTCACTTAATTTGGATTAGCTTCGGTTACTTTATCTTAAAAAAAAATGGGCATAATAATAGCACCCACTTTACAGGGTTGTTATGAGGATCCAATGAGATGGCATTTGTAAAGCACTTTGCAAACCTTAAAGCAATATTTAAACTCTAGCTATTTGTTTCCTGATTATAGGTTTGTCCTTCCCAGAATGCACTATATCATCCAAACAACCCCCTCTTAACCCCTTTACAAATCTACCTGGTCTTCTGTCTCATTAACAACAGGGCAAGGTTTGTTAACCGTGTGTGTGTGTGATGGACACCTTTGGCAGTCTGGAAAAGTACATGATTCCTCCTCGGAATAATGTCCTTAAATGCATAAAATAAAGCGCATAGGATTAATGAAGAAAACCAATTATAGTGAAATACATTTTTCAGAAGATTTTAAAAACAAGTTCATGGACCCCAGGTTAAGAATCCCTGCCTCAGGGCCTTGCCAGATGGCTGATTAATCTGATAAATAAATTCACAAGAAGAAGTTAATGCCTAGAATATGGTCTCCTATATTATGCCCTCCTTAAACAGGAACTCTTAAAGACCCAAAGGAATGAATTTCTCATGTTGAGATTTTAGGCCTATGACAGAGATCTGGGGGAAAACTCCCTTCATGTCAAAAAAAACAAAAAAACAAAAAACCAGAGGCAGCCACTTATCCTGCTTGGCACCTCAGCTCCATTACTAAGGGACGACACTGGAGCAGGCATAGATATGGTGACAGGCATAAGTAAAGCATTGTCCCCAGTAGAGGGCAGCAAAAGGTGGAAATCTGAGCAGCCTCTGCCTGGTTCTCTATACTGTACAAGTGGGAGGACAGGGAAGAAAAAAGTAGGCATGGATGGATGCTAGGGGGAAGAAAGTAGCCTGGTGCTTGCCAGTTCACAACATGCCTCAGGTTTCTCCAGAGTTTCTTAGAGCAAGAAGGGTCCTTCCAGCCACTGCCTCCCCACAACTCAGTGTACCCTGGCCACCATCCTTGGGGACGGGTGTGGAAAGCACTGGGTTATTCATTGAAGCCAATGAGAACCAGCAGATTTAAACCAATTTGGTTTTGCTTAGTCAGCCGCTTAGTCAGCCGCTGATGCCACATGGAAACTAGAAGAAACGGAAGAAAGTTAAACCCAACCACAGCCTAGTTTGAGGTGATTTTGCTTCCACGGCAGATATTTTCTGCATTTCCCTTTCCTTTCGCCAAAAGACATTTACGTGAGAAAAGAATTTGGAACACTGGTGTCCCAAGCAGGAACCTGCTGCAAAGTGTTATAGCCATTGGCTTCTGACTTCTTAACCAAAAGGGACCCTAACCCTTATTCACATTGACTATCGATGTTGGTGTGGGGAGGGTAATGGCCAAGTCTTTGCCCTAAAAAAAATTGCATGCCACAATAAACCCAAGTGACATTTCTTGAACAGCTGCCATGTACCAGATATCATTAGTAAAAATAAAGAAACGGCACTAGCTAGCTCTGTGACTCCAGGTAAATCACTTAACCACCCTTAAGCCTCAGTTTCCTCATCTGTAAAATAAAGAAGTTAGATTAGGTGGCGTCTAAAGTCTCATCTCTAAAGTTTAGATTCTATCCATCTCCTTTACCCTCTAAAACTTTACAATCAAGCTAGCAAAATAGGTAAGCAAGGGACTCTTGTGGAAGATAAAACAACTTTTAGGACAAAGGGAGACCCACCAGATCTTTTTCTGGGTATGTCCTGTGGCCAACAGTCCGTAGGCTGGAAAATCAGGTGAGTTACTCTTCCATTCATGTTATGTTCCCTTTAAGCCAAATATTGTCCCTCTTTCTCCTTTTTATTCCCTTTACCCCTTCATCCTCCCGATCCAAAGAACCTCAACATCTATCAGATCTCATACTCTGAATGTCAATGTTTTCATGGTTAAATGCAAGATCACATTAAAAAGTTGCCAGATAACAATTCTCCACTCAATTCATCATGCCATTCTGGATGTCTGGACATAGCAGATAGTTAATAAATGGTAATTGGATTGGATTCAACATTCTGTTCAGATTCCTCTTATTGCAGGGATGTGCTGGAGCTAGCTCATACCCCTCAAGAAAGCTGATTGTTAAATTTTCAATGTGAGTATTTACACATCTGAAATCAGCAAACTCCACAAATCAGGATTTGATTGTTTTGTTGATTATCTAATCTTCAGAAAGTCATGAGAAAAATGTTAATAAAATAGATTTAACTTAAAAGTAAGTCACACAATCTTTTTAATTTTTTTTGAAAGCAAATGCAAGTTGCTAAATATTTTCTAGCACACTGCTGCCCTATTGTATAGATTTTATCCAGCTAAAGAGGATATAAGGAATTCCATCTTTTCCCTATGAAACACTCTCCTTGAGAACAGCTACCATGTAATACATATAATGTTCACATTTCTCACATGAACAGTTCGACTGATGAAAAAAATTACACATATATTCTGTCAATATATTCTGTTGACAATATATCACCTAGGGTAGGGTTCTCAACCATTATGTTTTTTTTTTAACTTGGAAAATTAATTTTTAATATAATTCATTTCCATCATAATCCTATGGATTTTGTGTTATACATTTAAAAAAAGTTATTCTGAGAATGTCTCCCCTGACTTTGTCAGGCTATGACACAAAAAATATTAATAACCCATAACTTAGGGTATTGAAAAGTCACTGGTGACATTGATGGAGACTTAAGGCTATTGTCTTTAAACCCATAGCAAGATAAGTCTGGACTAGCAGCGAGGAAACTTGAGTCGCTCCCCTCTGGTAGATCTCTGGTTCTTTTTGTCGAAGTTCCACATGTCTGGATCTTCTCTAGCAAAACTGGAATCCCTAAGAGAGGATATAAACATGGGCCCAGTTTTTTTTTTCCAGGTATGGGTTAAAGAGAAGCAATAAGTCTCTACCTCTGCTAGGTATTGTTATACTCCATACTGATGTCACACAGGCCAGAAAGCTATATTTACCCTCATTCCAAATTCTCACAAGTAATAACAACTTAGTGGAGTCACTTGTAGCAAGCAACTTAATAAAACAGGACCCTGAGTACGTATTATGCATCACACCATGCCCCTTCACCCCATGCTTAGTGTCTGAGATATTTTTATATCCAGAAAACAAGAAGCTGTAAGGGACGGAAATATTTTAGAATGAGGAGAAGGAGATTCCTGGTTATTGTACGAATAATGGCTGGAATCTGGAAGGCCTGGTGAGAGTAGTCCAGTTTGACCAAGAGGAGAAGAGGGAATTAATTCTGAGAAGGAGGTTGGGTTCAAATTGTAGAGGATCATGAACAGGCCAAGGATTTTGGATCATGTCTCAGAAAATACACAAAATAGGTCTCTCTAAAGGTTTCTAATGCTTGTGTATATGGGAGAAGCAGGGTAAGGTGTTGGGTGGGAGTGTTTCCCTGCTCTCATGATAACTCTCAGAAGATTAGAAAATGATGGAAGGTGAGGAAAAAGCAATGAAGCCCAATGAAAAGCAAAGGAAACGGAGATCCGATTTTTTTTCCTAATGCAAACATTCCTAGAAACAAAGGAAAGAAAAAGGTGAGTGGGTGAGGTAGGTGCCTAATTGTCTCTAAATAGAAACTGTTCTAGGAGGCATTAGTGCAGTAGGCATGAAAGAAGGAGTAGGAGGCTAAGATTTCGCAGGCCTCGGTTTTATAACCTTCATGCTGAGGTAGGAATTGAGGGGGGATGGAGAGTAGAGACAGAATCCCTTCATTAACATGAGCCAGTTTTCAGTACCAAACCCAGAATTCTAGCTTCCGTTATTATTATTATTATTATTATTATTATTATTATAAGGGAACAACAACCATTCATTGGGGTTTTTTTTTTCCCTTTTTTTAAAGGAGGAGGGGGAAGTATTTAAAATGCTGCTGCAACAGTAAATATCACACCTCTGGCATATTTGTCCTGGAAGAAAAGAGTGTGATTTAGAATACCTAATTGAAATGTGCTCCAGGAGATAAGGCCGGCTGCAGAGACTGACATTTAAAGGTACCAGACGCCACTGAAGACATGAAATATTGCTGTTGCTGCCTCACAGCCAAAAGCCACTTTCACAGAATAGAGACAGTCTCCTTCTTTGCCTCTTCTTCTGTTCCTTTCCCTCCCCTTCAACCTTTATTTCCCAACTCCATTGGGGCATTCCAAGCTACCAGCCCAGGATTGAATTCTTTCCATGTTTCCCTATACATAGCCATGAGTCAGGCCAAGAACTACTTTAATTCAACTTTCTTCTGCTCTGCTCTCATTAAATCTAAATCATTAGTGGCCATAGAACTCTTGCTGGAAGGACCTGAGAAGCAACCTTATTATTTTGCAGATGAGGAAACCGAGACCCACAGAGGCTAAATGACTTGTCTAAGTTGACATGGGTAGCCAGTAGGTAAAGCCCAAGGGATGTAAACACAAGTCTTTTGACCCCATACTCAATGTTCTTTCCATATTACCAACTACCTCACTACTGTGGACACAGTCAGACCCCTCCTACCAATCCTTATCATCAAAAAATGAAGCTTTTTGTGGGAAGTGATATTTCTGCACTCTTCCCCCAGGACGCTACTAATTAAGTTTACCACTGAACACTCAAGTCTCTTCATCATTGGATTTAGTGTCAAAAGACCAGGGTTAAAATCCTGCCTCTCATTCACTCCCTGTGTGACCTTAGGCAAGTCACCTAATCTTCTTGGGTATTCATTTCCTCATCCATAAAATGAGGGAGTTGGACTGGAGGGCCTCCAAGGTCCCATTCAAAAATACAGCTAATTCTATGATCCTCTGAACCTTTCTGGAATTCATCTTCCTGGCACATGGTAGGTGTTTAACAAAAATGCTTGTTGATCGCTTGATTTATCAGTAAAATGAGGGAGTTGAACTATATCAGAGATTCTTAAACTATGATCCATAGACCTCTTGACAGATTTGAGAAGGTTCATAAATTAGACAGGGGAAAGTATTTAATTTATGCATTTAAAAACATGATTCTGAGGAATCCACAGATTTCCCCAGACTGCTAATGGGTCCATGATACAAAATAGGTTAAGAACTCCTTACCTAGATAGACTCTAAGGCCCCTTCCATCTCTAAATCTATGTTCCATGTTCATGGATTAGAGAATTCTACCTCACTGTTGTGAGGCCAAGAATGACACAGATTTGAAAACCCTGACTGCTGAATTAATAGTTATGTAATGTCCAAAAAGAGGGAGATAGTAGACCCCTCAGTTCTTTTTCATGGTCAGACCATATGTCTAGTATTCCTGTTCTATTCTGGGTGCCACATTTCAGGAGCTACACTGGAAAAATGGAACATCATAATTATAGCTTACATTTTTATTGTTATTAGAGGTTTACAAAGTTCTTTCTAATGACAGATTCATGAGGTAGGTAGTGACAGAATTACTATTCCTGTTTCCTGATGGGAAAACCAAAGTGATTTCCCCAAGGGAGCACAGCTGGTGAGCTTCTGCATCATAATTTGAACCCAATCAAATGGGATATATGTAAAATGCTTAGTACAGTGCCTGGCACATAGTAAGTACTTTATTATAAAGTGCTTGTTCCCTTCCCTCCTTCCTGGGTACAAGTCCAGAGCTATTTCTACCACATGATCCTGAAATTGTCCATAACAGGATAATGAAGCCCCTAGAAATTATGCCCTATGAGGAATAGTTAAAGGCACCAGAGATGCTTAACACAGAAAAGAGAATATTTAAGGAAGACATGAAGTATTCTTCAACTATCACAGGGAAGAAGAATTAGATTTACTCTGTAAATCTCCAGAGGGCAGAACCAGAACCAATAAGTAGAAGTTCCAGGAAATTTATTTCAGCTCAATATAAAAGAAGGCATTTCTAATAATTGCATTGCTTGAAAATGGAATGAGTTGTCTCATTCAGTAGTGAACTCCCATTACTGAAAGAGTTCAAGCAGTCGCTCAATCAATAAACATTTATTAAGTACCTACTATGTGTTAGGCAGTGTGCTAACTGCTGGGGATACAAAAACAGGCAAAAAACAGTCCCTGCTCTAGAGAAGTTCACCGACTAATCGGGGAGACAACATACAAATAACTATGTACAATCAAGCTATATACAGGATAATTTGAATCAGTCAGCTTTGGAAGGAGGACACTAGAATTAAGGGGGATCAGGAAAGGCTTCCTAACAGAGGCTGACTAGCCACCTGTAAAGGGTAAGGCAAAGAAGATTCCTGCTCTGGGGAGGAGATCAAACTTGATGTCCTCTGGGACCTCTTCCAATTCTAATCTTGGATTTCCTTCTCTTGGAGTATGTTATCTGACGGGTGATGCTTGGTAGACTTAAAAAGACAGAGCTTGTAATCCATAGGCACTATGGCACAGGTGACAGAGAGAACTGGAAGGAATATCTGGGTTCAAATCTCACCTCTGAACTTACTAGATATGAGACGATGGGCAAGTCATTGAACATTGACTCCTCATCTGCCAAATAGAACGGAAAAAAATACCTGCAGAAACTACTTCACAGGGTTGTCATGAGGCTCCCATGAGATAATGTGTATAAAATGTTTTGCCAGCTTTAAAGTGACAGTTATTAGTATATTCATCTTTGGAAGTTTAGTTTTCAGGGGGTGACACCTGCCTGAGCATCTCACTCCCCGTTTACACCAGATTCATCATTATTATAATCTCAGCAGAGAAGGGAAAGTCTGACTAGATCTGAAACTTGATGCAATATGGCCATCCCACATGCCTGGAATCCACTGCCTTTTGACATCCATCTCATAGAGATCCTCTCTTCCTGTAAATTACAACTCAGGCAGCACCTTCTGCATGAAGCCTTTTCTGATCCCCCCAACTCCAAGTGTGGTCCCTTCCAAACTACTTTGTATTCAACTGTTGTTGTGGTGGTGTTGTTGTTGCTGTTCTCTGAATGATTCAACAAGAGCTATGGGCATTCTGACCTGTGCCACACCTGTGAGTTTCCTATATCTGTGTTGTACAAAGCTCAGTGAGTTGGTAGAGGGTCGCTATCACGGGAGAGCATAAGGGGAGCCCAGCCCTGGGAGAACGGCAGAATGAACAGAAAGGTTAAGCTGCCTGTGTCTCCAACAATGGTTTAATTAGAAAGTGTTTCTGTTTGCTAAACAAACATTGATGCATTATTAAATGGATGGATCTGCTTGAATAGAAAGGAAACTGACTATATTGCAGAGAGAAGAGTGTTTTAAATCACTTGGAGTGTCCAAACCGGTTGAGTAAAATAGAGTTCTATCTAACAGCAACCTAAGTCATCAAGTCAACTATAATTTTCACTAAATTCTTTATGAAAAATATCCCATTGTGCTCTGCTAGGGAGTAAGGTGCCCAGAAAGTCTAATGGTTTGCCATATCAGGACCATTTTTGTCTTCTACCCATATCAGAGTCAGATGTTTCTGATGGGAATAAAAGAGAAGCATGCCTATGATAAGGGAGAGACAAAAATGTTCAGCCAAAACTAACTCATAAGAGGACAGCATGTAACTTTCAATCCATCTGAAATCCAATCACCACCTTCCAACTTGTTGGCATTTCGCCAAATAAAAGAGATAGAAGTCACCTATTGATACCACCTTTTTCAGTCAGGACACCAGGAAGAACCTAGGTATAGCCACCATGCCAAGTTTCCAACAGACACCTAAAATTTGATTTTCTATTTAAAGCCTACAAAGGAATGGCCTGATTTTTTTACCCCACAGAAAAGGTATGAGAAAGATCTTCCCATTTTTATTTTCTCCCATGCTCATTGCTACCTCCCTGCCTTTGCTCATGCTATTTCTCCACCAATAATACCTGTCTATCTTCTATTCAACCTTTAATGACCATTCAGGTCCCACTTCCTCTCTGACACCTCTCTCCACTATTCCAGCCTGCTTTTTCTAAACTCCTACTCTTCAGTCTGTACCAAGCCACTTAGCCCTTAACTGTACACTGTCTTTGCTGTTACCCGAATGTTTTATGTGTTTGAGCCTTGAGTCAATTAAACAGATTATGATCTTCTTGAGGACAGACTCTAGGTCTTCCACTTTCTTGTATCTTCTAGGCACTTGACAGTGTGACAGAATAGAAAAAATAAACAAACATTTGGCTGAATTCCCAGCTGGATTGAAGTCCCAGATCTTCCAGTTATCAGATACTTTACTTTGAGCAAGTCATTTAACCTCTGGCCTCTGCTTCCTCATTTGTAAGATGGAAATAAAAATATTTTCACCATTTGCCTTCAAGGATACTATAAATTAAGTGCTCCATAAACTAAAAAGTATCATATAAATGGGAACTAGAATGACCACTATTCAACAGGTAATGATTAATTTCTTTTCTAATCAAATTCATCCATTCTGGGAAGTATATCTACATTGATTGTCCCTGTACCTACAAATTCTAAGTGAAGAAAGCAAAGGCCAGTGGAAAGAATTATGACATTTAAAGATGTTTTCCCTTTGATAACAGAAGTTAATTAGGAAGATTTTCACTAAATTAAAAAGTAGTAGAGGTAGCATATGAGGGAAGGTTTGGCACAGGCAAGAATGTGGGCCAAAGTTTCTGGTTCCAATCTCCTCCTCCTATCATACTAAGTCAAGATCCAAGGTAATTTGCATGGCTTCGATGCTAGAAGCCAGGAATAAGATGCGAGATAAAAGGAATTTTCTCTCTCTAAATCAAACAGCAGAAAGACCTGAAGGAATTACAGCAGGGAAGGAACAAAGCAGTTCAAAACAGACTTATCTCCAGATGTTGTTAGTCACCTAGCTACAGTTGTGGGTCTGACTCACAAAAGAGTTGGATTATCTTTGAGACTATGAACTAGAAGCATAAAAAGAAGTGGGATCATTCCTAAGAAGAAAAAGGGAAACTGAAATTCAATGGAGAACCAACAGATGGCAGAAACTCACACAAGAACCAGCAGATGGCAGCATAGTGGAGAAAATAGTCCTGCAATGACACCAGTACCTTGAAGTTCAGCAAAGACAACCCAGTAAACGAACAAATCACTAGACCAGTTGCTGACACCAATAGCTCCATAGAGACGCAGCAAGTAGCAGCTTCAGAGACAGAAAACAATTATAGCTAAGATATGACCCTACAACCAAGAGTTGCTCTGGCTATGCATATTTCCTCTATACTACGTGTTTCTTATAGGCACTCCCTCTTTCACTAGTATCATAAGACTTTTTAGGAGAATATGCCTCTTCACAAATGATGGTATTTTCCTTGTTAATTATCTTTCTGTACTATTATTTAATGTCTTTTGCTTTGAATTAATGTATTATCTGGTTTGAGAAACAAAGGATGGAAGGAAGGAAGGAAGGAAGGAAGGAAGGAAGGAAGGAAGGAAGGAAGGAAGGAAGGAAGGAAGGAAGGAAGGAAAGAAGGAAGGGAGGGAGGGAGGGAGGAAGGAATGAAAGAAGGAAGAAAGAGAAAAGAAGGAAGAGAAAGGAAGGAAGGAAGAGCAAAAAAGAAAGAGGAAAAGAGAAAAGAAGACAGGAAAATAAAAGGAGAGCAAGAGAGAGAGAGAGAGAGAGAGAGAGAGAGAGAGAGAAAGGAGAGGAGAGGAGAGGAGGAGAGAGAGAGATGGAGGGAGGGAAAAAAGGAGGAAACATCAGTGGAGGCTCATAAGCTGTGGTTTCAAATAGATAGAGACCCAAGCATGCCTTGAATCTGGTTATAACATTTGAAGGACTACAGCAGATTTTCAGAAGTAATGCTGTGCATATGTAGAGCAGTTATGTAATCATGTTTGCTAGGTAGCAATAATATCTACAATCCTCAATCTAAATAATTCTAAAACTCTCTATACCAAAGGTTCTTAACATTCTTGTGTCTTGAACCCTTTGGTAGTCTGCTGAAGCCTATGGACTCTTTCACAGAATAATGCTTTATAAATGCACAAAATAAAATACATATGATCACAAAGGAAATCAATTTTATTGCAATATAAGTATCCAAAAATATTTAACTGAGTTATTGGACTTATAGGTTAAAGATTCCTGAATACATTCTGAATGATATATCCTGACCAAAGAAATTTACTGTCTCCACTGCTCTCAACTCCTGGCTTTTTGTCGCTATTTTTCCATGCCCCTTCCTCTTTCAATTATCAGACAACATATCAGGCAGAGTAAAATGGGAAGAAGGAATGAGGTAGTAGCGTTGTTTTTTTTAACATAAATTCACATGAAACACATTTACAACCTGCTATCATGTTGATAATGGATGGCTCATGGATCCAAAATTGGTAAAAATCCAAATTCTACCCACTGTGTGGTTCTAAAAAGTATAGACTTTGTATACTTTTCTATAGCATCAACAACTTTAATAAATCAAATTCAAAGAGCATTTATTTTTTTAGGAGTCCCAAATGTTAGAACATGTACAATTTTATTGATTTACATGCTTTCCTTGGGAATATCAATTGAGAAAAATTTAAATAAGGAATTTGAATGGTAGAATGAAAAACACTTAACAGATTACTTGCCTAAATCTAATGCTCTCTTACCTCCATACCCATAACTAAACTCTCTCTCTCTCTCTCTCTCTCTCTCTCTCTCTCTCTCTCTCTCTCTCTCTCTCTCTCTCTCTCTGTCTCTGTGTGTGTGTGTGTGTGTCTTACCATGATTTTGCACAGACTCTGTCCTTTACACTACCTCCTCATTCCTGCCTTTTACAATCCTTATCTCCCTTCAAAGTTCAATTCAGGTGCCATCTCCTATGTGAAACTTTTATCTGATTTCCCTGGTCATGCATATTTTTTCCCTTCTCAAATTATCTTGTATTTAAGGAAATAGCATAATATCTTTCACACGGTAGATTCTTAAATGTTTTGAATTGAATTTATGAAGCACTCCTTTACTTTATTTACGTAGGATTCATCCTATCCTTCTAAAGGAAGGATTGGAGTTGGGTTACAAGATTAAGCAGAATACAAAATAGGGCAATTAGGGATAAAAACAGAAGGAGCATCTAAAGGGAACAGAAAGATAATAGATGTGACCGATCTCCTAAAATGAACTGATTGCTAGAACTGTGCACTGAATTTAGCTAGAGTTTCCTGACAGCTAAGACAAAAAAGGAAAGCATTAGGTTATGGATTTTTCATTTTATGGCAAAAAAGTGGAAAAAAAATCTGTCTGTGGAAGCAAACTTTTTCTTGGAACTAAAAACTTTCACAGGAATTCATCATTTAAGTGTTTGTATGAGGGTCATTGGGTAACAGGGTCTACTATGCCTACATCTATCATTTCTCAAAACGCAAAGAAAGACCATCCAAAAAGATAATTGCATATGATTTGGGGAAAACTTTGCTGAAAATTTTAGAGCCAGGCCTGAGAAAACAAATGTAACCTTTACACATGCTGAAGGAAGTGGATATAAACTTTTCCATACAGATTACAATTTTGCTCCAGTTGTGTTGTTTCTGTCTCTTCCTCTCTCTCTCTCTGTCTCTGTCTCTGACTCTCTCTCTCACTGTCTCTCTCTCTATCTCTCTTTCTGTCTCTATCTCTGTATCTTTCTCTCTGTCTCTCCACACACTCCTCCCTCTTCCTGTATCTCTGTCTCTCTGTCTCTCTTGTCTCTCTCTCTCTCTCTGTCTCTCTCTCTCTCTCTGTTTCTCCACACACTTCTCTCTATTCCTCTGTCTCTCTGTCTTTGTATCCGTCTCTTTGTCTTTGTATCTGTCTCTATGTCTCTGTCTGTCTGTCTCCATCTCTTTCTTTATCTCTCCACACACTCCTCCCTCTTCCTCTATCATTTTTTTCTCTGTCTCTCTGTCTCTCCACACATTCCTCCCTCTTCCTATATCTGTCTTTGTTTCTGTCTCTGTCTCTCTGGCTCTGTCTCTCTCTGGCTCTTTCTCTCTGTCTGTATCTGTCTGTCTGTCTCTCCACACACTCCTCCCTCTTCCTGTATCTCTCTCTGTCTTTGTCTCTGTCTCTCTCTCTCTGTCTGTCTCTCTGTTTCTGTCTCTGTCTCTTCACACACTCCTCCTTCTTCTATCTCTCTCTTTCTCACTCTCTCTCTCTCTTCCTCTCTCCCTCTGTCTCTCTCTTGCTCCAAACTCCTCCTTTTTCCTCTCCATCTCTGTCTCTTTCTCTCTCTGTCTCTTTCTGTCTCTCCACAAACTCCTCCCTCTTCCTGTCTCTCTCTGTCTTTGTCTCTGTGTCTCTGTCTCTGTCTCTCTCTTCTTGTCTGTCTGTCTGTCTGTCTCTCTCTCTCTCCACACACACTCCTATCTCTCTCTGTCTCTCTCTGTCTCCACACTCTTCCCTTTTCCTCTCTCTCCTCCCTTTCCATATATATATATATATATATATATATATATATATATATACATATATATATATATATACACACACACACACATACATACACATCTATTTTTGTTGTTCAGTTGTGTCTAACTCTACGTGATCCCTTGGACTTTGTCCATGGGATTTTCTTGTCAATGATACCAAAGTGATTTGCCATTTCCTTCTCCAGTGTGTTCCCATTTTACAGACGAAGAACTGAGATAAATAGGGGTTAAGTGACTTGCCCAGGGTCACACAGCCAGTAAGTGTCTGAGGCCACGTTTGAACTCAGATCTCCCTGACTGTAAGCCCAGTGCTCTATCCAGTGCACCCCCAATAGTCCTTTTGTTGGTAAATATAAGTGAGAAATATTCCTGTTAGCTTTTCAATTCCCCTAGGGCCACCTTACACCTGGGCAGAGAAGGGAATAATTATCTTTAAGGCAAATCAGGTAAGACCTACCTCCTTACAGAGTGTATCATTTACTCATTCATGATTGGATTCGAGAATTCCAGTACCAAGGGCACCTGAAGGGTACATAACTGGCATCTTTCCACATAAAAAAGAGAGACCAGTGTTCTTCACACTAAAGAGTTCCAATCTTATATTTCAACATCATCAAAATTTAACATCTGTTTATCTCGCTCAACTACATTATTCATTCTGCTTAAAGAAAAAACATACCACCTTTCAAATCTGCAACAATAAAAGAATGACTACAGCTGTAACTTAACCTGACAAGCTTCCTTCTTCCATGTCATTAAGCTCAATCTTTCTTTCCTGCATTCTCTTGCAAAGATCACCACTATTCCATGGTTAGCTAGTCCTCCATGATAGTTCATTTAATGTCTTTCTTGATGTGTATTTGTTTTATCAACATTTACAATCTTCCTAAATGACCTATGAAAGGGGAAATATTTTAATCATTCACTTTAAGAGAATGATGTGTATAATGTGTGTGTGTGTGTGATCTAAGGATCACAGAGGTAAACTAACTCGCCCAAGAATGGTGTTGGGAAGAGAATCTATGACTCTTTATCCCCAGGATTGTGTTACAGAGACATAAAACAAGGTGAAGGTAGGCAGGCAAATGGATGGATGTCTGGATAGATAGATAGATAGATAGATAGATAGACAGATAGATAGATAGATAGATAGACAGACAGATAGATAGATAATAGATTTTAAAGGTTTCATATATAATGTATGTATATATATGTATATATATGTAAATTTTGGTGTCATGAAGACAACTTTGTTATATGAAAACATCCTGGGTTTTCCTTACCCTCTACACTGTTTGGTTTGAAAGATGGAAATAGAGCTAAGTACAAAGGAGAGGAAAATGATCATACAATCACAAATATAGAGAGATGTAAGGATGGAGATCCACCCCTACCCCAATTGATCATGAAACACCTATACATCTCTATTGAAGCAATCAATGGTAAACTAGGTATGGTTGGAGGTTATCTAATCCAACCTGTTCATTTTATGAGGAAAACTGAGTTCCAATGGCTTTAAGTGACTTTTCCTTATGTTTTTGTCATTTTTTTTTCAGTTGTGACCCCATTTATGGTTTTCTTAGCAAAGACAGTGGGGAGTGGTTTACCATCTCCTTCTCCAGCTCATTTTACAGATGAGGAAACTGAAACACATAGAATTAAGTGACTTGGCCAGGGTCACAGAGCTAGGAAGTATCTGAGGCCGAGTTTGAACTCAGGAAGGTGAATCTTCCTTACTCCAGGCTCCAGGCACTCTATCCACTGAGCCACCTAGCTGCCTCAGAGTAGCAGACTCACAATACCAACTCAGGTTACATTCTTTCCATTTGACCATTTTGCCTTTAGAATTAGAGGATATTGAAGGAAGGTGTGTGTGTATGTTTAGTGTGTATAGATAGTATATATACTATCTATATTATATACTATAGTGTGTGTATGTAGGTATATATGTATATGTGTGTAGAGATAGCGCATGTGTATTTGATATTGATGTATATGTGTGTATAGAGTGTGTATATATGTAGGCATATATGTGTATGTGTGTAGAGATAGTGCAAGTATATTTGGATATCTATATGTGTGTGTGTATAGTGTGTGAGTGTGTGTATGTGTATGGCGGATAATATAAAGTTCACAAGTAGTCTCTCACAAGCTCAGTTTTCTCATTTGCAAAATGTTGAAGTTAGACCAGCTAATCTCTAAGGATCTGTTTCTAGTCCTAAAGTTATATTTTTATTAGTCTGTGCTGTGTCAGATAGTGGATTCTACTTCCAGCCTTGCCACTAGTTAGTTACATGAACTTGGGCTAGACAACCATTCTCTCTGTTAACTTAGTTTTCTTAAATGTCAAGTGGGGATCATAATGTCTACCCCACCTACCTCACAGCTTCACAAACAAAACAGCGATTAAAGCAAATTGAAAAGTAAAAGTACCATAGAAATCTGAGACACTGTTAGCTATACTTATGATAGACATGTACAAATACACACATACTCTTAAACATAGGGCGTTAGCAGAATATGGACATATAGGTGTATGAAGTGTTGTAGGGGTCGGCAAACTATGGTCCAAGGATTAAATCCTGTATGTTTTTCTATAGCACATCAGTCAAGAATGATTTTTACATTTTAAAATAAAGTTTTATTGTATTTTAAAATGTAAAAACCATTATTAGTTCACAGGCTATATAAAAACAGTGGGCAGACCAGACTGGGTCCTTGGGTCATAGTTTGCTAATCCCTAGACTGGTAGATGGCTGGCTTGTGGAAAGGATAATGGATTCTCCTTCACAAAAGTTCACAGATGTATCACAGAGTAAAAGGTTAGACAAAAATTCTCTGGCTATTGCTTATTACATCATAAAGACACATAATATATCATATTATAATATAATAGCGTAGCATATAATGTAATATATAATGTAATGTCATATAATATATGTGATATGATATAATAGTTATAATATATTGTATCATATATCATATATTGTATCATATTATATTATATCATATCATATCATATCATATCATATTATACATCATGTTCTGAGTAAAGGGTTAAACTGGATAATTTCTTATTTGCTTCCAAAGTTATAATACCGTGATTCTTTCTGAACTTTGAAAAGTGGGCCACAATTTCTAGAATGCAAACTCCTTGGCTTTGTTAAGCCTGACTTCTATACAGTGGAGCCTTGTGGGTAAAGAAGAATATTAATTGAAGGCGATGGCTTGACACATCGGAGTCGTCCACAAGCGTAGACCCCGCTTAGCAGTGCTGACAGTTAGAGCGCCAGCGTTTTCAACGGTTACCCTTAGTGAAGCTTTTGTTTGAAGACTCATATGGATGTGATAAAAAGGGAACAAAGGAAAAAGAACCAATTCTGGATCCTTTGACCTTCAGAGTCTCCTTTAACATATTGAGTTTAGTGAGACAGGACACAGCTGGGTTACAAAAGTCAATCTGGGACTGGGAACAGAGCCCATGTTTAAGGGTCCCATCCTTACTCTGGAGCTCTGAGGACAGTGGTAGAGAGCTGATAAAGTCAAGAGAAAACCATTTGAGCAAGCCAAGACTACTCACACTCACCCACAATTAACTCTTCACTCAGTGCTGCCTCCTTGGGTCATGATTGTTGGGCTTAGTAGATTAAACATCCCCTTCCTCTTCTTTCTCCTCCCCTCCCCCATGCCACTTGCCCAGTGAGATCCTCCATTAATTAAAATAAGGTGCCAATATACTCACAAAATTAGCAGTTTCTATGCATCCCTTAAATGTGAGCATTTCAAAGAAAATTAAAGTTGGTCATTCCCTGGTTATTTATATTCTTTACCACCCACCTACCTTTCGGGCAATCTGTTCCCAGCTGGGTCCAGCCCTCGTTTTCCTACATTCATCCTCCCCTCTCTCTCTTTCTTTCTTTCTTTAAAAAACTGTGTATATTTCTTGTCGTTGTTTTCTGCTAAATCACATCAGGTGTCCCAACACACAACCCCCCCCCCCCCCCCTTGGTAAACTTAATAAGCCGTCAGCTGTGACACAACTAATTGGGGGTTTACTTGGACCCTGAGCGCATGAATAAAATGTAATGGCAGAGGGAGGCAGGAGGAGGAGAAGAGAAAGAAAAGGGGGGAGGTGGAAGAAGGGAAAGAAATATAGAGAATCTGTAAACATGCCTCGTGACTAGCCAGCCATCCTGCGAGGTCCCCGGACTCCCTGAAGTCAGAGTTCTAGCACCATGAAATGACACATTCAGGCTCTAGCCTCAGCCTAAGCCTCTAAGAAAGAGCACCGCTATGAAATCTCTCGCGGATGAATTATTATGTTGGGGTACTGCTGAGGAAACCCTTTCCTTAGAATGATAAGCAAGGAGTGGGAATGGGACAGCATTTCCGAGGGAATAATATCTCACTGATACCTTAGAAGGTTTCCGTGATAACCTCCTACCCCCTACTTGTACCGCCATCATTATCGACCTCGCATGGGGCAGGAGAGAAAAAGACTAATTCTGAACAGAGGGGATGGTAATGTCTACCTCATTCCGTCTAGTCTCAAGAAATTCAAAGAGCTGAGCCAGGGATATTTGTGTTAATGGGGGATTATCCAATGAGAGCCCGGTTTTCACAATCATTAGCCTTGCCTAATGCATTACCCCCATGGACTTTGGAGTAGTCACAGGTATTCTGTGACTATTTCCGGGCCACTTACTGTGGGGCAAAGGGGCGCCTTTTTGGTTGACTGCTGAGCGTACTGAGTGCGAATGAGGATTAGGCTCTCCTTGGCCATTCCTCCCTTATGTTTGCAAAATAAAAAATTCATAAACACACATATATCTTTATATCTTTATCTGTCTGTCTATCTACATACATATATGTGTGTATGTGTCCAAACCAAATATATTTGGTTCATAGACCCAAATAAAGTTCATCTGATCCCCTCATTTGACACATAAGGAAAAGGAGGTCCAAGAGGGGTTGAGATTTGCCCGAGGCAACACAACAAGCTATTGGAAGAGGTAGAGGTGAGTTCAGTGTTCTTTTCACTATGTCTCTTACATCATCATCATCACCATCATCACCATCATCATCATCACCATAGGTATTATTTCTATAGCACTTTACAAACATTATCTCATTTGATCCTCATAACAACTGTGGGAAATAGGAGCTCTTATTATTCCCATCTTACAGATGAGGAAACTGACAGAGGTTAAGTGACTTGCCCAGGGTTATGCAACTAATAATATCTGAGTCTCAATTTGAACTCAGGTTTTCCTGCCTCTAGGCCCAGAGCTCTGTACACTATACCACTTAGCTGCCATACATACACAAAGAAAGGGGGATATATATATATGTATATATACATATATATGTACATATAATCCTATATCTTATACACACACACACACATATATATATATATATATATATATAAGTGAAATATGCACCTACATTTAACTTGAAACTATGGCTTGGGGAGAGGAAAAATTGTTAATTAACAGCAATAACAGCCAATGTCTCTGTAGCACTTTAATGTCTCTAAAGCACTTCACATATATTGTCTTACTTGACCTTCACAACAACCCTCTAAAGTGTTATTTTTATGGACAAGTAAACTGAGGACAGAGTTCAAGTGACTTTCCCAAGATGACACAGTTGGTAAGTGACTGGGGCAGACTTGGGTCATTCTCTTTCCAAGTCCAGCATTCTCTCTGTTTTAACACCCTTCCATTTAGGGCAGCTAGGTGGTAGTGGATAGAGCACCAAGCCTGAAGTCAGGAAGATCTGAGTTCAAATTGAGACCCAGATATTTACTAGCTGTTTGACCCTGGGCAAGTCACTTAACTGCCATCTGCCTCAGTTTCCTCAACTGTAAAATGAGCTGGAGAAGGAAATGGCAAAACCCTCCAGTATTGTGGCCAAGAAAACCCCAAATGGCATCACAGAGAGTGGGACATAACTCAACAATAAAGACTTCCTTTTTTGCTAAAGGAAGGACCCAAGTAGCACATAGCTCTGAGCCTGGAGTCAAGAAGACCCAAGTTCAAATTTTGCCCCAAATACTAGTATATGACTCAGGACAAGGTATTTAACCTCTGTGTTCCTCAGTTTCCTCAACTGTAAAATGAAGCTATCTCCCAGTTGTTTCCAGGATCAAATGAGATATTTGTAAAGCATTTAGCATACTACCTCATACTGTACCACTAAGAATAATTAAACAATAAAATATTGTGCTTTCTGGTTTATAAAGTACTTCCCACATAATACCCCTAAGAGGTAGGTAGGGCAGAGATTATTATCTCCACTTCACAAATATGAAAACAGAGTCTCACAGAGGTGATTTTCCAAGGTCATGTGTCTAGTCCATTGTACGGCCTACTCTGGGGCCTAGATCATCTGGTCTAAATTCAGTAGTTTCTCTGTTCTACCCTCCTGACCTTCCAAATACCTTGAGGTTCTCTTATGTATGCTGTTGTTCAGTCATGTCCAATTCTTTGGGATACCATTTACCATATCACACCAATACTGTTCATACGGCTTATTTGCAAAGATACTAGAGTGGCTTGCCATTTCCTTCTCCAGTGGATTTAGGCAAACAGAAGTTAAATGACTTATCCAGGGTCACACAGCTAGTATCTGAGTCTGGATTTGAACTCAGGTCTTCCTGACTCTGGGGCGAGTGTTCTATCCACTGGGCTACCTCGCTGCTAATGCATTTATCATGTTCTAAATGCAATACGGTCATTTGTTTAGAGAGGTAAGTGTGGCAGCATAGTGTTTAGAGGAGAGAAAGACCACCTAGCCAGGGAGACTAGGAAGGACTTCACAGAAGATGTGCAGCTTGATCTAGGCCCTAAAGGATATGTGGCAGTTGACCATAGGCCATCACAAAGTAGCAGAAAGAACCATGGAATTTGGATTCAGAAAACCTGGGCATTAATTTTGGCTTTGCTGCCTGTTAGCTGTGTGACCTTAGGTAACATCTCCTTTCCCTGGGGTCTCAATTCCCTTCCCTATAGAATGAAGTGATAGAAATAAATGAACTCAAAGGACCTTTACATCTCTAACACTGGGAACCCCTATTCTTGGTGTTGGATGCTGGGATATGGAATGAACAAAGGCAGAGAAACAGAAATGCCTAAGGTATGTTCAGGGGACAATAAATAATGCAGCCTGGTTGAAACAGAGGGTGTGTAATGATATATGGCACTTCAGAATAGTGGCTGCAAAGGAACACAGGGACCAGACTTGAGGACCTTGAATGCTAAATTAAGGAGTTTGGACTTAATTCTATTTTTATCTGAAATTCTAACTTCATTTATACAGTAGAAGTACTAAATACTATTTTTTCTTTTAACTGACATTTACATAACACTTTCAAGAGCTTTATATACAGTCTCTCATTTGAACATTACAACAAGCCTGTGACATAAGCATTACAGGTATCATTGTCTCTACAAATTAAGGGGATAAGGTTCAGAAATATGGAATAATTTGCTTGTGACCTCATGCCTAATAATTGTTAGAGGAAGGCTAAGAACCTAGGTCTCTTTGAATTCAGAGTCCAGCATCCAATTCACTATACCAGAAGTGCTTCTTGACCCTTGACAGCTTTTCCTTTCTACTCTTCATTTTGACCTAGAATACAAGTTATATCAAATGTTCCACCACCAATACCAACCACCAATCAACTAGCCTTGATGAGTAGAGCCATGAGAATAGCAGCAACTCCCACCCAGACCACTGGCTCCATTTCCAGCTCAGCCCCCAAAGTCATTATGCAGGGCAACAACACACTCCTGTGGAAACGTGACCTGGCAATGGCCTCTGATGGTTCTGAACCCCACACCAGCTCAGCAGCCACAGCTACTGAAAACCTAGAAAAGAAAGTTCTTGCTGCCAAAGTCTTTGGCACCATCAAATAGTCTGACTGATTTTATTAATAGAAATAATAGTAAAGAAGATATGTTCCCATTCACATTACAGCTACACCATAAGGATCACGGGGCTTTTCCATTTGACTTAACACTTAAACCTCGATATGTGTTGTCTTCCTCATTAGAATGCGAGCAGGAACTATGTTTCTTTGCTGTTTGTATCAGCAGCATTCTACACAGAGTAAATGCTTAATAAATGCTTTTCCTTCATTTATTCATTCATCTATTGCTAAAAGCAGCCACAATAACAATAATGCCTCACATTCCTCTAGCATCTTATGGGGTAAAAAAACACTATCTTCCCAACAAGGTGAGGAGAACACCTCTTAGTGATCCCATTTCATAGATGAAGAAACTTAGAGAGCAAACAAGCCACTTGATCAGCTCCCCACAGCTAAGAATTAGTAAAGCCTGTATGTGAACCGAAATCTCCAGTGGAACTCCAGATCTAATGCTCTTGTTATTACATCATAAATGCTAAGAAACCCTCTTATTGTTTCTGTTCATTCTGGTTCTGTCAGCCTCCCATTCCTATTCCCTCCCTCCCTCCCTCTTCTTTCAAATCCTCCAAGAAAAGAGCACTATATCAGTAATACCTAGGGTTAGATTACATTTATTGCGATGCCAATAAATCAACACCTGCAGTTTAAAGGCTGGAGGAGATATAGCAAAGGAAATGAGTTTAAGAAACATATGGGGCTCCTATTAAAGACAGAGAAATCACAGTCATGGAGACAGAGACAGATGCTAAAACTCCAAGTATGAAAAACATACTCCAAGAGTTGGGGGCAAGGCTTTGGCTCGCTCTGCAATTCCGTGTGTGACTGTTCCCTATCTATCTTATTCCCCATCTCCATCATATTCAGACTGAACCCCATACCTTTCACTCTTTGCATCTCCTGGCTTTAAGAGGAACTCAAGATATACCCTGAGTTGAGTAGAAAGTTCTGTTGGGCTTGCTATTGGATGGTGATGGACCATGCCATATTAGATGAATTAGGGAAGTGAGGTCATTTTAGCTAATAGAAAATAAGACTCAGAAGAGCCATAATAGCTCCCTTCATATGTGTGAAGAGTTGTTATATGAAAGAGAGATGTTTGCTGCTAAGCCCAAGGGGGAAGAACTCGGGGCAATGGGTTTAAGTTTTGTAATGTCAGATTTCAGATCCATACAAAGAAAAATTCTCTAAAGATGATGATGATGGTGATGATGACTTCGAATTTATATTTTTATCAGTAAGGAACTCCTGGTGTGGGACCTCCTTCCACTGATGGAGATCACCAGCTTCTCTTGAATTTATAGAATAGAAAGTTATTTTGTAGTATAGAGAGGTTAAATGACTTAGCCAAAGTCATACAGCTTAAAAGGTGTCAGAGACCAGATTTGAATCCAAATGTGCTTGACTTCTCTATCCACTACTCTATGCTGTCTCCTCTAACAATTACAGTGGTCCAGAAATAGAACAAACTGCCCCAGTCAGGCAGTGATTTCTGCATCATTAAAAGGCTTCGGGTAGGGGCAAAGCCAAGATGGCGGCTGGAAAGCAGGGACTAGGGTGAGCTCCCCACCAAGTCCCTCCAAAAACCTATAAAAATGGCTCTGAACCAATTCTAGAACTGCAGAACCCACAAAATAGCATAGGGAAGCAGGGCTCCAGCCCAGGACAGCCTGGATGGTCTCTGGGTAAGGTCTATTGTGCACAGAGCTGGGAGCAGAAGGAAGCAGTGCTGAGTGGAGCAGAGCCCAGCATGGGCGGCATGGACCGACCAGACCAGGAGCCGGGTGGAGCGTGCCCTAGCACCCTGAATCAGCGGCAGTTACCAGACTTTTCAACCCACAAACACCAAGCACAACAGAGTAGGTTAGTGGGAGAAGCTGCTGTGGACTGGGATAGAGTTTGCGGTTCAGCCACCACCTCAGGGGCAGCAGAGGTGGGGCAGCTACAGAACTACAGCTGCAGTTGCTTCTGGCCCCAGGCCCACCTGGTGGGAGGAATTAAATGGCACAAGTGCAAAGTCTGCTGAAGATCTAAGTCCAGTCCAGGTTGGGGGTTCTTGGGAAAGGAGGAGTGCTGGTGTGGCAGAGCTGGCACATCCCCCCAGGCTTGGAACACAGAACTCTTTAGTCTACAAGCAGTCATACCCTGCTTGAGAAAAACTCAAGGGTCAAGTGAGTTGGCTGGGAACATGGCCAGGCAGTGAAAACGCACCCAGATTCAGT
>CM053624.1:211390144-211494034 GCA_028646595.1 Phalanger gymnotis
GGACAGGGTCAAGGGAGAAAATTCAATAAAGGGGGATAGGTTAGGAAGAAGCAAAATATAGTCTTTCACAACGTGAATGTGCATAATGATACACATGTGGCCCATGTTGAATTGCTTGACTTCTTAGGGAGGGTGGGTAGGAAGGGAAGAGGGGAGAGAATTTGGAACTCAAAGTTTTAAAAAATAGATGTTTAAAAACAAAAACAAAAAAGTTTTTGCATGCAACTAGAAAATAAGATACACAGGCAATGGGGCATAGAAATTTATCTTGCCCTGCAAGAAAGAAAGGGGAAAGGGGATGGGAGGGGAGTGGGGTGATAGAAGGGTGGGCTGACTGGGGAACAGGACAACCAGAATATATGCCATCTTGGAGTGGGGAGGGGAGGGTAGAAATGGGGAGAAAATTTGTAATTCAAACTCTTGTGAAAATCAACGCTGAAAACTAAATATATTAAATAATAATAATAATAAAGACTTCAGGTAAAAATGGGGGATATTCACTTGTAGACAAGGTTGATGATTTGAGTCAGGAGTTCACAGACTCATAGTTTTCCAGCTACAAGGGATCACTGAGTTCAATTCCGTCATTTTGTAGATGAGGAAAGGGGGGCCCAGAGAGGTTAAATAGCCTGCCCAGAGTCATACATCCAGTATGTCTAGCTTTATAGTCTAAGTCCAGGTTCAACCTCAGGCCTCAGACCACAAATTCAACACTGTATCCATGATAACATGTTGCCTCTTGAACTGAATAGACTATGGTTTGTCTCTTCTAACCTGAGAGTCTGTGATTTCAAGGATCCCCTACAAACAATCAGGCAAAAGCTTTCCAGAACACGTGAATGGTTCATATGTGCATGGCTGAAGCAATTCCCTCACCCAGCTCCTTTCATGGCCAAGTATGGTACGTGTAAGCCTATGGGGAGGAGTCTAGTCTGTGCTCGTGAAACAGAGCTCTTTATGGAAAAGTATTTTGTCCACGAAGGGATCAAAATACAGCTTTGCCCTCAGTTTTTCACAGTGTGCTACATGTTTTCATGGGGAAGTAGGCAAGAAAGCAATAAAGATAATCTGAGTGAAAGCCCCACTTAGTGAAATAAAATGGATGCAGGAAAAGAAAACTGAAGAATGACGTTGCCTCTTAGGCAGGTGAGCTTTGAACTGGCCTTAGAACAGCCTTTCCCATTCATCATCCTCCCAGCATAGAAGAGTAAAGTTTTCATCCATAAAAACAGAGGTAATGTCACCTATCCCCTATTGGCCAGCCTATCTTCCTTCTTATCATGGAACCATAGGATCATATACTTAAATCTGGAAAGGAACTTTGGAGGACATTGACTCTAACCCCTTCCTTTCACAGATGAGGAAGGTGATGATAAGAAAGGTTAAGCAATGGCCACATATCTAATAAGTGACTGAGACAGAATTTGAACCTAGGTCTTCCTAATCCCAGGTAAAGCCAGCTTTCTGCCCACTGTGCCATATATTGTCCAGTCTTCTTCCTTCCCTCCCTCCACCACAGAGATGTTGTGAGTATATGAAAGTACAGGAGGTAATAATAGAGTAAGAGATTAAGAGCTAAGAGGTCCTCAGAGGTCATATGATCTAGCCCCCTCATTTTACAGATCAGGAAACTAAGTACAGGACGGGTTAAATAACTTGTCCAAAGTCACACAGGTAGTTGGTAGAGGAAACAGTATTTTAACCCAAGTTTTCTGACTGTAAGTATCCCAAAGGAGCAGTTATAAGACATATCAGGGATACAGTGGGATGATGTTACTGCTGTTACGATCATAATCAAGGCAGGAAACCATCTCTGACACCAAGTTCAAAAAGTATTTCCTTTAAAACTGCCTACTTCATCCCAATTGGCCAAGTGGGAAATATAATGCAGCAAGGTAAATAAGTCTCCATTTAACCCTTGTCTTGATACTTTTAGAGGCTGAACAAGTCCCAAGTCAGCACATAAATTCTTGAATAGCTCCTGTAACATGTAATGGCCAGCACTGAGCAATGCTTAATCTGAACGACTTAATGTTTATTCTGGTAAATTGGGCCTGTTTTCCCCCCACAGGAACCAAGGCTCCCAGCTGGAGCTGGGTGCCAGTGGAAATCCAAATCCCAGTTTTGGCCTTGGAATCAACCTGATGCTCTCTCTTCCCTCCATCCCCCAATTGTCCTTCAGAGGAGGGTAAAAGGTATAGCTAGATTACCCTAAGCCTTTCTAAACTATTTTTTTTATCCATCTGGAGCAGACCCATGGGATTCAGGCCAACACCCCTGAGATGCTATCAAGTTTGTGTCAAGCTCAGGGACAAACAGAAAACAACCTAAGTTGTTTATAGAACCGTGCATCTAGGCTTCAAATCAGCCTAAGTCAGGTCTATGTGAACCAATCTTAAGATGTCTATTTCCCCTTCTACCCCATTCTATCCCATTCCCCACATTCTACCACCACATGCTCTGCACACCCATTCCCTAAGCAGCTTTGCACAGATATTGCTAACTGGCTGAGTGAAATAGCCAGCTAGGGGCTATGCTGTTGGTATTCAATTCTGCTCTGGGAAGCTTTGGAGCCATAAGGCTGATGGGGCAGTGGAGCAGAGCAGAGCTGGGTATATGTGTAATCATCTCACAGATAAGACCAGTTGGGAGCAATAAAAGTCACAGCTAGATTACAATCACCAAAGACAGCGGTCTAAGTATGAATGTATGTTTGCACTGATATCTTTGGTAACCATGAATCTCTCCCTGTGTCAATCTACCCTAAGTCTATGAGTCAAAAAATGAACACAAATATCAAGAGACCACCTTTCTCCAGCCCCTGCCACTAAGCACCTACCTACATTTATCAGTAGGCTAAATATTAGAAAAACAGAAATTCCAGTGGCCTTACATTTGGAATGGCTAGCAGGCTGGTGTACGATGTTGGGGGTGGAGGAAGGGGAAAGTTCTTTTCAATTAAAAGATAAGACAGAAACACTTCAAGGAATTGAACCTCATTTCTTGAATTATAGCACTAATTTACTCATTATACACAATTATTAAATGTACTTGTAATGATTAGATAGTCTTTCCTTTTAGTAAAGGAATAATAAAGTCTTTCCTGGTTTCATTCATTTTTCTATATAAACATAAGGAAGAGGAGAGAGACAGGGAAAAGGGGCTATGTAATTTAAGAGGGGAAAAACCCTGAGCTATCATTGTGAAAATAACCTGACATGACTAAAAGAAAATATACTGACCCTTCCAAAAAGATACTGTCCAAATATAGGCTAGGAAACAATTAGCAATCTGTAAATATGGCAGAAAGATGCTGAGGGGATCCTAGTAGGCCACAAGCTAAGTAAGAAATGTCTTTCTGTTTGTTAAAAGATAAATGTGAGAAATGTTTAAGTACAACAACTGAATAGTAATACTTCCAATAGGAGGTCAGACATATCATGTCTAATTCTAGTTTTCAGAGATTTTAGAGAAATGGGAAAACTTTGAGAACTTAACAGAAGGGTGTCACAAGCCTATTAAAGTAAACACAGTTCCCATGAGTTAGAAAAATAATTAGGATTCCATGTCACAAGGTCCAAAAAGATCCCAAGGAGACTGATGGACCGCATATTTGCAATTCTATCAACTGGCAAAAATTTAGGTTTTTGCCAGATATATATTCTACCTTTTCTACAATTTTCCAAACACTGAGAGTGAAATAATTTTTAAAATTATTTTTGTCCGTTTGACTACTATATAATTTTATCGATAATTTCACCTTGGTTTTCTCAAGTACCACTAATACAAGGAAAGCCTTTATAGTTGCTGATACTTCTTCTTGTTAAGCCAATATAGTAGCAATTATTATTGGTTAATTTTTTTCCACGTTTATCCAATTTTCAATGAAATTCCACTAGAATTTTAATAATAGTAATCATAATGATTATAAGCAACAGATTTTATATGATACTTTATAAGCTCATGTCATGTATTATCTAATTTAATGTTTGTTAGGGTTTTTGTTTTATTCAATAAATATATTTGAATCACCTATACTGTTCTGAGTCCTGTACTCAATGCTGATAAGATAAAGAAATAGGATCTAGGTGGTCCCCACCCTCATTGATTAGGCAGTCATCAGGAGGGTAGCAATGTACACAATCGGGTAAGGCTATGCAATAAGGGTACCAAGTGCTTCCTCCGCATTCTGTTTAATCTTTCTTACCATGCTGTGAGGTAGGCAGGACAAGGACAAGGATTATTTTCATTTTACAGATGAAGAAATTGAATCTCAAAAAGGTAAGGTCCATGAGATCAAACAGCTTTTAAGTTTGTAGCAGAATGCAAACTGTGATCATTCTGATTTGAAGTCCAGTTATTGTTGCAGTCAGGCAAGCTTGGAGCAATCCCACTAGATTCTATGTGAGCCTAGAGAAACTGGCACAAAGAAGAAAAACATGGCCAGGGTCCTCCTGCATCTCTAGTCACAGAAGTGTCAGTCAGCATCAGGCTGGTCAATACAGGGATAACAATGAAAAATGTCATTGGCTAGACTGAGGCTAGACAGCCAATGACACTGGGGAGATGGAAAGAGAAAGAATAGACTTCTTCTCCACCTCCTCCTACATTTTAAAGTGTCTTTTAACTTTTTCTGGGGTCATATTCATACAACATCCCTGCTATGTTCCAGGAATGTGGTGAAATGGAAAGAAACGCCGGAATAAAAAGATCAGGAGGCATGTACATATTCCAGTTCCAGCCTGATCTTTCATTAATTATGTGACCACCAGTTACCCATATAAGCTTTGGGCCTCAGTTTCTTCATTTGTAAAACTGGAATGTAATACCTGCTGCCATTACTTCCAGAACTATTGTAAGGAGGTAGTGAGCTCACATAGGTGGAATAAATGTTTTGGAAAATACAAAGTCAGATGTTTTTGTAATTACTGATAACAATAATAAATTATATCCCCTATAGTAAAGGAGGTGGGAGTGAACTTAGATGGCTTAGACAGGGAGCCCCAGCTCCCCTTTATCTTCTCATCAATTACTCAGTAAGCATTTATTAAGCACCTATTATGTGCTAAACTCTGGGGATATAAAAGTAAAAATAGTCCCTCCTCTCAGGGAATTCAAATCCTGATGAGAAAAAATAAAACCACACACATACATGTATGTATATACAGAATACATATAAAATTAATACAAGGTAGTTTTGGAAAGGAGAACATTAGCAGCTGGGCATGGGGATGGGGAGTCAGAAAGGAATCAAAGAAGCATTTATTAAGTGCCTAATAAAAATGCTTCAGAAATATTATCTCATTGGATCCTCACAACAAATCTGGAAGGTAGATATTATTATTATCATTATTACTGTTACTATTAGACCCATTGTATAGTTGAGGAAACTGAGGCAGACAGAGGTTAAGTGCCTTGGCCAGGGTTATACACTAGTATCTGAGGCAAGATTTGAACTCAGGTCTTCCTGCCTCCATGCACAGCATTCTAAGAGATGAGGAGAAAGAGGATTCTAGCAGGAAACAGCCAATGCAACAGCATGGAGATGGGAAATGGAGCATGTGAATAGGAAATTGGCAAATATAACTGGACCATAATGTCTATGAAAGGGCGTAATATATAAGATGATTAGAAAGGTAAGAAGGCTCTATGCTGTGAAGAAATTTAAATGCCTATCGAAGGAGTTTGGATTTGATCCTAGAGATAAAAGGGAGCCATTGGAGTGAAGGGAGAGTGTCTAATATGGTAGGGTTTGTACTTTAGGAAAATTACTTTGGCCGTTATGTGGAAGATAGATTGTTGGGGGAGGGGAGATTTGAGGCAGAGGGACCAAATGTCAGGTCTCTGCAACAGTCCAGATGAGAGGTGATAAGTCCTGAATCTAGGGTGATGGTTGTGTGAGTATAAAGAAAAGGATATTTGTTATTCAGCCTTCATTCTTGAAGAGGACCCATGATATCATGCGGGTGATGTCTTGACTTGCAAGTGAATTGGATTTAACTGAGGCAGAGCTGCAAAATGTCATCCACCTCACGCTCTCCTCCAGAGTCATGATGTTCTGGATATATGTGAAAGATCTTGTGGAGAAAGAAATGACAAGATTTGGCAACCAACTACATATGTGTTGTGAGTAAGAGTGGGGAATCGAGGGCAGCCCTGAGGTTGTGGACTTGGGAGAGTGAAAAAATGGTGGTATCCTTAACATGACCTGAGAAATTCACAAGATGGACGGGTGGATTTGGCGGAAAAGATGAGGAATGGTTTGGACAAATTGAACTTGAGATGTCAAGTCAGGTTCAAAATGTCTGACATGCCATCAGTGACGTGCGACTAGAACTCAAGAGAGACTTGGGCTGGATATATAGATCCAAGAGCCATTTGCATAGAGGTAATTGAACCTATAGGAAGTAATGATGTAATTAATGAAGAGAGTATAAAGAGAAAAGTAAAATATCTCCATGAGGGAGTCTTAAGATAGATGGATAGATAGATAGATACATAGATACATAGATACATAGATACATAGATAGATAGATAGATAGATAGATAGATAGATAGATAGATAGATAGATAGATGATAGATGGATAGATGTATACATATATGCATACATGTATATATGTATGTGTATGTGTATATTTGTGATGGGCATGACATGGGTGAAAATCTAGCAAAGGATTCTGAGAACGAATGGTCACATATGTAATACTCCTAGTACTAAGAAAGAAGTATCACAAAAACCTATAGAGGAAAGTGTATCCAGGAGGAGAGAACGATCAACAGTGCCAAATGCATCAAAGAAGTCAACAGGGATGAGTACTGAGAATGGACCATTGTATTTGGCAATTAGATGATTATTGGTGACTTTGGAGAGATCCCTTTGTAATTAAGTCAGAAACCATATTTCAGTGGGTTTAGCAAAGTAGGAGGAGCAATGGAAGTACTGAGTGCAGATGACTCAAGGAATTGGGCTGAGAAAAGGAGGAGAGAATAAGATGAGAGCTAGAATATAAGACAGAATATAGCGGAGCTTTTAAAAATGATTTTAAGTATGAATGTGTTTGGTAGCAGGGAAGGTATCAAGAGATAAAGATTAGAGAGGCCATAGGGGCAATGTGCTGGCAAAGACAGGTACATGATCAAGGATAGTGAGGAAAAAGGCCATCTCATTATGAACTAATCTGATTACTTTATGACTATTACTTAATGACTCATCACCATTACCTCAATAAACATGTAATAAACCCCTACTAGGCATAAGGCACTGTGCAGAAATGCAATGACAAAAAGGAAAGAAATGCTGCCCTCCAGGGGCTGGTGGAAGTGAGAAGGGGAATATAATAGTGTAAAGGAGGGGACAGGAGAGGGGAGAGAAGGAGAGGGGAGAGAAGGAGAGGGGAAGGGAGGGGAGGGGAGGGGAGGAGAGGGGAGGGGAGTATATAGTATATAGTAGAACTACAGTTCTCCTCAACCACTGGAGCTGACATAGAGGAAAGAACAAGTATGGATTTATCCGCACCCAAAAAGGGTAAGCCAGTATTCTATACCATCTCCTGCTCCATACTCAGGCTCACTCACTACCATTTCTATAGTACCTACCCCAAAGGAATTCAGAACACATTGATTCATTGTGACAATATCTTTGTGTACAGGCATTAGTTTATCCCTGGTACAGATGAAGAGAAAAAGCCTACCTGGTATTGAATCAGTAAAACCTAGGTTTCAACTACCTCTGACTCTGTTAGTGGTATGACCCTGGACATTTCCCTTAACTCCTGTGTGTTTAAAGCAACTTCCTAGGACTTATCTGCTAAATCATAGCAGGGTTATGTTCTATTGTGATAAAGAAAATTCCCCCATATTGCCATAATCACAGATCCTTTGATTATTCTAAGACAGATGAAAAAACTGAGGTACAGAAGGAGTCAGAGGCTACTTAAAGGCACAGAGGGTCAGTAATTGGAGCAGAGACCAGAAGCCAGCATGCCTCCTGACTCTGGCTTCTAGTTCTCTATCCACTTAGTTACACTGCCTCCTATATCTCATTAGGGACCCCAATCATCATGTCAAGTGACTCTGAATAGCCCAAAGGAGACAGTGACTTTTACCACCATAAAAAGAAACAATGCTCTTTCTGATTCACATGTGATCTGGGCAGATGAATGACTAAGCAGCTAGACTCTACCATATGACTTTTTTAAAAAAAGTGATCACAGTGCTAAGAAAGGCTTAAATCCTCATGCCAAGCAAGTATGGGTCTAAAATCATGAGCCAGGTGACATTTATGTTTTCTACCCTTCCATTTTGCTTCCCCGCTAAACACTACTTTGAATCACACAACCTTTTTTTA
Source organism: Phalanger gymnotis (assembly GCA_028646595.1). Lineage (NCBI taxonomy): Eukaryota > Metazoa > Chordata > Mammalia > Diprotodontia > Phalangeridae > Phalanger > Phalanger gymnotis. Next base: position 211,398,493 of record CM053624.1, read on the forward strand.
TTTTTTTTTTTAACAATTCTCATTATGCTGTGCAAACACTCAGCCTGGCCTACTACTGTCTTTATGATTGTTCCAATTGGACATGAAGGGGAAATTGATGTAAAGTACATACATAGAGATGGGAAATCTCCTCTGACTTGACTTTAGATAGAAGAAAGCATACGTGGAATTCTCATTCGTGTTTCCGTGAACGATTAACCTCTGAATTTGGACTGGTGAGGGTTCTCCATAACCACCCCAAACCAAGAACCACCACACTGCTGCTCTCTGGCTGTCTTCATGCCATATTGAAATCATCACATCCTTTCTTTTCGTCCCTCTTTTCATTTCTGCTTGGGAACAATTATAAAATTGCTACTACCATTGCTGGAAAGGATATGTCGATCATAATTGCTCTATGACTCCAGTAATATCCCTAGGACCTCTCAGTCCAAAATGCTTCTCCCCTGTCTGCCACTTGCTTAAATTTGTCATCTTCCCTTGTTTCAATTTAAACTTTTAGAGAATACAGATCATCTTGCTCCTTCTATTTTTATCCCTAGCACTTAGCATAGTAACTAGCACATAGTAAGCACTTAATAAATGATTTTTCATTTGTTCATTGAACCCGGGATGATATAGAAACATAGGCCAAACCTGGCATCCACCTCACTTCTTCCCTTGCCCTCCCTAATCTCCTTCTTACCAAAGGTGTATCTCCAGCTATTACCAAAGGGACATGGACCCGCTGACATGTTTATGTAATGCTCCAGAGCAGAGAACCAGGATGAGTAAAGTAAATAGAAATACAAGGGAGGAAAATACAAAGTGGCAAAGCAGGGGGGATGAAGAAAAAATTACAAAGAACGGGAGTTCAATCCAGAGGTGTGATTAGTTTCAGAAAAGAAAAGAAAAAAAAGAATATGAGAGAATGAGAGAGGGGGGAGAGGGAAGGAGTGTGAAAGGGAGAGGAAGAAAGAAAGGGAGAGAAATAGAGAGAAAAAGGAAGGGAAAGAAGGAGAGAAGAATAGGGAGAGAGAAAAAGAGGAAAGAGAAAGAGGGAGGGGAAGAGAGAGGGAGAGAAGAAAAAGAGACAGATGGAGAGAGAGAAAAAGAGGCAGAGACAGGGAGAAAGAGAAAAGAGGAAGGAGAAAGGAGGAGAAAGAGAAAGGGAAAGAAAGGAAGAAAAAGAAGGAGAGTGGGGGGGAAGGGAGGGAAGGATGAGAGAGAAGGAGAGGGAGACAGTAAAGGGAAAGAGAGAAAGAGGGAGAGAAAAAGGGAGGGAGACAGGGAGAAAAGGAGAAAAAGAGAGTGGGAGAGGGAAAGAGAGAGGAGGGAGAGAGAAAGGGAAAGAGGAAGAAAGGGAGAAGGAGAGGGGAAAGAGAGGGAGAGGAGGGAAGGGAGAGAAAAAGAGGGAAAGAGGGAAGGGAGAGAGAGAAAGAGGGAGGGGAGAGAGAGGGAAGGAGATAAGGAGAGAAGAGAAAGAGGTGAGGGAGAGAGAGGGAGAGGGAGAGAGGAAGAGAGGGGAGAGAGAGAAAGAGAGGAAGGGAGGGAGAGAAGAAGAGAGGTAGAGAGAGGGGGAGTGCTACAAAAAAGCAACTTTAGTGCGTTTTGCAATCTTTAAGATATATGAGCTTGCAGATTGCTAGTGGGAGGACAAAAATGTGTTTTTGTGGAGTGGAGGGTGTGCAATTACATAAACAGTGGCAATGGTGCCCCACCCCAGAAAGCATTCACTAAGGAATTCACTAAGGCCTCCTGGCCTTTGTAGACCATATGGCTTCAAACAGTAACATCCTAAAAGTTTGAGAATATTTTGTCCTCTCACCCAGTGTGCTTCTTCTATACCCTAGTGCTTGGCTGAACTCTATGCTTCTCTGCTTTCATCCACTGGGAACAAAATGACAAGTCCTCTAGTCATCCATCCTTCCCCACCAAGACTTGGCTCACTGAAGGAACATCCCAACCAAGCTCTATGAATAGGGAGGGCTGGTCCCATCTGCTCAAAGTATCCCTTGGTCTGAAGCAACCCTCAGACATCAGCAGGGACACCTGCCACTGGTGCTGTCCCTGGAGTTTTAGTGCCGGAAAAAAGCAGTTTCCATGGTAACTATTCCCCCCCAAATAAAACACCCCACTGTAAATCCATAAATGCCTTGACAGCTGAAAATGTGATTCTTCCAAAGGCAGAAGGGGAATAAAAAGGCTTAAGTGAATTTCCCTCTTCTAAAAAGGGGTAATTTCTGCCATGATGGTTGAGTGCCCTGTCCCCAGCAGTACTGCAGGGCTGAGTACTTCTCCATCTTCTTTAAGCTGGTTATACATAAAAAGATCCTCTAAACCTCACTGCTAAGTAACTCCAGTGAAGTACAGGAAACTCCTATCATTCCAGACTTATTTCATGTTCTTCTCCTTTACCCTGTGTTATGGCTAAACCACTGGCATTCCATTTCTGTTCTCCATAAATTTGCACAGCTTTTCCTCCATGCCTAGAATGCCCTCCCTCTTCACCTCTGCCTCTTAGAATACTTAGCTTCCTTGGAGGTTCAGCTGAGGAGCTACCTCTTATGGGACACCTTTTCTGATCCCACTAATTGTCAGGGCTCTCCTTTCTCTCCTTACCTTACATTTAGTTATATGTGTAAATGCCATATTTTCCCAGGACAATGTAACTTTTTTAAGGGCAAAGACTACAATAATAACAGTAGTGATGATGATGACGGTGACAATAATGATTATGGTGATGGTGATGGTTATAATGGTAATAGCTAAAATTTTATGTAGCGCTTTAAGGTTTCCAAAGTGTTTTTCATTTGTCTCATTTGATTCTCAAAACAAACCTGTGAGGTAGTTGCTATTATTCTCCCATTTTGCAGATGAGGAAACCGAAGGTGATAGAGGTTAAGTGATTTGTCCAGAATCAGCCCATTTGTCTTTGTGCCTAGCACACAGCTAGCAGCAGCTTGCACATAAAAGACGTGTAACAAAGTGTTGAACTGAGTTCTAGTAGCTAGAGGACACAACTTTCTGTCAGGCCATGTGCAGCATAGACAACCATGAGGCTTCTTCCCCACTTAGATTTTAAGTTCCTTGAGGGCAGAGATTGTCTTTCTTTCTTTCCTTCTTTCCTTTCTTTCTTTTTCTTTCTTCCTTCCTTCTTTTCTTCTTTCTTTCTTTTTCTTTCTTTTTCTTTCTTTTTCTTTCTTTTTCTTTCTTTCTTTCTTTCTTTCTTTCTTTTCTTTTCTTTTTTTTGTATTTGTATCCCCAGAGCTTAGCACACTTCCTGGAATGCAGCAGGTGATTAACAAATGTTTATTCACTGACTAGCTGGCTAATCTAAATTCCTGATCCAGCTTTGGTGCATCCCTAAGCTATGGGTCACACTAAGGTACAACTGAAAACTCTGGCTCCTTTATCTTGATTTCCTCTTGAAGACTGTTGATGAAAGGATCACTTGCTGCCATCAGCTATGGTAGATGTGGTGACCTGGAATCTCATTGAAGTTGTAGCCTTTGATTTGAAACATTCCTGTGGATCTTCTAACAAAGATAAGCTAGATATAAGCTACAGAATGATATATATATAATATATGTATATATATACGTATATATATGTATATATATTTGGACATGGTCAGTGTGGGGACTTGTTTTTAATGACTCTGCACATTTGTTACAATGGTTGTTTTTTTTTTTTAAATTGAGGGAGGATTAGGAGGGAGAGAAAATAAATGCTTATTAATTAAAAAAACTTTTAAATCATGTGGATTTGAAGATATACCCATTTTGACACGAGAATTCTGGAAATGAAGACCCACAGAGGTTAACTCTTTGATTAGGAATGGGGATAGAATATGACAAACCAACCTGGAAGATTGTAACCCTCTCCCCCCCCCAAAAAAAAAAACCTAAATAAAAGTATTAATAGATTTGAGAGCAGAAGAGAATAGGGAAGCAAACAAAAAAATGTCAAGTAGAATATAGAGTAGCAGCAGCAGAAAGAGATGAGGAATGAGAAAGTATTCTCAGATTTTTTTTTTGCTGTGGGAGGGTTACAGTGATTTATTATTAGGTGTTTACTATGTGTCAGACACCGTACTAAGCACTGAAGATACAAATACAAAAAGAAAGACATTCCCTGGCCTCAAAGAGCTTATCTTTGAATAGGGGAAAACAGCACATGTAGAGGAGTGGAGGTCATTGAGGTTCTTTGTACCGGAGAATCACAGGGATGGCAAGTGGAGCCATAGCACAATCGATTGACATGTTCTTTACAGATATTAACATACTGATTTTATTATTCCCAGAGCAAGAAGTGGAAGGAATTTGGGGGATATTCCACAGGATGAGGCATTGCATGAATATGGCTGGAGAGAAGCAGGGGGTGTGACTTAGGTTTGAAGTAGTTATGGAGAACCCTCGCCAATATTTAGGGCGGGAGATAAAGTACCAAGTTGGAGGCAAGTAGGTATGGTATAAAGATGTGGAGATTTCCTCACATTTTGGTCAATAATCCGTATACCGTAATTTGGGTATCCGCATGGCAGAGTCGAGGCAAGGATCACAGTAGAAAGGGGAAGGAAAAGGCCATGAATCTCATAAGCATTCTTTGAAGAAATATCCCCCTCTCTCACCACCACTGTCTCTTATTTGCCAAATGGTGGCAACAGAAAGTTGCTAAAGCAAAGAGTGAACTTCTCCAAGAAGCCTTCTGCTATGGCTGTAAATATGAAAGTCACAGTAATGAACCGGGTATATGTGAGAAGGGCTAGTGGCAATGGCGAATCAGTTGTAGCATATCATCAATGACAATTAGCATGTCAGAAATGGCATGAAAGCATATTATTAAGAAAATATAATTGGGAAGGATAGTATTAAGGAAATATATGATTGGTGAGCCAGTCATGTCAACAAGGGATAATAGATGGACAAATCAAGTACTGCGCTGGTATCTTCAAAAAGTTATTTAAAAAAAAAAATCTTGATGAAGGCTTTTAGGATATTGGGTGAATCCTCTGTGAAAGATTTAGAGAAGAATATAGACAAAAACTCCATACAATGAGAAAATATGGATGGATTACAGTCCCCACCGTTAGCTGAAGTACCGACATTGTTGAGGTCAAAGATCTATGGAAGAAGCAAAACGAATCTGTTAGATTATGTACTGTCTAAGGCTCTTCCCAGCTCTGATTCCATCTTTTCTAATCAAATTCTGCCCTGGTAATTTCCAGAGGCAAGTATTCCACTAGCTGTTCCCTTAGTCTATCAAGATTTGAATCTAAGAACTAATCATGCAATTTCTATCCCTTCAAACACCCTTTATTCTGTATCTCTTTCCAGAGTTTTGCCTTTGATGTCTTATATATAAGGTTACATTAGAAATCAGCTCTTAGCAGCACCTTTATAGATTTAGTCAATTAGACCATGGTGTAAACAAGGCTTGAGTAACAGATTTGATTATCACGCAAAGCAGTTAGCTTTATGCAAAGAAAAATCATTCTACAACCACCAGCCCCCACACCCCAGAATTGGTGACCTGCCTCAAAATGTAGAATGAGTAAGTATTGGGAGTCAGCAGCCCTGAGTTAAAATTCTAGGTCTGTCACACTATGTGACTTTGGACAATGTCACTTCCTCTCTCTAGAGTTCATTGTCTTCATTTGTAAGATGAGATAGTTGGACTAAGGATCCTTCTAGTGCCACTAAATGATATTGTTCTGTTCACAGAAGATCAAGGGTATACAGATAGCTGGGCAGGACAGCTCGCTACTCCTAGGAAGAGGGGGGGGAGCGGGGAATGGCAAAGGACAAGGCCAGCTGATTATGAAGCTGTAGAATCTTCTTCACTGAGTCTATAACTAGGAACAAAACCGTTGTCTCTCCTCATCTAGACCAGGAGCAAGGAAGACAAAGTGTCAGGGAAAGGGGATGGTAGATAACAAGATGAGTTCCCTGGATTCATTTAAATTGGGGTTATCTTTCCATCTCTGTGTCTTTCTATCTTTCTTTTTGTCTCTGTCTCTGTTTCTTTGTCTTGTTCAGTCCCTCTGTCTCTTTCTGTTCCTCTGTCAGTCTCTCTATCTCTTTCTGTTTCTCTCTCCCCGTGTTTATCTTCTTCACATCCTCTCTTTCATTCTTCCTCTTCTCTGTTCCTCTCCCTCCCTCCCTTTTTCTATCTCTATCTTTTCCTTTTTGAAAAAAAAAGGATAATCTGTAACTATGAAGTCTTTTAAAACCCAAAGAGAGATAAAAGAAAGTAAATTGAGTTCAATGTTTATATAGGGCAATTCTAATTAACAAACACAGACATGCTAGAAACAGGTCAATTGTCTGTGTCTTTTTCTCTTTTCCTACCAATTATTGGTCAAATTACAAAAAAAAAAAATAAAAATAAAAGTAGCTTATATTTATCCATGTTTTGTTGTGTTTAAAAAGAGAAAGAAAAATAATAGATGTAGGCTTTTCTTTGGAAGAAAAAAAAACAGAGAAAAGCAAATATTGCTACTCCACCACCACCACCCTCAACAGTGGCAACCAGGAAATTCATAAGGATAAATGTTAGTTTCCTAGGGAGGCAGATTTAAATCTGTGATGCTGATGGGGTTTAGACTGTGGGAAACCCCTTGAACCCCACCCTGAATCTTCCCACTTGATCTGGCTTTTCATGCCCAAGTAGCCTTGATCTCGTCAAAGGGTCTATGCCCAAATCTGTTACCCTTAAATTAGCCAAGCCCTACATTGTCTTGTTATCTCCTGGTAGCCTTCAGCTACTTCCCATCCTTAATCCCATTCTCTTGGTTCCTGGAGTCTGACCTCATCCCAGTCCCATCAAGCTCCTCCTTAGACCCCTCCTCAAGACACTCCCTAAACCTCTCCTTCCATGCCCCAGGACCACCCTAGATCCCTCCTACAATCCTGGTGTATGTAAGTCCCACCTTGCCTCTATGAAGGTGCTCAGATTGAATCTAGCTCAGCTCAGATTGAATCTGGCCCTGCTTGTGAAAACAGGCATCAAAAAGGTGGGATTTCTTAAGACAACCCATTATGGCAAACCTTTAATAAACTTTGTCTTTTTCCTTGGCTGAGAAGGCTTGGGTCGAATTCTTTCAGCAAGACCTGGCATGTTGGTATTTTGGGGGTCTTGAGCACCCCTCAACTCCAAACTTCATCAACACGAGTACTCTTGGTTTGGAAATTTGCTTAGAAGTCAGGTAAACAAGCATTTATTAAGCACCTACTATGTGGCAGTGCCTATTATGTTCCATAAGGAGCCCTGTGGATGTAAAGAAAGGAAAACAAAACTTTCTGCTCCCAAGAAGCTCACAGTCAAATGAAGGAGACACACGCCAGAGGATGGTTTGAGTTCCAGTTTATTTTCTATGTGATCTTGGCTCTTAATTTTCTCATTCCCCAAATGAAGGAGTTATACTGGATAACCTCTTGTGACAATGTCACTAGCAACTGCTGTGGAGGTGAAAGACCAACAACACCAGCACACAGAAGGGCTGCTAGTACAGGTTCTTTGATCTGAAAGCAACTTTAAGGGGTTAACAATCTCACTTTAATGAAACATACATATACCATTCACTTAGTTCAAGGGGAAAAGCCAGCCCTCTGAACTTCAGAGCAAATGCAAACAGAAATTACAAGCATACATTATATAAACAGCAAAATAATGCAAATCAGCAGAGTCTTCTAGCTGTCATAAACAGTTACTACAGACAGAGGCACCAACATCTGGGCTTTCAAAGCTGGGGGTGGGGGCGGGGCTCTGTAACATCTACCTAGAGTCTCGTCTGGTCAAATCACACAACATTCTTCCAGTGAGTGAGGGCCCCAAGACAAAATGCCAGTCTCAGATCTGAGATCCTTCTTCAGGATCAGAGGGCATCACAACCATGGGATTCAAACCCATGTGAACTAAGCTTTCTTGTTTCTTAAGCAGGTTGTCAAAGACTCTTGATTCAATCAAAGAAACAAAGGCAAGACTCATCAAAGGCACTTTATTACCTCAGGGCTGAGAAGCACTCAAACAAAAACAGTAAAAAGTCCCACTTTGTATGCCATTACATTTGAAAGGCAAGACTCGAAGGTACTTGATTGCCTTAGCATTCCAAAAGAGAAAACAATAAAAAATAGTCCCACCCTTCTTACCATTACAACTCTAAGATCCCTTCCACTTCCTTTGAACACATCATGACTAATATTTAAGGCCTGGGTTCAAATATGACCTCAGAACTTAGTAGCTCTGTGACCTGGGGTAAGTCATTTTTTTCTCGATTTGCCTCAGTTCCTTCATCTATAAAATGGGGAGAAATAGCATCTACTCCACACTCAGGCTTGTTGTGAGGATAAAACAAGACAATATTTTTAAAGTATTTAGCACAATGAGTGACATACAGTGGATAATATGTAAATGTTACCTATTATTATTTTATGGCTCTTTGAGGCTTGCAAAGCACTTTACAAATATTATCTCGTTTGACACATAACTCTAGGAAGTAGGTTCTAGGTGCTCTTATTACCCAGTTTTATAGATGAAGAAACTGGACCTGATAGATGCTTTAAAAAAAAAAAAAAGATTTGCCCAGGGTAACATAGCTAGTAACTGTCTAAGACTGGATTTGAACACAGGTCTTTATAATCCCTTGCAGAGAACTCTATCAGCTGCACAACCTAGCTAGCCACGTCATCTGGTTCCAGGTAAGTGGGGATGGGAAGATGGATTCAAAAACCAGAGGAAATGAAGGGGTGATTATAGTATCTCCCTGGAGAGAAAGACATAAAATTCTGGTACAGTGGGGAGAGAGAGAGGGAGGGAGGGAGGGGGAGAGGGGGGAAGAGGGAGGGAGAGGGAGAGAGAGTGAGAGAGAGTGAGAGAGAGAGAGAGAGAGAGAGAGAGAGAGAGAGAGAGAGAGAATCCTCACTGCTGTTGCTTACTACATATGCACCCCTTTTAGGATTTGGTTTTCTCATTGGTAAAGCAGACTAGATGAACTCAGAGGTCCCTTTCTCCTTTAAATCTAAGATCTTATGAACCTAAGACATAGAACGAACCCCAGACTGGACCAAAACTTGGTTTGATGCTCCTGGAAACACTCATTTGTATGTAAGTAATTTGGTCACTAATTACAAATTACTTCTATTTATTTCCAAGCATCTTTACCAGGCAGCACTTTTAAAACCCCTGTTATCCTACTAGGAGTCATTATACATACTTAAAAAGTAATACAAGAGCATGTTTTTAAAAATGTTACATAATTCAGAATTCACTAATATGGGCTTGACTTATTTACCTCTCCTCTACTCCATTAATCTGAATCTCAAAAAGGCCTCTTATCGAATGAGATAATATTTGTAAAGTACTCCAGAGCTTAGCCCAGTGCCTGGCACATAGTAGGCTCTTAATAAGTGTGTATTGATTAATTAATTTAGCACAATGCCTGGCATAAGGTAGATACTTAAAAAATGATTGTTCTGTTCCCTTATTCCCTTTCCAACCTTAAAATTGATTTTTTTTCAAAGTGTAGTCATATAGCTTATACTTTTTCATCCTTATAACAGATCCACGAGGCAAATAGGACAGCTATTATCTCTGCCTGACAGATGAAGAAACTCAGGCAGAGAAAGATTGTGACTTATTCAACGTCTCAGCAAGTAAAAATCAGAGCTAGGACTAACTACTCAGATTTCCCAACTCTTAGTTAAGTGTTCTTTCCACTCTACCATGAGGACATCTGGACCATATTGACATGAAACAGCCGGACATACTCTTTCTAGGGTGACCCATGCTGACATTAAGCAGGATACCCAGGGGTCCTCTTCAAAGTGGAGACAGACTCCAGTCAGTACGCACAGACCACTTTAAGCTAGTCAGCATAGCGGATCTCCACAATGGTCTGTCCTCCTTTCTGCTATTTATCAGTCAGCCTTTCAGCTCCTTTCAGCTCATCTCCATGATACAGCTTCTGGGATTTGCCATGAAGAAATTCAGTGGCAACAGGGCATTTTGAAAGTTGCACGTGGCTACTTGTGTTCCTCTATCGTCACCACCCCCACGTTCCCAAATACACTTTAGGTTCCCCTCTAATAACTACTGGGTGGCATGATTTTCATTCACACATCTACACAGCTTTGCTCCTAGTTTTCAAAAATCATTTGCCTCCTAATGCCTCTCTTCCTCCCTCCACCTTCAAAAAGCACAATTCCCAGAATTTATTGAACATTTTCTCAATGGCAATGGAGAGTAGTACTAGACTGTATCGGACTCAGATTCAGAGATAGCCGGGTTCGAAATCCATCTTAGATGTTTATTAGCTGTGTAACTCTAGGCAAATCACTTACTTAATAAGGGCTTCAGTTTCTGTATCTATAAAATGACCCAATGACTTACAACTCTTCCCTTCCTCTGCATCTCTGATTTTTGTTTTACTCCTTCCCAGAGCAGTCCCATTCGAAATTGGATTGTGAGAGAAGTCTTTCTTTGGTACTCTCGCCTTCATCCCGGAACCACCCCTACCCAGGTGCCCACCCTGTGTCTCATTCTTTCATAATACCACAAAATCATGAAGATTTAGAAGAGTCCTGAGAAATCATTTAGTGTCTCATTTTACAGAAGAAACTGCAGCCCTGGGAGAAGCACGCCTTATTCACAGTCATACAGCTAATAAGCAGTGAGTGAAGTTAGGATTAGAAACAAGGTCTTCTCACTCAGACAGCTTCTCCTACCATACCAAGGCTTCCTCCATTTTTAAATATCTCAGATGCCTACCAATACTTTCTATAGAGCTAATTAATAGTTAATTATTAGTTATTAATAGTTAATTAATAGCTATTTGTTAAAAAGACTTAAGATAATACCCTCCCAAAGGTATTTATATTTTGAAGGAAAATTCTTGGAAACCAAAGAGGTTTCTAATGGTAGAATAGAAAGTGCTGGGGATCAATATGTTAGAGCTCTGTAGCTCTGTATACCCTAGACTAAGAGGGCACCACCCTTTGTCAACAGTCAATGTGGGGTCCCCTTATATACCTAGGCCACTAGGTGGCAGTGGATCTGGAGTCAGGAAGACCTGAATTCAAATCCGACCTCAGATACATACTAGCTGTGGGACCCTGGGTAAGTCATTTACCCTCTGTCTCAGTATCCTCAACTGCAAAATGGGAAAAAGTACTAGTCCCTGTCTTTAAGGTTGTTGTAAGGATCAAATGAAATAATATTTGTGAAGTGTTGCAAAGTACACAGTTCCTGACACATAGTAGGCACTAAATAAATGCTAGTTACCCGCCTTCCAGTTTCTTCTAAATGTAATCAGATATCTGTGAGAAAAAAAAAATAAACAAAAAGGTAAAGGAAAGTGTAGTGGATAGAGTGCTGAACAGGAAGTCGGAAAGATTCAGGAACACTTCCTAAGTACCAAAATGGGGCCTCAGACACTTACGAGTTGTGTGCCCCTGGGCAAGTCACTTCACTCTGTTTGCCTCAGTTTCCTCATCTGTCAAATGAGCTGGAGAAGGAAAAGGTAAACCACTCCGGTATCTTTGCCAAGAAAATCCCAGATGGTTTCACAAAGAGTTGGACATGACCGAAAGGACTGAACAGCAACAATAAAAAGAAAGCCAATAATACTAAAATACTTTCCAGGGTCTAATTTTCTTAGAATCTATGGGCTAGTTTTTATTTTCAAGGCTGCTTCCAAAACCTCAGGCATAGCACAGAAACAACATTCTACATCTATGACAAGTCATTGAGCCAAGCGTCAGCAAGCAGGTATGGGGAGAAAGAACATAGTTAGGTATTCCCTCACCAACTCTTGTAATTTTAGGAACTTTTGCATTCTTTCTCAGAGTACTTCCCTCCCTGCCTCATGATACCAGCTACTGGGGAGCCAAAAGCCACAGGAATCCTTCCCATTGCCACAGAAACGCCAAGGTCCCAACTGTGAAGGAAAGGTTAGAAACAGGGTTGATCCTTCATAGACTGAGTCTCTATATCTCAAAAGAGGAGAAGGCTCAGCAGACCATAGAAAGGATTGTCTGAGAGGCTGATCAGATAAGATCCAGATAGAACAGATGCAGTTAAGAGGATTAGGCCAAGAGGATTAGCTACCACAGAATGCAAAAAAAAAAAATTTAAAAAAAGTCATTGGTATCATCCTTTCCACTTCAAACATAATCACACAAGCAAGTTTCTAGAACCTCTGTCTGTCCCCATTCGCCATTGCCCCAAATCTATATCTCTTGACAATTTCTTTTGCTGCTTTCATTCTCACTTGTGGCAGACAAATAGATTACTGAGCAGAATGGGACCAGTGAACGGTTTGTATTAAGTTCTGGCAAATATAATGTGAGAAAGATGACTGGTGTAAAGAGTCAGGCCATTAGTAACATAGATCCGGAGAAGAAGCCAGCACAACAGATGTGTGAACTCGACATGGGCCCCATTGGCAGCATGAAAAATAAATGTGAGATTCAGAGACAGCCTTAGACTGTAACACCAGGGATTTCAGTCAAGCCTAAGGAAGAGTATCCTGACAATGAAGGTTGTTAGAAACTGGAATGTGTCACTGAGGGAGGTGGTAGTATCACCTTCTCTGGATATCTTTTAAAATAAACTAGATTTTCATCTTCTAGGGATTATTTTTCAGTGTGATGCTGCCTAAAGCAGAGGTATATAAACTTAGATGACATCAGTGTCACTTCATATCCTCCCCTGACTGATTCTTTGCTTCTCCTAAAGCATACATATACACATATACACACACACATTATATTAAATATATTACATATAAATACATATATTATATACAATGTATTATATTTTATATATTATTAAATATATAATTACATTATATTAAATTATAGTATACTAAATTAAATTATATTATTAAATATGTATTATATGTAAATAATACATATTTAATATGATATGTGTGTATGTGTGTGTTTATGTTTGGGCCCATCTCCATTCCTCCTGATCTATATCTTGCTGCTGGAACCAGTTAGCTCTGGGGGAGAGAGTGCATCTGGTGACTTTGCATAGCCCTCCCTCACTTAAATCCAATTCACTTGCAAGTCAGGACATCACCTTCCTGATGTCATGGTCCTCTTCAAGAATGAAGGACAAAACAACAACGTGTTTATATTAACATATCCATGTGTTTATAAACATACACATGTGTGTATTTCATAAACATATATATATACACAACATGCATATAATGTGTGTATTGTGTGGGGCATCTAGGTGGTACAGTGGGTAGAGTGCCAGGCCTGGAGTCAGGAAGAACTCATCTCCCTGAGTTCAAATCTGGACTCAGACATTTACTAGCTATGTGACCTTGCTTGGTTTGCCTCAGTTTGCTCATCTGTAAAATGAGCTGGAGAAAGAAATGGCAAACCACTCCAGTATCTCTACCAAGAAAATCTAAATGGGGTTACAAAGGGTTAGACACAACTGAAATGACTAAACAATAACAAACGTATTATGTGTTTACATTTTATATATATATATAATATGTATGTATGTATGTATGTATATGTGGAAGGTGCGGGTGTAGATATAGACTCCATAACATGTTCACAAAGTTTGTTCCTCCAGAGGATCACCATAAAGCCACATAAAGACTTTTTTTTCTCTTCTTTTCAATGCCAACCTCAACAGAGTTATAACTAGCAATTTTGACACCAGGAGCAAGCAACACAAAATGCACCTGGGGCAAGCCAAACAAATCAACTTTATAATTCATGACATGAAAATAATATAAGAAGTAATTAAGTCAAAGTCAGTTGAGTAAGTGGGGGAATTTGTTACTACGGTGGCTCACAGACTGTGTTGTTAACAATACACCTAGATCTATTACTTTAACTAATTAATTTTTCTAACTAGGTGTTAAAAGCTCCTAGATGTGCTTCTAGCTCCTGGAGAGGCACATATGTCAAGTGTTTGTGTGTTCCGTGGTTTGGTATTTTGGGACAAAGCCTGGTAAGCTCACCCTGCTTAAAGCTCTGAATAGAGCACAGCATCCAGCACAACTCTATAAGCATATGAAAGTGCAAATAAGTCTCATTTAGCAATGAAAAAGAGAGCAACGGCCTCAAAAAAATATGGCAGAATGTCTGAGCCCCCCTGGCAAAGAGCCCTGACCTACAGGTTATTCCTCCTTCAGCCATAATACCAATCTTTTAGCTACCACCATGACCATCTCTCTCTCTCTCTCTCTCTCTCTCTCTCTCTCTCTCTCTCTTTCTCTCTCTCTCTTTCTCTCTCTCTCTCTCTCTTTCTCTCTCTCTCTCTTACACACATACACTCACATGCTCTTACACACATACACACTCACACACTCTCTCATACACACACACTCATACATACACACTCTTACACACATTCTCTCACACACTCTCTTACACACATTCTCTCACACACTCTCATACACACTGTCTTACACACGTACACACTATGTCACATACTCTTTTACACACACATACACTCACACACGCTCTCTTACACACATACACACTCTCACTCAAACACACTCACACACTCTTACACACACACTCTTTTACACATGTTCTCACACACACTCTCTTACACACATTCTCTCACTCACTCTTATACACACTCTCATACACACTGTCTTACACACATATACACTATCTCACACTTTTACACACATATACACTCACACACTCTTACACACATACACACTCTCTCACACACTTACACATGCTCTTATACACACATTCTCACACATATACATACACACATACACTCTCACACACACGCACACACTTTTACACACTCTCTTACACACATTCTCTTACACACACACATATACACACGTATTCTTTTACACACACACATATACACTCACACACATACACACACAGTCACACTCTCACACATACATGTACACACACACACACTCACACACAAACACAAAGAATAATTACATTCTGGCTCTTTGAAGTAGTTATACTTTCCTATAGCCAAAAAGGTCCCAGGTATTAAGCATTTCATTAAGTATTCATTCACTTATTCACTCACTCATCCCATGCCTTGCACATGAGCTTAAATATGCTGGAGCTTATGATATGGAGCTAGGAAGACTGTATGGGCACAAATGAGCACAGTATTTGTATATGCACAGTGAACAGTCAAGAAGATTGGCATACAAATCTTCTGTCAGACATTGATTACGTGAACTTGGGCAAGTCACCTAACCTCTCTCAGCCCCAGTTTCCTCATCTCTAAGATGAGGGGATTGGAACCAATGGCCTCTGAGGTCCCTTCCAACCCTAAAGCTATGATCTTATACTCTTATGATATAGTAAATATTATATGAGTAGTACAGACAATAAATGGGATAAGAGTTCGGAGGAAAAACAGATAACTTTTAGCTTGAGGGGAATTGGAAAAAGCCTCTCAAAAAAAGGTAGTTTATGAGATGAGTCCTTAAGAATGAGTAGAATTTCTTTAGGTGGAGAAGAGGTCAGGAGAAGGAGATCCTGAGTTACAGGTTAAAGGACAGTGTAGCAGAGATGTAAGAAAAAGTAAATGCTAAGGAAAACATAAGGTGTGGAGGGAATAACCAGTAGAATAATTCCACTCAGCACTTCAAGGCTTCAAAAGGCTCCATATTTATTTCAGAGCCTCCAGCATAATTTCATTAAGTCCATAGAAAAGCAACTAGGATGTGGAAAGGAACAGAAATCATGCCATGCAAGAATTGGTTTATGACAGCTGTCTTCAAATATTTGAAGGATTATCCCATGGAAGAGGGATTAGGATTGTTCTGCTTGGCCCCAGAGGGTAGAAAAAAGCCCAACAAATAGAAACCAAAGGGAAACAATTTTTATATCTCAGTATAAGAGCAGGGGAAGCCAATGATCTATACATAAATAGAATGGTTTGCTTTTGAAGATCTGAGTTTCCTGTCAATGGCTTTCTTCAAGTATAAATTGTTTGTTGGAGAATATTGAAGAGAGGAATCACACTTCAGATAGATGTTAAAATAGAAGATCTCTGAGCTCTATTACAATTTTACAATTCTACGATTGCCCCCTGGGATTACAGGGATATATGATCCCCCTTGTCAGTAACATCTCCTTCATACCTTCAGACCAGTAGTTGGTTTCATAGCTCTCTAATGTATTTATCTCGAAGTTGGAAAGGATCTCAGTGACCCCTCTAGTCCTACCCACAGATAAACAAGAATCCTTTTTACAAACAAGCAGTCATCCAGACTTTGCTTGAAGACCTCCAGTGAGGGAGAACCCACTTCCAGTCAAGCCAACTTATTCCACTTTTGCATAGTTATAATTGCTAGCAGGTTCTCCCCTTACAACTAGCTTGAATTTGAATCTTTCGAAAATCCAAATATTGCTCCTAGTTCTTCCTTCTGGGTCCAAACAGAGTCTCAGAGTATTAGTATATTTTTTCTGAGCCCTTCAGATACTTGAAGCTAGACATCGGTTCTCCCTTAAGTCTTTCTTTCTTTAGAATAAACATCCTCTATTCCTTTAATTGATCACCATAATTGATATTTATATCTTGAGGCCCTTTATAAGTCTGAGTAAAGAAATAATTTGTTAAGTGTTTAGTACAGGGTTGGGGAATCTGCAGCCTCGAGGCCACATGTGGCCTTCTAGGTCCTTGGGTGCAGCCTTTTGACTGAGTCTAAGTTTTACAGAACAAATCCTTTTATTAAGGGGATTTGTTCTGTGAAGTTTGGACTCAGAGCCACACTTGAGGACCTAGAGGGCCACATGTGGCTTTGAGGCCACAGGTTGCCCATCCCTGGTTTAGTATATGCCAGGCATTGTGCTAAGCATTATGGATACAAATGTAAGCAAACTAGTCCTACCCTCAAGGAGTTTACATTTTTTTTTCTTTTTCATTACTAAAACTTAAATACACAACAAGAAAAGGAAAAAAAAACATTATAAACTTAAATACTGAAACTTAAATACAAAATAAGAAAAGAAAAAAAAGCATGTCATGTGAATAATAGAACATGAGAGGATTCAAAATATACAGCAATAAATTTCCATTTCAAGAAAGATTTTGTAATAAATACTATGTTGAGAGCTGTGCATCTTTTCTTTGCTTCCTTCTAAGTTTTCTTTTGCTCCCTGCTATGCATTTTTTACTTTGTTCTTTTTTTCCTCCTTCCTCTCCACCCCCCTACCCCCAAGGCTACAATTAAGGGTGGATATGTTTATATGTAGATATAGATATATACATACATATATTTATACATATATATATAGACTTATACTTTCCCTAAGAAATTCTACTTCTGATCTTTGTTTTTATAATTGTGTGTATCTCTTATTTCTTATCCCTCCAAACTCCTCTACTTTACTTCTACCTTCTACTTTGCCCTCCTGTTACTTAACCTACCAAGTGGCTTACGTTTTACAAGGGAAGACAACATATAAAGGGCTGCTGGAAACCTGGAAAGCATATATGTTGGGAACAGGGGATATCCATAGGGGGACCTGGTGAGGAAATGTCATGGAGACCAGATTTCAGACAAAATAAGGCAAAGGGTTAACCTGTCAGAGTTGGGAAAACCAAGGAGTAGAGTCCCAGTTCTAGCCTCCTCTAGACGCTTCTCAGCTTATCAGTGTCTTTCTTCTAATGTGTCGACCAGAACAGAAGATAAGACTCCAGACAAGGTCTGACCTAATTAGAATAAAATGGGACTGTCATTTCCCTAGTCCCAGACATTATGCCTTTCAATGTAACAAAAGATTGTATTAACTTTTGCCTCACTCTTGACTCATAATGAGCTTCCACTAAAACCTCAAAAATATTTTTCAAATGAACTGCTGCCTAGTCAAGCTTACCTCATCTTGTATTTGAAAATTGATTTCTTGAACCCAAGGGTATCTTTATATTTATCTTTATATATTTATAATATTTGTATATGTAAATATATATATGTTTATATATTGTACATAATATTTATATATTATCTTTAAATTTCATCTTTAAAAAGATGATGATATCTAATAACTGTGTTATATCTGTTCTACTTGTTAGGCTAGAATACATGAAGCACTCCAGGAATTGACAATAAGAATTGCAATAAATTTCACCCAGAGGTCAATAGAGAGGTGGTTGTAAACAGATTGCAATACATAGCAAATAAAAAACTTCAAAGATGCATAAGAGTAAAGGAAACTATGGTTTAAAAAAAACACGGGCTGGTATTGTGAGGAGACTGAGAGATAATAGGTGAGAAGTCCAAATGTAACCTTGCCATCTTCAAAATTTCAGGAGAAAGTAAGGAAGTCCCTCAGTATTTTGGGCCCATCACCTTTCACACCACCACTCTCTCTCTCTCTCAAGGAGAATTTACAGGAAAAAGTAGACAAGAGTCACACAGGATTGGACAGGCATGCAAGGGTTAGGGTCTACCTTGTTAGAGGTTTCCATCCACGTGAAAAAAATCACAGATTCATTCAGGCAAAATTTCATCTCATTAGATTGGGTCCAGGAGGCAGAAGGTAGCTCAGTGGATAGGGCACTGAGCCTGGAGTCATGAAAATCTGAGCTCAAATCCAGCCTCAGACACTTACTAGCAATGTGACCCTGGGCAAGTCACTTAACCTCTGTTGTACTTAATCCACTAGAGAAAGAAATGAGGGCAGCTAGGTGGTGCAGTGAGTAAAGGGCCCTGGAATCAGGAGGACCTGAGTTCAAATCTAGCTTCAGACACTTGATACATTTACTAGCTGTATGACCTTGGGCAAGTCACTTAACCCCAAATGCCTTGCCTTCCCCCCTCCAAAAAAAAAAAAAGAGAAGGAAATGGCAAACCACACCAACATCTTTGCCAAGAAAACCCCATATACCATACGGTTCATGGGATCACAAAGGGTCAGACACAACAGAACAACAACAAGGACTGTGTCCAACCTTTCTACCCATTTTACAGATGAAGAAATAAGGTCCAGAGAGGGGAAGGGACATTTTCAAGATCCTACATCTAGGAAATAGTGGTGGTGTCAGAATCCTAGTATCTAGAGGTGCTTGAATGTACTTGCACAAAGCACACAATTTCAGAGAACTAGGGTAAGCTGCTTTTTTGAAACAGTTTTAAAATCAGTTGTCTAGATTAGAAGTTCCCAAAAAGCCTAAATCTCTCCTTGAACTCTTTTTTTTTACATCAATCAAGAGATGGAAGAGACTTCTGAAATCATTTAACCTTACCCATACTAATATAGTAACTTCCTTTACAACATCTCTGTAGCAAGTGGTCATTCAGCCTTCACAAAATCACTCTATATTTATTAAGCATCTATTAGGTGCCAGACACTACATTTAGTGCTGAGAATGCAAAAAGAGGTAAAAGACAGTCCCTGCCCTCAAGGACCTTACAAGCTGATGGAGGAAACAACATGCAAATAAATATATACTAAGCAAGTTATATACAAGATAAATAGGAAATAATTAGCAGAGAAAGAATTAGAATTAAGAGAGGCTAGGGAGAGCTTCCTGTAAAAGATGGGATTTTAGTTGAGACTTAAAGGAAGTCAGGGAGGTCAGTAGGCAGAGCAGAGGACAGTCAGGTACTGAAGACTGTTACTAGAAAGAAAGGGTTGACAGAAGACTGATCTGTACCTTGAAAATGGGCAAGATTCACATAGGTAATTAAGAGAGTAAGTCAGTAGGACATTCCAGGTAGAAGGGTAGAAGGGGGCAAAATCTGAGCCCGAGAGGTAGATTTAGACCCGTGGTTGAGTTGAGGGGAACTCAAAGTTATTTTTGTAAATTATTCAATGATTTACAGGAACCTCATTTTGTCTGAAAATCAAACCTGAATTAACAGGGTACAAGTGTTCATCCCATCCCATTTTAGTGACTGATCATCTTGGAGCATATTTCTAGCAGTGGAATCTCGGGGTTAAAGAGTACAGACACTTTAGTCATTGTATTTGCGTAATTTCATATTGCCTTCCAGTGGGGTCTTAGAACTGGAAGGTACCTTAGAACTCATTTAGTTCAACCACGTAATTTTTAAAAATTTATTTTTATTAACAGCTTTTGTTTGTTTTTATATTGCCTAGATTTCCCCCAATATACTTCTAATCAGCCCTACTTATTGTCTTGTGTTGGAATATGTCAGATTTCTCTATATGGATTCTAAGCTCTTTGAGGGCATGTCAACTCCTAAACCCCTGCACAATGCCTGTACACAATAGGTATGTGACAAATTAGTTAATTGGTGGATCAATCAATCCCAGGGATAATCCTTGAGGACCACTCAGATTAGCATTCATACTTTATCCATAGTTTGCCCTTCTCCTGAATTCTGAGCCTAAAATCAGTCAAAGAAAGGAGGGCGTAATTCATCCTCCTGTCTGAGGCAGCTAAGTATCACAATGGGGAGAATACTGGGCTTGGGGTCAAGAAAAGCTGAGTTCAAATCTAACCTCAAACAGTTACAGCTATGTGACCCTGGGCATGTCATTTGAACTCTCTCTGCCTCAGTTTTCTCATTCTGTAACGCCGGGGTCATAATAGATCCCAACTATGTAGATCCCAACATTTTCTGTGCTTACTGACATAGAATGATGGCCAAACCATCCTGGACAGGTGATAATCATCTGATTAAAAAACAACAACAACCCTTACAGAGAGGGAAATTCTACTTAGTGTTCAGAAGTTTTTTCTCCTGTCTAAATTAAATCCCCCATACTTTAGATTGTCTTGTCTATTTAGGCCTTGTCTATTTCCTCTCGCTCTGGCCCTTCTTGGAGCTGGAGAACAGCTGGCCACCACCCTGTGTAATCAGAACTCTTCCTCCATTTAATGACCAGAATTAAGTCACCCTTCACCCTTCTCTTCTCCAGGCTCCCAGTTAGTTTTGCGTTGATGTTTCCACAAAGGTCTGTTTATTGCAGTGAGTACCAAAGAAAGAAATCTATCAAGGAGAAATTCTCCATCATCATATTTAATCAGAAGATGCCAGGATCTTGGCACCATAGCCATAATGCAGGAACCAGGGTTGGAATGATTTTTTAAAATTTTACGTTTAATTCATCTTCCCTGGTATAATTCTAAATGGCAGTGTCCCATCCCCCTAATCCCACATGCAGCCACAGAAAGCAAACAGTAAATCCAACATCCTGCAATATCCTGCCAGACTTAGTCTCTGATTATCAAGTTCCCTGTTTTAAAAAGAGCAGCTCAGATACTTCTATTTCAGACCTACTCCAGTATTGCCAACCATCTCTTTTGGGAAAGGGAATGTTAAGTCCCTGAATGTGTTCTCCTCATCCAGTTTTTGATGTCTCTGCTAAGTAACATCTATATATAGGGATTCTTAACCTTTTTCCTTTTGTTACAGACCCCTTTGAAAATCTAATGAAGCCTGTGGATTGATGTTTTTAAATGGATAAAATAAAATTCATAGGATTACAAAGGAAATCGATTATATCGAAACACAATTAAATTGTTTTTTTTAAGTTCATAGTCACCAGGTTGGGCAGTTAGGTGGCTCAGTGGATAGAGTGACAGGCCTAGAGTTAGGAAGACTCATCTTCGTGAGTTCAAATCTGGCATTAAACACGTACTAGCTATGTGGCCCTGGGCAAGTCACTTAACCCTGTTAATTTCATTTTCCTCATCTGTAAAATGAGCTGGAGAAGGAAAATGGCAAACCACTTTGGTATCTACTGAGAAAACCCCAAATGGGGTCATGAAGAGTTGGACACAACCAAAAAACAATTGAATAACAAGAAGAACCCAAGAACTAAAGAATGGGTTCTAGAGAAAAATGGTTTGATGAAGAAAAAGCCCAAGATTTTCTAAAATGTAACAGACTCTGATGAAATCATAAGGCATCCAAACCTCACTTCCCCTCTCTATTCATCTCCAGGTCACTCAGAGGATAAGGTACTACCATCAGGCATAATATAATCACAGTCACTTAACAAGTATTTATTAAGTGCTTATCTAAGGCACTCTGCTACATATTGGGGATACCGAAAAACAGCAATAACAAACCAACAAAACGAAAGACCATGGACTCTGTTCATAAGGAGTCTACCATTTTAATGGGAGTGACAACATGCAAAAAATTGAATATACAAGATATACACAGTGTAAACAGAAGATGATCTCAGAAAAAAAAAAAGGCACTAGCAGTAAGAGGGACTGGGAAGGGCCTCCTACAGAAGGGATTTGAACAGAATCTTGGAGAGAGGCTTGGATGCCAAGAGGCGGAGATGTGGGAGAAGAGAATTCCATGTATGGGAGCCAGCCAGTGAAAAGGCACAGAAATCAGGGAATGGACTGTTCTATTTGAAGAATAGCATAGTCACTGCTGCTAGATTTTAGAGTATATAGAGGACAGAAACAAATAAGAAAACTGGAAAGGTAGGAGGAAGCCATGTTGGCTTGAAAAGGCAAAAAGAGGATTTTATATCTGACACTAGAGATAATTGTGAGCCATTAGAGTTTATTGAGTAGGTGACATGAACAGACCTGAGCTTTAGGACAATCCTCCTCAGAAAAGCCTCTCTGAGATAAAACTGTCAGACATCGAGAGAAATGGGCTCATGAGAGCTACTTGAAATTAGCTATTTTCATTTGGCTTGACATATTAGAGAAGACTGAGTTTCTTTAAAAAGGAGGATAGACGAGAGAAAAGTGAAGTAAGAAGTGAAAAGAGAACCCACAAGGGACAGTGTCAGGAGTCATTGATAAATTATTGGGATTGTGACTTCAATTACATTGATTGATAAACATTTTCTACTGGTGGCAAAAGCTGCCTTATCATCTCTTCACCCTGGTTTAGTCTCCAAATGCCAAAGTAGACCAATGAAATCCTGGAAAACTAAATCAGACTGGAGAGAGAGAGGCAACAGCCTACTGATGACCACAGTGCAGAACTATTAAAAATGGAATACCAACCAACTTTTAAGCTCGACTATATTAAGTCTATCTTCTGCTCTACAAGCTGTGGTCTAGCCAGTTTCTACTGTCTGACTCCGATGCCAAGGAGTTCATTGGTTTTCAACATTCTGTACCATGCAAAGATGGTGTCAGGTGACCATCTCTTTCATTGGTTTGTCATAACCTATTTTCTCTATTACCTCACTTTTCAACACACCCTCAAAGCTTCTATTCCTTCTAGAAATCTTTAGGTATTCCTTGTCTAATCTCTCACCTCTACACTTTTGCCTATGACATTTCCCTGCCTGGGTTGCTTTTTTCCATGACTCTCTACTAAGGTCTAACTCAAGCCTCACCCTCCTTCACAGTCAAATCTTCCCTTAATCATGGTAACTCATACTGAATTCCCTCCTCTGAATTTCTGTAGGTAGTACTTATGGTCAGGATCACATATTCAGTACTTTAAAGATAGTGCTGTGTATTGTTAGTCATCTTTTTAGGGGTTCTTAACCTTTTTTGTGTCATGAATACCTTTGGCAGCCTGGTAAAACCTATGGAAGCCCTTTCCAGAATAATGTTTTAAAAGACACAAAATACCCAGGATTCCACAGAAGATTAATTACATTGAAATATAATTATCAAAATTTTTTTTTTTAAGTTCACAGGTCCCAGGCTAAGAACACTTTGTCTATACACTGCCTTTTCAACTAACTCGTAAGTCCCTTAAGAAGAGGCACTGTGTTCCTCATTTTTTGTATCCCCAGACACCTAGCTCAGTTCTATGCACATAGTAGACATTCACTATAGATTTAATGATGATACAGATGTCTTAAAATGAAATACGTCACAGAATCATAGTCTTGTACTCCTAAAATAGACTTAAAGTTTCACTATATTACTTCTTTCCTCTCCCAACTCCATTCTGGACTTTCGCCATTTCTTCTCATCCTAAAAGAGCCCTCCACCTCTACAGCTCTTCCTTCTTATTGGTAAGTTCCTTCTGGAACTTCCATCTTGAGGAAGTTCTCAGGTCAGCCATACTCACTCCTTCACTCTTCCCTGGCTCCACTCCTGACTCTCCAGACTTCTCATGCATGCCCCAACGTGAGTGTCTTCTCCTCCCCTTTGTAGATATTATCTTCCCCTGTTAGGATGTAAGCACTTGAGGACAGCGACTGTGTTTCCTTTTACTTATATTTGTATTCCTAGTGTCTAGTACAGTGCCTAGCACATAGTAAGCACTTAATAAGTGCTTAATTGATTTGACTCCTCTTGGTATTCCTATACAGTCAGGAGATTTTTCAGTTCCCCAAACCAGACTCCTAACCCAGAATTCCTGCTATGATAATCTTAATACACAGATACCAGGCTGGCCTAGGAATCAGAAGTTTTCAAATTGTCTCAGACACTTACTAACTATGCAATCCTGAGCCACATCACTTAGCCTTTCTCAGCTTCAATATCCTGTTCTCTAAAATGAGCATAAAGATATCCCCTACTTAACATGATTCTCATGAGGATCTAACGAGATAATATATGTAGAGTGCTTTGTAAACATTTAAGTGCTATATAAATGTTAACTATTATCATAGCATACCGAACACTAGAAAGTATGATATAAATGTAAAGTTTCATCATTATTCTTACTGTGTTGTATATTTGTGTGTCCCATACCTTCCCACAAAGTGACTGGAAGCTACTCCATAGCAGGAAGCATATTTTATACTCATCCTGCATTTCTTTATAGTATTTAGCACAGGTTTGTGTACATAGTAAATATTCGGTAGTGACCTCTTGACATGAATGATAAACATGATCATCGATCTTGGGACTGACAATTTAACTCAGGTGGGAAATTCTATTTGCTTTTTTAACACAGATCACCAACCAGACTTCTTCCATTACCAACATACACATGAATCCAGTAGGAAAGTTCAACACAAGAGAGTCCAATCCTTGGTCTCCATATAGGGAATTCATGAGGAGTGACGATTTTTCAGAATTCTGAAAAGCTTCCTTCCACAGTGAACGTGCTACAGTTCATCTGTGAGTTAGGAACAAAATTTGAACCTGCATCTAAAGAGACAAAAATCTGGTTTACAGTAACCAGCACTGTTTAATTGTTATGGGCCTTTATCTTTGTATCCTTCCTTTGCCTTTTCTTTTTTGATAATTGAATTGAAGGGAAAGCCATCTAATTCTGTGGGCTTTGATAATGATTTACTAAATGACTCCTACCTAGTTTTAAGGGAAACAGCAGCCTATTTGACAAGGGGGCCTAGTTTCTGAACTTTACTAATGCAAAGAGGGGTGGGGGGAAGACACACTGATGAACAGGAGAAAACAGGCAGACGCTTTGATAATGAGGATGTTGTCTATTTCTCTGACCAAAGATGATGAAAGGGAAAACAAGCATCTCTGGCACCCATCTGGGAGGTGTGTGTGTACGTTTTTAACTGTTGTAGTAGTTCAACTGACAGTCTCCCATCTGGCAGTACAACTAACACCATGGGAGGCAAATTGGAAGCACCACTACTTTTCTTTTTAAGGATGGAGTCAAAATGGGTTTGCCAGCCTGAGAGGGGAGAATCCCCAGAGAGTTCAAATCCCTTGCATTCAATTCTACAAATGTTTATTAATAACAAATTTGCCACCAACTAAATAAATCAGGAAAGAGGTAAGATGACCAGGGAAAGAAATTCATTCTATTACTTTGATATCATAGTTGGGGAAAGGTTTCCATCAATCATGGCCCAACAACATATAATGCTACAAATTAAAGCAGCTCTCTTCATTCCCATTCAAACTATTACTAAAATAGCATCTAATCATACCATTTCTCCAATTGCTCACTCTTTTGGCCACTCTCTTTATAAAGCCATTCACCACTATCCCGGTCACTGATCCATGCATTTTTTCAGTATCTGTATTAATCCACCTGATGAAGATGATTACAGAATAGTGATATATCTTATCCCAGAAATGGCTTTCAACTAAAAGCTTAGAGAATTGGTATTTTTTCCAATTGCCATGATTTGCCTATGTGTCTCTAGGCAAGCCACTTATTTCTTTACTTTATAGAATTTTTTTTAATATAAGAGGGACCTTAATGAATAGCCAAACAAATTCACAGCTAGCTATGGGCTAGTTAGTATCATAGCTAAAAGTGTGGTCCCTTGACTCTAAGCCTAATAGTCTTCCCCATTATACGATATTTTGATTATCCTTCTATTACTTTTCCCATCTCCTTATTTTTCCTCTGTATACTCACTGGTCCTAAAACTATGGGCCATTTTCTCTTTTTCATCTCTACTAAAGTTTTTTTTTTTAAATCTAATGTACAAGTAAAGTATAGGGGAGACATGTATAAAGAGAGCAGTTCACATGAAAAAGACCACTGAATTTTCGTGGTCTGTAAACTGAATATATCAGCATGATACCAAAAAAGCTTGTGTAATCTTAGACTTCAGTAATAGAATTGTAGTCCCTATATTGAAGGAAATGATAGTCCCATAGACTCTCTCTACCCTGATCAGCCTTTGTCTGGAGTATTGTTTTTAGTTCTTGGTGCTACATTTTAGAAAAGGGAAACCAGAATGGTAAAGATACACAAAACTATGCATAGTGTTAAAGGAAATGCTAATGAATACATTGAATAAGAGAAATAGGCAGTGGGTCAGTAGAGGGAAATATGATCATTATCTCTAAATATTTACAGAATTATTTGAAAAAGGGAGACCCAATGTGTCAAAGGTAAAAGAAGGAAGACTCTGACTCAATAAAGATGTTCAAAAATGAATTTGGCTGCTCCAGAAGATAGTGAGATCCTTGGCAATTGAGATCTTGAATAAGAGGCAATATGGCCACTTATCAGAGGTGTTGTAGATTTGATTCATGCTTTAGTAGGGGCTAGAATAGATGAGCTCTGAACTCCTTTCAAATACTCAGGTTCTGTGATCTGTCTGTATTCTCACCTTCACGAATTTTATTTACTTACATCATTTTAATCAATACATATAGGCATTATCTTCCTTTCCCAACCATCATCTATTCCTTCCAGAATGTCCTAGACTTACCTCAGTCTTGTCTGACATGATTTTCATTTGTTTTGCATCTAAATCTCTCAATTCTATTCATTCTTACCTTGCAGCTTTCCCTCTGTTTGCCCTTTCTTCTCTGTTCCCATAGCCACAATCTTTTTCCCTGTCTTGTGTGCCTATACACTATGACAAAGAGGCATTAGAGTCTGGCCATGTACAAGTACAAACTCAAGGTTTTTTTTTTCTTTTAACCTGAGAAACCCAGGGGTCACTGGTCATTATGATGCTGGTTCCATGATTAAGGGGATATTGATGATGACTCAGCCCTGATCTTCAATACATTGTAAAGGAGAAAAAGTTTCCAACTTTAGAGGACTAAAATGGCTTAAAAAGTCATTTTGTCATTATTCTTCTCTTAAAATTTTTTTCCTTGGATGTCTCATAAACTGTTCTTCCTCTCCTAATAAAGAAGATAGATAGATAGATAGATAGGAGGAATAGAAATACAAAGACAGGAATAAAGAAATAGAAATAAAAAGAGATAGAAGTGATGGAGATGGTAGAGATAGAGACGATAGAGATGATAGAGATACAGAGATAAAGATGTAGATAGAAAGAGATAAGGATAGAGATGGGGATGGAGACGGAGATGGAGATGGAGATGGAAATGAAGATAGAGATAGAAATGGAGAAATAAGAAATTATTCTGTGATTTCATGAGTATAGAGAACTCCTGGATGAAAAATCTCTCTACCACTGACAGTAGGTGCTTTCTCTGTGGCTTTTGGTTTTGCTCAGTTGTCTAGATCATTGAGAAGTCAAGTGACCTGTTCTGGGTCACACAATCAGTGTGCATCAGAGGCAGGGCTGGAACCGAGGTCTTACTGGCTCTAAGGTAGGATCTCCATTGGCCACCACATGTTCTCTCTTACATGCAGATCTAAATACAGGTGCAGATATGGATGTAAATGTAGATATATGTTTCTAAGCTGTTTCTTCTATTACCTAGTACCTAGTACCTAGTTTCTTCTATTACCTAGTACCTAGTACCACTACTAACTATAAAGTAACTAAGAATTTTGCAACTGAAACTAGCATAATAAACACTCCTGAAGCAAGCAACATAAATCATGCCCTAAGCTGAAGGAATGGGTGGGCAGATCATGGCAGCTTTGAGAAGAGACAGAGAACCTGGTACACCAACAGGTGGATGGTTTTCAAAGGTTTTCAAAGAGATCAAGAGGGGAGGATTTAGGTATAGTAGGCAAGGAGCTAACCATAGCCCACATTCTAATATTGTCCCTATTTTTAGCTAATCAGTCTTGCTAACTAGGTGCTCATCTCTGTTATTTCTACATGGCTGAAAGGCTAAATCTGACACCCAGGGCTAAGCCCCTCATGGTTCTGCCCACCACTCACCTTCTGTTTTCTCAATTAATCTTGCTCTTTTCCTGGATTTCTCTTGTCTCCATCTCAATTGTTCCCCTCACCTTATAGTTCTTCCAAAATCAGATCATTTTTCTCTCTCC
This sequence comes from Phalanger gymnotis, assembly GCA_028646595.1. NCBI lineage: Eukaryota > Metazoa > Chordata > Mammalia > Diprotodontia > Phalangeridae > Phalanger > Phalanger gymnotis. The sequence continues at coordinate 211,426,952 of CM053624.1, forward strand.
TAATCAGCTCCTGTCCTTTAATTGTACAACATAGTCCACAGACTATTCTACAGCTTACCAGTTTAAGTGTATGTCTGGTTGTGGAATAAAATTATGTAATTGTGAATTTTTTTTAAAAATTTATTCATCAGTCCCCTTCCCAAACAGGAATTGGGGATGGGATAAGTTTTGGAAGAAAGAAATCAAGCATTTATTAAGCACCTACTATGTGCCAGGCACTATGCTAAGTGCTTCACAATTACTATCTCATTTAATACTCACAACTCTGTGAGGCAGTTGCTATTATTATCCCAATTTTATGGTTGAGGAAACTAAGGCAGACAAGGGTTAAGTGACTTGGCCAGTGTATCACAGCTAGTAAGTGTCTAAGATAGGATTTGCACTTTGTAAATGAGTGCAATGGTACTGAGGAGGCTTCGATATTTTGTAAAAATCTTAGTTTAGTACTTGGTACAGTAAAGTACATAATAAAGTACTTTAGTACATACAAAGATATCTTCTGAAGTTCAATTTATTTTGATATTTGGTTTTATTGGCTGTCATCACTAAAAGGTCCTCCGTCCTTCACTCTCGAAGAAGACCATGACATCAGGGAAATGATGACATAGCTTGCAGTTGACTTTGATTTGAGTGAGGGAGTGCTGTGCAAGGTCACCAGCCTCACTTTCTCCTCCAGGGCCATGTGGGTCCAGTGGCCTGATATTCACCAGGACCACTGGAGACGGCCCAGGATGCATTGGGAGACCCTGGCCCTTTTAGGCTAAGGCCTTTTCAGGTGCTCACTCTTAGTGAGGTACATCACTAAAAGAGATACCTTACAAAGATACATAGAGCTAATGAAAGTGTATCATTGGCTCCACTTACTAAATCATGACAATTCATTTTGTTGAAATTCAGGTGCTAAATTTCTACCTTCTGTCACTTTGTTCTTACAAACTAATTGGGAGGTGCTTCACATTCAGATTTTTAACAAATGAGTTCAAAACCCACTGAAACTCTTTATTTGGGAAAAAATTCATTATGTCAGAAAATTCTGCTTCCAGGGTTTTTTAAAGTGTGATCATCTGAGAGTTTTTATAGGTAACACACATCATTCTTTGGCACAAACGCTTAGTTTTTAAATATCTTGCTGGTGGTGATGGCTTAATACTATCATTAGCTAATATCTCAAGGCACAGTATACACTTAGGCAAGGTTCATCATTTATAAGAGTGGATGTAGTTGCATATTTCAAATAATCTTATTAATATTGATTTTTTTTTGCCCAACTTATCAGATTTGATTTGTTTGTTTTTATTTTTACCTGATAATTTGGCTAATGAAGAGCACCATTCTCGGGCTAAGAGGATGTAGGCTCAGATCCCTGTTCTAACCCTTCCTAGCAACATAATATCGTAGATACTAAGGCTTTAATTGACATAACCTGTCTGAGCCTCAGCTTTCTAATCTATAAGATGTGAATAAATATATTTTCAATCTAACAGGGTTATTTTAAGAACAATGGCTTTATACATATTTTTAAATGGCTACATAAATACTATCTTTTACACCTAACACCAGCCCTACTTGACTTTATTTATTTTTCTAGAGGCTTCAGGACCTCCCAGCAACACCTCTGACTCACTCCTTTCCAGGAAAAAACCACCTGGTGATCTGGTATCAGGGAACTTGCTTAGCTTGCTTTGGGGAGGTTTCCCTGCCCTATTACTATCCATAAAGCCAAAAGGCCTGCCTGTGGTAGATCTTAAGTGCTTTTTTGAGACAGAGGTCAGTATTTAAGATATGATAAGTAGACTCCAAGTCTCTCCAAAGACTGAGTCCATTTGGGAGTAGTGGAATTATTAGACCAGCTGTTAGAGGAACTGAGCACCTCTGTGTAAAAGCTGTCTGTAAACAATGCTATATGCAGACATCTTGAATTAATGGAGCCCCAGAAATAGTTATAAGATGCATTAAAACATTGGGGAAGGATCCTATGCCCTCACTCTGTTTTCACCAATATCATTAGCTGGCTGAGTTGTTAATCAGCATCAGGCCAGATAGCAACCAGTTTAACTAGGACTGTGACAATCGGCTGGATGCTGATAGCTCAATTAGCCAGTGATAAAGGATGCAGGAGTACTAGCGGCGTCCTCTTCTTCCCCCCACTGACTCAACACAAGAAGAACACGATAGGAAGTATATACTGGACTTTGGAACTCAATCGAAGACCTAACTGAATTCTCACACTGCCATCGCTGGTGTCTCCTTCATGACTTGAAAAATACTTCGGGGTAGACATAAGTATAAGGCTTCCACCCAGGAAGTAGTCATCCCCAAGTAGGGCCATGCCCCACCATGGTTACTGCCCTGGCTATAAACATATCCCATGCCCACAGGAGCAGGATACATACAGAAGGGAAGGCACAGATGCAGGGAAGGAATGAGATTTTGCAGATAAACAAGGTTTATCAAGCTAGAAAGAAAATAATATCGTTTGGTTGTGTTTGACTCTTCATGATTGCATCTAGGTTTTTCTTGGCAGAAATACTGCAATGGTTTGCCATCTCCTTCTCCAGCTCATTTGACAGATGGGGAAACTGAGGCAAACAGTGTTAAATGACTTGCCCAGGGTCACACAGCTAGGAAGTATCTGAGGTCATATTTAAGCTCAGGAAGATGAGTCTTCCTGACTCCAGGGGCAGCAATCTATCCACTTGTGCCACCTAGCTGTCCCTTCAAAACCACTACCATCACCATCACCCCATTCACTCAAGAAATAAATACAAATATTGTTCATACACAACCAGCCACATGTGGACACTATCAATAAAGGAACAGTTTGGGGCCCAGTAGATATCAAGCCAGGTTGGAAGTCATTACTTATGAAAAATTCAATAGTAAAGACAGGGCAATAGGACTTAAAAGCACTTGGCATTTTACAGCTCCTCCCAACCAAGGACCATGAATGAAATGGAAGACACAGACTGAGTGAAAGCAGTTCAACCCAGTTGCAATCAGACTGCTAACACCGATCCAAGACTTTCTGAGCTATCTAAATTTTAAGTTGGTCTCATCTCCTTCTTTGCTATTTCTTTCAAATCTTGCATCCAATTATTTCTGCAAACAAGCATCGGATTTTTTTTTTAAAGCAGGAAGTTTTTAGAGATACAGGCAAGTTCCAATGTGGTAATGTCTGTCAAACTATTTCACCATCTCTGAAGCACATTGGGTGGGGAAAGGTCCCCAGAGGACAGCCATCTCCTCCTACTCAGGTGGTAGCCCCTGTTGGTCAGATTTCTACTTCTATCCACTTTGGTTTGCTTCCTATTGATTCTCAACCAGTATCCTCAAATGTTATTGTTCATTTTCAGTCATGTCCAACTCTTTTGACCCAATTGGGGTTTTCTTGGCAAAGATACTGGTTTGCCATTTCCTTCTCCAGCTCATTTGACAGATGAGGAAACTGAGATAAATGGGGTTAAGTGACTTGCTCAGGGTCACACAGCTAATAAATATCTGAGGACAGATTTTAACTCAGGGAGATGAGTCTTCCTAGCTCCAGGACCGACATTCTTTACTAAGACGCTATAGGAAGAAAAAACTGGCACAAAACATTAACACCAAAAGCCTGGAGAAGAAGTGGGGAATCTGTGGCCTTCTACGTCCTTGTCCAAGTTTTATAGAACAAATCCTTTTATTAAGGTGATTTATTCTGTAAAGTTTGGATTCAGTCAAAGGGCACTTGAGGACCTAGAAGGTCACACGTGGCCTCAAGGCTGCAGGCTCCCCACCCCTGGGACATAGTTTCCCACAAGTATACACAAAATACAAAGGAAGAAAGTGGACTTAAGAGTATGATTGGTAGCAAGGCACATGTGTAGAGAACATTGGTAGACAAAGAGTAATTCCACAATTCCTGGCTACTGGAATTCACTTCTTGAGTCTACAGCAAGCATTCTCTCAGTCATGAGGGGGTCCCTGAAGCTCCCTCCTCCCTCAGGCAGCTACCCTTACCTATCTGACTGTGTCCATATTTGGCCTCAGTGTATCTTTCTCTGCACCCAATTGGGTGTAATCTCCTCGTTGTCCAATCTCTCCAATAACATAGCCATTGGGGGTGGGGAGGGAGGCAAGTCAGTACTCCTCCTAGGCTTATTCACCCTCCTCCACCTATTGCCCTCTGGTACAGGTGAAAGGACGAATCTCCTTAAGGAACTCTAGAACACAGAACCTCTGTCTTACTACCGACGTCTGCGTTCCCAAACTGACTTCCTGCTTTATATATACAGTCAAAGATATGTCCGATCCTTTCAGCCAATAGCAAGATGTTTCCTATATGGTATCATCTGCCTTTATCCATTGATTGAAGCACTTTATTTATCTTAAACTGATTTTTAAAATAAAGTGGCGCTTTTTTTTTTCATTTTTTGGAGGCCATCGGTGTTAAGTGAATTGCCCAGGGTCACAACACTAGTACATGTCTGTGGCCATATTTGAACTCAAGTCCTCCTGACTCCAAGGCTAGTGCTTTTTCTGCTCGGCCACCTAGCTGTTGCCCTTAAATTGATAAAGAACTTATTTGAACCTAGTTTATACTTTGGATTGGTTGATTTGATCGAGCTATCTGGACCTTTGGTCACTACATTAATTGGGGGGGGGGGGGTCCTACCCCACCCTTAAACAAGTATCTCCAGAGGGCCTCTTTACAAAAGACTAAGTGCTTGACAATTATTACCTCATTGGATACTTACATCTCTGGAAGGTAAGTGTTATTATTATCCTAATTTTACAGTTGAGGAAACTAAGGCAGACAGGGGTTAAGTGACTTGACCAGGGTATCATAGCTAGTAAATGTCTATGGTGGAACTGTACTTTGTAAATGAGAGCAATGGTACTGAATATTCTTCAGTATTTTGTAAAATCTTAGTTTGGTAATATGACAATATGAAGGTATATACAACTACAAAAATATGTACAAAAATAAAAAGGATCTGCCCAGCTCCCCCTGGGAAACTGACCCCTGAGCCAACACAAAGTAGAACATTGGGAACTGGCCTAGTGCCCTGGTGCTTTGAAACCACTGTTAAAGATAAAATTATAGAAAAATTAAACTCTGAATGACCAAACTTGGAAACTTTATGGTAGCACACATGTTTACAGTACAGTACAAATGTGGCCCAGATCTCATTTGCCATTTTGTCCTTTATGCCTGATTTGTAATTCTAATCTTCATTAGGTCACTGAGATACTTAACATAAAATTAGCTTGAGGAGCACTTGCAGGAATTTTTTTACTCAAAAACAGGAAATATGTGTTTGTATACATACTCCCAGACATATGTACATATTTATTATACAAATACATATACAAATATATACAAATACATGTATATACAAATACATATGATTACGTGTACATATATATATATATACACAACTAGGCAGGGGATTGGGACAGGGAGACTTTCAGATTCTCTAACTCCCCAAATAGGCAATTCACCAAATACTGAAGCCTAGCATTAATCAGCCCTTGTAGACATCATCGTGGTGATGGAAGAAGGGATATTAACCAGTCCATAGGGAAACTGATCAGCTAGGTGGTACAGTGGATAGAGTGCAGGGCCTAGAGTCAGGAAGACTCATCTTCTTGAGTTCAAATTAAGCCTCAGACACTTATTAGCTGTGTGGCCTGGAGCAAATCACCTAACCTTGTTTGCCTCAGTTTCCTCATCTGTAAAATGAGCCGGAGAAAGAAATAGCAAACCATTCCAGTATCTTTGCCAAGAAAACCTCAAATGGGGTCATGAACAATCAAACATGACTAATCAACTAACCAACAACAAAATGAATATTTGAGAGCTTAATCTGACTGTAATCTCTGCTTTCAGATAAAAAGAATCTGTTAAGCTAAAGATTTTGCATCTACTTAGTGAGTTTTAATATTGAAAGTTCAAAATAACAATTTTGTTATTTCCTGGGTGCTTTCCTCCCCTCCCCATACCCCACTTCAACCTTAACATATCTTGTCTTCCTCTTAATTTTCCAGCTGACCAAAAGAGATATAATGAGAGGAGAAAGCAAGGCTTTTCTGAAATGAGCAACCCTAAAATCACTTTGCAAAGAAGGCTCTGAAGACGTAATAAGAGCCCTTCTGACTAGTAATGTCAAACGCCAAGCAATAATGCACAAGAAGAAATAAATAATGTTTTATAGTATTAACAGATGACCTTTACCCTGGTTTGGTGCTAGCATTTATATGACTATCTACCATTCTCACAGTGACATTACAGAATCCTTGTGGGGGAATTGGCATGTCATTTGTAGAAATCTGAAATGCATTATTGGACACTGAAATGGAATTTGCCTCATAATGATGACTGAAGTTACTTAATGAGGGATTCTGCCCAATGTATGGACAGCAGAAAATCTAGTCTAGAAACATCACATCTATATCCTTAAAAAAAAACTCTTTGAGGCAGGAGAGTGTACATTTGAGTTAGACCTACATTCACATCTACAGTAGGAAAGACAGCTTTATCCACCTGTTAATTTCAGTTCAGTTTAATATACATTCATCAAGCATCTATCATGTCACTGTGTTAGACACTGAGAATGCTTGGTAGACAGTTCTGCTTTGCTCTTAAGGAGTTTACATTTGTAATAAGCATGGCTGAAAGGAGAGAAGGAATACATTTCCCACTATGTCTGAAACTAGAATACAAGGACACCATTTACCATGAGGATGGGCACCCACAGGGCAAATTGATTGAATCATAGGGACTGAGAGATCATAGCCATACAATAAGAGAGTAATGGAGACTTTTGCCACAATCTGTGGCTATAAAGAGGCAAGCCAAGCTGGGAGACACATGGAGACTGGTTGAGCAATGGGTGGCGGTATAGGACCCATTTAAGGAGTGACTTCAAGGCTGGCCTCACAGAAAGCTCTATCCGCTTCATGCCAAAGGCATTGCTTCATAAGGGTCATAAGTCTTGATACTGTTTATTTTTAAGACTGCTCTGAAGTGTCGGAGACAGCAGAAAGGAAAAGAATCTGAACTTGTTTGGGAATGTGCCTGAGATTCTTTTCTATTGTTTTATTCTTCATCTCTGTCTTAATAAAATGGTTTACTCTTTCAGTTTGTTATTTATTCAGCTATTCTTTGCCTAAGTCTATTAGCATAGTAAGGTCCTAAAATGACTTGAGTTAACTTAAGAAGTTCCCTTTTCTAGGTGGCTGGAGTCAGTTTTATAAATTATCATTACAAATCTCCGTGATTTGAATGAGTCTACTGTGGAGAAACCAGTCTGCATGAATACAGAATGAATAGGAACAACAGACTACATTCTTGGGGCTCTGTCCAAGATCTTCATTTATGTTTTTAGGTCAAGGCTGCCTGCATTAGCATTGCAGTGATCCTTTGAAATGTTTTTGCTGATCTATACTGTACACATATTTTTGGACTGAGGTTATATTGTTACTTTAGTCCTTTTTCTTTCTCTTCCATGAAAGTATGAGTTGTACTTTATGGCCTCCAAGATCCTTTTAATGTGACTTTTAATGCGATTATGAGACTCCTTTGCTTGAAAATTTCACATACAGGAGCAAGAAAGATAGGAAGCGCTCTAGCTTGCATCCTGAGGATGAACTATTTCAAATTCAACAAGCATTTGTTAAGGGGCTCCTATGTGTGAGGCACTGCTTGGACTGGTCTGACAAGCCAGGGATGGTTGAATTCTGGGCTAAGGGCTCTTTTGGGGATTGTTGGCCTTGTACTTGCTATATCAGCAGCCACAAGGCCAATGACATCAGATCCCATATGTTCTTTCCAATTACAGAACTGCTTATAGACAAGCTTGACATTACAGCTCATTCTCCGACACCTTATCAGGCTCTGACACATCTCAATATCACTCCATCAAATGGATGTATATGTTCCCCCAGGACTCTGACCATGGCAATCCCAGGCCAGTTTGTGAATCAAAACACTCCCGCCCAGATTCTCCTCTTGCTCTTGGATGGGAAACTTCCAAAGGACAGACCATAAGCTTTCTTTTTTTCTTTTTCTTTTTTAAAAGAAGGTTGAATGAGATCAATCAGCATTTATTTATTTGTTTGTATTATTGAGGGGAGGCAATCGGGGTTAAGTAACTTGCCCAGGGTCACATAGCTAGTAAGTGTCTGAGACTGGATTTGAACTCAGGTCCCCCTGACTCCAGGATCGGTGTTCTACCCACTGTGCTACCTAGCTGCCTCCCCCTTTTTGCCCCTCCCTCCACTTTGAGGAAGAAAAGCATGGGGTTCAACACCAAAAGTTTTGGCCACTTACGGTCATGTATCATTCTCAGGTAGGATGTTCCTCTCTAGAGGTATGGTGAATGAGGAGAAGTTAATCAAATGAGCTGGCAAAATCCCAATTTAGATAATCACATTCGATAAATTCTGTCCCTCAGTTTCTTCCCTTCAAAAGGTATGAGAGAGTGACTGGTGGATGATGGAATGACTTTTTTTTAAAGAACTTTCTTTCTAGTTAAAATAGGAAAAAGAGTCATAATGGAGCAAGATCTTGGCATTGAAATCAAGAAGACTGAGTAAAGGTCCTGCCTCAGACATTACTGTCTGTATGACCCTGGGCAAGTCACTTAACATCTTAGTGCCTCAAGCAACTAAGGCTATAAGCTGCAGAATAAGTGATCTGCAATGGTAGAATTGGGGAATTCCCTATACCAGTGAAATCACAGGTCTGTTGTTTTTGTTGTTATTGGTCTGATTTGTTTTAATAGCTATTGTTTTAATAGCTGCTTATGATGTCTGACTGGCATCCTAGCTCATGGATAAAATCAGAGCAAACATTTTTCTCTCTCATTCAGTTTTTGTTTTGCTGTTTTTATCCCCTTCCTTGTTTAGAAGGAAAAAAAAAAACCTTTTCTATCTGGGCAGAATTCAGTCTGCACACCTGATAAGGCCCAGGAGATCAATGTTTCATCACTCTGCCTAGATTAGCTTATTTGATATTGATCCAGGCTAACAGGTAAACAGATAAAATGTGTCAGCATCTGATCCTATCTGTAATGGAACAGTCTCAAGCTTGTTAGGGCCCCAAATGGGTTTTATGTAACCCCAGGGAAAAGGGCTGGAGCTCATGGGTGATCTGGTTCACTGGGTCCTTGAGAGTGGGGGAGGGGAGGGGGAGGAGAAGTATTGGGGAAAATGAGAAACCCTTGTGTGAAGGCCAACTAGATTCTCCTGGCCTGAGATTAAAAGTGGTCACTTCCAAATACCAGGTAAGCACCAATAAGGTCCTTCCTTAACCTTCACATTCCAAGAAGTTCATACAACAGAACAAGGAGCTACTGTCGATTCTTATGTCTTGAGAGGCAACATGCTGTAGGGGCAGGAAGACTGATTTAGAAGCAAATAACCTAGACTAAAATCCTGGCAGATCTGATACGTGTTACCTACCTGTGTGGCCTTCAACGAGTCACTGATCCTCTCTGGGACCTCAATGAGGCAGTTACAAAAGAGGTCAAGGATAGAAAGAAAAGCTTCCTATATACTAAAATCTTTATAGCAATACTACTTTTGGTCACAAAAAAGGAGCAAAGTGGGTGCCATTCCAATGGGAAATTACTGGACAAATTTTGCAACATATAAGGAGATTTTACACACACATACACACATACACACACTCACATATACACATGGTATTAGAGGCAACTAGGTAGTAAGGTAGATAGAATGCTGGAAATGGAATCAGGAAGACCTGAATTCAAATCCTACCTCATGTACTTACTAGCATCTAAGCAACTCATGTAATCTCAGTTTCCTCAACTGTATGAGGGGGATAAGAATAGTACCTACCTCCCAGGGTAATTGTTAGGATTAAATGATATATTTGTAAAGGATTTTGCAAACCTCAAAACACTACGTGTTAGTTATTTTTAGTATTGTTACTATTATATGAATGTAGTAAAATGTTATTGCATGGTAAGAGACAACAAATATGAGGAATTCAGAGAAATGACTGCAATGTGACAATAAGAAGTGTAAGTAAAACTAATTTAAATTTTTAAGGAGAAAAAGTAGTCACACTTGACTAGATGATCTCTAAGATCCAATTAAATTCTTACCACCTGAAAATCTAGGTTCAAAATTCCTCTTCACCCTATCTGTGTGATACTGTGCAAATCACTTCTCAGAGTCTCAGTTTCCTTATCTGTCAAAAAAATGGGTATGATCTTACTTGCACTACCTACCTGAATCATTTTTTTAAATAGCTTTACAAAGCTTGAAGCAATAAATAATGCAAATTATTACTCTAAAACCCGTCTAAGAGGCCTGGAAATTCCTCTGTTTAATGATGGACTAAGTATGAAAACTTCTTACTAACCTTGAACTTGTAAGTTGCTTTGTAATAGAATTGATCACTCTTTTAATTGCTATTCTAGACATTCTTACATTTCATAGCTAATGTCCTTCAGTAATAGCTTTCAGTAGCTTTTGACTGCTCTTCAGTGCTCAACCCAATTATTTATTTAATTGATGTCTTATCATTGGGAGCTCTTAATAAGTCAGTGGTGTTTTTGTTTTGTTTTGTTTTTCATTTAAACCCATCCATACTGGCTCCCAACCAGTGAATGCCTAGCCTAATTTATTATTGTGTAAAATTAAGCAGATGCTGTTTCAGTGGGGTAAGAGCATCTAATGTCCAAAAAGGCCACAGTTAAATTAACAGTAAGGCTGAAAACAAAATCACTATGATAATGAAAAAAGCAAACAAACACAAAATCACCTCTCCATTTTGGAGAGCCTTGGGGTAGATTGACTCTGCTCTAGACGGTCCCTCCCTGGACACTGTTCTCCACTCAGCCCTACCCTTTTCAGGAATCTGCTAGAGTTATTCATGCCCCCAGCTTGACGGACAATCCCTTGCATTTCCCACCTTGTGATTTCAGAGATAGGATGAGGAATAGGGGCTGGTTTTTGTGATTTTGTTGGTATAGGAAACAGCCAGATAAAGAAAAACTCTTTACTTGTTGGCACTTTTTCTGCAACATATGAACTTAGAATACTGCCTAGAGATTAGAGAAGTGAGATGACTTAGCTAGGATCATTTGTCTGCTTGCCTAGCTGGTATGTGTCAGAGATGATACTTGAACCCAGATCTCCACAGTTCTCTCTAGCCACTAAGCCACACTGATAGCAGAGATAATAAACCACTTGGATGTGCCCAAGTGAGATCCTGCCCTTCCCATAATGCCCCTTGATGTTACCCCTTCCATCAAGCTTCCCTTGTGTGGAAGTGGTGCTTCTTACTCCCACTAACTAAGAGGCATCTTCTCAACCCCCATTGACTAAAAGGAGTGAGAGGATCTGAGTGGAGCCAAGTCTGAAAGCACCTTCTTGCAGGATCATTGCTGAACCTCCTTCCTTCTGTTCCTGTAGCCTGAAGACCACTGTCCCCAAGGACTATCAAGGGAGATCCAATGATGTCATTTGTACTGAACCCCTTTCCCTAATTCTCATTCCTGTATGTCCCGGTCCCTTTGAGTTTAGGTCTTCCCTTTTATGGGTGGAAATATACCTAATAAAGGCCTATTACTCTGAGCACTAACTGGCCTAGTGAGTGAAAAACTTCCTAAATCCCAAAGCTGCTCCGATGGATTAGGACAACCATTAACATAGATCATAAGATCATAGAATTAGAGCTGGAAGGTGACTTGGAGGTCATCGAGTCCAGTTCCATCAGTTTACAGACGAGTTCCGTATTAATGAAGGAACTGAGAGTGTTTAACCTAAAGAAGAAAAGACTAGGGGGAGCCAAGCTAGGATGAGAGCTGTCTTCAAGCATTTAAAAGACTGTCATGTGAAAGAAGGCCCAGACTTGTTGGCTCCAGAGGGCAGAACCAACAGCAATGAGTGACAGTTGGAAAGAGGCATCTATAAGCTTGATGCCAGAAAACAAAACAAAAAACCTACTTCTTAACAATTAGGGCCATCCAGATATGAAATGGACTGTTCTGAGGTAGTCTGTCCCACCTTAGAGGTCTTCAAGTATAAGTTGGGTGCTTGTTTGGGTATGTTATAATGGGAATCCCTTTTGTCTATGGGCTGGACAATATGGCAACTAAGGTATAGTTCAACTCTCAAATTCCATGATCCTGTGATTTTTTTTTTAAACTGAGGACCAGATCATTTAAGTAGCTCTAGAGCCAGCCCTCACAGTTTGCGATACTTATAAATGCAATTGCACGAATTACATTGGTTTCATTTGAAGTAACTACTGCCTTGTCTCTATTTTGCTTTACTCTTTTCTATATCAGTAGATCCTGCCTGGAGGATTCATTCATAGATATCATGAAGTCAGATGATCTCTAAATGCCAGACTGGACAAAATTTCATCAAGTCACTGAGAAGCATTCCCAGAGACAATACGACAGTTGCTCTCCTTTGATAACCCAGAAAAGTATAGGGTACTTTCCTGCTTTCCTCATCTTAAACGTGCCATTCAGCTTTGGTTGTTGTGTCATTTCAGTGTGGTCTAACTCTTCATGCTCCCATTTGGGGTTGGCAAAGATACTACAGTAGTTTGCCATTTTCTTCTCCAGCTCATTTTACAGATGAAGAAACCAAGGCAAACCCAGGATAACACAGCTAGTCAGTGTGTGAGGCTGGATTTGAACTCATGAAGATGAGTCTTCATTCCAAGCCCAGTGTTCTATCCACTGCTCCACCTAGCTATCCATTCCTTTCACCTTTAGGTCAGTCAAATACCTAAATACCACAGTATGCCAGAACTAATAGGGATTTTAGAGACCATCTAGTCTAATGCTTTTATTTTATAGATGAGAAAACTGCAACCCAGAAAAAAAGAAGTTACTTGATCGAAGTCACATAGCTAATTAGTAGCAGAGCTAAGACTAAAACCTAGGTCTCCTGATTCTTTTCATGGAGCCATCCTGCCTCCTCAGACACAGATGCTAACATGCATATCTAGGAAAAACCAATCTAAAGGGATGAGAAAGGCATGGCAAGGCATATTAACGCTTTGAGATCTTGAGTTTGCCGAATTACCTGACCTTCCTAAGTTTACTGCTGAGAATCTAGTTCAGAGAATCTATAGGTTCCTCTCACATTAAATTTCACATCTATGGCATGAAGCTAAGGAATATAAGTGAGACCTATTTGGAATTCAGGCCAGAAAGTAAAGCTGACATATTTGACATGACATCCAGGCTTATTCTTGAGGCAGGAAGAAGGGGAAAAAATCTGTGAAAATAAACATATACACATGAAAAACCCTCCAAGTGTTTTCAGCTATTCAGATATGGAAAAGAATATTCCTAGACTATTTATGGGTAGTATTCAGATTCTCAGCCTTATTACCCATCATGATCAACAAGCAACCCCAGATTTAGCTGTTTGAAAAAAGGTACCTGATTATATAGGTAAGTGATCATATTTACTGCTCTAAGTCTGGCCAATACACATATTTTAATACAAATTAATATTTATTCTATGTATGAATCAACCCAAATGATAAAGACATTGGTCAGCAGGCTATAGATATATTAGTAGTAAAATCTTGCATGCAGAAGGTTTAATTTGTGTTCTGAGAAAGAAGCTATGAAACAGAGGCCACATGGTCCTTTGAGAGGTGTTGATAGGGAATTCAAGCTGAAAAAAAGTTATCTTTGGCTACCAGCTGAAGGCCCCTTCGGATTCTTCAGATAATATTCTGTCTTGTTTTGATAATTCATTATACATTTATAGCACTCTGAGGTTTATAAGTGCATTTCTAACAACTATTCCACAAGGCAGGTAGCATTATTGGCCCCGATTTACAGATGAAGAAATAGGTAGATCTAGACAGATGGAATAGAAGTTAGACAGATTAAATAGTTTTCCCATAGTTGGGAGCTGACTGAACAATAGCCACAACAAAAGTCAACAGCAAAACAGAGATCAGAGAAAGTATACATATGAGTATATACACCAGAGAATACAAAGTAAAGGAGCTTTCCCACGGGGAACAAGGCAACTCAGGTCAACCAAGAGAGAGAGAGCTCACTCAAGAGGAAGCTCGCCACAGTCTCAAGTAGGGATAGGGACATGACGAAGAATGCCAGATCCTCTCTTCTCAGCTTCTTCCCAGAGTCTTTTCCTTCAGCAATATGAAGCAAGGTGGGCATCTTCCGTCTTCTCTCTCAAAGGCAGAAGCTAGGGACAGCTAGGTGGCGCAGTGAGTAGAGCACCAGCCCTGGAGTCAGGAGGACCTTAGTTCAAATCTGACCTCAGACACCTGACACACTTACCAGCTGTGTGACCTCGGGCAAGTCACTTAACCCCAATTGCCTTGCCTTTCCCACCCCCTCCAAAAACAAAGTCAGAAGCTAGAAGCACCTGAAGCCTAAAGAGACCTGAAAAGAGACTGGAGCCCTCCTCTTTCCCCCCTCACTACCTCCTACCTTCACACAGGTACAAAGCATTGATTTCCACCAGTAAGGAGAGAGTCCCACACCAATGGGCTTTGGGGATTGGGGTTACATTGATGAGTCCTCACTCTCAGTTCTCTTATCTAATCATTCACCAAGTCCTATCCATCCTATTATTGTAACACCTCCCCTATGTGCTCCTCTATGTCCTCTGACATTGTCATAACCATTATTTGGGCCAACATCACCCCACATTGGTACTATTGAAGTAACTTTCTGATTAGTCTGTCTACCTCAAGTACCTTCCTACATCAGTCCATCCTCCACTCAGCTATCAAAGTGACCCTCCTAATGTTCAAGTCTATGTCACACCAGCCCCAACCAACCCTACCCCCATTTGATAAACTACAGTGGCTCCCTATCACCTCCAGGACCAGGTATAATATCCTCTGTTTGGCTTTTAAAGCCCTTTATAACTTGGTCCCCTTCTACCTTTCCAGTCTTCTTACCATCTTATTCCCTTATATGTGGGATGTACTCTGAGATCCAATGACACTGGCCTCCCTGCTGTTCCTCATACAATACACTCTATGTCTCTAATCTGTACATTTTTACTGTCACCCAATACCTAGAATGCTCTCCCTCCTCATTCCTACCTCCTGACTTTCTTCTAATCTCAACTAAAATCACACTTTCTGAAAAAGCCTTTTCCATTGTCCCTTAATGCTAATGTCTTCCCCCAAGACTAAATACAATTTTTTCCTGTATATGTCTGATTTATATTCACTAGCTTGCAAGCAATCTCCCTTATTACATTGTGAGCTCCTTAAGGGTAGAGATTAGTGGAGGAGGTTTTGTTTGTTTTGTTTTGTTTTTTTGTCTTACCCTGTATTCCCAGCACTTAACACAGTGCCTAGCACATTTTTGTTGTTTTTGTCATTCCGTCATTTTTCAGTCATGTCCAATGCTTCACGTAAGAGCTTAGTAAGTACTTGTTGACTTTATGACTTTTCACTATCTATCTAAGTCTTTAGCTTACTTAGGGCATGCATAGGATTGAGTTAGGTATGAAATTAGGGTACAGAATTACAGGAAGCAGCATGAAGACAGAGAGCTGGCCTTGGTACGGTCAAATCTTATGTCTGACGCAGGCTGGCTATGTGATTCTAGGCTAGTCACAACCTCAGCTTGAGTTTTCTCATCTATAAAATGAGGTTATTAATAGCATTTACCTCAAAAGATTGTTATGACATCAAATAACATAACATACGTAAAGTGCTTTGAAAATCCTCAAGTGCTCTGTAAATACTAGTAGATTTTGTTGCTATTATTATAACTGTCAGTACTCCCAGTCAACTCTTTAGGATTATAAACTGAGGAGCAAGTACTGATCTACTTTGGTGGAAGAAAGTTTCCTCCCTGGGAGCTCCCTATTTCAATGAAATCACAGATCTAGTCCAAAACTATATATTATATTTATCACACCACTAACCTGGAGCCTCAGTAAAACGAAGCTGTCAGGGCTGGCCCTGGTCAGATCAGCCACAGCTGCCAATGGTAATAGATTACATTCGTAGCACTCTTTTAACTATAGAGGAAGAAGATATTTTCCCCTTTCACAGAGCTTAAAAAGTTCACTTTTCTTTGCTCCGTTATCCATATGCAGGCTGCTTGAAACACCCAATATACAAAAATTTGAATTTACAAAAGAAATAATTTAGAAATTAATCACCCATATTATATACCACAAAAATCTAATGTCTGTTCCTGGCATAGAAGTAATTCTAGGCTCCCAAAGGCTAAGCACAGGGTCTGGCAGTCAGTCAGGCCATACCAAGTTGTTATGGTTTTGAGACTGAGCTCAGTGGTCAAGCCATGTGTCTATGAGTTGCTGTAGCCAAAAACAATTAATCACCTAGTGGTCAACCTTCCAGCAATGAGCTAAACTGATCTCCCTATAGCAGGTGTAGAGGGTATTGTGAGCTGGGTCTCAGGAGCTAATGAGTCACTGATGATCCCTGGATTTGCTTTACATATGGCTTTTTCTGCTTTACACAACATTCCTTTTAAAAGGAGCTCTCCTAGTTTAGACAAGTGTTTGTTTCCAGATCATTAAGTACTTAACAGAAAAGCTGGGGAAAGAGAAACTTAGAACTATGAAGTATTAGCAGCCACTACCCATTGACGATCAACCAGAAATGAAGATAAAGTATCTTTGAAATTCTCAGTGGGAAGATGAAATTTGACTTGCAAGAACATACATGTGTATGTGTGTGTGTATACACATATAAATAGAGAGAGATAGTGCACATATATATGTATACATACATGTGTATGTGTGTATACACATATAAACAGAGAGAGATAGTGCATATATATGTACACATACATGTGCGTATACACATATAAGTAGAGATAGTGCACCTATATATGTACACATACATGTGTATGTGTGTATACACATATAAATAGAGATATAGTGCGCATATATGTACACATACGTGTGTATGTGTGTGTACACATATAAATAGAGAGATAGTGCACCTATATATGTACACATACATATGTATGTGTGTGTATGTGTGTATACACATATATATAGAGAGATAGTACACATATATATGTACACATACATATGTATGTGTGTATGTATGTATACACATATAAATACAGAGATAGTGCACATATATATGTACACATACATGTGTATGTGTGTATGTACACATATAGAGAGATAGGGCACCTATATGTGTACACATACATATGTATGTGTGTGTACACATATAAAGAGAGAGAGATAGTGCACATATATATGTACGCATACATGTGTATGTGTGTATGTGTGTATACACATATAAATAGAGAGAGATAGTGCACATATATATGTACACATACATGTGTATGTGTGTATACACATATAAATAGAGATAGTGCACATATATATGCACACATACATGTGTATGTGTGTGTATACACATATAAATAGAGAGAGAGATAGTGCACCTATATATGTACACATACATATGTATGTGTGTATGTGTGTATACACATATAAGTAGAGAGATAGTGCACATATATGTACACATACATATGTATGTGTGTATACACATATAAATAGAGAGATAGTGCACCTATATATGTACACATACATGTGTATGTGTGTATGTGTGTACACACATATAAAGAGAGAGATAGTGCACCTATATATGTACACATACATGTGTATGTGTGTATATGTGTATACACATATAAATAGAGGGAGATAGTGCACATATATATGTACACATACATATGT
The DNA here is from genome assembly GCA_028646595.1 of Phalanger gymnotis. Lineage (NCBI taxonomy): Eukaryota > Metazoa > Chordata > Mammalia > Diprotodontia > Phalangeridae > Phalanger > Phalanger gymnotis. The sequence goes on from CM053624.1 coordinate 211,444,664, forward strand.
ATGTGTGTATGTGTGTATGTATACACATATAAACAGAGAGAGATAGTGCACATATATGTACACATACATGTGTATGTGTGTGTATGTGTGTATACACATATAGAGAGAGATAGTGCGCATATATATGTACACATACATATGTATGTGTGTATGTGTGTATACACATATAAATAGAGAGAGAGATAGCGCACCTATATATGTACACATACATGTGTATGTGTGTATACACATATAGAGATAGTGCACCTGTATATGCACACATACATGTGTATGTGTGTGTATGTGTGTATACACATATAAATAGAGATAGTGCACATATATATGTACACATACATGTGTATGTGTGTGTATACACATATAAACAGAGAGAGAGATAGTGCACCTATATATGTACACATACATATGTATGTGTGTGTATACACATATAAATAGAGAGAGATAGTGCATATATATATGTACACATACATATGTATGTGTGTGTATACACATATAAATAGAGAGAGAGATAGTGCACATATATATGTACACATACATATGTATGCCACTGAAATATATGTGTATACATACATATGTGTGTGAATATGTATATATTTAAATGCTATATAGAATTTCCAAAGGTGGAAATTCCTACTACCACAATATCATAAATTTAAAGCTGTATTGGAAACAGGCAAAGAGAGGTTTAAGTGAATGAAGGTCATGGAAGGATGGAAGGAAGGAAGGACTGAAGGAGGGAAGAAAGAAGGAAGGGAGGGAGGGAGGGTTTATTAAGTACCTATTATGTTCCAGGCACTGTGATAAGAGTTTTGAAAATGTTATCTTATCTGATCCTCATAACAAACTTGAGAAATAGGCACCATTATTGTCCCCATTTTACAGTTGAGGAATCTGAGACAGACAGAGGTAAAGTGACTTGCCCAAGGTCATATAGCAAACAAGTCTCTGAGCTGAAATTTGAACCTGGATCTTCCTGAGCCCCCAGTACAGGTATAAATTGGCACTTGTTCTACAACTTAAGGTCTTAGAAAATTCCTTGGGAGCACCAAGATGTTAAATAACTTGCCCAGGTGTGACAACAGTGTTGCTAGCAGCTGCTGTGAAGGTGAAAGACCAACAACACCAGCACACAAGAGGGCTGCTAGCACAAGTTCTTTGATCTGCTTTTCTAAGGAAAGCAACTTTAAGGGGTTTACAATCTTCCCTTAATTAAACATACATATATCATTCACTTAGTTCAGGGGAAAAAGCCAACACCCTGAACTTCAAAGAGTATACAAACAGAAGTTACAAGCATACATTACATAAACAGAGCAAATAAACACAAACCAGTAGACAGGCTTCTAACCATCTAACTACAGCAATACATACAGTTACCAGAGAGGGAAGCATCAATATCTGGGTTTTCAAAGCCAGGGAGCTCTGTGACGGCTACGCAGAGTCTGGTCAAATCACACAACACTCTTCCCGTGAATGAGAGCACCAAAACAAAACGCCAGCTTCAGATAGCAAATACCTTTCTCAGGGCCCTGGGGCTTAGTACCTACTTAGTAAAAGAGTGTGGGACTTGGGGCCTGGGTCTTTCTTGTTTTTTAAGCAGGTCATCAAAGACTCTTGATTCAATCAAAGACTCCTGATTGCAACAAAGACAAGACTCCTCAAAGGCACTTGATTACCTCAGTGCTGGGAAGCACTCAAACAAAAAACAGCAAAAAGTCCCACTTTGCTTGCCATTACATTTGAAAAGCAAGACTCATCAAAGGTACTTGATTACCTCAGTGCTGAGAAGCACTCCAGAACTAAAGACAAAAGGTCCCACTTTACCTGCTAATTCAAACAAAGGCAAGACTTATTAAAGGCACTTGATTACCTTAGCATTCCAAAAGAGAAAACAGTAAAAAAAAGTCCTACCCTGATGACCACTACACCAGGGCCCTACAACTAATATGTATGGGTGCCAGGACTTGAACCCAACTCCTCCTGGCCCAGCATCTATTATTACACAAAGTACAACCGTGTCTAGCCCCCAGCCACTTTGCTTGGATTCTGAGGAAAGGTAGAATATAAGCCCCAAAGTTAAATTAAATTAACATAAAATGGTACATATTTACATAGTACTCATTCCATTCTGTATCTGCTATTCTGCCTGGTTTCAAATTCATGGAACAACACACCACCCTCCCTTTGCCATGTACACCCCACCCCATCCCATCCTCCCCACCCTTTTTCCTGCTTCCTTTTCTGGTTTGTCTCCTCCCATTATACTATAAGCTCCTTAAGGGCAGGAACTGTCTTTTTGTTAATTTCATCCCCAATACTTAGTATTGTGCCTCATATGTACTAGGAACTTAACAAATGTTGATTGAATTGGATTAGATAGCACTTACAAAGCAATTTCACATTCATTATCTCAATTTGACCCTGCAACACACCTGTGATACAGGTAACAGCAATATTATTATTATCATCTTATAGATAAGACTTGGTAATTAAGGCTCAGAATAGCTGTGACTTTCCCAACAGCCAGAAAGTATGCAAAAGAGGCAAGGATGGAACCCAGGTCTGCTTCCAAATGGGGGAGGGCCTCTTTCTTCTATACTCTGCTCTACCCAACAATCAAGCCATGTTTCTAGCTCAAAACCCAATCTTCAGTTTTGGAATGTCTTCTCCATAATTTAAAATGTTTCTTTTAACAGATGGCCAAATGATTTGTCTCCTTGGTCTAAAAGTTAAATGAAATGACCTTGAACTACCAGCTTGTTCTCTTCTACACCTCTAGTAACACATGGAAGAATTAAGTCAAAAGATCTAGGGCAGCTTTATGCCTTGAGTTTTGTTTTTGGAATTTTGGAGGCCATCAGAGTTAAGTGACTTGCCCAAGGTCACACAGCTAGTGAGTGTCTGAGGGTCAAATTTAAACTCAGGTCCTCCCGACTCCAAGGCTGAAGTTCTACCCACTGGGTCACCTAGTTGTCCCATGCCATGAGTTTTGATTCTTCCTCCCTCCAGAGACTTGTAGACCTTGCCTTAGGGTTAGGGGAAAGTCTATCATTGCTATAACTCTTAAGATTATTTAAGAAAAGGAATGACCCAAAAGGATTTGAATTTTTTTGGTGAGTTAATGTATTCCTAATAAGCTAATAAAAAAAATGAGTTTAAAAGCAAAATTTTGTATTCAATTTTAGGTAGCAGCTGGGGGTATACTGGTCAATGTCTAAGAACCAGGTTTTCTAGAAAAATTAAAAATATATGCATACTTTTAAGTTTAATCTGTATTATTAACATTTTCTTAAGTCTAGACAATCAGCAAAATAATAAATCAAGTCCTGATTTGCAGCATTTGTAGGCTTCAAATGGGTAACTGCTCACACTGTGGTATGAGCTGACTCCAACATACCCCTGGGGTGATTAGAGCTGTGCCGGGTGCATGGTAGGTACTTAATAAATGCTCATTGATCTGCCTTGACTAGAATGGCCTTGGATCTACGGTGAGAAAGTCTGAATTCAAAACCTAATTCTTCCACTTACTTGCCCTCTGGGCCTTACTTTTCTTAATTGTAAAATGGAATTTGACTAGATGATATTTAAGAGCCCTTCCTTCTCTAAGTCTGTGAACGGGCGTTAAAGAAAGAAGGCTCTCATCAGCAGAGCGTTAGATGCAAAGTCTACTCTAAGTGTCAACTACCAAATGACTAGAGACCCGACTCGAAATTGAAAACTTTTCTGTGAACTGAGAATGATCATGCCAAGGTTAAGATCTGACCTCCCTCTATACCTTGCAAAACCAGCAACATTCCAAGCCGGCGAATTATGACCTGCTTTCTCCTCACCTACCCCTTTCCGGTCCTCGGCCCCCATTTTTAAGTCGCCAGGAATGACAGAGACATTCAGTGCCGTATCAAGTGAAACTTAAAGGCAAGGAAATGGATCCTTATTTTCCCAGGCTAAGCAATTTCCTGTAATACATATATCCTGCTGGGATCCCATCTGCCTTGCTTGTGCTTCACCCCAGGTTCCCACCAAAGGGAGACTCAGAAAGAATTCCTCGTCTAGCACAAAGCTGTACAACGATAACAGCTAGCATTTATACAGCACTATAAGGTTTGCAAAGCACTTACAAATATCATATCATTTATCCTCACAACAACATTGGCTCTATTACTATCCTTATTTTTATCGATGAGGAAAATGAAGCAGAGGTTAAGTTTATGAAGCCAGATCTGAACTGAGGTCTTTCTGATTCCTGGCCCGGTAGTCTATCCATTCCACTACCTAGATGCCTGCACATACAAGAGATGCTATATAAATGTTTATTAAATTGAATTACCCTAAAGTGAGGAAATGTCAACAAGAGAAGAAAGAAACTAGACTCCAACATTGGAAATGCTTTCCAATTTTCCAGCTTGAAAAAGCAGCTAGATTCTAAAGGAAGTTTTAAAACTTTGTGTGTGTGTGTGTGTGTGTGTGAGTTGGGTACCTCTGGTGTCTGGTGAAGCCTACGGATCCTTTCTTGGAATAAGGCTTTTGATACAAAAATAAATAAATAAATAAAATACATAGGATTCCGAAGAAAACCAATTATATTAAAAGAGTTGTCAACTTTTAAAAAATTCAACCCGTTAACCATCATGTCAAAAAGACTCAAATCAACTACATTTGTCTTCTTAGATTAGTGAACTAAGTCTACACTTTCCAATAGAGTTAATACATATTCCCTATGTGATATTAAAAAAGGAAGCACACATCTGAGTCCAGGTTAATGAGAAGATCCGGTGGTAGAGTCTCCCCTCAAAAAATCAATGCTATTCCTTCAAGTGATAAGGCTTGTGGCTTCTTTCATCATGCAGGTGGTGGATGAGTGAGTTCTTTTAAAAGATCATGGAAAGAAGACAACATAGGCTGATTTATGAGTTAGGGATAAGAAGGCCTCAGATACTGTGGCTGGATAATTTTGTGACCACTAATTATGTCTGTGGCCACATAGACTGAAGTAATGAGAAAGGTAATAAAACCTCATGCTCCCAGGTGTGAATTTATTACCTAGAATCTTCCTTCTCTCTTACCCCTTCCCTAGGTACTACATATAACCTTACCCCATCTCCCCGAGATAATGGTATGAGGGCCTACAGAATGAAGAACAGAGAGGAATGGAAGACTCATTCACTTGGTTGGAGAAAACAATCACTGGACACTACTACTCTTGGGCACCACAGCTGATAAAGTCTCACATGCAGTCAGTTGGTCAACAAAGATTTATTAAGCACTTACTGTTTCCAGGACCTATACAAAGCCCTGGGGATAAAAAATGGCAAAAGATAGTTCCTTCTCTTGAGGACCTCATAATCTAATTAGGGAGACAACATACAAACACATACAAGATGCATAGTCTTGGAGGTGAGGCACTCGTGGTAGAAGGGGACTGGAAAAGGCTTCCTACAGAAGGCAGAATTTGGGCTGATGCTTGAAGGAAGCCAAGAGGCAGAGATGGGAAGGAAGAGCATTCCAGGCATGAGGTCAGTCAGGGAAAATTTACAATAGAAAAAGAGAGGCTAGCAGACAGAAGACATATAAACAAGTGAAGAGGACAGATCTTACCTAGCTTTAGTTCATCTCTCTAGATGAAAATAAGAGTCACCTACTTCCCTTTCCTTCTCACCCCTAAAAGTAGCTCCAAGAAAAAAATCCCCCCCAAATATTCATAAAATAATGAAATCATAAATAAGAGTAAATATTTTAATCTATGACTATATTAGTCAAAATGGGGAGAATTTTTCCATGTCAATTTTTTAATATCCACCTTTCTAAAAACCATGTTGTTCTCTGGCTAATACCCTGTAATACTGGAAAGGAGCAATCTGGTTAAGATTCCAGCATCCTCCCCCACAACTTTTTAAATCAGAGGAAAAAGCAAATGCTTTAAAGTTGCCTGGGGAAATCCACTCATGTTATCAACTGAACCTGCATCTATTTCCCTTTTCTCCATCCTCTTGATCAACCTAAATCCTTAATGCAACTTCCAGTTGCCTGTCCTCAGACCCTTATTTCCAACAGGGCCTAATGCAATTGCTATAATTGATGTGCTGCCTTTGTTAAGACTGTGGTGTCAATAAATGGGAGTAAAACGAGCTTCTAAGGAAGATGTAGGGAATTTATTAGAATGGATGCATGCAGTGGATGGCATAATAAATGTTGATGGCTGGTTCATGAATCACAGCAGGATTTTTCAGAAGAGTTTCTACAAGCTAGTAGTAAAAAAAAAAAAAAAGCAGCAAATGGAATCAGAATGGATAGAACACTAGACCTCGAGTCAAGGTAACTGAGTTCAAATCCTGCCTCAGACACTTACTAGCAATTGGCAATTCATTTAACTTCTCTGTGCCTCAGTTTCTTCATCTGTAAAATAAAAGTCAGACTCAGTGGCCTCAAATTCTAAATCTATGATCCTATATCAATGTCTTCAGGAGTTGGGGAGTGCTTTAATATTAACCTTAACAAATAGAAAGCTGTAGATAGACTAAGACCCTAAGGTATCAGATGCTTACCAGGTGTTGTTGTTATCATTTAAATTAAGCGGTTTCTATTTTCCAGTTTCAGATAGCATTAGAAATACACTGTAGTAATACATTCCCTGTTAAGTGTTCATTTCCAATCCCAGTTGACTAGGTATGTAAGAGATAGCCATCAATGTATCCTAGTTTCTTTATTTGCAAAATAGGGACAATAATACCTGTGTCACATGCATGGAGTTTGCTAGGATCAAACAATTTTACATATTAAAGTATTTTATAAACCACAGGATATTATTATTATTGGGACAGCTAGATGGCACAGTGGATAGATTGCTGGGCCTGAAATCAGGAAGACTCATCTTCATGAGTTCAAATCTGGCCTTAGACACTTACTAGCCGTGTGACCCTGGGCAAGTCACTTAATCCTGTTTGCTTCAGTTTCCTCATCTGTAAAATGAGCAGGAGAAGGAAATGGCAAAGCACTCCAGTATCTTTGCCAAGGAAACCCCAAATGGGGTCATAGAGTCAGATACACACACACGCACACACAACTGAACAACAACATTATTATCATCATCATGACCACAAGGTTGGAGGCCATGCGATGAATTACTTTGTTTATGTACCTTATGAAGATCATCTACCGGAGAAAGGAGAGATAGATTTACTAAAAGACCGCTAAAAACTCGACTCTGCGCTCAGTGCTTTACAACTATTATCTAATCTGGTCTTTAAAACAACGCTGAGAGGTAGGTGCCATTATAATTCTCATTTTACAGTTTAGGAAACTGAGGCAAACAGAGGATAAGTGCCTTGCCCAGAGTCCCACAGACAGTAAGTGTCTGACACAGGATCTGAACTATTCAAGTCTAGTCTTCTCTCCATTGCACCCTCTGACTGCTAAATTTAAATGTAATCTATTCTAATGGAAAGAATACCCAGGTTGACACAATGATCAATGTTTCTGAAGTATTTTCATTATTACAGTTATCGCTAATGGCTTTATTTCATCAATGCTTTATTGGGATTACAGGACTAGTTTGGGGAGTGTTGGTGTCCTTTTCTATCCCTAGAACCTCCTAGAGAGAGGAGGAAGCCACCTTTCTTTTGTAGAAAATTGTCTGTTATTGTATGTGGAAAATATTCCTCCAGTATGTAAATGTGGTGATTGGATTCTAGAAAATCACTCCCTAGAAGTTAACTTGAAGGATGAATCATCCCAGAGAACCTGGGGGAAGGGGTGGAGCTGATAATTTAAACTAGTCAGGGCATAATCATTCATTGAGTGTAGGACCTGTCAGTCACTTCTGCTTTGCAAAGCTGCTGAGAGAGCAAGGCTCCCCTTACACAGTATTCCAGAACTCCTCGGATGGTCTGAGACAGGGCAACGGTTCTGAAATGAGAAGAGGTGGCAAGTTTTCTGGAATGCTTTGAAGGCAGATGACCTGAGACGGACAAGAACTATGGGTTCTGCCAAGAAGTCATATGATTACTTGTAAGACTAAGTCCTTAGTCTTTGAGGTCTCCAGACCTGCTTGCCCCAGATCACTAGGTTACTATCCAAGTCGAGTGTACTTATCCTCTGGGAGTATTTGCATCCTCCATTTTCACTGTGGGTCCAATTGGACCCACTGTGTGCACATTTATGTCCATGTCCTAGGGCTAAACCAGTAATTCTACTACAGTAATGCTGTCTTTGTGTCTAAAGTAGAACAATGTCTCTATGGATCCCATATGAAGAAGCCTGACTTCTCTATCCTTAACACTAAGGCAAAGAAGTCAGCATGTCATACTGTAACATTAACAGAGCCAATTAGCATAGGTGATTGATGATGAAGTTGGCCTTGTGGGCTGGTGCCTATGACATTAACTACACTGAGATTCTTCCTCCCCTAGAAGGTTCAGGTAAGAACAAGAGAAGCTAACTAGCATTTTGGGGCGCAGGGTCTACATCAAGCACATTTCATGCCTTGCGCTGACAGGAAGATTTTTAGTATCTACAGGTTGTCAATTTGGCTTATTACAAAGGTGCTGGAGTGAAAATTCACATGAAAAATAAGAGACATATCAAGGATGTCCCAACTTATAACAGTCTTTTAACCTCTTTATCCTTCACCACCTCCAAATATGAGTAAGAAGGAGAAATGTGCCCCAGAAGCTCCAGGGCTTCACTAAGGTACACGAATGTTTACATCAATGGATCAAATCTACCCCTGGAACCTGGAGATAACTCACTGTGGAAAGCTGGACCTCCATTAATAAAAACCAGCCAAAGATATGAAACAACACTCATCCTCAGAGGCACCTCATGCTCTTAGGTTGTTGTTTCATACAATCATTTGATCTAGGGGAAAAGGTTGAGAGAAAGACAAAAAGTTCCTTGTTAATTTTTAATGGTGATGCATTTGCTTTATTTGGGTGGTTATTTATTAATGTGCTTTATAATAAATGCATACAGTAGCCTGGGGACACAGGAAAACCCATCCACCACCCAGGTGCTAGAGACCGTGTCTTTCATTTCACTGGGTGAGTTTGGGGTGCAAGAGGAAAAGTCTGACTGGACAAAGGGTTTGCCTGTGGTGCTTTCCATAGACTTGTAAAAAATGGCAGCTGCCCATCCACTTCAGCAGAATTTCCCACCCCTCCCACATCCTTTCCTATAATAGCAGCTGGACCATTCACCTTTGACTGGGGCTTGTTTTTTCTTTAATCTCTTACCAGTCAGGGACCCAACTTCCCAGAAGTGGGAAAATAAGATCAAAAGTGGCTGTCAGCTCACTGAGGGCTTCCCAATAACAAGTAACTAGATAGTAGATAGTCTGAGTTTAAGTCTCTGTATGATGAAACTGTAAGATTTATTTCATACTTCTAACACTATCTGAATTAAATTAATTATTGAAATCTCCACAAAAGTCTACACAGAACCAATACCTGAATGGCCCTTTGAGTGGAAAAAAATTATTAAATGCATTTATTAAATCAATTTATAAATTAATAAATAAAAATTAATTTATCAAATACAATTTAAAAATATTATGCTTACTATGTGCCCTTTGATTCAGCATGTAGCATAAAGCCTTGTATATAACTGATGCTCATGCATGTTAGATTTTTTTAGTAATGATACTGAAGGCTCATTCAAAAGAATGACCTTTCCCTTATGACTGATGGGAATTTTTTGGAGGAAGGGGTGCTGCCTCAGTGACTCTATATGTAACATATATGTGATACCATGAGCCTATAATGATTTCCTTGGTGGGATGAAGGTGTTATGATATGATCAATATTGGTGGAGCCTTAACAATGTTTTAGGGAAGCAATGCATGGTTCCAGAATTTGGTGGGAGCATCCAGACAGGGGTGGGGAACCTGTGGCCTCGAGGCCACATTGTGGATTCAGTCAATGGGCTGCACTTAAGGACCTCGTGGGCTACATGTGGTCTTGAGGCCACAGGTTCCCCACCCTTCAATTCCAGGACGTCTGGCAGCAACAGCCTTGCATGGTCAGAAAACCTGAAGCCTCCTACATTTAGGGGAAGGATTTACTGGGATTTTGCTTTTGTGCAGAAACAAGACAGTGAGGTCATGTGGTAGTCACAGGAAGGTTGTATCAGCAAGATTAGGAGTATCATAGTACTCGATTCCTTTGCTCTTCAACTAAAACTTGTGTTCTCTTTAGATTTGGTTTGTTTATTTTTACCTTATTTCCCTTAAGTTGTAGTAAAACTCATTTTAAAAACAATCTCCATCTAGTGGTTCAGTAAAAGGAAAGGCTTGGGGTACTGGAATCATGGTGGGAGGGATGGACTCACAGTGAGTGCACTCCATATCCAAGTAAAGTTCAAATATTATGGCACTGAAGGAGACTCTGGATAGCTGTTAAAGAGCCCTCAGGCTTTGAAAATCCAGATGTTGGTGCTTCTCTCTCTGGTAACTAGATATGTATAGCTTTGGTAGACAGCTAGAAGCCTGTCTGCTGATTTGTGTTATTTGCTCTGTTTATATTTTCTCTGTTTGTAATTTCTGTTTGTATTTGCTCTGAAGTTCAGGGTGCTGGCTTCTCCCCCTAAACTAAGTGAATGATATATGTATGTTTGATTGAAGTGTGATTATAAACCCCTTAAAGTTGCTTTCCTTAGAAAAACAGATCAAAGAACCTGTGCTACCAGCCCTCCTGTGTGCTGGTGTTATTGGCCTTGCACAGCCACAGTGGCTGCAAACAACATTGTTGTTATGATGATTTATTACTATTCATAATATCCTTTCATCTTTTTTCATAGTTTTTGACAAAAGAGTTTGTATTCTAAGCCAGTGTTGCCCTTGGCTGCCACAGCCTTCTGCCTGGAAAATATGTCAAGTGTTTCATTGATAAGGGGGTTTTGTGGTCTCCTTATTGTAGCAGCTATTTTTCACTCGTTAGATCTTTGAGGTAAATGATAATAATTCAGTCTTTGTCTTTTTCCATTGCTAGACTACAACATATCATTGAGTGGCCAGTCCATTGAGTTAGTAAATCAGTACATATATATGGGACAACCACTGCAAATTGGACAATGAACTGGGCCCAGAACTGGAAGAAGAAAATAGCTTGCATTGCATTTGGGGAAATGTGTGATTTTTTCATTGATTACAAAGTGGTCTCTGGTATAAAGACCCATTTTTTTAAAACACAAAAGTGCTCCCAGCAATGTTATATGTTTGTGGTTATTGGACACCACAATCTCTGAAGGATCAAAGGTGCTCTGACCCAAAAGGCAATAGAGAGACCCAACGAGGATACATATAGGCTACGGTATATGCCCAGTGATGACCCATGTAAAAGAAGGGGCATAAGGCCCATCACCAAAAAACCTAAGTGTGTATTGAACATGGACCAGTCTATCCAATCCAAGACTGGAAAGGGGTCAGGGTCAATCACATGATGAGAGTAAAGCATAACAGATGAATAGGCAGAGTACTTCACTTGTAAACGAGCATTTTTTTAAGTCTTATAGGAAGGCTTCCATCGCGTTGAATGTGTTCTCTGTAAAGAAGGTATGGAAGAGCAAGAATTACACAAGATGAGAAGGGCTGGATAGGTAGTGATCCTATAGGAAGGATAGGAAGGCTCGCTCACACTGATGAGATGACGCAGATCCATTGAAACTGTATTGAAGAGATGGAGGTCTGATAATGGAAAGCTTAGTTTCCAGCAGTTGGAGAGGCAGGGTAGTATAGTACAAAGAGTTACAGAGCTAGAGATATTTATCTGCGTAGGCAGATAGATAGATAGATTGGTAGATTGGTAAATTGATAGCAACATATCATTCACACAGTATTAGTTTCCTGTCTCCAGAACTATAAACCCCCACATTAAGATACTCCACCTCTGTGTGTAACAAAGACTGACATTCCAAAGAGCTTTTGTGATACTCAAACTTGCTCAGCTTCCCTTTCTTCTAACCATTTCCCCACCAGCCTCATTCAGACGAGCCAACTGAAAATCCATCCCTAGTAATGCCCGTTGGAGACCACTGGTCTGTGACCTTGGCTAAATGAGAGTAGTGGGGAGAGCTTGATCAAAATCTCATTCATTTTCTTTCCCCCCCTCTGGGTGGCCAATGAGCTGGAAAATGAAAGAAACAATGCAGGTTTAAGAGACTAATAATTAGGTCACAGCTGATCCCAATTCAGATTATCTGACAGCTGGGGCCAGTGGACCAGTACACACCATCCTGCTATTTTCCAGTAGAAACCAGTATGAAGACAGCCCCTGGGGTCTGCAGCAACCAGGTTTCCCCTATATACCTTTCTGTCAAAACCCACAATATGTAAGAGATGAGAAACTCATCACTAATGCATCTGCTCGGCAAAGCAAGACACTCCAGAAAATAGAAATGGGAAGACCTTCTGAGGACATCTTAGAAATCACCTTTACCCATACCTCACCTCCCTCCATCCCACAAAAACACAGTTTCCTTATTGCTGGAGATTTTTCCCGGGCCCCTCCAGCTCCCACCTGCAACTGCCTTCAGACCTTTATTTCTCAATGTAATCTTGATGTTTGTTCCCTTTAGCTCCCATAATCCTGTTGAATCACAAATCTCCTCACCATAATCCTGCATTTGTCTGTCAATATAATTTGTTTACTGTGGGGAAGAGAGGGACATTAATTTCTTTCCAGGAAAAGATGAAAAGTGCTTCTTTTCAGAATGAATATTTACTTAGATAAACATGAGGGAAAAGGTATAGGTGGAAAGAGCCCTGGATTTGGAACCAAAAGACCTGGGTTCAAAACTCATCTCGCCAAGAACTAACTATGTGAGTTTGGGCAAGTCACCTAACCCCTCTGAAACTCCATTTCTCCAGCTATAAAAATTAAGAAGTTGTTCCAGATTTTGTCAAAGGTCCTTCTTCCAGTTCTAAATCTGTGATCCTACGTGCAAAAGACTTCACAGAGCTTAGAGGTGGTGAGATCAGGCCAGGAGTATTTGAGGGTTAAATGAGATAGTGGATGTAAAAAGCCTTTTGCAAAACTTAAAGTGCAATATAATTATACAGGAGTGTGCTGGTGTTTTTAACAACTAGGGTAGGGGCTGGGCGAGGAATGTATGTTTGTGCCTGTCTGTAGGTGAGCATGAGCGTGCATACACGTATACACACACACACACATTTACGTTTAACCTATATTATTAACACTTTCTTTAGACAGAAGGAGTCAAACACCAATTTGTAGCAATTGTCTATTTCTGAAATGTAAATGCTCACACTGCACTTTTCACAAGCAACTACGATAAGTGGTTAGAACTGGCTCCGGCACACCTCTGGATCAAACTAAATGCCTTCTCCTCCCTGCCTGCTGCCTGCTGGTGTGTTTCAATGAAAAGCAAAGTGGAATGAAGGGGATAAAGTAGAGTTAGAATCCCTAGCTCTCTTCAAGGAGAATCTCAAATGTTGTCTCCTACAAATGACCTTTGATGATTCCCTCTGTTATTAATTCTCCTTCCCTCCCTACTCCATCCCAAAATAGCTTGGTCTTGAAAAGCTGGGTCTCATTTTGTATTTCTTTGCATGTTTTCTATATCCTTATCTGTGTACAGACTATTTCAGTTGTGTCTTTGTATGACGTGCATCTAGCATAGTGCCCAACACATAGTAGGTGCTTAATAAATGTGTGCGGAATTGAGAAGTTGGGTTCATGTCTTGCCTCTGACTTACTAGCTGCATAAACACAGGGAAGTCATGATTACTCCCAGTCTCATTTTTCTCACCTAGAAAATAGAGATCACAATAGCTACAATATCTACCTACCAGAGTTGATGGGTGGCTCAAATGAGAAAAGAGACATAAAATGCTTCACAGTTTGGAAGTAATCTGTAAATGTCCATTACTATTGTCATCAACATCATCAGTATTATTATATGTGTTACAAAAAAGATTTTCACTTTCACCATCCTCAACTCTCTTTGAGAGACAAAAACACAGGCCCTATCTGGAAGGAAGATTTAATTAATCAGAGTCCCCTTAGAAGGGATTCTAAGAAAGCAAAGCTTTCTTCTTTTCTTAAGGCTTATAGGGAGTGCCCTGAAAAACAACACTCCTGTTGAAGTTGGGTCATAGGTGGGCCCCAGTATTCTTTAACTCCATACGCCACAAAGGATCAATATTTTTTTTTTTCATTCATGGTTTCCAGTGACAAAAAGGAAGCTTGAATCTCCAGGAAGAAATCCTCCACTACACACATTTGGAATCATTAATATTGAACATTCCTCAGCTATCCACACTGAACACTGATATGCCCAAAACACATTTGCTCTGATGCCACCACTTACTGTCCGCATGTGTCGGCATCTTTCACTGTATATTTCTTTAGTGTTAATAGGGGCTACTAGCATTTAGGAAGGCAAAGATTACTGTGCCACGTGTTTAAGTTCTCTTTCATCCTACAAAGGATATGAGAGGATAGGGAAGACATGCCTTTCTTTTACCAGACATCTGGTAACCCAAGCCTAGGGAAAGCCAACAGATTCATGTCTGTTTTTATGCAGCTTTGAGAAATCGTTTTATGTCTAGGATCATTAGGATCATCCAGGATATACCCGAAAACACCAAGGCTGCCAATACATACCAGTATCTTTTTGCAAGACTTGCCTCCTCTGAATGTCCTCCCCTAACCAACATCACACTACACAGATCTCTTAGCTTAATAAATATGTGTTGTGTCTACTATAATTCTAGGCATATAAAGATAAATATCATAGACCTTAGTCTCAAGGAGCTTATCATCAATAGTGGAAAGAGGGAAGAAAGCTATGCGTAAACATAGCTGTGATACAAGAAAAATTCAAAGTGCAAAGGAGAAAGTCAACTAAAGTGTTATGAAAAATCTGGGAAGGGAGAGATCATTTTCATTTGGGTAGATAAGGGAAGGCTTCACAGAATAGGTGACATTGGAGTTGGTCCCTGGAGGAAGAGAAGAACTTCAACATAGAAATGGGAGGGGGATCAGTAATTCATGTCAAGAATTAATTTTTTTCAAGTATGGCATGAGCAAAACTGAAAGCAGAATTAGAACCAATGTTGAATATTATTCTATCTTAGTTGGAATTTAGAGTATCTAAAGGTAAGATCAGATAAATCTGGAATCATAATGTAGAATAATTTTAATGCCAAGCCAGAAGTTTACACTTTATTCAGAAGACAATAGGAAGCCATTAATGGTTTTAGAGTTGAGGAATGACACAATGGAAGTGCTTAGCACAATGCCTGGCACATAGTAGGTGCTTAACAAATATTTATTGAGTGAGTGGTCATGAGGAAGATTACTTGGGCAGCAATATGAAGGATGTGAGATAGAATGAAAGCAGGCCAACCAGTTATTAAAATAGTCTAAATGAGAAGAGGTGAGGACCTGAACTAATATAGTGGCAATGTGAATGGAAAAGAGGGGAGAGATATGAAACGTATTCAGAGATAGAATTAACAAGACTTGCCAACTGATGGAGTAAGAGGAGTTTAAGGTGATTGGTGAACCACTGACGTAGAGATATGCAGAAATCAGTTGAAATACAGGTTTAGAGCTCTGGGGAGAGGTCGGAGATGAAAATACAGTAGCAATAGAATCTACATAAGATGATAATTGGTGGTAGTAAATAGGATTACCAAGGGAAAGTGAATAGACAGAAAAAGGGGTGGGGGCAGAATTGTATACCAATGAAAAAAGATTGGAGGAGGAATGGTGCAAAAATATAGGGAAAAAGCAGTCAAAGATGTTCATTGAGGGGAACCATATGCTGTCAAAGTCAAAAGAGGAGTGAGGATGAAGGCATCAAATGCTGTCTAAAAATCAAGAGGAATAAATAAGGACAATAATAAAAACTATCAGTAGGTTTGGCAATAAGGATATAATGAGGATATAAGGATTAAGGATATAATTAAGACACAGCCTTGGAGCTGTGTCTTCAGTAGTGGGCAGAAAAATGAGTAGTTGGTGAAGAAATAGAGAGGGAGAGTATGGTTGCAAGAAGTTCAGTTATAAATGGAAGATGGAAAGAATAATAGCTTGAAGAGTAGCTGGGATTTATAACCTTTAAGCTCTGACCACCCTCAAACTCTGACACTGAGACACTTCCCATTTCACTATGATAATTAACAAGGGATCCAAAGGCAGAGGAGAGAACATTTTCGAAGTGGCTGCCCATAAGATTAAGACTGGATAGAGAAAGAAAAGAAGCTAGAATGAGGCTGACATGGTGGGAGACTAGGGAGGAATCAATGGAGTTCAGATCACAAGGAGCATGAAGAATAGTTATAACAGAGATAAAGGAACAGGAGAAGTAGAATGATTTTTATTCTGTGGCCAGAGAAGGTAATTTCTGGGTTCAGGATTTGGAAAGCAGAACAGTTTTGAGTGATGGTGAGGTTGAAGTTATTACCAACTTGATGGATGCCTGAGTGGAGGTGGAAGCCAAGTAAATGGGAGTGTTCAAAGAACTTCTAGTTCAGGATGTTAGAAGCATTCTTTTGCATCCATCTTGACATTGTTCAGCACTCATGTACAGTTTGTTCCATTTTACATTTAATTTCAAATAAGATAATGCATACAAAGTACTTTGCCAACCTTAAAGTTAAATGTTAGCTATCAATGGGATAATATCCTCTACTTGTTTCTTGTATGACTGCTTGTCTTCTTAACAAAACTGTCTCTTGAGTGCTAGAAGAATGTTAACTATGTCTTTTGGATCCCCCAATATGCCTAGTCTAGTGGTCTATAGATAAGACGTACTCGACGCAGAGCATCCCAGAAGACTTAGTGCAGTTTGATGCCTTGGTAGCTTAAAATTACACTAAGATTTCTGAGACACCCTGCATCCACTGGTTAAATCAATGAATGAATTGGTGGAATAGGATCAGACTGGTTTTGGGGGTCTGTCTTGTGAACAACTGCTCATTTTGCTTCATCCTTTTCCTCAAGCAATTTTCCCATGTCCAAATCCATTTGAATCCAGTCCCTAGCACGGAGGCCTAGGCATTCTGGCCTGTAATGAGTCAAGGTATCATAGAATCACTGAGTTGGAAGGGACTTTAGAGGTCATCTAGTCCAACCTCCTTCCAGAGGTACCAATCTTTTCTACAATGAGATTAATGCCAGATACGGCAATTGATGCTCTAATGGACAAGACCACAGATGCTAAAAGATTATAAGAAACAAACTTGGAGCAATTCCATCGCTGCATCTTGCTCCAAATGCACTTAGTATTTGGGCAACCTCATTATCTATCACACTTTGGTAAGGTAAAATACCAACCATGGGGTTCTTTCTGGGATTTCCACCCTCCCCTCCCTTTCTTAAAACTGTTGTCTTCTATTCTGCCTTCAGCTAAACAGACTCAAAGGCATCCCATACACCAAATCAGAGGAGCATTTCATTTTGCAATATAATTGATTTTTCTTAGTAGACATCAGTCTTTCCCCTGGGAGACATCATGTGATTTCCAGTGGGTGAGAGACATAATATTACTAATTCTTTCAGAAGTAGGTCAAAGAAAGGGTCAAAGGGAGACCAGGGACCACACACACACACACACACACACACACACACACACACATTTGAAGCTGGATACGTGCCTGGTGTATCCAGTGAGATATAACATGTGTTGATGAGGTATAACTAGTGAGGTATTACATGTGTTAATGCTACTGTGTTGAAAGGATTTGGGTCTTGGGAATGAGGGAAATTATAGGAAATAAAGGAATCAAAATCTTGGGAATCAAAGCTAATGGGAAATCCTTTTCAGAAAGTATGCTTAGACAGGGAAAGGTCCCATTTACAAAATTTATGCACATATATATATATGTATACACACATAAATATGTACATATATGTACATATGTACACATATGCACACACATAAATATATATATACATTGTTGTTCATTCGTTCAGACTCTTCATGATCCCATGGACCATAGCACACCAGGCCCTTCTATTCTCCACTATCTCCTGAAGTCTGTCCAAGCTCATGTTCATTGCTTCCATGACACTATCTATCCATCTCACTGCCATCCCCTTCTCTTTTGGCCATCAGTCTTTCCCAACATCAGGGTCTTTTCCAATGAGTCCTATCTTCTCACTAGATGGCCAAAATATCCAAACTTCAGCTTCAGTATTTAACCTTCTAATGAACAGTCTAAATTAATTTCTTGAAGTATTGACTGATTTGATCTCCTTGCTGTCCAAGGGACTCTCAATATGTATATTCAGCTCCTTTTGTAGTAGCAAAGAAGTAGGAAGGAAACTGGGTGCCCACCAATTCCTCAGAATGGCTAAACAACTTTCAGAGAGAGATAAGCAGAACTAGGAAAATAAATTATATGATGAACACAACAGTATGAAGCAAAATAACTCTGAAAGCCATTGTAAGTCTAGACAATGCAGTGACTGAAGTGGTGAGCCTTAGGCAAGAAATGAGGTATACATTGTCAGACACAGCCAATGTGCTCACTTGTTTTGCTTAATTGTATTTCTTTGTTATAAGAGAGTGTCTTATTGATAGAAGGTGAGAAAGGACTCGTTGGAAAATGATAATAATATAAACAAAGAGCATCAAAACAATATTTCCCAAGAGAGAAGGAAGGAAGGAAAGAAGAAAGGAAGGAAGGGAGGAAGGGAGGGAGCGAGGAAGGATGGAAAGAAGGAAGTCTTAGCCATCAGTGCTATCTCTAATGGGTTACAAGGCCTAAGAAAAATCACTCTATGTACTCCCTTGGCTGTCAACATTTTTATTCAGGTGAAATCAGATTATAATGAAGAGCAAATGTAACCTTAAAAAATGTAGCCTAATTCCTTGCTTAAAGGAATAAAAAGATTTCAAAAGGACAACACCCAAGGCAAGGGGAGAGAGAATATGGAAGAGAAGGAGGGAAGAATGGAAAACTTATGATTTACTACTTTCACTAGTGAATTATGTGCTAACTAGCTAGTTGAACCATGCCAAGTAATCATATCACTACCCTATTGCCTGGGCCATATGGTTCTCTTAAATGTGAGACCCAGAATAACTATCTATCTTCTTAAGAGATAGCTTTTTTTGTCATACAAACAGGTGGGGGGAGGGGTGACTTCATCTTGCACCAACCTGAATTTACATTTTAAAAGGATACAATCACCCTACCAACTCTGTACTTCCACAATAACATGCCTTATTGGGGTAGTCTCTTTTGCACTGTATCCCTCAGACAGGTGGCAAGGAGGAAGCAAGTAAAGGGTTAATATTTCACAATTGAGGCGGCACATGCAAAGGCTCTGTGCTGCTGCCCTTCCTTTTCTATACCATTTCTTCTGCACTAATTCACAGTCATTATAACATCAGGATGTGTTTCCCATGCTTCATTTACTGACGTTAATTAATTTCCCCACCCCTTCCTTTTTTTTCTTATTTTAAAAGGGTGAGGGGGAAAAATCCATTCTCCTTGGGGAAGAATAAGCAATGGGCTTTTGGCTTTCTCTATGATAGAAAAGGACAGAATGCATCAATGTTCTTGGCAGACCATGGCTTCTCCTTTTATCCCCCATCTCTGCCCTCCTCCCTCCTGGGCCTCTCCCCTGTTCCTACTCACCATCTCAACATCACCCTCTCTATAAAGCCACAGGGAGGGGGGTGGAAGAGGGACTAGAAAAATCATCAACCTGGGAAGCATCCAGACTTCCATCTCTCTCTCCCCCCTCCCTCAAGAACGAATCCATTAAGGATAGAGAGGAAAGGAATAAATGCATTAAGAGGATTAGCAGATAACTGCCAGAGGAGCACAACCTGTACCTTACTAGCTCAGCCACCGAAACCTGCACATTCAATATACAAACTGAAAACCCAAATGAAAGCCTCCTCTGGAACTTTCAGCTAACTTTGGTAAGAGATGGGCCAATGGACAGGGGAGTGAGGGAGAACAAAGTTGAAAACACTCAATCAGTCCCATTTGGAACATTCTCTCTGTTCCCACACCATGTTTTTCCCTGTCATTTACTCTGTAATTGAATTATATAATTCTACAACTGTATTATTTATTATTATCTATTATTAAACCCCATAATATGAGTGTATTATTCAGCAGCTGCATTAACACCGAATTATTGGCATTCAAACTGTATTATTAATTCTGAAGAATGCACCCAGATAAATGTGTACAAAGGACATACTTCCTTCATAAAATTTCAGGTGAGGTATGAGATTCTGAATTAAGCTTTGAGGGAAGATTTGTTAAAACCTTTAATGTATGCTCTTACTGGAAATGCCTCCTAGAAATCTACATGATCTGAATTCTAGTACTGCACTCCTAGAACCCAACTGTGTGACCTTAAGCTGTTCACTTCTTAACTTCTTGTTCACCTTAATTTCTTACGGTCATTGCTGTTGTCATTGTTGAGTTGTTTCAGTCTTGTCCAACTTTCCATGACCCCATTTGGGGTTTTCTTCGTAAAGTTATTGCCATTTCCTTCTCCAGCTCATTTTACAGATGAGAAACGGAGGCAAATGGTGCCAAGGGTCACACAGATAGTAAGTGTCTGGGTCTGGATTTGAACTCAGGAAGATGAGTCTTCCTGACCCCAGACCCAGAGCCTGTGCCACCTAGCTGCCTGGACCTTAAGTTACTCATCAGTAAAATGAATGGGTTAAACTAGGTAAGATTTACATTCCTTTTAGATCTAATATTCTATGATTCACTAACCTGTTTCCAAGAGATAACTAACCTATAACTTGATGTATTTTATTCACTTTCCTGAACTGCCATGGGTCCCACTTTCTGTACCCAGGACGGCTGTGTATAAGGCCAGTTACGTTATTCACAGGATCATAAGATAACTGGAGAGACCTTGGGCGTTATCTACTTTGGTGCCTTCATTAAGAATCAGAGGTGAAATTTAAACGAAGGTCTCCCCGGCTCCAAATCTAGTGATCTAAACATTATTCTTTTTTGTAAATTTGTTTTCCATCATGAGTCTTTTGGAATTGTCCTAGATCGTTGCATTGCTCAGAAGAGTTAAGTCTATCAAAATTGGTCATTGCACGATGTTGCTGTTACTGTGTCTTTCCAGGTTTTTCTGAAGTCTGCCTGCTCATCGTTTCTTATTGAACGATAGTATTCCATTCCATTCATATACCACAATTTGTTTAGCCATTTCCCAATTGACGGGCATCCCAACTTCCAATTCTTCGCTACCACAAAAAGAACTGCTATAAATGTTTATGTACATGTGGGACCTTTTCCTGTTTTTATGATCTCTTTGGGATACAGACCCAGTAGTGGTATTGCTGGATCAAAGGGCATGCTCAGTTTTATAGCCCTTTGGGCATAATTACAAATTGCTTACCAGAATGGTTGGATCAATTCACAACTCCACCAAAAATGCATTAGTATTCCAATTTTCCTGCATCTTCTTCAACATTTAGGATTTTCCTTTTCTGTCATATTGGCCAATCTGATAGGTGTGATGTGGTACCTAATTTGTATTTCTCTAATCAGTAGGGTCTAAATCCTATTTTACCTAAGTCACACACCTCTGTCCTCTCAGTTCCTGGTATAATTTCGATCTCTAAGGCTCTAGGTTTGTTATGCTTTGACTGCATCCCTTGGGAATCCAGTCCAAGGCATTCCAACCACCAGCCTGGAGAAAGAAGAACTCAATGTTCTTTTTCCTTCATGTGTTCAACTGAAAAAAAAGACATGCTGGAAAAAATATTTAGCTAATACCACATCGGACTTCATGAAGTCTTCCCAGACTATTTTAGCCCTCATCAAGCCCTCTACTTGAACAATAGTACTTAGAAAGCCAAGGCTGCATCCCATAATTTTAGAATTGGAAGAGACCTGAGAAATCATCTATCTCAATCCCTTTATTTGGAGATGAAGAAACTGAGTCTAGAATGGTAAATTTACCCATGACCACATGGTCAGTTGGAGGCAGAGATAGGACTAGAATACAAGTCTGCTGAATTCCATTACAGTTTTCATTCTTGAAATGTGTTAACGACAGTGGTTCATGGTTACATTATGTGGTACCATGTGATAGCTTGTCTCCCAAATTGGGTAAAAAACTACTTTCAGGTAAAGACCATATCTTATACTTCTTTATATCCTCTATGGCACCTAGCCCAAGGTTGGGTACATCATTGTCACTCAATACATTAAGATTAGCTGACTAAATGACTGATTGCCAGATTCGTTGCATGATTTCCAGGGGTGATTACAAGCAAGTGCTCAAATGAACCACAGACATGCCATGTTTCAGTGCCAGGAGGGAGTTAAGAAACATGAAAACCTTTGTAAGAATATGTGTCAGAAAGCAATGGAACTGTATATAATGAGCCTGGAGTTCTGATTCTAGCAGTGTTTATGGCCCCGCCTTGGTGTTCCTGAGAAGGAGATATACCCTTCAGTGGTCCCTCTGATTTTCCAGTCTCTGTAACATGGATCATAATCTAGCCCCACCTTTGTGTGAATTAATGAATGTTATATGGATTAATTAATGAATGAGTGGGTGGCTATACAGCCCTTGGAAAATATAAAGCCCTGTTTAAATGCTAACGATTATTATTAGTTGATTTGAGTCTATCTTGGATTCGCCACTGGCATGAAATTGGCAGAGGACTCTGCCTCATTCTGCAGCTGTGATGGTTCCATGCTGACAGCAGTAAGAAAAATTCAGTTGTGACTTTGGCGGGGGGGGGCAGCGTGAAGCGCCAATTACATTCATCAATGGAACAATGTGTGAGCTAGCAGTAGAATGGGGCTTTCCAGACAAACTTTCAGAATGAACTAGGCAGAAGATTGTCAGACTATAGAAACTATAATAATATATTAATTTGCTTTCTTCTGATTAAATATGGGGCAACTACAAACGGTGCCAGCATAATCTTCCTAATATGCCAATAGAAATTAATCATTCTAGTGCTCAAAAACCTTCAATGACTCCCCACTGACTATTAAATAATATCCAAACTCCTAAAACTTGACCTTCAAAGCTGTCCACAATCTTACTCCAACCCATCCTCCTTTTCTCAGAATACTCTTTATCATGTTCTACCCAAATGGGAGCATAGTATTTCCCATCTCCTTAACATGCCCTGTGCTTTCTCAACTTTGTTCCTTTATTCATGCTGCTCATTAAGCCAGAAATGCCCTTGATTTCATCTCTAACTATTGTCATCAAATCACATGGTACAAAATCTCGGAGGAACCTTAGGAGATCATCAGAGAAACATCATGGAACAGAGGAAAAAGCATAGACTCTGGAGGAAGACTTTTGCCTTATATTGCCCAGATTTCAGCCTCCACCACTCTTCACTTCGGAAACTTACATTCTTCCTTTGAAACTACCCTGAGCTCTGATTAGCAAGTTTTTGTTACATCTTGCCTAATTCCAGCCTCCACTTCACTTCTCCACCACCTACACATTCTCTCTCCTCTCTCTCTCTCTCACTCACTCACTCTTACTCTCTCTCTCTCTCCATATATATGTATATATATTATATATTTATATTTATAATCTCACCCCAATACCCCTTACCAGTTTTTCTCCATATGCTATCTTCCCCCATTAGAATATAAAGTCTTTGAGTCCTACGTGTTTATATTTGTATTCCCAGAGTTTGGCAATGGTCCTGGCAAACAGTAAATGCTTAATAAATGTTCTGTCTAACCTATCTCTGATGCTTACTACCTTGAGACCTTGGTCAAGTCACTGGGTCTCAGTTTCCTCACCTGCAAAATGGAGGGTGGGGTGGAATAGACTAGATGGCCTCTGAAGTTATTTCTATTTCTAGATCTAAGCCCTTATTACCTACTCCAATCTTTTGATTTTACTGAGGCTAAGAGATACGGCATAAATTGCCTTGAGAAACAAAGCTATCAGATGGCAGTGCCAGAGATTTGAATTACAGTGTTCTTTTTTAAGTCTGGTGTTCTTTTCCAGGACAGCAGCTCTATAGCAATAGCTAACTTTTATGTAGTGGATACTATATGCCAGACACTGTGCTAAAGTACTTTACCGTTATCTCATTTTATCCTTACAACAAACCTGGGAGGTAACTGCTTCTATTATCCCCATTTTACAGATGAGGAAAGGAGGCAAATGGAGATTTTTTTTAAATGACTTGTCCAGGGTCAAACAGCTAGTAAGTGTCCGAGGTCATATTTGAACTCGTTGAGTGATTGCCAGGGCGACTGCAAATAAATGCTCAAATGAGCCACAGACATGCCAACTTCATACAGAATCATGTTTCAGTACCAGGAGAGATTTGAGAAACATGAATTCCTTTGTAAAAATATGTGAGTTAGAAAGCAATGGAACTGTGTTTAATGAGCTTGAATGGTAATAAATGTGAATTCCTGACTCCAGACCCCATTCTCCACCCACTGTGCCACCTCAGTATGTTCCTTGACTCCTGCCTTTACCCCCATCCCTCAGTCTGGAAATAATTTCTTCCATATCTGATCAGATGACATTTTATATTCTGTAAATGGGGATAATAATGGCACTTACATCTTAGGGTTGTTGCAAGAATAAAATTTGATATTTATAAAGCATTTTACACTATATAAAGGGTAGCTATTATTTTATTATAATATTCCTTTTGCTGAATTATTCAAATTTCTGTTATAAATGTACATATATGTGTACATGTCCTATCGCCTTTAATATAAATCACTGAGGAATTTGTATTTCTCCTAGTGTCTAATATGTGCCCTTTACATAGTAAGTGCTTAACAAATGTTTATTGAACCAAGGTTCATAATTACCAAATTATCATGCATTTAACTTATGTGCTTATACTGGTAGAGATGATTTTATTATAGTTTCAGAACCTAGAAAGGGAGTTTCAGGGTTGGAAACGTGTGTGCAACTCGGCAAGGCAGTTGCCAAGACTGTGAGAAAATGACTGAAGAATCACAGAGAAGGTCTGCCTATAGTAGTGGACCAGCGGGAGGAGTCCTGGGTCAGCGAGGAAAGGGGCCCTGAGATAGCCCTTGAAGGGAATCTTGAAGGAAACCAGAGCTTCTAAGAGATGAAAAGAGAGACTATTCCAGGCTCCAGCCTGTGAAAAGACATGAAGGAAGAAGATGAACTACCAAATTCAGGGAACTGTAAGCCTAGGTGCTATGTTATTCGTGAACACCATTATTTATATATATATCCAGGTTCAAGTCCAGGGATTGGCAATACTGAATTTTTTTTAAATAAGGCTAGGGTTATGATAGCTGACATTTATATAGCATTTTAAGATTTGCAATCTGCATCAGTGGAGGGAGTATACGCACAGAAAAAAATAAAGATCCTTAAAGTTTTGAAGTACAATCCATGGATAAGGCATTGTGCCAGGTGCTATAAGGGAGACAAATTCAATAAAAAGGAACAGAATGGAATGGAATGGAGTAGAAAAGGAATTGAAGTGAGACAAATAATAAGATGCTGTTTCTTCTCTCATAGAGCTCATGGGCCAGTAAGATGGTAAGGGAAACATTGCGCAGGGTTGACAACTTAGAGGACAGAGAGATTATTTCCATATGAGAGGCATCAGGGAAGTCTTCTTCAGGGAGATAGTATTTGAGTTGTGCTTTTGAAAGTGGTATTACAGTCAACCTACTTGCATTATATTTGTTCTGGAATAAGTAAGGGGGGAAGAAAGAGAAAACAAGAAAGAGAAGCCGAAAAAAAGATGACAACGCAAAACTATGATGCATTCAGAATGGGTGTGATGAGACAGCAGGAAGGATAAAGTAAGGTCCTAAAATATTTGCAAAGAGATTATTTCAAAGGCTTTGAGAACTTCCCTCTCTGATAGAGCGCCTTGCCCAAACTGAATCGTTTGACATAGCAGGTGTTCAAACTGGGAAAAATAAGTAAAAATGAATGAACAAAAGCTTCAGGAAGTTCTGAAAGTTATGCTTCTTTTTCTTCCTGCTATATCCTCAATTTTGTCTGCCCATTCTCCAAATGGCCTACCAACACATAAACTTGATAGCCCTTTCTTCCATCTTTTTTCCCTTTGGTCCTCCTTGTTTCTCTGTCTTTTGTGTGGAGTATTAATAGTGTTTTCTAACAACATGGTGCTCTCTGTGTCTCTAATGGTATAATTCTCTATCTCTGTATGTGCTCTCACCTTCTGTATGTGAGGTTTCCATCTGTTTTTTTTGTCTTGGCGGGGGTTTTGTGGTGGTGGTGGTGGTGGTTATTGTTGTGTGGTTCGCACTTGACAGTTCCACTTCAGTGCTAACCCCCGAGAGGGGAAGAAGGAGAGACAGAGGAAACAGACCTAACTTTTAGCCTTTAACCTTTTATTACAGGCTAAATGTAAATCAGAGTGAAAAGGGGTAAGAGTGAAGGAATATGGCTTACTTTCCTATATGCGTATTTTTTTTTAAGCTGCAGTCAACCATTTTGAAGGTCACATCATCCAAGGCTTGCCAGGGCTCTGCCACCATGGTGGGTTTCCATGAGAGAATTGCCATGACAACAAATGAGCCAACCAAAGAAGGCCTCACTGCCACGCCTGAGTCACCACAAGAATCAATGTGAGTTTCATCTCCCCTCTTCTTTCCTAAACAGCAAAAGATTTTGACCAAAAGCATGAGTGTGTGTGTGTATAAGAAAAATCTAAAGGATGAAAGGAAAAGATATTATATTACAGTGTCCACTGTGATAGCAAGTGGTCCAAATGAAAATGGAAATGAATGGCCAAAATTATAAAAGAAATCAATTTACATAATTATTATCAAAATCTACTCAGGACCTGCTGTCAAATCTGTCATTCTTAAAAAGTCTTAGATCATCTCCACTTTCTCCAAGATACTTCCTCAGTTCTGCCCCCTCTCTTGCTCAGTTGTAGTAATCCACATTCCCATTAAGTTCTGTTTAAATAAACAGAAGTGATAGTGTCAAGTTATGACAAAATAATGGTTTTGCATCCTGCTCCCAATGTCCACCATGCTACCATCATCCTCTAGAAATAAAGAACATTCCAGAAAAGGTGATCAAACAATATTATAAATCCAAAATATCCTAGAAATTTTAACCAATAAATTGCACTGAAACTAGAGCATTTTCACAGACAAAACCATTGCCCACAACCACTTACCTAGATTAACAGTAATCCTTAAAAATCTCAGAGCAGTGTTTTTAAAAGATGTCACCACACCACAATACTCATAACCTTCAAACTATGTAGAATGCAAAGTTCTCGACTATAGAGACCTAGTAGAAGAAATTTAAGCCATGTGGGAGCAGGGGAAAATATTTATCATCCCTATAGTCCTGTCTGCTATTGGAATTGTCTCCAAGATGCTTTCAGTGATCCTCACAAGATGAGAGCTCATCCTAATACTGTTATTCAATTATAGAAAGCAGTCATTTCATTGCCCTGTGAAATAGTCTTCAGACTATTAAATACAACAGAACAATACCAGTATAGCAGCTAGTCTCTGGACTATTTCTATCAAACCTCCATTAAAAAAAAAGATAAGAAGAATCAAATAACAACAATACCAAAGAATTCACATTTGTGCATGGTTCCCATTTCTAAATATTTTAAATTTATATGGTCTTTGAATTTTACAAGGTTTTTTCCTTACAAGTCTGTAAGATAGGCAGTACAAATGTTACCCCCAATTTATAAATGAGGAAACTGAAATATAGAAGTGAATTAGTAATACAGTTGGTGGCAAATCCAGGGACTTGAACACAACTGGCTTGGATTTGTCCAGTACTTCATCTAGCTGAGCTTCATGGTTTGATATTTCCCCAGCAGTCTAGTGTCTATAAAACATTAGAATTTGATGAACTCCAGAATGTCTCCTACTCCCCCTTTCTCTTCCTGAAAGTTGAATTTAACGAGGGGTTGGCAATTACAAAGGGCAGCTATGTGGCACAGTGGATAGGATGCCAGCTGAAGTCAGGAAGACTCATCTTCCTGAGTTCAAAATCTGGCTTCAGAGACTTACTAGGTGTATAACCCTGGACAAGACACTTAACCCTTTTTGCTTCAGTTTCCTCATCTGTAAAGCAAGCTGGTGAAGGAAATGGGAAACTACTCCAGGATCTTTACCAAAAAAAAAAAATGGGGTCATGAAGACTCAGACATGACTGAATGGTTCAATAGGAATTATAAGGATATAATCTATGAAAATGTTCAAAATTGTACCAAATGAGAACTAAACAGTTTATCTGTCCACTGTTAAATGTTTCTTCTAAATTAGTCCTAGCCAAGGCCCCATTCTGGAAGGAGACATAAACTTAGTGAAGCTGCCATTTGGAATCTGAGAAATGCTGAATCTCTTTCCTTCTCCTAGCTTCTCAGCAACTTGATTCTTCCTCCCACATTATACTGTGGTTTACTCCTTCCATTTGCCAGGAATTTATTGGTCACCATATAATTTATAACATAATCTGGCTAATTAATAACAGACATTTTGACCAGTCCTGGTCTTTGGGCTGCCTCTCCATCTCCCTATTATTTATTCCACAGTCAGCAAATCATGGTATCACATTAACATAATCCTTCCTGATTGGCTAATGTTCATTATCAAGTGGTTAATGGCTCACCTTTGGTTCCAGGGACTTGGGTCAATTCCCTGGCTACTCACTTAAGAGTCACATAGCTTCAAAGACTCATAAACAGAGCAAGAAGAGACTTTACAAAGCATCGTCAGTGAGAAAAGCTGAGTCCTAAAGAAGTCAAGGTAACTTTTTGTTTGTTTTTTAGGAAGTAAAGACAACAGCAACAGAAAAGAGTTAGAATGGGCCAGCTGGGAAGAAAAGAAGAGAAGAGAGACACAAAGAGAAAGATGAAGATAGAGGAACACTGAACCATTTTGACCACAAATCATTCTCATTTTCTTCCCAAAGAGTTAACAGGCCGACACCAGACCAGTGCTGACAGCATAACAAAGGAGAATAAGAAAAGGATGTCAACTAGATGGTAAATGTCTTTTTCAACTAGCACTTGTCACCCCTGAAGACAAGGAGTACACCTGACATGACAGGAACAGAAAAGATGAGTCACATCTTTCACTTTTTATAAACCTGTTCTGAGGTTTCAGATGGCCTTTTAGCATCTCATTTGGGCTCTCCACCTAACTCAACCGCTTCTCTCACAGTGCATTGGCAAAGAGGGTAGGGAAGCACATAGAAGGAGTCCTTTCCAGTATTCCTTTTTGTTGATAAATACCCTGTTTTTCTTGGCAGGGTTTGAAGATAAATGATACATGTAATGATAGCCAAGACCGAGATTTACATGAGATAACCCAGAGAGATAGAATTGCCTTATTACTCACTTTCTCTATCAATAATATAGTCTCTTCTGAGGTAATTAATTGCTTTTTCCTGATTGATATTGTATTGGATAGAGAACTAGAATAGAGTCAGGAAGACCTGTGTTCAAATCCTACTTCACAGCTTACAACCTATGTGACCCAAGTTCCCTCTCCGTGCCTCAGTTTTCTCATCAATAAAATGAGGGAATAGGACTTGATGGCCTCTTGGGTCCCCTCCAGCTCTAAATCTATGATTTAGACATGGCACAGTAAATAGAGCACCAGGCCTAGAGTCAGGAAGACTCATCTTCCTGAGTTCAAATCTGGCCTCGGATACTACCTGTGTGACCCTGGGCAAGTCACTTAACCCTGTTTACCTCACTTTCCTCATCTGTCAAATGAGCTAGAGAAGGAAATGGCAAACCACCGCAGTATCTTTGCCAAGAAAACCTCTAATGTGGTCATGAACAGTCAGACATGACTGAAACGACTGAACAACAGCAATGTACTTCTGAAGAAATCACGGTTTACCTTTTATTTGCGTGAAGCCAGTGTAGAATTGCAAAAGCATTTTGAATTGGACATAAAACCCACATGAGATCTCCTTTATGAACAGCTCTGAATTTTCAGAGTATCATCAGTACTTTTTCTTTAGCATTAGACAAACATGAAATATAATATCCCAATGTAATTTGATGGTGACAAAGCTCATTTGCCGTTCAAATCAATTTAGTTTGTTAAAAAAAAATGTCAATTTCAATTCAGTGCCTACTCTGTTCCAGGCACCTTGTATGCTAAGCACTAGATATACAAAGGCAAAAATGAAATAGTCTCTGCCCTCAAGGAGCCTACATTCTATTGTCAAGGGAGAGGAAAAACATAAACACAGATCATAGCTCTAGAGTTGAAAAGTATTTGAAAGGCCATTTAGTTTAAGCCCTTCATTTTAGAGAGGTTCAAGTGACTTGCCCAAGGTCACATAGGTAGTGAGCATCCAGAAGTGAAATTTGAACCCAGGTCCTCTATTTCTAAAGCAAATGGTCTTGCCACCCAACCATGCTGTTCCCAACAGTATGGCCCTCCCCCTCTGCACATACACATTGAAAATAATTTCAGACAAGGGGAGATTACCAACAATTGACAGACTCTGGAAGAGTCCAGTATAGGAGATGACTTGAGCTGAATCCCAAAGGGCAGTCAGTTTTCCAAGAGGCAGAGGTGAGAAGGAAGTATATCCAATTAACCAATTAACAATCATTTTAAAGTACCTACTACATGCCAGGCATCCTGCTAGGCTTGTGCTGAGGCTAGAAAATGGAATATTTCCTACATAGGAGGAACTTAGATTCCACTGATATTATGCCATTAGATTTAATATAAATAGCAGATAATAAGTAATAAAGTAACAAATATATTCAGTAAACAAATGAACAGATATATAGCATGTGAACTGAAGAAGGAAATGGCACACCATTACAACATCCTTGCCAAGAAAACTCCATGGACAATATTGACGTGCTATGGTCCATGGGGTCACAAAGAGCTGGAAATGACTGAATGACTGAACAACAAATAGCAAATGGATAGATTTTAAATTTATCAAAATATGGGAGAAGCTTTACATCTCTACCATGGCTTTATTTGCATTGGAAATTGTTTTTACACCATATCGAAAATCACAGCACAAATCCTCTCCTTTACAAACACTATTCTTCAGGGGACCACAAATCCCCCTTCCCCAGTGAAAAGAAATGGGAAATACTTGAATGAAAATCAAGACAACTTCCTTCCAAGTTATACAAAAGACAAAAGTGACCCTGGCATGTTACTCAAGCCACCCTGGTTTATAGGAGAATTATCCATAATAACAACGAGAGTGGTTTACTTCATTATGAATCTTACTTTAATCAAATTTACCATGCTCCTTACCTTTCATCACTTTCTAAAAACAGGCACCCTTCTTCTAATAAGGTTGACACCTTGTTACCAGAAAGAAAGATTTGGTGCCCTCCTTTTCAGTTTTACTATTGAGTTTAATTTAGAGGTAACTAGGCGGTATCATGGATAGGGCATTGGACCTGGAATGAGGAAGACCTGAGTTCAAATTCTGCCTTGGATGCTTACTATCTTGTGACTCTAGGTAAGTAAGTTAACCTTTCTTAGCTTGTTTCCTCATCTGTAAAAGGGCAATGATAATACCACACACCTCCTAGGTTGTCAAAGGGATAAAATGAGGTCATGTTATAAAAACACTGCACACTAAGTGCTTTATAAATTCTAGCTATCATTATCATTATTATTAATTTTCTCTCCTTGGACATGTGCTCTATGGCTCCCACTCTGCCAAGCCCAGGTGTGTTGATAATGGTTGAAAAAAAGTGATTGACATGCCTAAATTACTCTTTGTCTACAACTATCATTTGTTAGAGGGTAATTGGGCCTTCACTTCTCTCTATACATCCTCTCTCCCTCTCTCTCTCTCTCCCTTCCTCCCTCCCTCTCTTCCTCCTCCCCTCCCTCTCTCTCTCTCTGTCTGTGTGTATGTGTGTGTGTGTGTTTTTCTCTCTCTCAGTGAACTCATTTCCTTCTATGGGTTCAATTATCATCTCTACACAGTTGACTCCCGAATCTATACATCCAGTGCTAATTTCTCTCCTGAGCTCCAGTTTCATGTTTCCAACTGACCACTATACATTTCCGTTTGGATGTTCTATAGGAATCTTAAATTCAACATGTCCCAAACAACTCTTCTTTCACACTTTCCTGTTTCTCTCAAAGGTACCACCAACCTTCCAGTCACCCAGGTTGGCAACTTCAGATCCATCCTTGATTTTTTGCTCTCCCTTATCGTCACATCCAAAAAGATACTAGGCCTTTGCTGATCCTACTTCCACATCTCTTGTGTCTGTTTCTTGTTCTCTAATCACAAAGTTACCATCCTAGTTCAGGACCCCATCACATCTTACTTTGGTCTCCCTACATTATACATGTCCCCTCTCCCATCTAGCCTCCGTAATCCTAGAGCACTGGTTGACCACATCTCTCTCTCATTCAAAGAATGGTCAGCAGCTTCCTACTGACTCTTGGCTAAAATAAAAACTCCTATCTTTGGGATTTAAAGTGGCTTTCATTCTGGCTCCAGTCTATCTTTTCAGGTTTACTGTATATTACTCACCTTCATGCTCTGTATTCCAGAAAAAAACCTATCTGCTGTTTTCCTCATTTGGAATTTCATCTTCAGCTCCCATGTCTCTTCCAAGGCTGTCCCCCAGGCCTGAAATCCACTCACACTTCACCTCTCACTCTCAGAATCTCTAGCTTCCTTCAGTACCCAGCTCAGATGTCTCTCCTATGAGTCTTTCTTGATCCTCCCTGGTGATAGTGGCTCCCCACATCCCAGAAATTTCCTTGATATTGCTTTGTATTTTCTTAGGTATATACATGTCTCCTACTCCCCCAAAAAAGAATTCAGTTCAACATGCAAGTGCCAGGTACTGTGCTAAGTGCTGGGGTTACGGGAGATGATAATGAAACTGTCCCCTTTCTAAAGAAGCATATATTCTGGGATGGCAAGATGGGAAGAACAAGGGATAATCTAGAGACAGATCATAGATCTAGAATAAATCTAGAATTGGAAGGGACTTCAGAAGCCCTCTAGTCTATCTCCTTCATTTTACAGATGAGAGTAAGCAGATTAAGTAATTTGCTCAATGTCAGACAGATAGTAAGCATAGAAGGTGAGATTTCTAACCTAGGTACTCTGTGTTCAAATATTGCTTTTTTTTTTCTTTTTGCCTGAGTCTCCCTGCCTGGAAGTTGAGAGTCCACTTATGGGCCTGATGCCCTGATTCATTCACTTGGAAGTGTTTGACCTTCTTTATTTTTCTGGGCAGATTCTTTTTCCTTGGGCAATCTGGTGGCCCTACATTCCCGGGAGCTGACCATAGTGGTGCCAGATCTTGTATAGACACACCCAATTACCTTTCACCCTACCACAGCTCAGAACTCCAAAACACAAGAGATCCACCTGCCTCGTCCTCTCTGGCAGCAAGGACTGGAAGAATGTACTACCAACCAAGCTATAAAGGCTCTCTCCACTATACCACCCAGCCTTTCTTAGGGCTCATTTTTCTCACCTATAAAACTGTTCCTTTAGGGCAGGGATTGTTGCCTTTTTATCTTTGCATCCCCAGTGCCCAGCACAGAGTCTGACACATAAGGGGAAATGAACAAATGCTTGTGATTGGTGGATTCCTCTCTCTTCTAAAAAACAAACCCAATGCCTTTCCTTTGTAGCTGTCTAATTTCAATTATAACAGTCTTCTTCTATTTTCATTATTTATGCGTGTGTGTGTCATCTCTCCTAATAAACTTTAAGCTCTTTGAAGTCAAGAATTATATCTCGTTGACCTTTGGTCCAAAACACCGCACAAAGTAGCTGCTCAATAAGTTGGTTGAGTTTGGTTGAATTTGAATGTCTTAATGACCAATTAGTAAAGAAAAAAAAAAGATGATGCTGACAAATATATATGTGTATGTGTATGTGTACGTGTATGTGTATGTGTATGTGCATGTGTATGTATGTCTATGTCTATGTATGTGTATTGCATGTGTATTGTATTGTGTATGCGTATGTATACATGTATATCTATATGTATATATGTATGTGCATGTATATATATGTGTTTATGTCTATGCATGTATATATGTACGTGTATGTGCATGTATATATGTATGTGTATGCGTATGTGTGTATGTGTATATATCTATATATGTATATGTGTGTATGTGTATATGTATATGTGTACATGTGTCTATGTATATGTATAGGTAAGGTATGGGTATGTGTATTGTATGTGTGTATGTGTATATGTATGTGTATTGTGTGTATGTGCATGTATATGTGTATCTGTATCTGTATATGTGTATGTATTTCTATGTATATGCATATGTATGTATATGTGTATATGTATGTGTATGTGTATATGTGTATGTGCATGTATATATATACAAGTACGTTATGCGTGTATGTGCATGTGTATGTGTATTATATTGTGTATGTGTATGTATATCTATATGTATGTATATTGTGTATGTATGTGTATGTGCATGTATATATGTATCTGTATATGTATGTGTGTATGCATGTCTATGTCTATGTATACGCATATGCATACGTATATGTATGTGTATGTGTGCATATGTGTATGTGTATCTATGTATATGTGTGTATGCATGTATGTGTATGTGTATATGTATGTATACACACATTTATGTAAGGCATGGCTGTTTTTACATATGTGTGCATATGTATCAATTGTGTTTATGTATATGTATGTATGTGTATGTATATATACATATATATGTCCAGACTTAATTTATTTTTCCCCTTTTTAAAAATATATTTATTTATTTTTAGTTTACAACATTCAGTTCCACAAACTTTTGAGTTCCAAATTTTCTCCCTTTCCCTCCCCTACCTCCTACCCCCCCTCCTCAAGACAATGCAATCTGATATAGGCTCTACGTATACATTCGCATTAAAGATATTTTCACGTTAGTCTGTTGCATAGAAGAATTATAACCAATGGAATGAACTACAAGACAGAAGAAACAAAACAAAAAAGGGCACAAATAGTACGCTTCACACTTAATTATATTAAGTATCAGATTTATTCTGTATCTATGGCCCGTATCAACATCACTCCTTTACATTTTATATATCTCTATTCTTATATGAACAGGGCAGCTGGATAGAGCACTGGGCCTGGAGTCAGGAAGATTCCTCTTCCTGAGTTCAAATACGTCCTCAGACACTTACTAAATGTATCTTTGCTAAGAAAACTCCAAGTGGGGTCACAACAACATTCTTATCTGACTGGTGCTACCTACTCAAAAGTCTGACTTTTCTAAGGATGTTCTCATATCACAGCTGAAATTATATATATGTTGGTAGATTTTAGACAGAGCACTAGAATTTCTAGCCTTAAGGCTTCATTCTATACTGCATTCTGTCACTGTAACTGAGTGGATATCTTAGGCAAAGCCTCTCTGCCTCAATTTATTCTATAAAATGGAACAGGCACAATAGAGAGCTGTCTCTTTTTAAAGCAGCCCCAATAACAACCACACTCTGTCTTACAGGCTTGCTTTTAAATGAACTTTCTTGTACTCCTCTACCTGCCAGGGGAGTTGTGAGGCTTAATTAATTAAAGAACTTTGGATGAAAGAGGCACCAGGCACTGAGAATTATCATCAAGCAGAACTGTGGAAAATAAAGAAAAGACTTTTTTCTTTCTTTGCCTGTTAAATCCATTTCACCTAGGGCTTAGCAAAGGCTGAGTCATCTATTGTTTAGAGAATATTCAATTTTTGCTGAGCGCAGAGTGGAAATGGGCCAATGCAAAGGCAGGACAGGGAGCCCCTGTCCTTCAGCTTCAAACAGGCATTCTTTTCCAAAAATATGTTCCACTCCAATCCCTCTTTTAGGGAAGAGTGTGGCCAGGTGAATAATCAGAAGCTTCAAGGAGGAGCAGTAGGGTCAAGGCCAGCCATATTACCTAAGCCACATCACAGCATTTGTAAGTAACAAGAGACTGCCCAGTTAGTAGATCTGAACAACACTTCTGGAAACTGGCTTCTTTCTTGTGCAGAAATTACATGAAAGAAAAGGAGGATGGGAGGATAGGATAGGTTCCTCTCAAACATTCAGGTGATATAAAGGAAGTCTGATCATCTGAAGTCAACTTTCTTGCAAGGGAATGCTATCATGGCCATATAACCCCAGAGTGGTGCTCTATTAAGGTTCATGGTTGAACCTGCATTACAGAAAGGGAGGAGAGTAATTCCATTCCCACAATGAGATGGTGGAGACAAATCCTGATCTCCAGCAGGAGAATGGTCACATCATATCCATACAATGGATATGTTGCTCATATCCCTAAATTTCCTTCTTAATTCCTGCCCATGTTTATACACATGTATGTATACACACATATACACACATGTATATACATATATGTTTTATACGTGTGTGTGTATTTATATACATGTGAGTGTCTGTGTGTATTACACTGCAGATTAACCACATGATTTAGGTTCTCTGCGACCACATAGCTAGGCACGTGGACCCTTTTTCTCCACCTAGAGCATCCCTACAGCTTTTAGAAAGTGAAAAAGTAGTTTCTCTTTCAGGAATAATGATAGAGGTTTTTCCAAAATAAGGTAGACTATGCCTTCAGGAGACCTGTTGACAGTAACATTACTTTACGATGATCATTTGCCGATGACTTCCCCAATGGCCCCTTCTCAGTCCTCAACCTTATTGACCTCTTTGCAGTCAATTAATAAGTCATTCAAAAAGCATTTATTAAGCTCCTATTATGCCCCAGGCACCGTACAAAGCACCGGCGATATAAAGGTAAAAGACACTTGGAACTCTCAAGGAACTTACAGTCTAACAAGAGAGACAACCTCAAAACAACTACATAAATACATACAAATTATATATATATATATATAAGCATGTGAGACTTTTGAACATTCTCTCCTCCTGAATATTCCCTCCTTTCTAGGTTTTCATGACACTACTACCTCTTGGTTCTCTTCCTACCTCCATCTATGCCCTTTGTGGGATCTTCATTCATGTCATATCCATTAACTACAAGTATATCCCAAGGCTCTATTCTAGTTTCTTTTCTCTTTACATTCTTTCATTTGGTAGTCTTATTAGCTTACATGGGTTAGATTACTACATGTAGATAGATGACTGCCATATATACCCCTGGTGTCTCTCCTGAGCTTTAGTCCTATAGAACCAATTGTCTATTAAAAATTTTGGAACGGATTTCCTGTAGGCATCTAAAACTCAATAAACTGAATCCATGTTTATTTGTTTTATCCAACCCATTCTCCTTCCGTTACTGTTCATTCAGGTCACCACCATCCTTCCAGTTACCTCGGCTCATAATCTCAGTGTCAGTCTCAGCTCCTCAATCTCACTAAACTCACATATTCAGTCATTTGCCAAACCTCTATCTTCCGCAACTTCTTTCCACTTACACAGTCACCACCTTAGTTCAGGGCTTAATTGCTTCTCATCTGGACTATTTCAATAGTCTTCCTATTGGTCTCACTGACTTCAGTTGCTCTCCACTTCAATCCATCCCCTCATAGTCACTTCTTATATATCATTCTCCTCTACTCACTCTTCAATTCATTGATACCTGTCCATTTGTTGTTCCATGTCCATGTCACTCTATCTTGCACCTCCATGAGTTTGCATTTGCTGTTCTCCATATCTGAAACACTCTCCTAATACCTCCATTGCTTGGAATCTCTGGTTTTCATTCAAGACTCAGTGCAAATGCTCCCTTCTGCCTGAGGCTTTTCTTGGTTCCCTGGCTGCTAATGACTTATTCTAAAAGGTTCCCTTGTATCTACTTTATATCTATCATGTATGCTTATATATGTCTATGTTGTCTCTCTCATTAGAATCTATACTCCTTGAAGTATAATGGAAGGTAAAGACAGATTCATTTTTTTGTTTGTATCTCCATCACTTAGTACAGTACCTGGGATATAGCGGACGCATAGTAAATGCTTGTTCATTCATTGATTGGTTGGTTGGTTGATCTGTACAATAATACTCTGTTTTCTAATCTTGCCTGTTTCCCTTATTCCTCTGTGAACCAGCACGAAAGAGAAAACCTTCTCCTTTTAGAGAGCATATTCAACAACCTAAATTAAAATAACCAAGCAACCCAGTAGAAGTCATTCTTGTTAACTTGTAAAGTAGGGGGTTGGTAAATTGTGGTACTTGAAACAATTTCTGGGGCACCTACTAGTAAGCACAATATGTACCTTTCATTTCCTCATTTTTCCATTTTCTTCATCTCTCCTCTTGCTTTTATACTTGCATATTCTTCTTTTTTGCCTCCTCAGTTCAGTTCAATTTAATTCAACATATAGTTCTTCAGCATATAAGTACAAGGTGCTGTATTGGACTCTGGGGATATAAAAAAATAGACACAGTCCCTGACCTAATGGAGCTTACATTCTAGTAGGATAACAGAAACATCTACACAGACACCAATAATATAAGTTAGGATATGATGATATGCATAGGAGAGATAAAAGAGCCTGATATGTGAGATCCAAGAAGGGAGATATCTCTTCTAGTTGAAGATGACAAGAAAAGCTTAATAGAGAAGATGATACCTAATGGAGGTAGCAAAAAAAGAGGATTCTGACAGGTAGAGAAGTGGGGCATCACATGCAAATTCATAGGTGCAAGAGAGGGCTGGAAGAGATTAAAAGAGAGTGAGTTCAGTTTGTCTACAGCTTAGCAAAGGAGGAGAATAGTGTGAAATAAAGCAGGATAGTTGTAGACTATCAGAATAGAGTAGTGTCACAGAAACCAAGGGATGAGGATATTAAGGGGAGGCTAGCCAATGGTACTAAATGTCATAGATAGATCAAGAAGAAAGAGTGACAAAATGAGGTCACTGGGTTTTGCAACTAGGTCACTAATGACTTGGGATAGGGTACATTCAGCAGAGTGGTTCAGATAATAGGCCAGACTGCAGAGAGCTGAAGAGTGAGTGGGTGGTGAGAAAGTATAGGCAAGAGAGCATAAAGAACTCCTTCTCAGAATTTATTGAGTCATAGAAAGTTGGTTTTTTTGTTTGTTATTGTTTGTTTTGTTTATAGGATAGGAACTTGAATACATGTATAGGCAATGGGGAAGGATCCTTAAGATGAAAATCTCTGTGTATATATAATTGACCATCCTTATAATAACCACCAGCCCAAGGTTTGTTTCTGAGCAAACCAAGACATCTTCACAGTTACATCTGAATGTCTGGCCTTTCTGTCATGAGCTTAATCCACGTGCTTTTAAGTAGAGAAAACGGATTGTGGCATACTTCACTAACAGTTGTCAATCCCTCAATTATGCCATCAAATCCTCCTCCAAAGTATTTGAGGATTATGTACTCCAAAAATAAACCAAAGGAAAGTCAGAGAGAATCACCCCCCTCCCCCAAGCAATGGAGGTTCTGCCAGGATTGATTTATGAGCATGGATTATGGAGTTAGTTCCTGACTCTAGAGCCAACTGTTTTTGACTAAGTGATTGCTTAGAGGAAAACCGGATGATGGGTCAATGAGTATTTGGAATGATTTGGGAGTATGACTAATGGGAGGGGGGCCTACTGTTGACAAAGTGACTGCTTTGGAGCCACCAGGATAATGGGTCAAGAAGTATTTGGAATGTATAAACAGAAAGTATAAAGAACTATACGAGATGGGTGGAAGGCACAGCTCAGAGAATAAAGTGTGAAATTGAGGGATAGCCAGGTGGTGAGATATCTGAGTGTGCATTCCCTTCCCAATAATGGGGAATAGAACTTCCATTGCTCAGCAACTATAAGGAGTGTGTGTGTGTGTGTGTGTGTGTGTGTGTGTGTGTGTGTGTGTGTGTGAAGATATATATTTATATAGATAGATAGATACATACTATATATGTATTACGTATAGGCGTGTGTGTATATTAAATGAGAGGAAAGCGAGATCAGATAAAATCTCCACAGAACCTCCCTCCCCCACAAAAAAATACCTTGCATTTATTTTATAAATGCATTTTATAATTTTAGGAAGGTTTTCTAGAATCTCTCCTAAGCACTGACTCTCGCATTCGTACACTGGCTAGCTCCATGCTATCTTTGGTCCCACATAGAGCAGAAGTGAGTATAGAACCCTGAAGGATGATTATGTGATGACATTATTTTGAGCTGGAAGGAAACTTAAGAACCTCCTTGTGTTACAAGTGAGGAAACTGAGACCCAGAGAGTTTAAGTAATTTGCTCAAGGTCACAAAGGTAGGCTAGAAGGCACAGTTAGTATTCTGATTTCAAGTCCAGTACAATTTCCACAAAACCACAACTGCCTCTACAACCTCTAGAAAAGTTTGATGCAAAGCAGACACTTTGAAGACCATTATTAAAAGAGTAAAAGATAGCATATCTTTTCTTTTGCCTTCGAGATCCTAGGTGGTTCAGTATATAGAGAACTATACTACGAGTCAGGAAGACCTGAGTTCAAATCCAGCCTGATATTTACTAGCTGTCTGACCCTGGACAAGTCATTTAACTTTTGTCTGCCTCAGTTTCCTTAACTCTAAAATAAAGATAATAATGGCACCTACCTCCCAGGATTACTGTAAGGAAAACAAAGTGAGATAATGTTTGTAATGCACCTAGCATAGTAGGCACATAGTAGGCACTTAATAAATGCTTGTTTTTTCCTTCCTTCTTTCCTCATTTTCATCTCCTCTGCTATCATTGCTCCCATGTCCAGGTTACCATTGCCTCTTCAGTCTCTATTTCAATCTATCCTGCACACCTGCCATTCTATTTCCCAATGCACTGATCTAATCACATCACTTCTCTGTTCAATTTGATTCAACAAACGCTAAGTATTTATTATATCCAAATCATGTCCTTGGTGCTAGAGATATAATAACAAAAAAGGCCTTACCCTCAAGGAGTTGATAATTTTCTCTCACACTTTAACCTCTCCTATCAACTCCACTCCATTGTCATCACATTTTGCCTTGAGAGTCCAAACAACATTTTTACAGTATGACATCCAAAACTACCCATGACATAACCCTAATTTACCTTTTAAAAAATATCCCATCTACTTCATTTCCTTCCTCTGTATTACAATAGGGATTCATACACACTTACGATAATAATACTTTACTTTTCCATAGAGTGTTATAGATGATAAGGTGCTTTCATATATATTATTTTAATGAGCTGCATGCTATGTATTATAATCACCAGATGAGGTTACTAAAATTCACAGAGGTTAGATGATTTGCCTAAAGTCACACGGTATATCTAAGACTTTAACCTAGACCTTCTGACTCCAAATCCAGTGGGTTGCTTATTTTCATTGTATCATACTACTTCATTCTTATGGCATACCTCATTCTACCTTGAATTATAGTCCTTTGCTGGAAAAAAGCCATGAAGGCAGGGAATGTTTCTAATTTATTTCTGTGTCCTCTTCAGTGCCATGTATGTACTTAATATTTGCCTAATTGAATTGAATCAAATGGCTACTGCTAACAAAGACAAAGACTGGCATACCACCAGTCTCATTTTCCAGAAAGAAAAGTCCAGTTCAGCAGCAAGCATATATTAAGCACCTATTATATTCTAAATTCTCTGGTAGTCTCTGTGGATACAAAAACAAAACAAAACAGTCCTACAAAATCAAATGGATTTCACAAGATCACATTAATGTCAATTATCACTTGAAGAAATGGTGAACACCAGAGAAAATGTATGACATATTATGTCCTAGGAAGACAAACACCTGGTTTTCAAATCTAATAGTTATTTACTGGATTGATTGCTCAAAGTTTCTGAGCATGAGGTTAAATTAAAGGGGTTACCCATTGAAAGAAAAAATATAACCTAAGAGGTAATTCTGACACTCAGTATCTTTTGGCCCAAACAAGATTGTGGTTGAAAATTAAATGCTATGTGTTCATTTAAAGCATTTACCTGAAGCCTATTCCCACACCTGGAAAGTGCTTCCCACTGTCCTCCCCTCTGTTTCTCAGAATCCCTGGTTTCTGTAAAAGATCGATTCAAGTGATGTCTCCTGTATGAGACCTTTCTCAAATTACCAGTTGCCGAGCCCTCCCCCCGCCCCGCCAATACCTCACATTTATTCTGCATATATACCCATTCTGTGTGTATTTATAAGTCATCCCCCTAATGGAAATGTGGGATCCTTGATGGCAGGGACTTTTTCACTTCTCTTTTTCTCTCCAGTGCCAAACATAACTCCTGGCACATAGTTCATTCTTAATGAAGACTTGTTAATTAATTGATTGAGTGATTGCATGTATCTCTTCATAGGGCAGTTAGATGGCACAATGGGCCTGGACTCAGGAAGACCTGAGTTCACATCTGGCCTCAGACACTTAGCACTGTGTGACCCTGGGCAAATCATTTAACCCTGTTTGCCTCAGGTTCCTCATCTATAAAATGAGTTGGAGAAAGAAATGGCAAACTACTCCAGTATCTTCGCCAAGAAAACCACAAATGGGGTCACAAAGAGTTGTATGTTACTGAAATAAACAAACAACAAACTATTCTTAATCATTAGATTGTTCATACAACATATTAATATTCTTCCCTCCTTACAAATATTCTTCCACTCTCCCAACAAGATTTTGCATTGAGCTTAGAAACAATTATACTGAAAAGAAAATTAACCCCTTCAGAAAATTTCCTCTAAATCACTTCTGGAGTAATGTAAATGACAAATCAACCAGAGACCAATGAATAAAACTGAAATATTACCTTGCCTACCTGGATAGCCCATGAGAAATATTTTCTATTTGAGATTTGTAAATAGCTTCAGCTCCTCCCCTTTGTAAAAGCATGTGATGTAGTAGAAAACAGAATGAAAACACTACAGTTAATGGAAAGATTCCAAAAGATACCAAAAATATCTGGGTTTGATGCCAAAAGATCTGGGTTTGAATCCCAGCTTTGATCCTTGCTTCCTGTTTGACCTTGATCTAGTCACTTCCCTTTACTTGGCTTTAGATTCCTTTTCTGTAAATGGAAAGTTTTGGGCTAATTGATCTCTGAGGCGCCTTCTAACTCTAGACCCTATGAACCCAGTGCTACATCAGCTTGTTGTCCAGCTTAAGCTAGAATGTATCTTTATTTTACATTAATATGAATAGGACTAATATTATGGGAATTTGCCAAATCAACTCTTTCTCACTTTTCTCTTCAACAAGGAACACATCAAAATCAGGTCAATCTCCTTATTGTCCCTCCTATACATTAAGTTCATTTCTGCCTCTGTGGCATTGTTCATGCTGTCCTCAGGACTAGAATGTTCTGACAATTCTTCTTGGTCAATCTAAGTTCAAAACCCAGTTCAAGCCCATCTCTTCCAGGAAGCTTTCCTTTACTACACTAGCCACACTGATCTCTTCTTTGACTGATCTCCTAGAACATTTATAACATGCACCACACAATTTAGCATGAATTTTTTAAAAATTTCTTCCTGTTCTCCCGTTGTTTCAATGATCTGAGTTTTGTCTCCTATCCAAATTGTAAACTTCTGGAGGAAAGAGACCATATTATGTGTCCAATTTCCACAAGGTCCTTCCTAACACAGTGTTACTTGTATAAAAGGCAGTTAATAAAAACTCATGAATTTAAGTTAAAAAAAATAAAGTTCACAATATAAGAAGAATCACCCTAGAGGAGCTTAGAAGATACAGTTCTCTTATCTCATCTCCTCCCTGAAAACCATCTGCTCCTCACGCTATGTATCCTTATTCCATGAACACTCTTTGTTCAGTTTGAGGCACTCTAGTGTAGAGTCCTCAGAAGGGGGCAACCAGGGCCTTAAGTCCATGGCATATGAAGATTGGTAGAAGGAACCGATTGTTTAGCCTGGAGAAGAGAAGACTCAGGGGAGGCGGGAGGGTATATGACAGCAGTCTTCAAGTATTTTAAGGGTTGTCATATGGAGAAGAGATTAGATTTGTTCCGTTTGACCCCAGGGGGAAGAACCAGGAATAATTGGTGGAAGTTGTAAAGAAGTCAATTTAGATTTGATAACAAGAAAAACTTTTTAATAATTAGAGCTGTATAATGTGAAATGGGTTGCCTTGAAAGGTAGTTCTTCCTTCCTGGAAAGGCTTCAAGAATCAGCTGGACAACCACTTGTTCGGTATGTCATAGTGGAGATTTATGGAGGATAGCTGTGTAGGTTTGAGTGGGGGTATATATAGGTTGGGCAAGATGGCCACTGAGATTCCTTCCAACTCTCAAAATCTGTGGTTTATGTTGGGAATGGACAGATGGTCTCTAAGATGAATGCGAAGAACAAAACTAAAGGGCAAGTTCCATGACTAAGTACTTGGGCTTCCATTCATGGATATACTTTATATCCTGTTTTCAAACAAGGGATAGGGATAAGTAGAAAGAACTAAGATATCATTGAAGCAGGTAAGTAAGCAACTTGGATACTATCCATGAAAAAAATGTCAACAAAGTAATTAATTAAATAGAATTTGAAAGCAACATTTTCTGTAGATAAGTCACTTGTGTATAATCAAGAATGTTCAGTTATTTGAAAACTGAGCCAAGCAGTAGCAGTTTGTATCATAATGCCCTGGTGATTGCATTTCATTCAAACTTGCCACAAAATTGAATTAGTGCTTTCTCCTGAAAAGTGGGCTAGGTGATTTCTAACATAGTTCTATGAGTCTGTGGCTCATGAAGGCATTAGATCCATAAGGACCATGGACAGTGAATGATTTCAGCACATCATTATTTAATTCAAAAATCATTAGGTGCCTATTGTCGGCAAGAACATTGTGCAGAGATAAAGTTTAAATAAAAATATGGTTCAGGTCTTCATCTAGCTTATAGTCTATAGCAATGGGAAACATCAACTCTAAGAAAACAAGGACCTTGACA
The DNA here is from genome assembly GCA_028646595.1 of Phalanger gymnotis. Taxonomy (NCBI): domain Eukaryota; kingdom Metazoa; phylum Chordata; class Mammalia; order Diprotodontia; family Phalangeridae; genus Phalanger; species Phalanger gymnotis. The sequence goes on from CM053624.1 coordinate 211,489,486, forward strand.
AATGTGTTTTTCTCCAGCTGAACATTTTGCTCTTTAACCTGTCTATGAAAGGGAATTGTATCAAATGTCAATAATATATGCCCCCAATACCAGCATTCCACTACTGGTATTTGTTCAAAAGGAGACTCAAATGAAGCCAAGCACCCCTGAGATGTGTTTTAAATTACAAGGTCAGTATCATTAACACAACTACCAACTCTAGGGAAGAAAAGCGGCATATCAAATAGGAATTGTATTTAGTTATAGTCGTTTTGTGTATTTGCTCTGCCAAGAGATCACACATGTCTGAATATAGGGGCAAAATAGAAGAGGAAGGCAACAAAACATTTTCTCATTTTTAAATAAGTAAATAAATGAAGATGTTCAATAATATGAGGGAGAGAGAGAGAGAGAGAGAGAGAGAGAGAGAGAGAGAGAGAGAGAGAAACAGATGCTTTAATTAGCACATCCTGATGAAAAATCCAGGACAGAGGAAGCTAGGAAACAGTTCTTTTTTCACTGTTTTGTGATTCTTTATAATACAATTATGATTGGCATTGCTTTCATTGAATTCCTAAGAAGAAGGAATATCTACCTGCTTTGAGGACAAATCCATAAGCACCAAGTATCAGCCCAATCAATGTGGTCGTAGGGTTAGGCCCCCTGCCTACTGATGGCCACTTTCCTCCTACAGCTGTGATACTCTTGTATTTTCCATAAATAGAGAAGAAATTGTCATAGCCCCAAAGGTAAATCAAGTCAATGAGGAAGAATGAAGATAAACAAGCATTTATTAAACACTTACTATGTATCAGATATTTTTCAAGGCACTAGGAATATAAATACAAAGAATTAAATAGTCCTTGTTTCTAAAGGACTGACATCATAATAGGGGGATACAACAACATAGTGACCAGGGAAGAGAGTTTTGGACTAGGTAGGTACATGATTAGTGAGTAGAGCTTTAGGGCAATAGATGGTATTCTCCATTCCAGTAGCAATGGTAGAATTGAACTTATTGTTATTCCTAAAATAAATGTAAAAGCTAGAAGGGAGTGGGGGTGGGAGGCAATGAATATGAATAAATGACATTATGCTCAGACTACATGTGGCCTGATTTTCTGGTAGATAATTGGATGGGATGTAAAATGTGGTCTCGGGTAGCTAGATATAGTGTATTGAGGTGAGTTTATATTCACCCTCCAATGAAAATATATCAGCTCCAGGGTCTAGTCCCCAAACTAAGTAGACTACCTCCCAGCAAACTCAGTGGAGAAACATTATCTTTGGAGGTCTATGTTGGGATGATCACTATTCTTAGTACAGAGAAGCAAGTGATGGTGGCGACAATGGCAAGATCATCACTTAGTGTGGTACCAGGATTGGAGTTTAGCAGAGAAGGAAGAAACTGATCATTCTTCCTAGACTGGAGACATAATGATCTGCTATCAGGCTCATTTGAATGTGTACAAGCACTTTTACTGTGACACATATACATATGTATTTTTAAATACAAACACACACTTCAATTGTTCTGACTGCGAACAAAATTTTGTGCAAAAGCCTCTAGGATTTGGTCCCTGATAATTCTCACACATCAGAGTTATCCTAACAGCTGAGAATTACATGCCCCATCTCCCACTCCCTGCTGCCTAGATCTCTTCAACAGCTTAGTGTTTCACATCTGCTTTTGGTATCTTTTCCATAATCACAGTAATAATAGCTGACATTTATATAGCATTTTAATGTTTACAAAGGATTTTGCATACATTGTCTCATTTGATCCTCCAGAAAGCCTATGATGTGTGTGTGTGTGTGCGTGTGTGTGCATGCATGTGTGTGTGTGTGTGTGTGTGTGTATACTACAGGTATATATTATCTCCATTTCACAGATAAGATTCAGATAATATGACTGAGTCACAGAAAATTTAAATGATAGGTAGACAGGCAGGATATGAACCAAAGTCTCTTTAAACTCTAAATCCATTGTTATTTCTTCTGCTCCATATTGCCTCTCTGCCATCTCCTCTACTCCAAGAATTGAACAGTTCCTTTCAATGCCTCCTTCCATTCTCTTAGTCCTGATCTCTGATTCTCTGGCTGGATGGCTGGAAACTGAGGAAGGGACTCCCAGGGAAAGTAGTAGATACCTCATCAAGAGAATTATTTGAAAATGGCCTGGATAAATGAGCTATGAAGAATTGCTCATGAGGAAGGATTCAAATGCTAGCCAATGGGATTTGAACAAATATACTTGGTCAAATGGAGACATCTAGATGGCACAGTAGATAGAGCTTTGGGCTTGGAGTCAGGAAGACTCATCTTCATGAGTTCATATCTAGCCTCACATACTTATTAGCCATGTGACCCTTGGGTGCAAGCCACTTAACCTTATGTGCCTCACTTCTTCATCTGTAAAAAGAGCTGGAGAAGGAAATGGCAAACCCCTCCAGTATCTTTGCCACAAAAATCCCAAATGGGGTCATGAAGGGTTGGACATGACTCAATAGCAGAATACTTGGTCAACTCCAACCTCTGTTCCACCAAGTGGTTTTGTTTGTTTTTTTTTTAAGTGCAGCTCTGGTGCTGTCATTCACCAATCTACTCAACAAACTCCAGTTGCCCCTTATTGCCTCCAGAATCAAATATAAAGTCCTCTGTTAGGCTTTTAACTCTCTTCACAACTTTAACTCCCTTCCTAACTTTCCTCCCACGACTTTACTCCCCTCTACAACCTCTTCAAGCCAGCTACATTGGCCTATTTTCTATCCCAGCTCATGACTCCAGGACCTTTTCAATGGCTGTCCCTGTGCCCCACCATGCCTGAAATGTTCTCACTCTGCACCTCTATCACTCAGCTTCCATGACTTCCTTTAAAACTCAATTCAAATCCCACCTACATTCAAGAGTCCTTTCCCTCCCCAAATAATGCCTTCTCTTTGACACTACGTCCTAGCTACTGTGTACAGGGCCTGTAGGTACATAGTTATGTACTTCCCATATTCTCATTAGAATTCAAGGTCCTTGAGTCCAGGGACAGTTGTTGTTTTATTGTATCTCCTGTGATTAGCACAGTGCCTGGTATATAGTAGGCACTTTAAAATGAATGTTGACTTAAAATGATTGTAGTAGTTCTTTCCATTTCTATTTTTTTGTTGTTGTTTTGGAGAAAGGAAGGCAGGACAATTGGGGTTAAGCAACTTGCCCAAGGCCATACAGCTAGTAAATGTGTCAAGTGTCTGTGGCCAGATTTGAACTCAGGTCCTCCTGACTCTAGGGCCAGTGCTCTACTCACTGTGCCACCTAGCTGCTCCAGTTCTTTCCATTTCTAATGCTCCCTTTTACTCACTCTCCATTCCAATCAAACTCGTACTAGCGATTTCCTACTCATGAAATTTCATCTTTCAACTCCATGCTTTTGCTAAAGTGGTCACCCATGTATAGAACTTACTTCTTCCTCAGTTCTCCTTCACAGAATCCCTAAATTCTTCCAAAGCATAGTTCAGGTACCAATTCCTACATGAGACCCTTTGTCATCCCTCGATTATTGGGACCTTCCTCTCTTTTAAAGCTATTTTGGGCAGAACCCACGAAAATAGCAGAGGGAAGCAGGGTTCCAGCCCAGGACAGCCTGGATGGTTGCAGGGTAAGGTCTATCGCATGGACCTGGGAATGAAGCAGAGCAGAGCCCAGCGTGGGCCATGTGGACCAACCAGACCAGGAGCCAGGCGGAACAAGCCCTAGCACCCTGAATCAGTGAGCTGTGGTAGTTACCAGACTTGTCAACCCATAGACACCCAAAGACAACAGAGAAGGTTAGTGGGAAAAGCTGCTGGGACAGAGTGAAACTGACCCCAGGGGCAGTGGAGGTGGTGCAGCTACAGAACTACAGCTGCAGTTGCTTCCAGCCCCAGGCCCACCTGGTGGGAGGAATTAAGTGGTGGATCTGAGTGGGAGTGCAGAGCCAGCTTAGATCTGAGTCCGGTCCTAGTTGGCAGTTCTTGGGGGAGGAATAGCATTGGTGTGGCAGAGCTTGCTGTGTAGTTCTGAAAACAACAGCACAGCCCCTCAAGCTTGGGACAAAGTACTCTATACTCTACAATCAGTCATACCCCGATGAAAAACTCAAGGGTCAAGTAGGTTGGCTGGGAACATGGCCAAGCAGTGAAAACAGACTCAGATTCAAACTCAGACTTAGGAATCTTTCTTTGGTGACAAAGAAGACCAAAACATACAGCCAGAAGAACTCAACAAAGTCAAAGAGCCTATGTCAAAAGCCTACAAGAAAAATATGAACTGCTCTCAGGCCATGGAAGAGCTCAAAAAGGATTTGGAAAGGCAAGTTAGAGAAGTAGAGGAAAAATTGGGAAGAGAAATGAGAAGGATGCAAGAAATCCATGAAAGACAAGTCAATGACTTGCTTAAGAAGACCCAAAAAATACTGAAGAAAATAACACCTTAAAAAAATAGACTAACTCAAATGGCAAAAGAGCTCCAAAAAGCCAATGAGAAAAAGAATGCCTTGAAAGGCAGAATTACCCAAATGGAAAAGGAGGTCCAAAAGACCACT
>CM053624.1:211494534-211597297 GCA_028646595.1 Phalanger gymnotis
ACCAAGAATCACCTACCCAGCAAAACTGAGTATCATGCTCCAAGGCAAAATATGGATTTTCAATAAAATAGAGGACTTTCAAGCTTTCTCAGTGAAAAGACCAGAGCTGAATAGAAAATTTGACTTTCAAACACAAGAATCAAGAGAAGCATGAAAAGGTAAACAAGAAAGAGAAATCATAAGGGATTTACTGAAGTGGAACTTTTGTTTACATTTCTACAGGGAAAGATGATGTGTATAATTCATGAGACCTCAGTATTAGGATAGCTGAAGGGAATATACATATATAGAGAGACAGAGGGCACAGGGTGAGTTGAATATGAAGGGATGATATCTAAAAAGATAAAATCAAATTAAAGGATGAGAGAGGAATATATTGAGAGAAGGAGAAAGGGAGAGACAAATTGGAGTAAATTATCTCACATAAAAGTGGCAAGAAAAAGCAGTTCTGTAGCAAGGGAAGAGGGGGCAGGTGAGGGGGAATGAATGAATCTTGCTCTCATTGGAATTGACCTGAGAAGGGAATAACATACACACTCAATTGAGCATCTTACCCCACAGGAAAGAAGGAGGAAGGAGATAAAAGGGGAGATGATAGAAGGGAGGACAGATGAGGGGAGGAGGTAATCAAAAACAAACATTTAAAAAGGGCAGGGTCAAGGGAGAAAATTGAATAAAGAGGGATAGGATAGGAAGGAGCAAAATATAGTTAGTCTTTCACAATATGAGTATTGTGGCAGGGTTTTACATAATGATACACATCGGCCTATGTGGAATTGCTTGACTTCTTAGGAAGGGGGGTGGGGAGAGAAGAGGGAAGAGAATTTGGAACTCAAAGTTTTAAAAACAGATGTTCAAAAAAAAGTTTTTGCATGCAACTAGGAAATAAGATATACAGGCAATAGGGCATATAAATCTATCTTGCTCTACAAGAAAGTAAGGGAAAAGGAGATGGGGGAGTGGGGTGACAGAAGGGAGGGCTGACTGGGGAATGGGGCAACCAGAATATGTGCCATCTTGGAGTGGGGGGGGGTAGAAATGGGGAGAAAATTTGCAATTCAAACTCTTGTGAAAATCAATGCTGAAAGCTAAAGCTATTTTGTATTACTTTGAATATATTTTCTCTTGATAGATAAACAGATATAGATATATAGATATCCAGTTTGAGAGAGAGACAGAGACACAGAGAGGGAGAGAGAGAGATCCCAGTAAAATGTACATTCCTTGAGGGCAAGAACTATTTCCTTTTCACTTTATATCCTTAACACCTAGCATACTGCTATGCACATAGCAAGTTCTTTAAAAATATCGGTTGAATTGGATTGAACTAAATTGAATTCACTGGGCTCTGACTGCTCAGCAATAATGTATTCCAGCTGAGAGAGGACAAGATTCAAAGTAAAGTAGAGATGCGGCTGGGAATCTTGATGTCAAGTTGTTTGCTGTCAAGGTACAACACTGTAAGTACAGTAAAGCTTAAAGTAAACCAAGTTGTTGCAGGATCCTAGGAAAACTCAGCTGCTTGCAATGCTTACGTGGTGGCGCTTCTTGGCCAACCTGCAAAAAAAATGTCATGCTTCTTCTCAGCATTTTTCCTCCAGGACTCTCAGACTGCTTTGCAACTGTTAATTAATGAAACCTCCAGTGTGGGGGCACATCAATATGATTCTAGAATATTGTAACATTTCAAAAATCTAAGAGGTGACGAGGTTTCTATCATTTCACCCTACATGCAATTTCACTGCTTGGACTTGATCCCTGAGATCAGGAATGGACAACCATATACTAAGTAGGTAAGATAGAATCTCATAGGGTCAAGCCACTAGTTATTTTCCATGGGTGGCACCACTGGTACTACCTCACTACATTTGAAAACTACAAAGGGCCATGTTACTCCCATAAACCACTTGGGAAGTGATTGCCCTCTGTAGGAGTCTGACTTTTTTCCCTTCCTCTGACCCAAATTCTCAGCAAAGGCAATATTGATTTGTCCCCTAGAAACTGGGTACATGGGCTTCCAGCAAATAGTAATGACTCACATTTATATAGTACTTTATGTGCCAAGTGATGTGCTATGCATTTTACAAACATGATCTTGTTTCATCCACAGAATGCCCCTGAGAAGTAGGTGCTCTTATTTCCCTCATTTTACAAATAAGGAAACTGAGGCAAACAGAGCTTAAGTGACTTTCCCACACCTAGGAGGTGTCTAAGAGCAATTCCAAATTCAGGTTTTCCTGACGTCAGGCCCAGCACCACCTCACCACCAAACTGCCCTAGCAAATGGAAAGCAACATAGGTGAAGACAACTTGGGGCTCTACCCAGAGCTAAAGGCTAAGTCTAGAATGAAAGGTATAGAAGCACTGATGCAAGGAAAGAGGAGACAAGGTGCTAGAGGCTTATGGGAATGTTGAAATGATTTCTCCAAGAGAAAGGAAGCTGACATCAGCACTTAAAGAACGGGATCAGTCCTTGGAACTTTCCACTTTCCTCAAAAAAAATGAAGAAGAAAAAAAAGAATGTGTGTGAGTGTTGATAATTCCCAGAGTACCAGGTAGGAAGAGCTTGAAGATCAACAATTGGTGTACTGATCTTTGGATATAGAGATGATACGACTATCCTACCATGAGAAAAGTATGTGCCTTGAACCATTTCTAGCACTGGGCACTGTTTAGAGACTCAGCCATCCGTGTTCCCTCATTAGTGCTCTTCGTAGGGAGTGACGTGCATTTGTAGAGCAGACTGAAGGATCAGGGACAGTTATGATGGCTGTTCCCAGACTTCGACCACATCAGAAGTCATGGAATGGAAGATTTGAAGATCAAAGGGGATAGATTAAGAGACATCCCGTAACATTGAGTTGGGATATAGTGTTTTTAGATCAGTCCAGGTTTCTATGAGTGACTTAACAGGGGATCACAATGTTCACAAATAAGTATTTGTTTCCCCTTATTAAATGTAAGTTCCTCAAGAGCAGGAGTATAATAATTTTTTATTTGTATTCCTAGCATTTAGCAGACAGCTTAACATATAGTAAATGCTTAACAAATGTTTTTTCATTTGTTCTACATCTAACAAAATCATTTCATTTTACAGATGAGAAAACATACCTAGAGATGTTAAGTAACAATAATAATGATATTGTTGTTCAGTCTTATCTGACTCATTGTGACCCCATTTGGAATTGTTTTGGCCAAGATACTGAAGCGGTTTGCCATTTCCTTCTCCAGCTCATTTTACAAATGAGGAAACTGAGACAAACAGAGTAAAGTGACTTGTCATGGATCTGAGGCCAGATTTGAACTGAGGAAGAAGAGTCTTCCTAATTCCAGGACTGACAGTCTCTAACCATTGTGCAACCTAGTTGCCCAATAATTGTGATATTTATGGTGTTTTAGAGTTTGCAAGTGTCTTACGTATTTTTCTTATTAGACCCTCATAATAACACTGTGAGGTAGATGTATATACATAACATGTTATCATTCTCATTTTACAGATGAGGAAATTGAGGCTCAAAAATATTAAGTGATTTGCCCAGTCACACAGCTAGCAAGTATCAGAGGAGGGCTTAGAGCAAAAGCCTTGCTTATCCCTAATCTAGCACTATAGCCACTATGGCATACAACTTTGCCCAAGATCAGGCAGGTGTTAAGTAGCAGAGGCAGGCTTCCAACCCAGGATCCCTCACTGCAAATCCAGGGCTCACTGGACCACACCACACTGAATTGCAGAGGAATTAACTGACCAATGTATGACCTCAGCCTCATTGACATCATGCAAGTGAACCTGTGGGGAAAATGCTTTATTATTTATTAATATCATTTAAACCTAGCTTTGTGTTTCGGGTTTTTTTGGGTTTTTTAACTTTTTCAAGTTTTGAAGTTTGTTCTCGACTGACAAACTACTAACCTAACCAGTCATAGAATAGTTTTTTTCTCCCACATTGATGGAAGAGATTGGTGGTACAATGTATAGGACTCTAGAACCAGAGTCAGGAAGACCTGAGTTCAAATCTTCCCTTAGATACTTGCTAGCTCTGTGACTATGGGTCATTCACGACCTTTCACTGCCTCAGTCTTCTCAACTGTAAAACAGAGATAATTATAACATCTACTTTCCCATGACTGTGGTGAAGCTCAAATGAGATTAATTTATAAAGCATTTTGCAAAACCTTATAGCAGTATATAAATCTGAGCCTTCGTTATTACAGTGGCATTGTGGATAGAGTACTCAACTTGGAGTCAAAAAAGACCCAAGTTTGAATACTGCCACAGACCCTTATAAGCTGTGTGACCTTGGGCAAGTCAACTTTATTTCTCTCAGCCTGAGTTCTTCATCTATATGATGGGGATAATAATAGCACTTTTCTCATAGGATTGTTGTAAGACATAAATGAAATAATGTATGTAAAGTGCTTTGCAAATTATAGAGCACTATATAAGTGATGGCTTTCATTATTACATATTGTTTTCTGCTAAAGAATCCATCAGACTGGCATTCTTAAGGTCACAAAACAGTGCCCTTTTTCTTTCTGAGAGCGGGCTACATTTAATTCCACATGGAAATAAAAAAAAATAATTCCTGTATTAACAAGAGACAAACTCTTAAACTATCCTGGAAGAAAGATGAAGGACACCAGCTAAAGGGTGGTTGGTTGAAATCCTCCCAGTTATTCCATCTCTTTCATCTGTCCCAATCCCAGAAAATCGTCCATTGCATTTTTCTCAATTTCACACTTCCACAATTTTGCCCTGTCCTCTACTGCTTCTAAGATAATAATCTTAATATCTTACATTTATACAAAACATTAACTTTCCAAAGCACCTTAGTGTATATCATCTAATTTAATATCAAAATCACTTCTTGCAATACCAGACTGTAATACCAGCCAGCCCATTGCATTTTCAGACAATCAGAGCCATCCAAAACCAGAATGAGCTGCTTTGTGAAGTAATGAGTCCCCTATCACTAGAAATGTTCAAGCAAAAGGGAAGCATCTGGATGATGACTTGTTGTGGAAGTTGAAAAGATTCATCTGTGTCACAAGAATTCTAGGCTTGGGGTTAGGAGCCAAAATTGCAAAATGGAAAGGATATTGAATTTGGATTCAAAAGCCCCAGATGTAAGTCTCATATCTGTCACTTATCATGAATGTGATTTTGGGTTCTTAACCTCTTGGGCCTCAGTTTCCTCATCTGTGAAATGAGGGACTTAGAATGGAAGGACTTCCAAGTCCCTTGCACATTTCAAACTATAATCCTATGGCCTGGGCTTAAATATCAGTTTTATACTCAATATTAAATCTTATAATTAGATCACCTTGGACAGGTCACTTCTTTTTGAGCCCCAGTTTCTTTACCAAAATAGGGGCAATAATTCTTGCATTAGCTGCCTCATGGGAGGGATTGCTGTAAGGAAACCACTTTGTAAAGTTTAAATTATTACACAAATGTGAGCTATGGTTAGTAGTATTATTGAGTAGGGTTTGGGCTAAATGACTTTTATGTCATTTCCAAGTCTATAGTTCTGAGTACATGAGTCGAATCGTTTCAGCAGCTTATATTCAGTTGATTAAAATAGATACCATTCTTTCTTCTTGATGGTAAAAGGAAACTGAGGCACTTCAAGGTTAAGTGATCTGCTAAAGTTATGAAAAAAAATTATTGGCAGAAAGGAGATTAGAACTCAGGATTAGTCCTCGTTGTTCCTTCACTTAATCAACAAAACCCAGCCTCCTGTATACATCCTTTTCTTTTCTTTTGGGGGGTGGGGGAGGAGAATGGGGAGGCAATTGGGTTTAAGTGACTTGCCCAGAGTCACACAGCTAGTAAAGTGTCTGAGGTGAGATTTAAACTCAGCACTATCCATAGTGTCACCTGTCTGGCCCTATCCATCCTTTCCCATAGACCTGTCCTTGAACCTAGGGAGCAGAGAGTAGACAGCCCTCTGCCGTCTCATCAGTCCCACTGGTCTTGCTCACCACCACTCCTTCCTACCTTGACAAAGTGACTGGGGATTTATGCCCCTAGACCACTCTCTGACTATTTATTGCAAGAGGCTACCTACCTACCACAAAAACCTTCACCAAAGACTTTTAAGGAGAAGGAAAGAGTTGTGAGTAGTGTTTGTACAAGACCTAGAGAAAGAAGGTCATATTGGGAACATGTGACATCCTTTGAAATATGGCAGTGGTATTTGTGTAGAATAGGATGAAGAGGATGATAAGATTCACTGTGGCAGAGGAGGAAGTCAAATCATAAAGTGTTTTTGCTCCAATCCCCTCATATACTGTATATGATGTCATTTGCTCTCCCCACATCCCCACAAGAGAGACAGTCAAACAGACATTCTCTGCTTCATTTCCTAGATATGGAACTTGAAGCCAAATCAGGTTAAATAAATATTTCATGCAGTCTTCTATCCTCTGGTGCCCGGGTTCATCTTCAGCTTGTTCAATTGTCCTCATGTTTTCTTTAATTTTAAATAAAATTTAAAGTTAAATTTAAATGAAATGAAATTTAAAATTTAAAATTCCAAGGATATCCACTAATTCCAGGGGCACAACCCACATAACCCTTCCATCACTTGTCTAGGTTGTAAATGGAGGCATCAGGTAGAATTAAAGATGTAGGGGAAATGACATAAGCCGAGGGGCTTCTAGCAAGGCCAAACTGGCCTTAAGGAGCAGGTGGCATTTTCCTGGTGCAAATGAATTTTCCGTAGCCTAGAAACCCTCTCTGGAATCCAGTTCACCCTGTGCCTTATTTCTGCCAGAACCTCCCCCTCAGTTAGTCAGGTTCCAGCACATAGCTCCAGAGGAACCTTGGGAATATCTTCAGAGCCAGTCAGGAAAGGGTCCAGTAACCAAGAGCAACCATTCTCTTTCTTTATCCCTGTTTGGGATGGAAACAGGTCTAGATTATAATAGCCACAATCATTGGGGATTAGGGATAAAGCTGAGAATTAAGTGTGCTAATATTAGGAACTAGATTCACAGGAAAATCTGAACCATAGAACTTCCTTCACAGTAACAGTATTGCAAATACACACACATATATACATATGTGTATTTACATGTGAGTATGAGTGTATGTGTGTATACGTAAATTCAAGGAAGGCTTGGGAGAAAGCGAGGGAATAGATAGAAAGGGATGAAGAGAAATCTAAGAGTTTTAGAGTTGGGAGAAACCTTAGAGATCATCTAATATGATCCCTACATTTTACATTGTTGAGTTGTTTCAGTCACGTCCAACTCTTCATGACCCCATTTGCAGCTTTCTGGGCAAAAATACTAGAGTGGTTTGCCATTTCCTTCTCCAGCTCATTTTATAGATAAGGAAACTGAGGCAAACAGGGTTAAATGACTTGCCCAGGGTCACACAGTTAATAAGTGTCTGAGGTCACATTTGAACTCCAAACCTGGGGCTTTAGCCCCTGTACCACCCAGCTGCCCCTTTCATTTTATAGATAATTAGAAAAGGAGCCTAAACTTGACGAGGTCTTAAAGTAGGCAGCAGAGCTAGGATTTGAACCTTTGTTTTCTTATTCTCAGTCCAGACTGAATTCCATAGCACCATGCTGCCTCCCCAAGAGTGACAGAAGTGGAGAATGAAAAAGAAAGGAAGAATGAAAAGGAAGAGACATTCTGCAAAAGAACGAGTTGTCTGTGTGAGGAAAGAGAGTCTGCTTGTGTGTAACAAGCCAACACATAAAGAAAGCAGAATGGTTGGAAAAGAAAATGTAATCTCTGGAGACAGGTTAAAAAACATCATCAAGATGTGTACCACGAAAAAAAAATCCCTTCCCAAAAGATTAACGGTTGCCTAGAGTATTAAAGCTCGAAAGACTTTAAACCCTTAATTAGGTTTTCACTATTCTCCCCATTTGATAGATGAGAAAATTAAGGTACAGAGATTTAAGTAACTGTTAATTTTCTTGGCTTGCTTATGCCAGGTGGGGTCTGTAGAAATTAGCTTGAGCTGTTTTCCTGCTTTTCTTCACTTTGTTCTCTTTATCTTTTGCTTCTTTGTGTAGAACTGGGAGCCCCCACTTTGGGGTTCCCTACACTTCCCCAGAAAGGTGTCACTTCCCAAAAGACAACAAGCCTGTTTGCTCAGCAATTGCTTACAAAGGACAAATCAGGGAAGACACATAGACAGTCCCTTTGACAGGCTTACAAAGTTACAGGATGGAAAGTAGCATGGGAGAACAGTGTGTGTTTGGACGCTCAGCAAAGCATTGGATGCCCCGTCAAGAAATTTTACTTGCAAATTCATTCAAATTGGTCAGGAGAAGAATGAAGCTTTTGTGGACTCAAAACACAGGCTGGGAGACCAGAACCAAAGGGAGAAATGATCTGCAGAAACAAAGCCTGGGGTTGGGGGGGTGTTTGCAAAGTGCCAAGAAGATCATCGAAAAGGCTGTGTGGCTCAGTAAGCAGAGCTTTGGCCAGAGGAAGGAGATAATCAGGGCTTGGGCACTCACTTTCTGCATAACCTACAGCAAATCATTTAATTCCCTTGAGCTTTTCCTATAAAATAGGGATAACCTGTTAATCAACTTCCCTGGGGGTTATTGGTGGTAAAGGAATCAGAATGCTCCAGAGGCACTTGGTAAATACAGAGCACTGTTCAAATGGCAATAATCACGTCAAATTTTATTTAAGATCTTCATTAAGGACTTCAAAGTGCAGTAGGCAGGCTGTTAATGAAATCTGTGGATAGTACTAAATTGGGCAAAGCTGACAGTGCTACTGAGAGGACAAGCAAACACTCGAACAGCATTGGACTTAAACCTCCGACTGGCAGAGGGGTCAGTTCTCCTCTTCTAGGCTATTAACTCCCTAACATGCCCAAAGGGCCATAGCTAGAGGGTTGCCAGCCAGCCGTATGTTTACCTCTCTTCCTCCACACCACCAGACAGGTGAGATAAGGGCAGCTTCAAAGGAGCAAAAGAATCATGGGCTAGAAGATAACTGACTTAGAAATCACCTGGTTCAGGTGCATCCAACCCAAGGTTCTTGAACTTAAAAAAATAAAATAACCATTCCAATATAGCCAATTTCCTTTGCAGGAATCTATAGTTTATTTATTATGCATTTAAAAACTTTATTTTGAGAGGCTTCACAAGACTGAAAAAGGAATCTATGAAATACAAAAAAGAGGGGCAGCTAGGTGGTGCAGTGAATAGAGCACAGGCCCTGGAGTCAGGAGGACCTGAGTTCAAATCCAGCCTTAAACATTTGACACACTTACTGGCTGTGTGACCTTGGGCAAGTCACTTAACCCCAATTGCCCTGCCATCCCCCCTCCAAAAAAAGAAAAACCCAGTAAAGAGCCAAACTCTGATCTCTTCCAATTGCATTATCTTCTGGATGAAGAAACTGAAAGAGAGAACTCAAAGAATTTACCTCAGGACTTAAGTAGCATGAACTAAGATCGAACCAAAACCTTGTGATTTCATAGGCAGTATTCTTGTCACTGTGCCATAATGTGGATTCCATAGTGTGGAATCAAGGTGAGTTATTCCATCTCTTTGCCTTGATGATGTTGGAGGAAGAAGGGCCCAGCATCAGGAAGGGGAATACATACATACACACATGTAAACATACATATATAAGTGGCAGATCATTTTCAACACAAACTAATGGAGTCACCTCCTTTCTTTCCATAAATTATATGGTGAATCGCTTCTTGGAAAGTTTTTTCTTATATTGAACTAAAATATGCCTTCTGGTAGGGGACCAGTCATTCTGATCTATATCTTGCCACTGGGCTGGGATGGCTCTGGAGCAGAAAATGAGGCTGGTGACTTTGTTCAGCCCTCTCTCATTTAAATCCAATTCACATGAAAGTCCTGGCACCATCTTCCTAATGTCATGGTCCTCCTTGAGAACGAAGGAGAAACAACAGCCTTCCAGTAACAATTACCAGTACCCACATCTCTCCTGTCAGATTGGCTAAAATGACAAAACAGGAAAAAGATAAATGCTGGAGAGGATGTGGGAAAATTGGAAAATTGTTACACTGCTGGTGGAGTTGTGAACTGATCCAGCCATTCTGGAGAGCAATTTGGAACTATGCCCAAAGGGCTATAAAAATGTTCATACCTTTTGACCCAGCAATACCACTTCTAGGGCTGTATCCCAAAGAGATCACACAGGTAGGAAAAGGACACATATGTACAAAAATATTTATAGCGGTTCTTTTTGTAGTAGCAAAGAATTGGAAATCAAGGGGATGCTCATCAATTGGGGAATGGCTGAACAAGCTGTGGTATATGAAGGTAATGGAATACTATTGTGCTATAAGAAATGGGGATGGTATGGACTTCATAACAATCTGGAAAAACCTACATGACATAATGCTGAGTGAGCGGAGCAGAGCCAGGAGAACATTATACACAACCACAGATATACGGATTCTGTGATGACTAACCCTGATAGACTTTGCTCTTCTCAACAACACAAGGTGCAAAGACAACTCCAAAGGACTCATGATGGAGAATGCTATCTACATCCAGAGAAAGAACTATAGAGTCTGAATGCAGATTGAGGCATACTTTATGCTTGCCTTTTTTTCCCCTTTTGTTTTTGTTTTGGGGGTTTTTTTTGGTTCTGTTTCCTCTTTCTCATGATTCATTCCATTGGTCATAATTCTTCTTCACAACTTGTGTTATACGTAGAAGATACATAAGATTCCGTGCCATCTTGGGGAGGGAGGGAGGAGGGGGGAAGAAAACCTGGAACTAAAAATTATGTAGAACCGAGTGTTGTAAACTAAAACTAAAAAAAACAAATCTCTCAAAAATAAATAAATAAATGATTGTTGAAAAAAAAAAACAATTAGCAGTACCAGTTTTACTTTCTGGGGTCATATAGAATCTAATTCCTCTTTTTGAATTTTTTTTTGAAATGCATAATTTAGAGTTACCTCTTCAAGTATTTATTAACAACTATCATGTTACCCAAACTTGTCTTCCCTTCAGGCTAGACGTCCCCAGTTTTTTTCAACTATTGCTAATAGAACAATTTCACTTGTCCTCACCCAATTCAGTGACTAAACCCACACATTCCAACTTTTCATTATTTTCCTTCAGCACCTCTCCCCTTCTTCCAATGTTCCTAAAACCTGTAGTTTCCTATACTCTAATTTGCTCCCATAGGATCTTATTTCAATCATCTATCATTGTGATAAAGAGATAGGATAAATTAATCTAAACTGAAAATCAAAGAAATTCTACTCTAAAAGTAACCTCAGAAGTTAGCTAGTCCAACTTGCTACTGAGTAGGAATTCCTAACATCTTCAAATTATGTTCATAAAGTATTACACTTGAAGATTTCCGATGATGGGGAGCTCATTACCTCAGGAGACAGCCTATTCCACATTTGGACATCTCTAATTATTAAGAAGTTTATGTTTGGGGCAGCTAGGTGGCACAGTGAATAGAGCACCAGCTCTGAAGTCAGGAGGACCTGAGTTCAAATTTGGCCTCAGACACTTGACACACTTACTAGCTGTGTGACCTTGCACAAGTCACTTAATCCCAATTGCCTTTCCCTTCTTCCCTCCAAAAAAAAATGAACAAAAAAAGAAGGTTTTGTTTGGTTTTTGGAGACTAGGGATCTCTATATCCCCTAGGCTGGAAGTGTGGCTACTCATAGGTCCAATTCCACTATTGATCAGTACAGAAGCTTTGACCTGCTCCATTTCTGACCTGGATCAGCTAATATGTCCTTAAGCAGCCTGCTACCTGCCCACTCCAAGGGGCTCATCATGTTGGTGCTAGATGGTACAGAAACCAAATTAGCTTTATTACAGCTCAAAACACCAGAGCTCAAACATTCCACCAGCCCCCTACCAGAAAGAGAAATTATAAGCATGCACCACCATGCACATGGCACAGCAGATAGAGTGCCAGGCCTGAAGTCAGGAAGATTCATCTTCATGAGTTCAAACCCAGACTCAGACACTTATTAACTGTGTGACCCTGGGCAAGTCACTTAACCCAGTTTGCTTTGGTTCCTCATCTGTAAAATGAGCTAGAGAAGAAAATGGCAAACCATTCTAGCATCTTTGCCAAGAAAACCCCAAACGGGGTCATGAAGAGGTGAACATGACTGAACAACCACCACCACCACACCCAGTAGGAAGTATTTCTTTATGTTAGATAAAGCTTAAAGTGTTGCCCCCTTTTGAGGGTAAGTACACTTTAGTTAAAGACCCTTTAGGATCACAACATCTTTCACGATAGAAAATGCCTCTAATGGTGGAATTTCAAGTGCCTCCCTTGTGGCGCCCTTCCTGACCCCTCAAATCACCTTATAGGCAGCATCTGCTAAGACTTGGGTGTACCAGGTAACAAAATGGACAGAGCACTTCAAATGCGGCTTAATCAAAGACACAGAAACCTTGTCCCAATGAGCATTTTACTATATCAGCCTGCTATAAAAAAGGAACATTGACTTCAAGCAAGAGCTACAGGGTCCCTCTTTGCAGCCCGATTTAGTCCTCTCTTCAGAAGTGCTTGCTTATGACACACTAGACTTATTTAATGCCACCACTCTTATTTAATGAATAGTCCCCAAGACTATTCATCCAGGAGTATAATTTCTCCTCTGCAAACTACTGCAATCTTCCATTTACCATATATTGTGGGGTATAAATTGAGTTGGCATATAGGTCAGCCTGAATTTTTCTGAATGAAAATTCAGGCTTTGACCTACATTTGCCATGTAGTTTGATTCTCATCCCACTGTTGCTCTTAGAAATTACAGCTAGAGGGCAGCAGAGCTCCCCCTAACCTGCTACTGAAGCTGCCAACGGTAAAAGATCACTCAGTCCTATCCT
Source organism: Phalanger gymnotis (assembly GCA_028646595.1). Lineage (NCBI taxonomy): Eukaryota > Metazoa > Chordata > Mammalia > Diprotodontia > Phalangeridae > Phalanger > Phalanger gymnotis. The sequence goes on from CM053624.1 coordinate 211,507,386, forward strand.
TGGTCCTTAATGCTGCCTGTTTAATTAGCCCACTGAAAATTGCTTAAACTATTGCTGCTTAGCAGGAGTGGCCGTATAAATTAACCCCAAATTGGGAGAAGAAGTTTGTTTAATACCTAAAAGATTGATGCATATGCTGACAACATACAAGGTAGTGACTGGCCTCTAACTGGCCATGGAGAAAGAGGATAACTCTCATCCTGGTGAAGATACATCAGGCTTCTAAACTCTCCCAGTAGAATATCATCCTAGCTCCTTTCCCCCCACAACTCTAGATCATCTTGACTGGGAATTACAACATTACAGTTACAAAATTACAATTACAATTAGGAATTACAACATTATGTAGTAAAAAGTATACTGGATTTGGGGTCATAAAGCATTGAGTTCTGGCTCTTCTTCCACTTAGGTAACTGTGCGTGAGTTCACATATCTGAGCACCAATTTCTTCATATGTAAAATATGGCTAATACTGTTTGTGCTACCTGTCTCACAGGGTTGTTGTAGGGGGAAAGTTCTTTGTAAACCTTAAAGAGATAAATAAAGGAAGTTATTATTATCATTAATATTAATATCATATTTCAGGCACTCATCAGAGAATGGGAATGTGCACTGAGTAGCATCTGGCACTTGCCAAAGGCTCCCTAATATTGTACATGTTGACTATATTTAATTCTAGGTTCTCTAAGAACTAAACCTGTATTAAATTAGAAGACTGGCGAGTAACATCTATTGCAGCTTCTCTTTGGGATAATAACCCTTTGTCATAGGAATTTGGGAGAACCAACCAGGAGCTATTGGTCAAACATTCCAAACAAACCAAGGGGCCAGAGGACAAGTCCCTCTCCACATAGTCAAAGCACATGTGCCTAGCTCCATGGGAAGTGCCCAGTAACTAGAGATCAGCAAGTTCCCTAACTACCCCGGTACACCAGGCTAAAAACAAACTCCAACTACCCAGGGCTATGCCACCTATAGGCACAGGGCTACCATGTCCAATGACTCCTTTTTTACCTATTGTGACCCAGAGGTCATCAGACTATTTCTTCCCATCATGTGGGCTAATCTCAGGGAATGGGAAGGCAAGTATAGTATACACTATATATATAGATATAAAGATATAGACATATAGTATGTACTATATATAGTAAAAATAGACCAACAGCACTTTTTCCCCTCATTTTTATGTCAGAACTTAACTCGTATACAATCTGGGAGGTGGAGGGAAAGACAGGGAAATGAGGGGAAAGTCCAAATAAAAGCCAGCATCAAGACAATACACACACACACACACACACACACACATCAAACAAAACCATCTAAAAGGAAGCCAGAGATGCCAGCAGGACTCAGCGTGTGTGGCTGAGAGGAAAGTTATTTACAGCAAGGTCTGGCCTCTCGCTGCCACCATGTAATTCCAGGCAATTGCACTTCCAAATAGATCTTTTTGGAGAAAATCAACAGTGGCTTTGCTTTCAATCTACTGGAAAATGAAGTCCTGTGAATGTGTTACATAAGCCCACAGCGGGAGGAACAGGGAGCTCACAGGAGCTCACTGCTCAGCCAAAGAAGGACAAGGCACTAATCTCCTTCTGTCCTCCTGAGGCCCCTTCACAGCTGCCTCCCCCTTCACTGCTGGGCCTGTCCACTGTCAGCATGGGCTGTCTCGGTGGCTATGGTTGAGGTTAGGGAATGGTGTAAGTGAAATCAGCTAGAGTTAATAGCTAAGAACTTAAAAGAAGGGGACAGTGGACCAGAAGGAAAATATCTATTTGTTGCTTGGGTTTTGTTTTTTGTTTTTAATGGGAGAAGGAGATGTTGAAAATCTCAGTGAAATAAAGATGAAAGGTACCATAGAGAGCTTCTAGACCAAATTCTCATTTTATAGATGAGGAAATTAAGGTCTAGAGAAGTTAAGTGGTCACACAGGTAGCAGAATGAGAATTAGAACCCAGATATTTTTACTCTAAATGCAAACTCTTAAGATGTCATGAGTGATGACTTAAACTTAGCAAGAGTAGCTATGTATTTTCTTACTAAAACCCCTTCATAAACTATCCCCTTCTATCTTTCCAGTCTTCTTACACTTTTCTCCTCAACATATACTCTTCACTCCAGTGACACTGGCCTCCTGCCTGTCCCACAAACAAGACATTCCATCTCTTGGTTCTGGGAATTTTCTCTGGCTGTCCCTCATGCCTGCAGTGTTCTCTCTCCTCATCTCCACCTACTGGCTTCCCTGGCTTCCTTTAAGTTCAAACTAAAATCCCACTTCTACATGAAGCTTTCTCCAACTCCTCTTAATTCTAATGACTTTCCTCTTTTACTTGTTTCCTATGTATCCTGTTTGTAGCTTGGTTTGTATACATTTGTGGGCATGTTGTCTCCCCCATTGAATTGTAAGTTTCTTGAGAGCAGGGACTGTCTTTTTGCCTTTCTTCATACCCCCGGCACTTAGCACAGTGCCTGCCACATGGTAGGAATTTAAGAAATATTGATCGACCTACTATTTTTCCAACTTAGACTGGATGGAAAAACCTTAGGCAGCTTGGTGACTCCCTGGAGTTCATTGCATTAGTGCTAGGTTTGGTATGAATACCTCATCAGGCTTTGGCCGTCAGAACTCTTGGGCTCATGTGATCCATCAGTCAGAAGAATCTTCCTGACTTCAGGCCTGGTACTCTATCCACCATGCTACCCAGCTGCTCCTCATCTTCTGTACAGCTTTTAAAAATCTAAGCTGTCCAGTGTATTCCCTGTGCATTATTATCACTCTTTAGTCCACTCCACCCCCTTTACTCTTTATTGAAATTATTCCTCTATATGTCTTTAGACTTTCATTCTTGAGAGCTTCCTTTCTCTGATGGGTTGACTTCTGTATTATTTTAGTGCATAGAATCTTGTCTATTATTTCTCTGAACCTTGGAAATCTGCTTTACAAAAGCCTTGGGTGCGTATCAAACAATGCCCATCCACCCTCTACCCTATCACAAATTTTAAAATGTGATGGTCACCCCCCCTTCCCTCTCACCACCATTTCTGCTTCAGTGATCATTCCCTCCTTGTTTGATAGCATCAGGACCAAATGAATAATTCCCCTGTTTGTTTCCTCTGCTCTTCAAAAAATGAAATTTTAGTTGAGAAAAGTCAAGAATGTGTTAGCTGCTCTGCTTTGAAGGTAGAGAGTATTATAGCAGAAATTCAGATAATTGAAGTCTCCTGCCACTACTATATCATCCCTCTGTGACAGGCTTATAAGGTTTTTAATCTTTGTTTTCTGAGAACCTCTTCTATTTCTTTTTCCTGTCCAAGTGGTCTGTTGAAATCTGCCTCCACTGATCATCAGCTTATTGGTCTTCACCATGATTCTCCTCTCTGGGCCCTGAATTTTGTTAAATAAACCTGTACTGTTTACCAATCTGCTATCTCCTTTCCCCCACTGCCTTTTATCTATTTTGTTTAATTTTAATATTTCCTCCAAAGTTCATATTCCAGTCATGGGTTCGAGTCTTAGTAGTGATACCTATGAGGTCAAATTTGTTTTCTTTCATATAGGTATTTAGTTTACCTTATTTATTACCTATGCTTTGTATATTTGTATATAGATTTTTGAGGCCAGTGGTTTCATTGCTAGCTCCTTTCTTGGATTTTTTTCTCTTATGAATTTATAGGTACCTGTGATGCTATCCTTCTTCCTTCATTGTAGCTACTCCGTATGGTATCTAGATTGGTAGATACATATAGATGTTTTTCCCCTTCCTTTTCTCTTACAAGGCTCTAAGAAATTTTTAAAAATTATAAACACTTTTTTAGGCCAAGAATGCATCATTCCTATACTTTAAACTGTGGTCCTGAAATTTAAAAAACAAACACCACTATCATTCTTTTAACCAGTTGTTCACTTCCTAAATCTATCTTTCTCTTATGAAGCCATCACCTGCAATCAGAGGGAATGATGAAGAAACAATTGTGTTCTTAAGGTCTTCAATGTCTTTCCTAAAACTCCTTAGCAGCACTTTCTAGATTCTTTCTGGCCATGTTATTTGAGTCTATACAGATCACCATATTTTGTGAGGTCAAAATAAAAAGTTGATGTGGAAGTCCTTCGAAAAGCATATGTGAGTTGGTCAAGGAAAGGCATCCATCCATAAGAGACATAATATGAGAAGCTGAGACATGGATAAAGGGGGAACCTAAAGGTGGAGGTGAGGTGAAAGATGACTGAACAGCTGAACCTCTGAGAATAATAGAAGGGATATAACTATGCCAAAATAATTTAAGGATAAGGTTCAATGTTCTAACTCCCCAGGGATAAAGAAAGACATTCTATTTATGGCTGATATTAGGAAAAGGCCATCAGTTCTGTATTTGAAGCCACAGAGCATACTTAGGGTAAGGGGAAAAAAGAAAAACCAGGAGGGAAAGGTGTACAAAGGAGGATTATGGTGCAGTGGAAAGAGCATTAGTTCTACTGACATTATCTAACATTGGGCAAGTTATTTACTCTCTCTGGCCTCGGTTTCCTCATTTTTAGAATGAGGGAGTTGGACTGGAATGACTTCTGAAGTCCTTCCAATTCTACAACTGTGATCTTCATGAAGTCAGAAATGACAAAGACAGCTATCCATTGGGTACCTCCACCATGTTGGGGTATTCTTATCAGCAAGGAAGTCAGGTATTGGATTTCCTCATGGGGTTCCAACAGCTGTAGAGAAGGGGCCAACCATTCCCACCAACTCAACCAATTGCCATACACAGGGCAGGCAAGTCAGCCTAGCTAAAACAACAGGGCTCACTGAGGGAAAGGCAGGATGCAGCATGAGCCAAGCAGGTAAAACTATCACCACCCTTTTGACAATTATTTCCCCTAAGACCCTGATGGAGACTTCCCAGGACCCTGAACCCAAGAGCCTTCAGAAAGCCATTGCTTCCAATCCACTGCCCTCAGCCATCATCCTAGAAAGCAATGATGAAGAGTTGCAGCCTGGCAATTGCTCCTGCAGGCACTACAGGAACGGCTACTGAAGACCCAGAAAGGAAAGTTCTTGCCACCAAAGTCCTTAGCACTGTCAAACAGTTCATCAGAAACATATGATTTTATCAGTGGAAATGACTAAAGAAATATTAACATCTTTGTCACTACACCCTAAGCACTATGGGACTTTTTCATCTGACTTGCGGGTGAAATTTTCCATACATATTGTCTCCCCCATTAGTACATGGACTGTTTGCTTTTCTGTTTGTACCCCCAAACTCTCAGCACAGTGCTTTTTCACAGTAAGCACTTAACAAGAACTTCATTCATTCATTCATACTAATGTTTTAAGATCTTGTACAATAACCACTGTTGAAGCTTGTGTTCAGCTCCTATAAATTTAAAGCATGTTTGGGATAAAGGAAATCTTCTAACTAACCTAATCTAACTCCTTCATTTAACAAAATGATACCCAATGAGGTGCAGAACCTTGACCAAGTTCACACCAAGTTAGTAGCAGAGCTAAACTAGCTCCCAGGTCCTCTGATTTCTCATCTGGTACTACTTCTACCACCACAAATGCCCTCCAGATTTTAGCACTCTACCCTTTCACCAGGTGTTTGTTTCCTGATACAATGATGTATTTGTCACTTTCAATCATTTGATTTAGAATTGGAAGGAAACTTGGATATCATATAATCCAGCCACCACATTTGACATGTGAGGGAGATGAGCCTCAGAGAGGTTGAGGGAATCACCCACTGTCATAAACATATAAAGGAGCAGAGCCAAAACTCAAATCCAGGTGCTCTGATTGAAAATCTAGCATCAATCAAGAAACATTTATTAAGCACCTGCTATGTGCCAGGCACTTACTAGGGATACAAAGAAAGGTAAAGGACAGTCCCTACCCTCAGAGAGTTCACAGTCTAATGGAGGAAATACCACCCTGCCTCAATGTGTTACTTTTCTGGGTAGTATTTACATTTTAAAATAAGGCAATGCTTGGCAGTCATGTGTTCAATAAACATTTATTCAAAACTACTTTACACAAGGCACTGAGCTAAGTTCTGAGAGGAATAAAGAGAAGCAATGACAAAGGCCATGCTTTCCAAGCTCTTGCACTCTTTATTGGAGGAGATAAGGCCTGACCATACACAAGACAGTTCAAGTCAGTCTGCGGCAACTGCCATGTAAGTAATACCCAGTTCTGTAGGGATCCAAAGGTTAGGCTTTTGTGCTTTCACCAAACAAGTCTGGTTTGATTTCTCATCAGAAAAATAATTTTATATGAAGTTGGACTAAATAGTTTCTGAGTTCCTTTCCAATTCTGATATTTTATATGCTATGATTTCAAGAGAGGGAAGGAGAGTTGGTTGGTGATCAAGTAAGACATTTTTGGGGGGAGGAGACCCTGGGAAATGATCAGGATTTTAGTATTTGGAAATGCAGAGTTGGCAGACAGCAGGGGAAAGGAGGTGGAGTCCAGGTAGGGAAGATGATATGGACAAAGATACTGAGATGGTAAAGTATAAGATATGTTCAGAGATGAGTAGATCTATTTGTCTGGATCCTATGTGGGAGAGTAGTGAGAAATAAAAGTAGGTTGAGATAAGATATTTTTAGGGCCTTGAATGCTAGGCTAAGAAATTACTAATAGGAGAATTTCAAGCATTGTAGTACCTGTTGCAGGAGAAAATATACTTGGGGTTGTCTTGTAAGTGTCCCTTGAAACAATGAGGGAACAATATCCCTGATGAGACCCATCATGTCCTAGCGCCAAGAAGAAATCAGAGAGTTGCTTCTGACTTCAGTTGTTCTTATAAAATCTGAATGATGTACCAGAGGTGGGGAATCTGCAGCCTCAGGCTACGCCATGTAGCGATGTCATCTGGTATGGCCTTTTGACCAAGTTTTACAGAACAAATCCTTTTATTAAGGAGATTTGTTCTGTGAGGTTTGGATACAGTCAAAGCGCTCTCTTAAGGACGTAGATGGCCACATATGGCCTCAAGGCCACAGGTTCCCCACCGCTGCCATCATAAACCATTACACATCACCAATCTTTCTTGCTCTGGTAGGCCCAATATGAGCTATCTGAAACTGGTGGACGGTGCAGAAAAATCCCATTTACCTTTTTCTAAATACGTTTATCTGTTTGTTAGATTTCCTGTGAACTGTACTAAATATCATTAGACCTCAGGGCACCCCACTGAATTAAAATGATACAGTTAAAATATACAATTACAGAACTGAGAAGCAGTAATGAAAGAATAATAATCATACCCTTGCTCTTATATCAAAATTGTTTAACATTTGTTATCCTTTTAAGCATATAACAATAGGGAAATCAGTCATTGCCATCCCCATTTTGTTTTATTTTTAAGTATTAATTAATTTAATTTTAGTTTTCAACATTCACTTCCATAAGATTTTAAGTTCCAAATTCCGCCCTGCCCCCAAGACAGCATGCAATCCTATACGGGCTCTACACATACATTCATATTAAGCATATTTTCACATTAGTCATGTTGTAAAGAAGAATTAGAACCAAAGGGAGGAACCCCAAACATCCACATTTTACAGATAAACGTATGGAGAAGTGCCATACCAAGAAGAGAAGGGACTCATCAACTCTACCCTCGTCTTAGAGTTGTTCATTTCATCTAGGGCTATAGTGTGTAGGAGATACTAATACTAGTTGAATTCAGCCCTGACAGATATAATGGTGCCAGAACATGCCAGGTTTTGAATGGCAGGCCAAGGAGTTTGAATTTTATTGAGAAGTCCATCTGGGAGCCACTGAAAGATTAATCCATCCTCCCTAGGCCCTTTAATTAAGCTTTCCCTTCTACTACCACTGATACTCATAGATTCTCCAGTATGATTGCCAATATAAGCATTGTTTTACCAATAGAATTAACTAGGTTAACGACAGTTCTCCTTTTGACAACAAGATCATAATCTTGTAACATGTAAGGCAAGCCCAGGAATATTATAATATGGTACTAACGCTAGCAATCTTGGTCTTTTCCTCCAAACCTTTCTGGTTTGGTTTTTGGCTGTCACCTCCAGGAGCTGGAATTAACTGAATGACCACCAGAGGGTGCATCACATCATATAGAGAACCGAGGTGCAAGCAGGAATAAGTTTGTACATAAACATGTAGCATCCCCATCCGCGCCTAAGGATTAACTAATATAAAGAGATTTTCAAACACAAAAACAAAGGCCTTTGAGTAATCATCACCTCATTTCCTATCTTGCCAAGGCTTGCTAAAATCTAAGGTGCAGAAATAAAGCCCTCCATTGCTGACATTGGAAAAGGAATTTCTCCAAAGTGACATCTTAAAAGGAGAAAACTATCAAGAGTACACTCTCCAGGGACCTGAATTGGGCCACCCACACTCATCCCTGGACCATGGTGCAAAATGCTGCAGGGCTCAATATGTTTAATGGCTCCCTAACAGAAACAATGGAATGGTCATGGTGTCTCTATGGTGGGCTGTAAGAAAAATTATTGTTTTTAAATAGAGGACCTTAACTCAAATCCTGGCTTGGCCATCTACTACCTATGTGACCTTAGACAAGTCACTTCATGATTCTGGGCCTCAATTTCCTCATTTAAAAATAAGGAGTTTGCACAGATGATTTCTATGGTCCCTTCCAAATTCAAATTCCATTGCTTCCCCCACGAGAGCAAAGAGGATTAATATAGCTATACTGTAATGTCAAGAGTCCAAAACTTGGAATCAAAGGACCTGTGTTTCAATCCCGACTTTTCTACTTATGGCCCATGTTACATTGGATGAGTCATTTCATCTCTCTAAGTCTCAAGTAAATATGTAAAATTGAGGGTTAGACCAGATGATCCCCAAGGTCCCTCTCAACACTAAGTACTGTGAGATGTCATCTGAAAGTGAGCCTTCCCTATTCACACAACTGCAGGAGGTAACCCAGTGCCCTGATCGACTCTAACACGAGGGAACACTTTCCTTTTCTCAGCAGCCATTGGTAAAGGATGTGAGATCACACTTAGATGACTAGGGAATTACCAGTACAATCCTGCCAGTAAGATGGCAGACCACTGGTCCTTACCATTTGTCCTGTTACTGCTCTCAAAGGTCCACTGGGCTTTATTAACTGCCATGCTACCTATTTTTTTAAGGTGACACAAAGAATGGAGTGCTTACTCCTGGAATCAATAAGACCTCAGTTCAAATCCAGCCTCAGATACTTACTAGCTGTGTAACCCTGGGCAAGTCACTCGTTTGCCTCAGTTTCCTCAACTGCAAAAATAGGGATAATAATGACACCTATATCACAAGGTTGTGAGGACCAAATGAGACAATATTTATTAAAAGTGCTTAGCACAGTGCCCCCCCCCACATAGTAGGTGCTATATAAATGCTTATACTTTCCCTTTCCCTTCCTTTTAACACTGTTCCCTCTAGATCCCTGTGGATTGTCTTCTGATTTGTGGTTGTACCCTAAGGACTTCTGGAGTTTGTCAGGGTGAACCTGATACTGCACCCTAAGGACCACTAAACCTTTCCATCTACCCTGCAGGTAGATGAACCATTCTAAATGTGACAAATCCCCTAATTAGAATGTAAGCTTCTGGAAAGCAAAAACTTTCTAGCTTTTTTTTTTCTATTTGTATCGCTAGCATTTAGCACAGTATCTGGAACATAATAAGCACAAAATAGGTGCCTTCACATTCCATTTGTAAATTGTAAAGAACTATTCAATTCAACAATGTTTATAAAGTGCCTACTAAGGGTAAGGTGTTTTATTAAGAACTGAGGATATAAAAATAAAAATATCACTCCTGTCCTGAAGGTGATTACAAATTAGTCAGAAAGAGAGGAAGCTTAGTGAGATGAACACACATAATTCTAGTAGCGGTCAGAATCATCTAATAAAGTCCTATTCTGTTGCTTCATTTTGATGTGGAGAGAACCCTGGGTTCTTGAAGGCTGTGCCAGCAGGGAGCGTACATGAAGTAACTTAGGTGTCCTGTCCCAAGCTATTAAAATGACTCCAGGGGAAGGAGTTCCCTCTATCCCAAGTAGCAACCAGAGCTGCACTTATAAAATAAGGTATCGGTCACTTACATGCAAGAATTTGTTTGAAAATTTTCATCTAAACCTAGTTTTCTAGATGGCTACAATTCTTTCATTAAGATCATCTGGGGATAGGTGTTGCATCTTTTTTTTCATAATACTAGATTCTCAGCTTTCAGGTTGTGTATTTATTTCCAGAACTGCATTATTAGGACATTGGGTTCTGATTCTAGCTCTGGTATAGTGTGTATACCTTGTGACCTTGGACAATTCAAAAGTCCTCTTTGAATCTCAATGTCTTCATCTGTAAAATGAGGGAATTGGTCTAAATTATTTAAGACATTCCTTCTAGCTCTAAATTCTATGTTCTACTACCCTATAATCCTAAACATGGACCAACTAATCTATTGATTATATAAATATCTGTTCAACTAGGCCAGAAGCATAATTTGTTCTTACACACAGGCCAGCTGCCTCTGTTATAAGACCATAGGTTTTACCTTCATTTAACCTTAACCAACGGTCTTGCAAATGAACCCTTTGGGTCACAATGTAGAATGGCAAAACAACATGTATGACTCACTACAACTCAGAGCCTCCATCTTCCTCTAGATAAGCCAAAAATACTGTACATAACTAAAAATGTGGAATACCAAGGGAAACCAATAAATTATCTAATTTCTTCAGTAGACCTGCTAAGAACTTACTATGGACGATGTACCACACTAACCTAATACCTTATAGATTAGCGTGGATATATTCTAGTAGGCCTAAAGCTCCTTAAGTAGGCCTCTTTTGGAGTTTGGTCTTGGTTTTCCCAGTACCTAGTATAACACTTTGCATATAAATGCAAGATCCAGTAATGATCGGAGCACTGGTCTAGGAGTCAGGAAGACATGTGTCAATTCATGCCTTGGACACTTACTAGCTGTGTGACCCTAGGCAAGTCACTTACCCTCTCTGCCTCAGTTTTCTTATCAGTAAAATGGGGGTGATATTACCACCTGACTCAGTTGTTCAGAGGATCAAATGAGAAAGCATAAGCAAAGCATTGCAAATATTAAGGCACTACATAAAAGCTAATTACTATTGCTATTGGTCTATGTCTGTTGAATTGGGAGGAAACCTGAAACAGATTGAAGGGGGAACTATTATCCCCAGAAGACAAAAGTCCTATTCTGTGGTCTCATCAGTGTCTATTGTCCAGGTAAATCCAAAGAAGCTTATCACGGTAGCTTAAGCCCGCAAGGATTGGATAATTTCTACCTCAGCAGCTGTCTACTAGGATGAATTGGGTTTGTGATATTTATCAGTGGGGAAAGTCCCCACAGTAACAGAACTTTAAACCATTTGAAGTGTTCAAACAAGTAACTGAAGGAATCTGCCGCTGAGAGGGGAAATGCCTTTGTTCTGGGATTTGGAGTTTGGAGCTGGGGGCAAGCATTAGCTCATTTTGGTTTTGTATCCCCAGCTGCTAGCACAGTGCCTGCTACAGTGTACCCTTAATAAATGCCTATTGATTGACTGTCTGTGACTGCTCTAAAGGGCTCTTTGAGCTCATTGAGTCCAACCCTTCCCTATACAAATAAGGAAACTGAGGACGGAGAAGGTAAGTGCATCAGATAAGGTCACACATTTTTTTAAACAGCACACAGGAAATTTAAACCCAGGCCCTTCATCTTTGAAACTAGTACTCTTTTCACCACCTTCCTTAGTTAGTCAGGGAAGTAGATCTCAACTTCATAGGGTACTAGTCTAGCCTTCCCTTCTAGAATCTTCATTGCCATCTTCTAGTTTATCACCTTTCCGCTGGGGCCAGAGATCATATCCTGGAGGACTTAATTCCTTCAGTTCTGGAATGCTTACCCTGGGGCTCTAAAGGAATGATTAATCAATGACTCAGATGGCCCACTTTATCTAGGAAGCACCAGCCAGTTTGCTTTACTCCCAGCCATCTTCCCAACAGCTATCTTGCCTGGCACCTATATTCTCCTCCAGTTCTGGGACTATAATCAATATAATTAATGATAATAATAAATATAATAAACTTGAAATCAATGGTAATCAAATCAATATTGCCATTTCTCCTAGGAAAAAAAAGTATCAATGCACTCTACTATGGCTCCACTCACCATCCCTGTGATTTTCCAAACCAAAATATCCCTCCATGGTCACCATTCCCCTCTATGTGTGTTGTCTACTCCTTTGAGAGCAGGGATTGACTTCAATCGTCACACAGTAAGCACTTAATAAGTATTTTTTCATTCATTCATTAGTGCTATTATAGTTTTTCACCTTTATTAAATTAAAAAGCACTCCTTAAAGGTAGAGCAAAAAAAATGTATTTCCCTCATAACCTTGTTAGGCAGATAATGCAAATATCATTATGCTGATTTCATAGATAAGGAAACTGAGACTCAGAAGACTAAATAATTACAGAATCATATAAGTAATAAAATACAGAATTAGGAGACCTAAGTTTAAATCTTGGATTCAAGTTCAGCCCTCTTTCTATTATGCCACAATGCCTGTTTCTGAGTTCTTTGGAGGGGGTAAAGCAGGACAATTGGGGTTAAGTGACTTGCCCAAGGTCACACAGCTAGTAAGTGTGTCAAGTGTCTGAGTCCAGATTTGAACTCAGGTCCTCCTGCCTCCAGGACTGGTGCTCTACCCACTGCACCACGTAGCTGATCCTTGAGTTTCTAAGTTCTAAACTAACCTGTCCACTTCCAAGCTTGTACATTGCTGTCTCTTTCCCAGCTGATTTTACGTATACCACTAAGATTCAGTCAAGCCAGCATTCTACAAGAGTGGTCCTGCTCTCACCCCACCCCCTACATTGAGAAAGTAAAAATAAATAAATAATAAGGAAGGAAGGAAGGAAGGAAGGAAGGAAGGAAGGAAGGAAGGAAGGAAGGAAGGAAGGAAGGAAGGAAGGAAGGAAGGAAGGAAGGAAAGGAAAGGAAACAGGGAGGGAGGAAAGGAGGGAAGGAGGGTGGAAGGAAGGAAGGGAGGGAGGGAGGGTGGAAGGAAAGAAGGGAGGAAGGGAGGAAGAGAGGAAGGAAGGAAGGGAGGGAGGGAGGGTGTTACAACCATATATATGCAAGCAAAAAGATTTCTGTATTGGCTACGTCTGTCTATCTATCTATACAGACCACACACACACACACACACACGTGTCTCAATATGCACTTGAGACACACAACTTTAAAAGATCTGAAAGCTCTGATCAGTCCAATGATCAGCCAATGCACCAATTAGAAATCATGTTATCCACCTCCTGAGACAAAGATGGAAGAACTCAAGATATATAATAAGCTATACATTTTTAATATGGCTAATATGATCATTTGTTTTTCTTGACTATATGCTTATAAGGATTTGGTTTTTCATTTTTCCCCCAATGGTGGGTGGGGCGGGGTGAGGAAGGATAGAAAAGAGATAAATAAATGCTTATTGATTTAAAAAGCAAAACAAAATAAAGTTTAAAATAAAATAAAAAAGGACAGGGTCTCAGCTCTAGAGCTGATAGGCTAGAGACAGAGCCAGAGATTACTACTAATAGTGACACACTAAATAAAATTCAAGCTATTTTACCCACACACACATGCATCCAAACCCCTGTGTCTTCCCTTCCCACTGGGAACTGAGCAGTTTGGGTCGATTAATTAAAACACAACCTGCAAATATTATTCACTGGAACACCCACAAAATAGCAGGAGATGTGAACACTATGTCATGAGTAAGCTCATGCCCTTTCTAAGCATAAGATCCAGTTGCTTTCGGAGCAAGGTTTCTACTTGCACTCAGAGAATAATCACTGTCATGATAACCTCCATTCCATCCCCCTCCCCGAGTCCCTCATCATCTTTCCCCTCCCCCTCCACAGCTGGTCCAAGCAGGATCCTGAATCTCTTTTCCCATCAAACTCCACCTGGACAAGTGTGATTTGCTCTAATAAAAGCAAGCTCACCCCTGGGGAGCCTAAGTAAGGAACAAAGCTGATTTCACCTCTTTAACCCTGGAGCTAGGAAAACAGCCGAGTGCCAACTCCAGCCTTCCCTGGAGAATGACCAGGAGCTTTATCTCAGGAGCTGCAGGACCTCTTGGAACTTGTGCAGGAATGAGATAAATCCCTGTGCCCAAGAGGCAGCCTATTTATCTCTCAACAAATTACTTTTTCTCAGGGAAAGAGTATAAAAAAACCACAGCAATAATAGTAATAAAAATAACAAAGCACAATGTATACTTCTTGGCCATTTCTCTAGGGAGGGAGGCCATGACTGCACTGGGTCTGCTGTTGTAGTTCTGGTTAACAGCTGTGCCCAGGAGCTGCTGGTTTGATCCCAGAGCTTGTATGTGACTTGAGAGATAGGGTTGGGACTTTACTTAGAAAAGAGTAAACAAATGATTAACTGTCTCATTAGTGACTGGGCTGGGGCGGGCATAATTCACATTGTGAGGAAAGGAATGGCTCCAGGAAATTTATATTATTTGTGACTTTTTTAAAAAAGAAAATAAACGTGGCCCTTCCAGTATACTGGATTCTTGCTTCTGTCTCCAGTCAACACAGACTCCAGGATTAGAGTCTAGAAAAGAAGGATCAGGCAGTAGTACGGAAGGAAGAGGAAAGGGAGTAGGGAAAACGATGAAGGGTACAAAGAGAATGGGGACTATTAATAAAATTAAGGACAGCCAAGGAGTTATTAGAATGGCTTCCCATTATTTCAGGGTTGTGCTGAGCACGTAGCCAGGTAAGAGCATGGCCAGGGGTGAAGTATAATCTACCTGATTATACTACCTGAGGGACATGAGATAGATATTTATTCTAAGCTTTCTTTTGCTGGTATTTAAAAATATCCTTGATGAGAGAGAGGGAGATACAGAGACACATAGAGAGAGAGACAGAGAGAGCATTTATTAAGTATTTACTGTGTGCCAAGCACTGTGATAAATGTTGGGGATACAAATACAAAGCAAGGCTGGTCGCGTCCTTAAAGAGTTTACATTTTAATGAGAGAAGACAACAAGAGGGAGGAAAGATTTTGGGGCAGTTACTGGTGAAGAAGAGGGGGAATCCAGAGACAGGGTCCAGGAGTGAGGTGAAACACGGATGAGATCCTCCTTTCTAAAATGATGGTCTCAGGGAAGGAGTCACCACGATCAGGGCCTTAGGGCAGAGGTTTTCCTGGGATGACAATGTAGCTGGAGAAGGGAAGGGAAAGGGAAAAAAGAGACAGATAAATAGAAAGAGGGGGAGGGGAGAGGGAAGGAAAGGAGAGAGGGAGAGAGAAAGAGGAAGGGAGGGAGAGAGGAAGGGACAAAGACAGAGAAATAGAGGCATAGAGAGGGAAGGAAGGAATAGGAGAGAGGGTGGGAGAGGGAGAGAGAGAGAGAGAGCTTACAGGACACTGGCGTAGTTTCATGGAAGTGACATTGTAGCTGGGCCCTAAGGGATAAGTGGAGTTAGAGGGGGAGAGAATTCTAGGCATAAGAAATATCTTAAGCAGAGACCATAGGTTAAATAAACAATGAGAAGAGATAGGACTTGTATGCAAGTCACTGTATAAAAAAGAGTTTCATTAAAAAGGTATAGACAAAGTGCTGTGGAAGTTCGGGGTGGGGAGAGGGAGAGAGAGAGAGAGGGAGGGAGAGGGAGACAGGGAGAAAGGGAAGGAGGGAGGGAGAGGGAGAGGGGGAGAGGGAGGGAGAGAGGGGGAGAGGGAGGGAGAGAGAGAGAGGGAGAGGGAGAGGGAGAGGGAGAGGGAGAGGGAGAGGGAGAGGGAGAGGGAGAGGGAGAGGGAGAGGGAGAGGGAGAGGGAGAGGGAGAGAGAGTCCAGGCATAAGTGAAATGAAGTACAGCTGGCAAACTTCTTAAAATGGTGGTGCCAGGGAATAGAACTCCTGTGCAGAACTGCACCTATATAAGAAATCAAGACCTGGCTTAGCATTACTTTTGGTAACTTTGGACAGCTCACTCAGTCTGCCCTGCCTAACACAAAAGGCTGATAGAGATCAAATTAGGTAATAGATATGAGAGTATAAGCACCATTAATAACTCATAGAGTGTTTTAAGGTTTACAAAGGGTTTTCTTCCCAACAGCCCTATGAAGTGGGTCACTCAAGCATCGCTATCTTGCAAATGGGGAAACTGAGGTGAATGGGGTTAAGTGATTTACCCATGGTCACAGGCTAGTAGGTGTCAGGTCTCTTGACGTGGTGCACTCTTTCCAGGTGCAATTTTAACAGGAAGGCCCAGATTCTCCCTCCCTTCCTCTGACACTGGATCTCCTGATTCGAAGGCCAGGGCTCCCTCCTTCTACTACACCAAACTGCCTCTCTAGGCATTTAGTATTCTACCCCTGCTGTATCTTTCGTGTCCAGGCATTTCTGATGACAGTCTTTGCTTCTGTTGATGCTGCCACTGATGATAATTATGATTATAGTGACAGCAATTACTGCCTTGATGATGATGGCTACTATTATTCCTTCTCCTCCTCCATCATCATACTCATACAGCCTTTTAAGATTTGTGAAATGCTTTCCTGACAGTAACTATCCTTGTGCCTTGGTTTCTTCATCTGTAAAATGGAGGGAGGGAGGGTTAACTTAGATGGCCTCTGAGTTTCCTTTTGGCTCTACAGCCATGATCCTATGACCCTCTGTTGCAACAATCTGCTAGGGGCTGCTGAAAGGGTGTAAGACTCACCAACCACCAGCACACATAAAGCTTCCAACACAGGTTCTTTTCATCTGCTTTACTAAGGAAAGCAACATTAAGGAGTTAACAATCTTACTTTAATCCAGCATACAAATATTCACTTAGTTCAGGGAAAAAAGCCAGAACCCTGAACTTCAGAGCAAACACAAACAAATTACAAACATCAACAGATGGACCTTGTCTGATTCAAATCTCAATTCATACTTACTGAAGTTTAACAAAGTCTGAACATCCGGGTTTACAAGCTGGAGGGCTCCTTAGCTACAGCTGCCCAAAGTCTCCACATCAACACACCTCCAAAAGTGAGAGCCCTAAGCAAATAGCTCTGTTATCTCTTTTTATGCACTCTTTAGCTGTCATCAAATGTCATCTGAGGCACCAGAACTTAAGCTCTTACTACTGGCTCTGGCCTTAGCAACTCCCCTTAGGAACCTGGGGGCTTCAAGCCCACATCAGCTTAGCACCTAGTACCTAGGGGTTTGGGGCCTATTTGGGATCAAAGATATAATCAGACCTCCCTTCACTGGCCCCACCTGGAGCCCCACCTTAGTTACCAATGCACCCTCTCAGGCAGATGAAACAATAATTAGTTTTCTATTCTGTAGGTGAGGAAACAGGCTTTGAGAGGTTCGATAATTTATCACAACACAGTCTGAGTTGGGTCTCCTATCTCCAAGTCTTGCTCCATGAGCTAATAGTCTATCCACTTTGCCAGGCTGCTGCCACCCTTCCCTCCCCAGCCACTAATTCTTACTGCTTCCCAAACTAGTTTTTGCTATCTGCCTTTGGTAGCTCTGACTTCCATGGCCCCACATTTCAATTCAGTTCAGTTTGGCAGACAGATGCTGAATATCTACTATGTTTCCACTACGGTACAGTCTACATGGTTCCAGTGAAAGAGACAGAGGTGACAGTCTCTGCTTTCCAGATACTTATTGGAAGTCATGCCCTGATCATTGGAGATCTAGTTTCTCATACACGCTCTTTTATGACAAAATGTATCAGGAAAGAAAAGCAAATAGAACCTGTTGCTCGAGAGGGCACACACATTACAAACCCATAGGTGCCAGTGTACATAACCTTTGCAAAAAAAAAAAAAGGAAAGGAAAAAGAAAAAGAAAAGTCACTGAGCCGAAATGTCTCCTTCTTTCCTTTGGCTTGTGATCAATAACTTCAGATAGGGATGAAGTTTTTTCAATGAGTCATTTCTCAAATATACAAACAAGGAAGCTTAGATGAGAGTGGGAAGAGAAGGGGGAAGTAACAATTTTAAAACTCCAAAAGACTTCGGGTGGAATCTCTGTCATAGGAGCACAGGGAAGAAACCACTTTAAGGGGAGAACTCATCTGCTTAGGGGGATGAGAGGGCTGCTGCTTAAAACTCAATGAGGCCAAATCTAGCAAGCTTTTTCTTTACTTAAAAAAAGTACACAAAAAATTTTAAAAGAAAAATAGTGGAGCCTAAATGGAAACTTATTCTGGCTTTTTAAAGCATGAGGTTTACATGAACAGAAGTAAAAAAAAAAAAATGAATGTCCAAAGTAGGTCTAACCCAGTCATACTGCATTTGGAGCTGTTGATAGGGTTGTTTAATAATACTTTAATACAAGATTCTGTTGGTACTTCTCCTCCATGTTCACATAGATTTTTCACTGTTCCTTCAGCTGTGAAACAAGGACCCTGAACTAGATAACACCTAAAGGTGCATTCAGATCTAAAACTAATTCAAAGTCTCAATGCCATTTTCCTGGTAAAGAAACTGAGGTAAGGGGTTTCTCCCCACTTCCATGTCCAGGCCCCTGGTATAGCCTATGGACCCTTTCTCAGATATATTTTAAATGCACAAGATAAAATAAGATTGTAAAGGAAACTAATTTTGATGAAAATTTTATTAATTAAAGAAAAACAAGTTTGCATATCTGCATCCAGAGAAAGAACTAATAAATAGAAATATGCACAGAATAATTTTATATACGTATGTATACGTTTAAGTATGTGTGTGTCTAATGGTAGTGGTGGAGGGAGAGGGAAGAAAAGAAAGAAAAAAATTATATGATAACTTTGTCGTGTATTTGAAAGGAATAGCAAGGTGTGCATAGCAGATCTGCAGTTTCATGTACAATTGTCTTTTTATTGTACTATTATGAAAATGCTTGTTTTATTCTATACATTAAGAATAAAATTTTAAAAAAGGTCATAGACCCCAGGTAAAGAATCCTTAACCTAAAGCCATAGAGTGCCACATTCTTGGGGAAATCTGAAACCTATAGATATCTCCAAGAACTGTGTAACATATGTAAGGAATCTAGCTCACCAGATAGATTCTGGATCCAAGCAACCTACTTATGTAATTCTGATTCTTTTTTTTAACTATTACTGTGTGTGAAAAATCCTCACCACAATAGCTTGATTCTGTCCTTAGACTATCAAGTTTTCCGAAATCCAGAATAGACTTCTCATTGTCTTTATCACCTCTAACTTCATTGCACCTTGAGAAGATTCTTTCCCCCAAGAATCATTGAAATGAATTCCATCTAGAATGTTTTCCTCACTACAACCATATGAAACAGTGTTAGCATTATTCCCATTTTACAGATATGGATACTGAGATTCAGAGAAACAAAATGTTACCCTTAACCAGGGTAATATCCCTAAGCAACCAAGTTCTTCTGATTTCAAATTCAGTGATCTTTTCACTACCCCAAAAGGACATACTTATTCCACAGAAATGGTTAGAAATGGAATCAACTCCTGTCCACCACTCAATAGTAGAATCAAATGAGGCTCATGAGTCTAAAGATGTGTCTGTGAACTAACAAATGCCTCATGTCATCTCTGAATACAAGAGGCTGTCTATCCCACAGCATAATGCAATGGTCAGAATCAAGAAGACTTTCTCGGAAGTCAAGAGATGGATTTGAGTCTCGGTCTATACATTTAGAAGCTCTGTGACCCTGGGGAGGCCTTTCAACTTCTCTAAGGCTGTTTTCCCTACCTGTAAAATGAGTCAAAAAGATAAACGTCAACGTGCCATCTAAATACTGTTAGAAGAAAATTCTTGTAAACATTTAAGTCTCAAGGAAATACTTCTCTCCACACCCTTGGAGACGAGGTCCTAGCGCTCCCACACATTTGGGAACACATATTTAGAGCTGGAAGGAACCTTAGAAACCACCTAGTCTAATCCTCCCACTTTACAAAATGAGGAACCTGAGGTAGGGTAACTTGATTGTCACTTAGCAGAGCCACGATTTGGACCCAAGACCTCTTGACTCCATTCCAGCCTCCTTTCTGCTATTTCCCAATGCACTCCAATTTGGGTATTTCTTCCTCATTTCCCATTGCTGCTTCAAATGGATGCTGTCTTTTGGGACAAAACCTTAATAATGCCTTTTGGCAGTAAGAGAAGCTTTCCCCCGGAGCAGGAAGTATTAAAAGGTTCTTTACTCTTCTCCTTACTCTTTGATTATGAGCTCTTTAAGGACAAGGATTATCTTTCCCTGCCTTTTGAATCCTCAACACTTAGCATAGTCCTTGGCATATAGTAGGTGCTTAATAAGGTTTTATTGACCCATTGGGTTCAAGTCGAACCACTGGGTCTTGCTACCTGTGTTACCTGCCCTGGACAAGTACTTAACTTTTGTCCATCTCAGTTTCCTTATGTGTAAAATGTGGATAATAATAGCACCTACTTCATAGGCTAGCTGTGACGATCAAATGAAGTAACACATGTAAAACATTTTACTCAAAATAACATGCAAATTATTCTTGTTATTTACTATTATTATATCTATTATGGGGCAGGTAGGTGGTACATTGGATAGAATGCCAGTCCTGGAGTCAGAAAGACTCATCTTCTTGAGTTCAGATCTGGTCTCTGACATTTACAAGCCTCAGTTTCCTCATCTGTAGAATGAGCAGAGGAGAGAAATGGCAAACCAATCCAGTAATTTTGCCAAGAAAATCCCAAATGGGATCAGAGTCAGACACGACTGAAAAATGACAAACCTATTATAAGTGGTTTGGAGAATTTGTTTTGGTAATTATTATCGCTGTTGTGATTATGATTATTATTTTTAGCGTCTTTCATATTCCTACATTTACTCCAACCCTTTTTCCCCAGCAACAAGGAGGTATTGACTTTGGGAGTGAGCAGAGAGACCAAAACACACCTTGGGCAGACTTAAACCACCTAACACTCTTGAATCCCAGCTCCTTGAGATCAGGGACTATCTTTTGTCTTTTTTTTTTTTTTGTAGCCCCATTACTTGGCACAATGCCTGCGCAGAGTGGATACCACCTTTCACTGCAAAAGCGCCGTGCGTTGGTGGGTTTTTTTTTTTCCCAGTCCAAAAATTGGTTTATAGCCATTCATCGCAATTATCGCATGGTGTGATTCTGTTCCTCAAGCTGCTTAAAAGGTAAACAAAGTAGCAATGTATTCACTAGTGGCATATGGATACTTATTTATCTCTGGCGCCTGGAGAGCCGTGAGCCTGGAATTCTCAGCGCATGAGCGTTTTTAGTAGATTTCCAAAAGCCAACTTGCGTGGTTTGTTTAGAGCGCCGCAGTACTAATGGTATTGTCACTCAACGCAAGGAAGAGCCTTAGTAGCAAGGGGAGCGAGTGGGCAGGCAAAGCTGCCCTGAGTAAGTCACGTGATCTGGTAAGACTTGCGTCTTCCCAATATTAACGTATATTCACGAGTATTCTGTGCATCCTAATCTTGCACCAAAGACAGTTTAGTAATAAATGATTTTAAGTAATACCAGCACAATTTTTTGAAGCTTACGTAATGGTTGCACCCCACTTCTTTGCAAAAAAAAAATTGGCATAAAATCTGCAATGATTATGCTGTGAAATACGGTACTTAATAAATGCTGATTAATCCACTAACTAAGGCCCTGGGCAAATTACCACCTTGCTGTTCTTCTCTGTGTCCCCGTAATTTCCGATGTTACTGCAGTCTTACCTTCTGTACGAAGTCATCAGGCATATGGATGGGGTGTGAGATTGTGTTAGTTTAAAGGAATACCAGGTGAGGAAACTCTCTACCGAAGCAGGTTGGCACCATTCCCACATTGTATAGTTTTAGTGAGTTTACCTAGAGTACCAACAGATTAACCAGCTTGCCTATAGTCACACAGCCAGGATGCCGGAGGGACTTGGACCTGGGTCTTCCTGAATGAGGCCTCTCTCCCAGCCACACCCTGTTGCCTCTGCTAAATCATTAACAAGTGTTAATGTGGACCATGGAGAATTCTAAATGAGGGGCATGTATTTTTAGACCTGTCATTTCAGGTAAGCCAGTGAAGATGTGTTTCTAGGGGAAGCTGCAGGGATACACTGGGGTCAGAACTGAATGAAGGCCTTTTCTAATCCCAAGAACAATAGCTTTTTCAGTCAATCAAAGCCATCCTCATGACACTAGTTTTACCACCTGCTTGAAAAGAATTCTTTATCTATAACCTCTCCTCCATCTCTTGCCATTCTACATTTCAGAAAATTCTCCTCCCCCTCGCCTCCCCTGCCCATTCTACATCCTTCGGTTTCCCTTCTCTGAGGCTTTTCCATTGTCTAGGTCACAGGGTCAGGGAGATTCACTGAAGCCAACGTTAGACAGCTCGATCTTTCTTGGAGGCAAATCTACTGACCAGCAAGGAAGACAGTGTGTGTCTCACGGTTTCAGATCAATGGAGAGAGAGAAAGAGCACGTGGAGAAAGGAGGAGACATGACATATCAGACTGCAGCTTGGGAAGGCGGGTCTGGCAAACCTTAAAGACCCTGAGGAATAGCCCTGGTGGGTGAGTTGCTAGAAGTCCCATCTGGAATTTCCATGGGGTGAACCAACGTGACTTGTTTGCTGGACATTCCAAGGTTAGAATCTGTCAATCAGGCAGACTGTCCTTTGCTTTTGTATACCTCTGACTGCCTTCTCTCTCTAATTCAAGCCCCACATTTCTAATTTTCTCTCTTTTCCTTTTCTTTCTTTTGCTATTTCATTCTTTCTCCTCTTCCTCCCCATTTCTTATATTACATGCAAGGAGCTATGCTAGAGATTTCCATCTCCTTGCTGGACACTGCCACACAGAAACCCTATTAGCAAATCATATTCATGAGATCATGCATTTAGAGCAGGAAGGTACACAATACAAACCTCTTGTTTTACAGATAGGGAAACTGAAGCCCAGAGAAGTCAAGTAACTTGCCCGAGGCTACTGTAAAGGTTATGAGTAGCACAGCTGAGATTTAAACCCATGTCTCTGACTCCAATCCAGAATTAATTTGTCTGAAACCAAACTCAACAACTGTCCCTAACCAACCCTCCCTCTTGACTCTCTAGTAAGCTATTTGAAGGCCAGGATTATCTTAGTCCTTGTCTTTGTATCCCTAGTGAAGTGACTCTCACTTCATGAATGTTCATTGACCAATCGATTCTTACTTCTGTTCATAGCATCACCATTTTCCCAGTTCCTCAGGTTCAGCACCTCCTCCTCTCTCTTTGCCTTCATATTCAGTCACCAAATTCTACCCTCAAAGCATTTCTCTCATTTATCCATCTGTTCCATCGCTACCTCTACAACCTTAAATTTAAGGCTTTGTTACCTTGGTTTACAATTGCCTCTGTTTCTCCTCTCGCCCATTCTCTACATCTCTGACCAATTCATCTTTCTTCCTAAAGCATAGTTCTGATCATGTCACTTCTTACTTAAAAACTTTCAGTGACTCTTCATTGTCTACAAAATGCAATCCAAACTCCTTGGTCTGGCATTCAAGGCTTTCTGCAATCTGTATCCAAGCTACCTTTCTACATTAATATCCCACAGAAGCCCTGCTCAAACTTTGTTTCATCCAGATCAAACTCTTCCCACATGCTCCCACACTTTCTTGCTTTGGTCATGATACTTCCTCCCTTTGGACCGCCCTCTTTATCTCCACCTCTTGCCAAAATCCTACCTATCCTTCAAGGCCCAGAAGAAATATCAATTCTATATTGTAGCCAAATTCCAGAGATCCCAGGTCAAGGAGAAAATATTGCAAGCAGCCTGAAAGAAACAATTCAAGTATTGCAGAAACACCAAGATAACACAAGATTTAGCAGCTTCTACATGAAGGGATCAGAGGGCTTAGAATATGATATTCCAGAAGTCAAAGGGGCTAGGATTAAAACCAAGAAACACCTACTCAGCAAAACTGAGTATAAGCCTTCAGGGGAAAAAATGGACATTCAGTGAAATAGAGGATTTTCAAGCATTCTTGATGAAAAGACCAGAGCTGAATAGAAAATTTGGCTTTCAAATACAAGACTCAAGAGAAGCATGAAAAGGTAAACAGGAAAGAGAAATCATAAGGGACTTATTAAAGTTGAACTATTTATATTGCTACATGGAAAGATGATATCTGAAACTCACGAGACCTTTCTCAGTATTAGGGTAGTGGGAGGAAATATTTGCATACATGTACATACACACACACACACACACATATATGTATAAAGACAAAGGGTGGGCACAGGATGAGTTGAATATGAAGGGATGACATCTAAAAAATAAAATTAATGAATGAAAGAGGAATGTACTGAGAGAAGGAGAAAGGGAGAGGTAGAATGGGGTAAATTATCTCACATAAAAGAGTCAAGAAAAAGCTTTTACTTTGGAGGGGAAAAGGAGGAAGGTGAGAGGAAATGAGTGAACGAATAATATACACATTCTATTGGGTATGGAAATCTATCTTACCCTACAGGGAAGTAGGGGAGAACAGGTCAAGAGGGGGTGATGATAGAAGGGGGAACAGATTGGGGGAGGGGGTAGTCAGAAGCAAACACTTTTGAGGAGGGATAGGGTCAAAGGAGAGGATAGAATAAATGGGGAGCAGGATAGGATGGAGGAAAATACAGTTAGTATTTCACAACATGACTATTATGGAAGTGTTTTGCTACACATGTATAACCTATATCAAATTGCTTGCCTTCTCAATGAGGGTGGGTGGGGAGGGAAGAAGGGGGAGAATGTGGAACTCAAGGTTTTAAAAATGAATGTTAAAAATTGTTTTTACATACAACTGGGAAATAAGATATACAGACAGTAGCATATAGAAATCTGTCTTGCCCTACAGGAAAATAGAAGGGAAGGGGGTAAGAGAAGGGATGGAGGGAGTAATAGAAGTGAGGGCAGACTAGGGGAAGAGGTAATCAGAATGTGTGGCATCTTGGGGTGGGTGGAAGGGAGAGTTGAGGAGAAACTTTAGAACTCAAAATCTTGTGGAAGTGAATGTTGAGAACTAAAAATAAATTTTAAAAAAAGAAAGAAGGAAAAAAAAGAAAAAAAAGATATATCAATTTTATCATGAAGCCAGATCCTCCCAATCAGGTGTATGTAATCTTTCTCATCTCTGAATCCCCCTAACACTTTGAATCTCTTTTATGACACATCACATTTCTACCTTTTAGTATAGTCATCTGAGTGCTTGTCTTATCTCTCTATTCCCACCCTTACTCCCACCCCCACTACATTTTAAGCTTCCTTAGAGCAAGGATCACTTCCTTACATTAGTCATCCTTATAACATCCACAGTACTCTACATCCAGTAGGTGCTCAGAAATGTTTATGGATGAATATTGAACCCCTCTTGTTTCTCTGGGTAATGAAGAGGAAAGGCATTCACAGTGTGGTTCTATTATTGTATTCATTCCAGGGATTCTCATTTTCTAAACACAACATACTAGGAGTTTTCGTAAATGACAGCAGTTTCTTTTAAAATTGAATTCATCAGATTTATATGGACCAGTTCAAAGTCATGTAAGCAGAACCTGTAAAACAATAAACACAATGACTAAAGCAACACAAATGGAAATGACAAAAACAAACAAAAAACACTGTGCTGTATAATGACCAAGTTTGCTCCTTGAAAATAACAGAAAATGCATGTGGCTTCTCCCCTTTGCAGAAGTGGGGAACTAAGGGTGTAGAATGTTGTATGTACTGTCACTCAAGGTCAATGTGGTGATTGGTCGATTTTGCTGCTGGGTTTTTTCTCTATCTTTTAATCTTTGTTGCAAGGTATGGCTCCATGTGTAGGGGAAGGATATGTCTGGAAATGAAGATGATAATAACATTTTTTAACTATCAAGAAAAAAATTGAATTCCTCATTTAAGTGAGACTTCTCAAAAAGACTAAAAATTCTCAAAATTCAATAAAGAAGGGGAGCAGAGAAGGAGAGTCCCATAAAAGGGAGTTCTGCTGCCGGCTGCTAATGTCATTGCAACTACAATCCCCAGAACTCTCCTGTGACTGACGCTTACTCCAAGTGCCCCAAAGGAAATAAAATAATAATAATAACCCAGAGTTGCCATTTATCTTCGCAAGGTCAGCCTACACAACCACAACCTTCGGATGTCTGGTCAAGGTTGGTGGATTAGGATTTATTTCTTTATTGTTCTAAATGGTTTATTGCAGAATTGTTTCCAAGACAGTGACTCTAAACATTGTGGATACATTAAAGCCTTTTGGGGGATCAAGAAAAGAGGGGAGATATGTGAATTGAGCTGGAGGATCATAGCAGGTAGGCTGGAGGTAGGGAGGCTCCCAAGGTGAATACCTAACAATTTTATTGTCTCTCCCATTTCAGTCTATAAAGCAAGATTGGTGGCAGCTTGGGCATACTAGGTCCTAGTTCTGACTTTGACTCTAATTAGTTATATGATCTTGGGCAAATTGTAACTTTTTCTGGACTTTATTTTCCTCATTTATAAAATTAAAAGGTTAGACTTAATGGTTTCTAAGGTCCCTGGGACCTCTGATGTTATATCAAAAAGTCTCAGAATCTGAGAGTAAACCTTGGAGAAAGGGGTGTGTTGGAGCACACCAAAGTGACCAGTTTGCTGGACATTCTAAGGTTAGAATCTAAGGCAGAATGTTCTGTGCTTTTCATAGCCCTGACTTCTGTCTCTCTCTGCATCTCTCTGTCTCTGTGTGTGTGTGTCTCTCTGTCTTTCTCTCTCTGTCTCTTTTTTTTTCTCTCTCTCTCTGTCTCTCTGTCCCTCTGTCTGTCTCTCACTCAAGTCCCAAAGCTGACACAGGCCCCCAGGAGTGAAATGTTAAATTTTCATCATAAGAAATTGGCAAAGCTACAAATCAGGGCTTCATTTTTTGTTTTGTTGATTGTCTAAACTTTAAAAAGTAATGGAGAAAATGTTTATAATGCAGATTAAACTGAAAAGCATATCATGTGTGCACTTTTTTCCAAAGTCTACTTGTTAAAATTTTACCAGCACACCCCTGCTCAAGAGAGCAATGAATCTAACCTTTTACTCAAATCAAGAATCCCTCCTTCAAAATTTACTTTAAGTGTGACCTTGGGAAAGTAAACTAACCTCAGTTTCTTCACCTGTAAAATGAAAGATTTGAATTAAATAATCTCTAAATTCCCTTCCAACTTTCAATCTATAATCCTATGATCCTAAGAACATTCTTGATGATAGTCAACTGGCTTCCATAATAAATATTGTAGGTGATTTTTGGGGAGAAACCAAGAAGTTTCTTTACAAAATAGAGTCAATTTACAAAGATCTTCAAATGTATTTAGAAACCAAAGACCCTAGAAGCTGTTCATCCTCTCCTGTATTATTCCTCACCTCCATGCCCTATACATAAATACTCTTATAGATACCTCCATTCCAACCTGGCCCTGAGCTGTTGAGAGTAGATAGGGCTTAGTTGGAGGGACAGGGTGGAAATTAGAAGATTCTTATATGTGTGTTAATGGGGAGGGGGTTGGATTTGTGGACTGGGGAAGATGTTGATAAGGGGATTATTGATCGATTCAATTTCACGTTCCATTTTACGAAATTGCCCAGCTTTCAAACTTTGAGTAGCCCTAATTACAGGATGTAAGGGACAGGTAACAAAGACAATAAGATGTAAGGATGTGGCTCTTTCTGACTTTGAGTATTTAATTTGCATAGGAAAGGGCCAGGAACTCATTGAGGATTGGCAGAGATAATGGACTTTCCACTGTTCATGGATTGTCCATGTTTTTCTCTTGCCCACTTCCCCGACCTAGGTTAAATAGAGGGACTTAAAGTTTAAAGGAAGCCAATTTTGCTAGGAATTGAGGTGTGGAGAGTCCAGAAGAGAATCAGTTGTGGAAGAAGAACCCAGCTCTTGAATTAGCTCTTTGACTTTTCACCTGTACCTCTTGGAGAATGCAACAAGGCAAGAGGTAATTTCTCTTTCTTCCATCCCTCCTTTCATCAGTCTCCCCTTGCAGCAGAAGCACATGTAAGCATCCAGTGGTGAAGGTCCAAGGTCATAAAGCTAATTGGTAGCCAACTCACATAGGTTTCTAGACTCTTAATCTACATGTTCTTTCTACTATGCCACCCTGTTTCTGGAAGATACCCCTGATTTTCTGCTATGTTATGCAGTGTTTTGACATTAAAATGGAGAGAGAAATCAGTCACACAAATCCCTCAAAATTATTAGCCGACTAATAGGTAGAATCAAGAGGCAAAGTCAGTCCCTCTGGGATAATGATATGCCAATAGTTTCATTCATAACACTAATACTATCATGGAACTGTGTCATAAGTATTCATCCCTCTAGTATAGATAGCAACCTATCAATGCCATCTTACCTTAACCATATCTTCCCACAAACCATCTACAAAGAGTTGCTAAAAGTCTTCCCCTATGTCTCCTGATATGCTTCCCTTTCCTGATGCATTTTTTCCATAGAAGAGCATATGAGAACTATTCCCCAATTTCCGATGACCTGATGTGACCCAAGGCCATGGTTCCACCATTCATAAGCATGTGGATACGAATGAAGCAGATGGGATGTCCATCTGTTATCCCTTGTTCTTGCTATAAGATTAAACCCATCCCTTTTTCTGGTCATACATCTCCTTTATGATGTCTTTTATTTTACTTATGCATAAGTTGTCATTGGCTGATTGGTCTACTTGCCTCACATCTCTCCTCGCTCCAGTCCATTCTCCACTCAGCTGTCAAATTGAAAACATGTCTGATGATGGCATCCCCCTATTCAATAAATTTTAGTGGCTCCCTATTAACTCCAGTATCAAATAGAAACCCCGCCCCCATTTGGTTTTTAAAGCCCTTCATAATCGGGCCTCTTCCTACCTTTTTAGTCTTCTTACACCTTACTTCTCACCCATATATTCTGTAATCCAAAGACACTGACTCCCTTGTTGTTCCTTGAACGTGGCATTTTCATTGGCTGTCCCCCATTCCTCAACCTCTCTTCCTTCTGATCTCTGCCCCTTGGCTTCTCTGACTTCCTTCAAGCCAAGGTAAAGTCCTGCCTTCTACAAGGAACGCTTTGTCAGTCTTCCTCAAATTTAGTGCATTCCTTCTGAGACAGTCTCCAATTTATCCTGTACATGTCTTAGGTATTCCTAGTTATTTGCATGTTTTTCCCCCTTTAGACTGTGAACTCCATTCATAGAAGGCATTTAATATGTGTTTATTGACTTCACTAGTCTTTTGTAGCATACTCCTGCCCACTATGTGTCTCTCTATTACCCTTTAAATGACATATGACCTGGACTCCTCCCAGATTGTAGTATTCTACATTTTGCAGCTATATAGTATTACTAGAAGGAAACCAGTATTAAAAAGTTCATTTTTGTTTTAGAGAGAAACTTGGAATTATGAAAAGTGCTGTGCATTTTCACTAGTGGGAGCAAACCTACTCTCTTCTCCCAATTCTAGGACCATAGTCAATTCAAATATTCACACTGTCAATTCTTTTTCTGAACTTCAGTTCCCATATGAAATGCCACATATCATGGGAGACTACAAATAAATCATGTATATGATTTTTTGTGTCCCACATTAGAATGTGAGATTATAAGGAGAGATCAGAGGAAGCTACAACAATTATATTATTATCAAATCAAATATCAAAGTAATAAAATGAGATAATAGTTTTAAAGTGTTTAGCACAGTGTCTGGTACATAGCAGGTACTTAATAAATGTTTTCTCTCTCTCTCTCACACACACACACACACGAAAAAGACAAAGACAGAAAACACTTAATAGTCACTAGAGAAGAACGATGAATTTAGCCCCCCACTCCCAACTCTGAGGAAAGTGGGGGTCCTGGAAAGTTGTACTGCTTTTTATAAGGCAAATAGTGAACAGAATTTCTGTTCATGGGGAAAAGAGTAGGATTCTTTTGGGCACTGCACCAAAGCTGAACAGTTTAGGGTAGGTTAGGAGACAAAGAATCCAGGCTCCAATTTTTTAATCTAACCAAAGGAGCTCTGAGAATATCACCCACCATGGGAAAGAGTCTCCTCAGGGTAACTAGCCTGAGACACTAAGGCAGATAGTATATAGAAAAGGCAAGTGAAGTTTCACCGTGAGAAGATGAGATGGGCTACTAATGTAAGGGTGAAGAGGCAGAAGAGGGTATTGTGGATGCCATCTACTGGGACCTGAGAATACAGAAAGCTTCAGTGAAAGAAAGATAAGACAGCCCCATCATGAATTCTCTGCAATAAGAACCCTATCCATCGTGTATACTATGTTTCCAAGAGCATAGGGACCTCTTAGAGGCAGGTAGTTCACTGGTAGGTATTGATATTTTTCTAAAGGCTCTGGTATTAGTTGCTATCCATTGTCTTTGATCTGTAAATAGCTGGTTTTTCTTCTTAAAGCCTTGTGAGCCTCTGTGCTTACAAGGGGAGTTGGTGATTCTACTCTGAGAAAAAGTCAGAAACTGAGGTTCCCAGATTATTTAAATGAAGGCATATAAATCAGAGAAGTAAAAAGTTTCCGAAGTACACTTCGGCTTATTGCGCCAGCAGGATCCTGACTAAAATGAAAAAGTTGAACTATATGGCCTCTAGTGACCCTTTCCAACTCTAACATTTTGTGATTCTACATGAAACAGTGTGGAATAAGGGTGCTGCTCTTCATTTACATGTAGCAGAGGAGGGAAAGTCCACAGGGCTGATGAAAGTGGGGGTGGCAAAGAGAGAAAGTTCTGTTATCTTTCCTTTTCTGCCAGGAGAATACCAATTCTAGACATCTACTTGGCCCTAGGCACTGGCTAAGAATTTCCTTCCAAGTATAAATTAATGTTCTGATTTTTATTTCTAAAAGCATCCGTTCCTTCTGCCAACACATTTTGCTCCTTAGTCTTCCCCCACCTTTTTTGTGACATCATCAGTGAATTGTTTCACTCCAAAAGAACAGACCCTTCTGGGACCTATCCTACGATGCAATATCTTTTTATTTTTTTTCCCTCCTGCTCCAGCTTTCCAAAGGCACATAAATGCTGGATTCATTATATTGGACTCAGGTAGAGACCTGCATTAAAGAGACTTCAATCGATCTCTTAAATAAAGTTGGCAAAATATTTCACTTACTCTAGGCTTTCCAATCCCTAATGCAGTCAAAGCCGACTTCTCCTGGCCTCCTGTGCTTTGCCAAGGGAGCCAAGATTTCTTCACCCCCAGTGCCTCAGCCAGACTCACAATAAATTCACTTAGAATTTGCACATCTTTCTGTCAGCAAACTTTACAGATTGTAACTTCCACAAAGGAGAAGATGAGTTTCATAATCCCTAGCTCCACAATTGGAGGAGCTGAGAAAAAGGGAAGGAAACTGACGTTTCACATGAAGCTTTGAATCGGAGTTGTCAGTATTAATCACTAGAGTCGCTAAACCTTTTCTTCCCCTGAGACCCTTTTGCCTTAACAGTAAAAACCCAGAGACCCACCTACCCTTGCCCCTTTTGCTCACCACCAATACTTCTCTCACTAGTTCCTTTTTGAAGTGATTCCTCTCCCTCCCCCCCACCCCGCCCCCTACCACCTCCAAGATCTCTCTCCTCTTCTCTAGCTCAGAGCCTACCTTTGACTCCTGTCCCTCTGCCCTCCTGTAGGGCCAATGGCAATGGTTAAGTTTATCCTATCCCAGCTAGGACCAGCAGCAAGAACTATGTTTTTTAATAAAGGCTATTCCAGGGGTGGAACCTGTGGTCTTGAGGCCACATGTGGCCCTCTAGGTCCTCAAGTGTGACCCTCAAAGCTGCATGTGGCCTCAAGGGCCTCAGGTTTCCCACCTCAGGCTATTCCTACATACTTTATTTGGGGTGCCTTGTATGGTGGCATATAAATATCCTGTTCTCGGTTCTTTATTCTTCTTTTTTCAGTCTTGGCCTTTAGAAAGACAGTAAGGAATAGGGATATTAGAGCTAAAAGGGGATGTGGTGTAGTAAGTATTGGAGTTGCAGTCAGGAGGACTTGAGCCTGAATCCCATATCAGATGCTTGCCAGCCGTATGATTCTAGGCAGGTCATAAACTCTCTGGCCTCAGTTTCCTCATCTTTAAAATGAGAGGGTTGGACTCAATGACTTCTAGCTCCCTTTCAGCTCTAAACTTATGATTATATGGTCATCTAATCCAATCCCTGCTGAAGGAAACTTAGAGATCATCTAACGCCCTTGATCGAGGGTAATTATTATCATTATAATGCACCTTCCTCCTCACCTCTGCCGCTTAGACTCCCTAGCTCCCTTCAAGGCTCAGCTCAAGGCAGCCTTCTACAAAGAGGTATCTCCTCCTCGCCCCTAGTCTCCATTGACTCCTTCTAATTACTTTATATGGCTTTATTTGTCCTTGAGTCCTCATCACCTAGCATAGATCCTGAAACATAGCAAGTATTTAATAAATGCTGGTTGAACTGAATTGAATTTTTACCCTGCCATGCCAGGAATTAAGTGACTCACCCAATGGTATCAATCAATTAATAAACACTTATTAAACAACTACAATGTATCAGAGGCAGCTGGGTGGTATGGTGGGCAAGAAGTGGTATGGAGGAGTCAAGAAGACTCGAGTTCAAATCCAGCCTCAGACACTTAAATTGCTGTATGACCTGGGTAAGTCATTTAACCTCCTTCTGCCTCAGTTTCTTCATCTGTAAAATGGGCTAGAACAATAGCACCTAACTCTAAGCAGGTATTGTGAGGATCAACTGAGATAATATTTGTAAAGCATTTTGCAAACCTTAAAGCACTTTATAAATCATCACTATCATCTTCCTCTTCCTCCTCCTCCTCATCATCACCAATGTAGTTTATGTGTCTGAGATTGAATTAGAACTCAAGCCTTCTGGCTTCCAGAATCAGAAGTAATCCCAGAAATCGAGTGATTTTCCCATGTAACCATGTATCTAAATCAGGTAAATATTTCTAAATGAGATTTTTTTCTTTAAAGCTAAGATGCATGTACTAAACCCTCCCAAGACTTCAAAGGGGCTTTCCCCCTTCACCTTACTCCCCTTTCAGCCCAGCACTACAGTTCCAATATATCGACACAGGAAGTGCCCCTTCTCCAGGCATCAGGTGCTCAGGTCTCTCACGTGGTACCCATTAATAACTTCTCAGGCCTTGACTACAGGCCAAATGTTACATTCACAGCTAATTTCCTATTAATTAGGTGCTGC
Organism: Phalanger gymnotis; assembly: GCA_028646595.1. NCBI lineage: Eukaryota > Metazoa > Chordata > Mammalia > Diprotodontia > Phalangeridae > Phalanger > Phalanger gymnotis. The sequence continues at coordinate 211,540,632 of CM053624.1, forward strand.
AGTTATTCAGTTAAATGCATAACAGGAGCCAGACAGGAGCCCTGGAGTTCAAAAAAAGACATTGAATATGGCACAAGCAGTGACTGGATGCCCGCAAGGTTAGGGAACACGTAATTTTAAATGTCCCCTCTCAGAGAGGCAAATAAGCTATTTCTGGAAGCTACTCACTCACTGTTACAGTTATTATTCACTAATCTCATAGAACACCTTTAGTATACTGTTTAACCAGGCCTCACCCTGTTCTCTTGAGGTACGAAGAAAAGGAGAAAGCAAGATGGGAATCAGTCTAGTCCCTGTATGGTCTCAAGGCTTACTCTAGGGTTGCCTTAGTATTCATTAATACTGGGGGCAGCTAGGTGGTCCAGTAGACAAAGTGCCAGGCCTAGAGTCAGAAAGACCTGAGTTCAAATCTGGCCTCAGACACTTACTAGCTGTGTGACCCTGGGCAAGTCACTTGACCCTGTTTGCCTCAGTTTCCTCAACTGTAAAATGAGCTGGTTAAGGAAATGGCAAACTACTACAATGTCTTTGCCAAGAAGACCCCAAATGGAGTCACAAAGATTTGAAACAACTGAAGAACAACTGTTCCGGGATCACAAAGGACTTGGGTTAAAGTACTCAAGCCCAAAGTACTGGAGATTTTTGAAAGTCTTCAATCTAGAGAAACAATAAGCGGGTTCAAAATTTAGCCATAGTGTCATTATAAGAGCATAGATCTGGAGCTGGAAGGGGCCTTAGGAGTTGTAGAATTCAACCACCTCCTTTTACAAATGAGGAAACTGGGGTTCAGAGAGGTTAGATAAATTGTCCAGGGGAACACAACTAGAAAATGCCTGAAACAGAATTCAAAGTCAGATGTTCGTGACTCTGCCTCCAGCCTTCTGTCCACCAGGCTACCTAGTGGTGGCTTGAGCTTCAGCGTAATCCAACATGGTCCAACGTGCTCTTTTGAGATGACAAGCGTATTCCTTTAACAGCAGATTTGGGTCGTGGGCCTCATTAGTGAAGCCTATGGGCACCTCAGAATAATGCTTTTACACAAAAGAATGCTAAATTTCAGTTAGAGGTTAGGAAAAACAAAAATGTGATTTCCCGCCCCCCCCATCCAAGCTCTCTGACCCCATGAAATCTATCCTTGCTTTATAGAATATCCTGGACTAATCAGCAAAATCTAAAATTCTCATCAAACACAGTCAAAATTTCCTAATCCGTCCCAAAACATAGGTCTCATGCCCCATCTGGGAAGCACAGTTAAAACCACTGCTCTGAGGGAGTCTCCAATTACAAAGACTTTTTTTTTTTTGCTAAATGTACTACAGAACATTTCCTCCTGCACTATGAAATTCTATCATAAATAATTAAACTAGACAGCTTGTCCAAAGAAGCGAACAGGCCTACATCAGGAGGACAGCGACCTTAATTTTTTTGGTTTTGCACAAATCTGTTCACACATTTGCTAATTCACTAAACAACCTCATTGCCCCATCTCTCCCCTCCACCTCTGCTGTATAATATACTCGGTATAAAAACTATTATTTTGGCATTTCATGACCCACATGTGCAGACATCAGCCAACCAATTATAATCCATACCACAGAACCTATTTATATAGACCAAGTTCAAACTTAGAAGTTTCTCAATCTTTTGAGTTCATACTACCATCTAGGATTTTCCATATATATATATATATATGTACACACACATAGACACACACGTACGTATATATTTGTGTATAACTACATGTGTATATGCATGTGTATACGTACGTGTGTATGTGTATATGTTTTCCTATATAGGAATTTAGCTCCTGTCTAGCTCACTTGGTGCAAGAACTCAGTGTTATTTATGAATTACTCACATGAAGGAGGCTTGGTCCATGAATTCCTATGCTTGTTCAGGAACTCCTTCGTTGCTATTCTATTGTTCTACCTTGGACTCCTACATCTTCCAGTTGGGCCCAGGAACTCCTTATTAATCCATAGCTGCCTCTATCCATGGTCATCTCTAGTACCTACTGGGGCTAGGGGGAGGGGCAGGGGGAGTCTGATTCTCTGACATACAAGATTCTCCAAAATGGCTTTGGGGATATGCAATCTCATGTCCAGAGAGATTCCAAGGAAGTAGGTACCACTGGCTTCTCTCTGGATGTCTAACTTCAACTTCTGTCCATAACTCTCCTTTTCTAAGAAATCAAATACAAGTCTAGCCATAATTCCATCAATCAATCATAAAGTGATATGAATGGGTCAAAAAAAGACCCAGTCCTTTGCAAGGTTTGAAATGATCTGGCCATATCACCCTCCCCCTACCTCCATTCAACATCAATGGTTCCTATTACCTCTGCAATCAAATATAAAATCCTCTATTAATGTAATGTAGTAATGTAGTAACCTTGTATTTGACAAGTGTAAAGACTTCAGACATTAGGATAACAGTGCATTATTTGGTAAAAATTGTTGGGAAAACTAGAAAGCAGCATGGCAGAAATTGGGCATAGACCAATATCTTACATTATTTACCAAGATAATGTCAAAATAGATACACAACCTAGATAAACAGAAAGATATTACAAGAAAATGTGAAAAGCATGGAACATATTACTTATCAGACTTATGGATAGGTGAACAATTTATGAATAAACAAGAGAAAGAGAGCAGAGTAAGGTGTAAAATGGAAAATTTCAAGTATGTTCAATTTAATAGTTTTCATACAAATAAATGTAGCCTAGATCAGAAGGAAAGCAAAAAAAAAATTGGAACAAATTTTTAGACAGTTTCTCGCATAATGTTCTCCTATCTCAAATATATAAAGAACTTTGTAAAATATTTAAGAATACCAGTTATTCCCCAATTGATAAATAGTCAAAGGACATGAACAGGCAGTTTTATGTAAGGAAATCAAAACAATTTGTAGTCATATGAAAAAATGGTCTAAATTATTGTTGATTAGAGAAACACAAATTGAAACAACCTTGAGATATCATTGTACACCTATCAGATTGACTCAAATAATCAAAGAGGAAAGTGACAAATGTTGGAGATGTGGAAAAATTTGTACACTAATTCATTGTTGGTGGAATTGTGAACTGATCCAACCATTTTGGAGAACAATCCGGAAGTATACCCAGAGAGTTATTAAACTGTCTATATCCTTTGACTTGGCTTTCAAAGCCCTTCTTAACCTAACCTCTTCCTACTTTTCTAGCCTTCTTACATTTTTTTCTCATTCACTTACTCAGAAATCCAATGGCACTGTCACCCCCCCCCACCTTATTCTTCCTCAAACAAGACACTCCATCTCTCCTCTGTGGGCATTTTCATTGGCTGTGCTTGGAACCACATGCCCTTTTCATTTTTGTGTTCTGACTTCCTTCAAGTCTCAGGTAAAGTCCTACTATCTTTGAGAAGCCTTTATCAACCCTCCTTAAATTTAATGCCTTCCCTTTGAGATGATTTCCAATTTATCTTGTATATTTCTTACTTGTACACAGTGATTTTCGTGTTGTCTTCCCCGTTAGACTGTGGATTCCTTGAGAACTGAGATGGGTGTTCTTTTTTGCCTTTCTGTGTATCTCTGGTGCTTGACTCAGTAATTGGAACATAGTAGGCACTTATTAAATGCTCCTTGACGCCACTTATCAAGGATGCACCACCAATGCTAGAACAGAGTCTTAGATATGGCATCAAGGGGACGTTTAGCCTTTGGAGAGGGAAACATATTCAATGCCAAAATAAAGGCCTCATCCTTTAACTTTGTTAACAAACCTTGACCAGATTTCTCCTGGGCTCACTCTCCATATAACTTAATATCACAATCAATACCACCTTTCCCCTTTTCCTAATTTTCAAAGGTGAAAACAATAGGAATAGAGGGCAATAAGGACAGAGAGTTAAAAAAAAAAGTAGGACAGTCAACAAGGAAAGGAAACCACTTATGCGGACTTTCCAGGTTCTTTCCAGGCTTCTTCCCATCCAGGGGGCTTAGTCCCAGACATACTTTAAGGATGCAAACCACCAAGGGGAAAGAATGCAATTGCAACAGGGCAGTGATTCATGAATAGTAAGGGGGCAATGGGAGCCCCCCACCCTGACTCCTTGGGGCCAGCTCTCACTTTACACTGGTAGTGTAAAACAGATTTTTTTTTCTTTCTATTAAGGTAGCCTACAGCAGACATTTTTTTTTTTTTTGGCCTGAAGTATTAACCATCTTTCTTTGAAATTACTTAGGACTTCCTGTCAGCCTGCTTAGTGTCTCGGTACAGACTTATTTCATGTATTTATGCCCCAAGGGGGGAAAATATAATTTTTTTAAAGCATAGAACCTTATTTTCATGCCCTGATCCCAATTTCCCTATTTCTAATATAGGACAACTGTAGCTACTCACAGGGACCCAGGTGAGATGGCGAAAGGTTAAAGGTTAAATGAAATAGAGTTTTACTACTTTACAGGACAAAAAAAAAGTCTCTGCTTAAGGAGACTCTGGGGAGGGTTACATGTCTTGCAGAAATCCTTTTAAATGTCTTAATGAGAAGATAAGAATCACCAGCTAATGAACACATAGGTTGTTTGAATGGGAAATGTGTCTAAACTAAAGCATGGTTGGATAAGGCTCTCAACTAGCTGTGCCTTCCCCTATATATGTATAATATACCTATGTGTACATAGTACATACACATTTATATGTAAAATTTCTTTATAGTTTATATATATGTGTGTATGTGTATATATATACTACAAAGAAGCTGCTTCTTTGTAAGATATGTATAAATACACATATTATACACACACTATATATATATATGCATATATATATATATATATATACACACATACATACATAGGTGTTGTTTGGTCATTTCAATTATGTACAACTTTTCCTGACCCCATCTGGGGTTTTCTCAGCATGCACACACACACACACACACACACACACACATATATATATATACATATATAATATACGTATGCATATGTATACACATACATACATACATAGCTGTTGTTTGGTCATTTCAATTATGTACAACTTTTCCTGACCCCATCTGAGGTTTCCTCACCAGGCACACACACACACACACACACACACACACACTCACACCACATATACATATATACACATATGCATGTGTATATACATACATACATGCATACATACATACAATTTCCTGACCCCATTTGGGGCTTTATTGGCAAAGATACTAGAGTAGCTTGCCATTTCCTTCTCTAGCTCGTTTTACAGATGAGGAACTGAGGCAAACAGGGTTAAGTGACTTGCCCTAATAAGTGTCTGAAACCGGATTTGAACTCAGGAAGATATGTCTTCCTGACTTCAGTCCCAGCACTCTATCTACTGATATATACATATATATATGTATGCATGCATATATATGTGCATGCAACATATGTATGTATGTGTGTGCACATGCATGTATATACACATATATGTGTACATGTATTGTGTATATGTATGCATGTGTATGTATGTACATCTATTATGTATATGTATGCATGTGTGTGTATATATCGATGAACAAACAGGTAAATAGATATCAAAGCAATTTCAGCAATGGCTATTGAGCATTAGACCTATCTGTCAATAGCTTGGGGAAGGTAGTGAGTTCACTTTCATTGGAGGTCTTCAAACAGAGGCTGGATGAATATCTGTTAGGATATATACCAGATTCTTTGGGGGGGGTATGGACTGGACTGGAGGACCACTGGAGTTCCTTACAACTGTAACACTCTGGGAAATTGTCATGAATTCTGAATTCATATGAACTGTAATTCTTATAATCAGAGAATTTTGGAGCCAGAGGAGATCAAGCTCATTACTTTAGGGTTGTAGGAGCTGAGGGTCAGAGAGGGGAAGTCATCTCAACCTTACAGAGCTGGCAAGTAGCAGAACCAGAAAGAAAAAAAAAAAACAAGTTTCCTCTCAGAGTCCGGTGATCTTGGTTTTGTTTTTTTCCCACTATACCATGCTGTCTTTCTTCTATGAAAGAAAGAAACCAACAAATTGTAACCTTTGGGCTTAAAGCAGAGACAGGCTTTTTTTTTTTGCCTAAAAAGTGAACTTTCTCTGAAGACCCAAGTGAAAATATAAAGAAAAGGGGACACCCTAGATTGACCTCCAAAAACAACCCAAATTTTCTATCTTCTTCTTGGTAAAGGCTCCCAGGTAAGCTTGACAAAGATGGAATTCTCTTCCCTTTTGCACTTTGAATAGAGTAGCATCTTTTTCTGGTCCGGTTTTGACATGAGACTAATTAAACCACACACAAAAATTAAACCTGCCAAACTCACACATTTTTGTAGCTCCTATCACTACACTTATTGTGCTTTTTATTTCCTGCCTCAGAGTCTGGGGAGACAAGTGTTTGTTATTTTTTTAAGACTACAACTTCATAATAATCTTCACTCCCATTTTCCCGCTCATTGCTGCTGTTTTTTCAATGGGAGTTTTAGCCCTGGGGTCTCAGTCTCATCAATGCCCAAGGGAGGATGCCCAGAACTTAGGTTATGATCCCATCATCTTACAGTCACAACCTCGTCGATTAGGTGATCTCACTAGCCCTCTTGAGACTTATGCAAGTATTAATAAACACATTTTGTGGCTGGAAAGAGGGGTGAAGCAACTTCCCAAAAGTTACTGTGCCTTGAGCATGCCTAACATATGCTGAATAAATTATGGTTGATTGATTGAATGACCTCCCTTCCCATTCAAAGTTTTAGCTGTCCGGTTATACTGCTTATAGCCGAAATGACATAACAACTACCAGAATCATAGAATATCAGAAGAGGATGTGAACCTAGCGGTCATCTAGTCCAACTTCCTAATTTCACAGAAGAGGAAACTTAGGGCCAGAGAGGTCAAGTGACAGAAGTGTGATTAGAACCCAGAGCTTCCAGTGATTCAGATCTTTCCACTATGACATACTACATTTCTTAAATGGAATGAATATCTGGGTGATATGTGGGATTATTAATTAAAAAAAGCTTTTGTTTGTCACACACAGAGATACAGGGAGTCTCACAAATACTTGCTAAGGCTAGTATTTGGTAAAGGAAGCAGGTTCCATAGTGTGGGCTCTCCTGGTAAGTGCCCTCATCCCTGATCTAGCTCCTTAAAGACTGAGATCTCACTACAAAAGACTTTTCATGAGGGCAGCTATGTGGCACAAGTGTCGAGCCTGAAGTCAGGAAAACTCATTTTCCTGAGTTCAAATCTGGCCTCAGACACTTAGAGCTGTGTGACCTCAGGCAAGTCACTTAACCCTGTTTGCCTCAGTTTCTTCATTTATAAAATGAGTTAGAGAAGGAAATGACAAACTGGGGCCAGATTTGAACTTAGGAAGATGAGTTTTCCAGACTCCAAGCCTGGTACTCTATCCTCTGTGCCACCTAGTTCCTCCCTCTACCTCTATATTGAGATCATCTACATCTTTATCTTTTGCTATATCTATATTTACGTCCTCTTCACTCTGAAGTTCTGAATTTGCCCCTTAGTGCTATTGAGGGCTCAATGAGAATTCAAGTGGTTCAAACTTGATCACTAATGTCAACATATTACATTTTTAAGGTGACTGAAAAACTGACTTAGGCAGTGCAATATAGAAGATGGAGAGCTGGACAGTCAGGAAGACCTATGTTCAAGTCCCATATCTGATATATGCTTTGCTGTGTGGCTGGACAAGTCACTTAACATCTCAATGTGCTCTGGACCTAAAATGAAACCGATTCTCCACCTCCGTGATTTCTACATGATTTCTAGGAATCTTCTTTTGACGACCTCCATCTTCTGACCTTTGGTACCAAACAGTTGTTCCACAAACATACACATGCCCCACTGAGAGCCAGACCATAAACCATTACTACCTTCATTTCCATTTGACTTTTACCTCTCAAATCTGACAAACTTGAATGGGATCTCTTACCCAGATCCTGATGCTGATTACAACTGTCTCAGACTCCAAGTTCCAGAGAAGATGCCAGTCTCTGCATGGATAAAAGAAATTCCTTACCAAGAACTCCTTACACCAACGAAATTATAAAGATGCTCCAAAATAAAAAGGAACTGACTAAGGAAAGAGGGAAACTTGATTACCTCTCTATTCCTAACCTTTATAGTCCTAACATTGATTTCTTACTATTCATGACACTTTTCCAACTAGAGTCGTTGATACAACCGGCATAAACTTTAGTCTATAACAAATGCATGACTTTGGGCATGTATTTATGCTTTATTATTTCATTAGTGTTCAACATGACATGGTGGAAAGACAACAGGATTAGGTAATTGAAAACTAGCTACAGAATGACCTTTATCAACTCTGACACCTCAGGCTAGTCACTTCATTTCTCTAGGCCTCAGTTTCTTCTTCAGTTAAATAAGATCATCTTTCTAAATTCCCTTCCGTGGTGAAATCCCATGGTTGCACAGTTAAAAAAAACTAAATTACTTCAAAAAGTTTGAAAACCCTCCTCTCTATTAAAAACTTTCCAAGATACTGAAAAGAAATTCATCTGTTACCTCTGTGGTTAAATTATAAATTCTCAGAGAACAAAGACAACACTTAACCATTCTTCCTCTTTCCCCATAAACATCTAATAGAGTTATGTGCACACACAACAGAAGCTCAATAAATACTTTTTGACTGATTAAAGCCAACCCATCAGTAACTCTGTAATAGTATCCATGTAAAAAGAACACGATATCTGCAAAACATCTTCAAGGTAGGAATTGAGATCACTAACAGTCAATGAAATAACAAGTGCTCTGGACCTAAAACGTGTGACGCAGACTCCCCACCTCCATGATTTCTACACATAAATTTAGGAATCTTTTCAGTAGCCTCCAACGACTGACCTTTAGTGCAAAACAGGTGTTCCACAAACACACACATGCCTCTATTGAGAGTCAGATCATATCCCATCACTGCCTTCATTTCCATATGATCTCTATCTCCCAAGAGGCAAATCTGACAAATTTGAATGGAGCCTCTTACCCAGATGTTGAGGTAGATAACCACAGAGAAGGAACAGCCTTTCAGAAACCTGCCTTTAAACTGATAGGGACATTTTATTCCACCTCTTTATTCCTGTAGAAATTGCATTAAGATATGCTTTTCCAAGTGGTGAATCAAAAGAGGAAAGATGGAGAAAATACATCATTCTTTATTCTTAATCAGTTGATGAGCATTTATTAAGTTTCTATTAATGTGCAGGGCACTGGAAATACAAAGACAAAAATGAAATAGCTGCTGCCCTCAAAATGCTTCCAGTCTAACTTGAACAGACAGTACGTATAGATAGGCCTGTACTGAGTAGATACAAAGTGATATGGGGGAAGATGGGGGAAGATCAACTGGGGGGTTCAAGAAAGGCTTCATGAAAAAAAGTGGCATTTGGGCTGATCCTTTAAGAAAATGATGGATTCTGAGAGATGAAGGTGAGGAGAAAGTGACTTCCAGGCACAAGGGACAGCCAATGCAAATGCAAGGAAGAACAGTAAGAAGACCAGTTTTACTAGGCTGTATCTATGTGAGGAAGGGAATCATGTGTGATAAATCTGGACAGGTAAGAGTGGGGCCAGGTATGAAGGGCTTTAAATGTCAAACAAAGGAGTTTGAATTTGATTTTAGAAGGAACAGAGAACCACTGGAGTTTGAGTGGAAGAGTGATATGCTTAGACTTCGGCTTTTAAATCCAACCTACCGTTTAAGAAAAAAAAACCTCAAGAAAATCACTTTGGCAGCTCTATGAAGGATAAAAATTTCAAGTGGGGAGATACTTGAAGCAGAAAGACCAATTAGGAGGCTATTGCTGAGTGCCAAGTAAGCTAGGCAGAGAGTCTGGCAACCAATAATCTACAAAAGAAAATGAAATTATCACTCAGACTTCATTTCTGATACACAAAGTGATCCAAAAACATAACTGACTTCAAATACATAGGAGCAAAAAGTTTCTTAATTTCTCAATGTTGAATGCAAAATGATCCTATATATAATATATATGTTGTGTGTGTGTGTGTGTAGGGTCTTTGACCAGTTGTTCATCCTGGCTCTCTGGAATTGTCCACTTTATGATGAATTCTCACTAGAATTCCATTCCATACTCAACATGTAAGAACCAAAGGAGATTATTCTTCAAATAGAGGGATTAGGCTAGAGAATGTCTTAGAATCACGCAGTTGAAATGGAATTTAAGGGTTAGAAAGTGCCAGATTCTATATTTTGTGTGGTTTATTATTCCCTAGGTGACTCAACTGACAGTTAATACCTTGACTCACTATCAGTTCATCTCATCAGTGACAACTTAAAAGGATTCTTGGGCCTGATCCTGAAGAACTCTAACTTAGTCTGTTTACCTAAAGGCCTTCTTGGCACTGATTTCACATTATGATCTTTATTTACGTCCTTAAAAGACTAGTTTAACTATGGTCAATTTCCTGGGACCACTCTAGTTTTCATCAGCCCATTGCATGCCAAAGGTGCCCTCTAGAAAAACAAGCACTCACAATTTTCACCAGACACTAATGGCTCCTCTTTGTGAAAAGTTGCAATGTAATTTCTGTTCCTTTCTGGGCTATTGGACAGTATCTACACCTAGATAGTAGCTCAAACTTGAATCTATGTGTCTCTAAGTGTGTGTAATTCAGAACTAGAGCTAAAAATCTATGACATGCATTAGTTATTACTGTAAGATGGCAATTCAGCTATAAAATATAATATTGTCGCTTTCAATATGTACTAAAAGTGATTTAGCGGAGCTTGCAGAGTATGACTTAGGCTACTGTTTGATTACAATACACAGGATAAATCACCCTCATTTGAGGGTTAAATTATCCCTCATGACAACCCTAGATCACTATTTGACAATTGTGTTTCATTAAGATCAGAGTCCCCACCCTAGCCCAACTCACCCAGATCTTGTCCCACTTCACGTTAACTTAAAAATCTGAGGTATGTGCCTCCATTTCTGTATTCATCTAGAACCTACTCATCCTTCCACACACAGATCAGATCCCACATCTTTCATGATACCATCCCTGATGACTCTAGACTCTAATGAATTCTCCTTTCTTTAACTACTCTGATACTTTTTGTCTTTAAGAGAAGGAGGGAGGGAGGGAGAGAGGGGGAGAGAAGTCTTTCTTGATGAGAGATAGATAGATAGATAGATAGATAGATAGATAGATAGATAGATAGATAGATAGATAGTTGTTCAGTCATCTCAGTCATATCCAACTCTTTGTGACCCCATTTGATGTTTTCTTGCCAGAGATAAGGGAGTGGTTTTCCATTGCCTTCTCCAGCTCATTTTACAGATGAAGAAACTGAGGCAAACAGGGTTAAGTGACTTGCCCAGAGTCACACAGCTAGTAAGTGTCTGAAGCCAAATTTGAACTCAGGAAGATGAGTTTTCCTGACTCCAGGTCTGGTGCTCTATTCACTGTACCACCTGGCTGCCCAGATAAGTAGATAGATAGATAGATAGATAGATAGATAGATAGATAGATAGATAGATAGATAGATAGATAGATAGATAGATAAAAACATTTACTGAATATTTATGATGTGCCAGGCACTGTGCAAAGTACTAGTGATACAAATCAAGCAATCAAGAGAGTCTCTTCCCTCAAAGAGCTTATATTCTAATGAGAGAAGATAATGAACAAAGAAAAGCTAAAAAGAGACAAGTATAAGGCATGTGACATCATGCAAAGATGGTTGTAAAGTGTCATGCAGGCTAGGTTTCAAGGCAAACAAGATAAAGTCACTTATTATGACTAGAGGACCCAGGAATAGATTGCAATGTTGTGATGGAGAGAGGAGAGAGCACCACATTATACATTGTTTTCTCTGTACCACCCGATTCAGCCATGATAGAAGTATTAGCCGACAGTGCCAGAGAATCAAAAGGTTCAAATCAGTCATTGGAATGGACATGGAATTTTTTAAAAGCATTTATTAAGCGCTCCTTTGTTCCAGGCGCTGTGCTAAGTATGAGGGCTATAAATACAAGCAACTGAGAAGAAAGAAAATAATTTCAACAGGGTAAGGAAGAAGTATATTTCAGGCATACCAAAGCTCCAAGGAGAATGGTCTAAGGCCAAGAGTATTATGGACCTTCTTGGAAATGCGATGAAGTCCATAGAATCTTTCTCAAAAACAATGTTTTTAAATGCAGAAAATAAAATGTATAGGGTTACAAAGTAAAGCAATTATGCTGAAACACAGCTATCAAAGTATTTTTTAAAGAAACAAGAAACAAGTTCACCAGAGTTTTAAGAATGTGATGTGGCAAATCTTTCCCTTCTGGGGGTGACCAAATTTTAAGTTAGATCACAAAGGGAAGGGAAAGCCTTATCCAAAGATCCTTAGTGGTAAAATTCTGGAGGCAAGCTGGTGGAGCAGTTCTTTCTAGACAAAAATGCCCCATTCCTTAATATTTCAGCAATACCTAAGCATAGCCCTAGACCAGAAGAGCAAATTCAAGCTGGCAGGGAAATCTATTAGGTTCTGTGATCTCAACTCTTTCCTTCCCTTCTCCACGGTGAATTTCAACCTTGCTGTGTTAAGCTTCATCCCCCTGGTACTCAGAACAGAGACCCACCAGGAATTCATTTCTCCCTCTTCCTGCCTTAAAAAGTGACACGCTTTGTGCAGATCCTCTAAACAAATGCTAGTTTTGCAGTTCCCTAAAATAAGCATCTCTAAGGTACCTATGGAGTGTGCTTTTTCTCTAGTCCCTATGCTTCCATCAAGCCAGCTGGGTGTTGTGAGCTGTCAGCCAGGTGTACTGCAATTCTAGGAGGAAAAAACCTTTAAAAATACCACTATGAAGGAAAATATGATTGGGGGTGAGGGTGGAAGTGGAGAATGGAAGAGAGAAGGGATGAAATGAGTTTTCAGGAGGCAAAAAATTTCATATACCTATTGAGAACAATCTTTAGGATAATAGGCTTCTCTCACATGTGAACCCACTAATTTTATTTAGCATTAACAATTTCCTCCATTACTTTGTTGTAGGGACATCTGCTTGGGAGAATGGATGAGTAAACAGGTGATCCAATTGGGCAGAAAGAAAACAGCTTACAAGAACCCCCTCCCTTCATGACAAAGGATTAGATGGGTACTTCCTTTAAGCACAGCACTGCCTTTTCCCAAGGATGAAAGAGGAAATGGGGTCCCAGAAAGGAGAAAGGGCAAGGCATCTCAGGTTTTGTCAGCATACAGAAGTTCCTTGCGGGGACTTTTAAGGGTTCATTCTGAAAATGTTACTTGGTTTTTAGGTAGAAGAAAGAACATGGGATTGGGAGTCAAAAAACAATAAACAAATTTTATCTTATATTCTCTACATTTTTCAGTTAATTATGAAATGGTAAAGAACATCACCTGAGAAAGCCTAATTATGTCATTGAACATGTCATCCATTCATATATAAATATTGTATAGACAGGAAATTACCAATACAGGTTGATATTTATTAATGGTTTTGGTCATCTTTTTCAGTATTAATAAGATCTAAGATTTTTCCCCATTCCTTTGGATTCTTCTCCTCCTTTAAGATGCCTTGTATAGCAGAGGCTCAATATGCTCCCAATTGTATGGCCTCCAGCACGGAGCTCCTCTACAGATACCTTGTTTGGTCATTTTTTAATTGCATTCAACTCTTCATGACTGTATTTGGGGTTTTCTTGGAAAAGATGCTGGAGTAGTTTGCCATTTCCTTCTTTTACAGATGAGGAAACTGAGGCAAACAGAGTTAAGTGATTTGCCCAGGGTCACACAGCTAGTAAGTATCTGAAGCCAGATTTGACCTCAGGAAGATGAGTCTTCTTTACTCTAGGCCCTGTACTCCATCTGCTGCACCATCTAGCTGCCCCGTATAGATACCTGGCCTATTATATATTGCAGATCAGGTGCCATTCTATATTGGTAGAGGAACTCTTAATGTTGATGAAATAACAGGTCTAGTTTAAAAAAGTTAGTTTCCACATTGCTGAAGAGGTGAACTCATTTAATATTTGTTCCATTTACATTTTGGTTCTCTGGGACAAAACTTCACTGCCCTAGTTACAATTCTGCCAAAGAGTCAATACCCAATAATCCCGTTGTCACCTCACCCATTCCCAGATGTCCAACCTTTAATTCTAACAACAGTCAAGTTATTTTAATAGCCATGATGGCTGCTGACTGAAGAAGGGAGAGAACGTTGGATTTGGAGTGAGAAGCAACTTTTATCTGACTACTGGCTCTGCTACTACCTAAATGACCTTTGGTAGGATTGTGGTTGTAGATTGTAGGATTGAGAGCTGAAAAGAACCTGAAAGATTATCTAGTCCAGTCACCTTACTTTACAGATAATGAAACTGAGACCCAAAGAGATAGAAGTGAATTGCCCAAGTCAGGGGTAGGGAACCCGCGACCACATGTGGCCTCAAGGCAACAGGTTCCTCACCCCTGGTCCAAGGTCATGCTGATGGTAAGACAGGCAAAGCCAGGATCTGTACCCTGATCATCTAGCTTCAGATTTAGAGTTGTTTTTTTGTTTTTTCATTCATCTCCCTTTGACTCAGTTTTTTTTTCTTCTATAAAATAAGAAGGTTGGACTAAATAATCCCTGAACTTCCTTCCAGCCTTAAATCCCATGAACTCCAGGTCATTCAAGTAGAAACAGCAACACTCTTCCCAAATACAATGCCATATTTTCACTGGGGGAAAAAAAGCTTGTCCCTAAAATAAACCTTTCAGAATAGAAAAAAAAAACAGGGGGGAAATCCCCTCACTCGCTATTTTTTGTGGACTGGGCCCTGGATTTCCAACTCCTTACCTCAGCAGCACCTATGCCAAGAAGCCTCTTCCCCTTTAGCTCATTTTGGTATCAATAGATTGGTTTTTATAGAACAGGGCTTACTCTAAATCACAAAAGGATCCTCTTACAAGCCCTGATTCCTAACCACCTACTGAAAACCAGTGTCCCTTCTTGATTCTGAAGATCTTAGGAGAAGCCTTTGGTCCCTTAACAGGTAGATGGAAGGGTCAGGCTAGCACAGCTGACTTTATAGAGCCTTAGTCTAGGGGGTGGGGAAGGGGAACACAGTCTGGCCCCTTCAGAAAGGGAGCCAGAAACTGGAATAGAAATAGTAAAGTACCTACCCTCTTCCCAGTTTGAGTGACTGAAGCAGTCCCAATTGTGTTTGAAGCAGGAGAGAAAATGGTCTCAAGGTTCTAAATCTGACTTCCCTTTTCTCCAGATAGCAATGGGGCTGTTAGGTAGAGACAACTTGGTGCATCAGGAGACAACACTAAGACTAAGCTTCTCCATATCCACACATCTAGAGAAGGGGGGAGGGCCTAGAGGGGAGGTCTCCCACCTAACCCCAGTCATTATTGTCTGCTACTGCTTCCCAGTCTGGAATGCTTACATCTCTTTACAACTTTCCCCCCAAATGGGTGATCCTTCCCTCTTCAGAATTCCCATTTATTATTTTTTGAACGTACCATTCCTGTGACAATTAGCAAATACTGCCTTGCCCTGTGGCTAATCATGAATGTCAATCACTCTTAAAAAGAGATAATTTAGTTTAGTGGATAGAGACCTGGTCTCTGAGTCAGTGAGACCCGGGTTCAAGTTTTACATCCGACATATTGGCTGTGTGACTCTGGACAGGTCACTTAACCTTTCAGGACCTCTGCCCTACCCCCATCAAAACACTTGTTAAAACTATAACCTGTAGGACGGTCACTGATCTGCATTAAGGGGGTCTCCTCACTGGTAGTTACCTAAACCAATTAAATTATAGCCGAAGACGCTGTGTTCCTCCCTCTGCCCCTCAGATCACTATAAACAAGACAACAAGCTCCTTGAGGTCAGGCCAATTAGCACTTCTCAGTTTCCTCCATGGGCCTTAGCACTGGATCTTACACATGATAAGTGTTCTGTAAATATTTATTGAATATCGAATGAATGAATGTTCATGCTAGTCCTAGTTCCAATTGCTGGACCATTAGCTGAGCCAAGCAGGTCCAGCATGACCAGTGTCAACCTAAACATGATTTGGCTGCCTGCCATACTCTCAGCCTCCTCATTTTCAGGAATTCAGAATGGTACCCGGAATCCACCTCCCCTTCCCCAAGTACCTACTCAAATGGCAATTTATCCTTCAGGCGGCCTGTGTGGTTTTTATGTAAACTGCAGCCGATGACAAACACACACTGCCGACAAGGAAGTGATCAGCGATAATAGAATATTTTAGCAGCTGAGAAAATAATAGAATATTTTATTAGCTAGGATGGTAAGGGAGACCATGATCCTTCTTTCCAGTTTCAGTTTCAAACAAGAGGGGGAAACCAAGCTAAAGCACATTGTGAAAATGGTCAAAATCAAGGAAGAGAAACAAGCTTCCAGATCATTGGTCCATAAGATCCTAAAAAAACATTCCCTTGGAACCTAATGTTCAACAAATTCTCTATTTGAGGGGACTATTAGCTGAGCCAAGCGGATGGAGATTGTAGATGGTGGGCTGCCCATTCCTTTCTCTTCTTCCCTTTCTTTCTCTCTGTTTGAGGATCATAGGATTTAATCAAGATTATGAGCAGCCTGGAAATCACACCAAAAGGGATCATTTGAATAAACTGGGGTTTTTCTCCTGGAGAAGAAAAGACACAGGGGGAACTTGGTAGATGTTTTCAAATATCTGCATAGTCACATGGGAGAGTTGTCTCTGTTTGGTTTCGGTGCACAGAAATAGGAGTAAGTGGAAGATCCCCAAACACCAATTTCACTTCTATGCAAAATGAAACTTCATAAAAATTAAGACTCTTCAAAAATGAAACAGGGAGCCCCAGGCAATGGTCCCCCAAAGGGAGGTTGACTCTATCTGTGGAGGTTGGATAGCTACTCAGGGATATTGTGGATGGGCTTTCTGTTCAGGCTGGGTTGAGTGAAATGACCTCAGAGGTTCCTTCCAACTGTGAGATTTTGTGATCCTGTAATTCCGTGGCTTCGCCTCTCGTTAGCACCTCTGCCAAAGGATAAGTAGAAGCAGGGAGAAAAAGCCCAACTCAAAGTGATCAGGTTTTCTCCTTATTTACAATCATGGAATAAGCTCTCCTTGGCAGGTAAAGGTTCAAACCAATAGCAGAAATGAGTTTATTGTTTATCCTTAGGTTTTAGTCATCACTGTGCCATGATCCCAGCTATCAGAGAAAGGTAGAATTGTGTAATAAAAAGAGCTTAGAATCGGAAGGCCTAGGTTTAAGTCCTGTTTGGCCTCAGTGAGACATGGAATCAAAGGCTTTTAGAACAGGAAGAGTCTTCGAAATTATCCAGTGTGAACTGCTCTAGTCCAGCCTTAATGAAATGGTTCATCCAAGATGACACAACTAGTGCATGGTAGAAGCTGGACCAGAAGCTAGGTCTTTGGATTCCTGGTTTTTTCAACTACACCATGATGGTCTCCTTGGACAAAGCATTGAATTATTCTGAGCCTCAGGCTTGTTCCCTACAAAATATGAATAATAATGCTCACATTACCCATCAGGCTTGTGAAGAACAAATGAGATAATGGGTGTAAAAATGCATTGTACAACTTATTGTGCTATTTGGGGGTGGACAGCATAGTTCCTGAGAGTTCATCTGTATAGGGGTTTTCCAGGGTAGAAACTCCCTCCACTGAAGCAGATCAGCAATTCATCTTTAACTTATAGTCTTAGTTTCTGGGGTAATGAAAAGTTAAGTGACTTGTCCATAGTCACAAAGCCAATGTCTGTCAGAGACAGGAGCTGAGCTCAAACCTTTCTGACTCCCCAAACCAGAATCTATGTGCTATACTTCTATATACTATTGGTTTTGTTCAGTTGTTTCAGTCATGTCTGACTCTTCATGACCCCATTTGGGGTTTTCTTGGCAAAGATACTAGAATGGTTTGCCATCCTTCTCTAGCTCATTTTACAAATGGAGAAACTGAGGCAAACAGGGTGAAGTAACTTACCCAGGGTGAGTTTCAGACTTGTGATTTAAATGATTTAGGAAAATGTCACATAAGAACAATGTCTCCATCAAGGCTTCTAATCTTTTTTGCCCTTTTGTCTTAAAAAGTCCATTATTTTTTTCCCTTTTGTCTTAAAAAGTTGCCTAGGGCACTGATAAGTTAAGTGACTTGCCTGAGGTCACACAGCCAGTATGAGTAAGAACTTGAACACATATCTTTCAGGTGTTGAAGTTAAGTCTCTCTCTCTCTCTCTCTCTCTCTCTCTCTCTCTCTCTCTTTCTCTCTCTCTCTCTCTCTTTCTCTCTCTCTGTTGAATATACCACACTACCTCTCACAGTTACATCAAAATAAAATTACTATAAACTATGCATTAGTATAGAAAATTGAAAGACCAATTATATCTGTTGTCTTGAATGTCTGTTCTTTTCCCCTTAATTTTCCTATGTTATAAACAACCTCAAATGCTTTGAAGAGACAAAGTTTAAACTTGTGCATAGTCCGGGTATTACAGTGAATATGTCTCCAATAGCTCCCCTGAAGGAAGGATTATTCCATAATCCAACAGGGTTTATGTTTTAATAATATACCTTCTTCTGTCACAAAAACCCAGAATCCTTTACACCGTTTAAAACCCTCCAAAGTTACATTATTCAGCACCCTGAATTCCCCAACCCTTGTAGACACTCTCTGGGCTGTATCTTTTCTCCCAGATTCCAATTTCCCTCTCACTCCTTAAGTACCCTCCACTAGCCAAAATAAATAAATAATCAGGTGCAGAAAAAGTGAGCACACGGGCAACATCTGGTGCACCAGGGGAATGTGTTCATCTCAGCTGGGCTCAAAATAGTATCTGACAAGACTGAATCACACAAGTTCTGAAAAACTCACGAGAAATAACCTAAGAAATCTATAGCTGCCTCCTGCAATTTCACTCTCTGTCTGGCTGCTTATTGACTTCTGCAGCCCGTATCGACAACATGCAACTTGGCTGTTGTCTGCTCCCATGCAGTAGTGACTAAAGAATTAAAAAAGAAAAAAAGAGAGAATAGAGAAATGAGCACAGCTATAATTCACACCCTAGTCTACTCTCCCCTAGAGCCAATGCAGCTGCTGAAGGTTCCATGACCTCCTGGTTCCAGGACATTTCCAGGAGAGAAGGAAGATTTTATGGGGAGGAAGGAGAAGGGAAGAAGAAAATAGCCCTGTCCTTTGCTTCCCCCTGACCCTAGTGTTCTTGTAACTCATCTACCTGATCCAAAATCCTGCCTTCCTTTGAAATTTGTATATGCCACTTAAAGTGTCTAAATAAGCTGCCAAACATGAAGGTAGTAGGAGGGTGGAAAGAGAAGACTTTTCCCCCCCAGCTACATATCATTTTTTTTCTCTTAAATTCTTATTTCATTTTTAAGTTTTTATTTTTTTTAATTTATGGGATAAAACGAGCATTGCTTTAACATAGTACAATAAAAACAATGATTGCATATACAATACTTTGTAATATTAGTGCTTTGAGAAGCTTACTCACCATTATGAGCCCTTGCATTTTTCTAGTTATGGAAACACAAACTAACTAGAGCCCCAAAGGGAAGCGACCCCAGGCCCTGCTATTTCCTACTCTTCCCAGTGTCTGAGTTAAGAAACAGGTAACTAGGTATCACCACTCCCTCCTATTGTCAGATCCTATAGTTGCGGATGTCTCCTTAGAGTAATTGTACATCTCAATAAAGCCTCCAGCAGTGCAACGATGTTCAGGGGAAACACCTTTCCTAACATCTACCTGTCATATCCCACCTCACACCAAGCATGGTAAAATGCCACCGAGAAGGAAATCTACACACCTCTTCAATTAAGGAAAGGGTGCCTTGTGCATCTATTTGGACCCTCACTTCCACCAATGGATGAGAATTGAATTGGCAACAAGTGTCATGCCAACTGCATACTACTTGTGTGACCCTTGGCAAGTCACTTAACCCTGTTTGCCTCAGTTTCCTCAACTGAAAAATGAGCTAGAGAAGGAAATGGCAAACCATTCCAGTATCATTGCCAAGAAAACCCCAAATGGGGTCACAAAGAGTCAGACATGACTAATCACCCCCGCCAAAAAAAGAGTGCTGCCAACTATACCTACTGTTCTGTTTTAAATCACCCAATTGGGAAGTCATATGGACCCAGGATTCCCATAATACTTGTTCATTCTGGGAAATCCTTGTCATATTTACCACAGCACATCAGATGAAACCTTTAAATAACCTTTTTTTAAGAAAACACAAAGATATATGTTCAATTGTGATGAGTTATTACTCAAGTAAGATAAAATATAAGCTCCCTGAAGGCAACAACTGTTTCATTTCTGTCTTGGAGTCCTCAGTACCTAGCCCAATGCCTGGCACCTACTAGACTAGGTCCTTAATAAATGTTGCTTGATCAATGGAGAAGCGCAAACTGACAGACTAGAGATCAACAAAATAAAAGCTGGATTTCTTACTAGAGCAAACTGGCTAGCAAACTATCCCTCCTCTTTCAGGAGCTAGTTCAGGGTTCTAGCAAAGTTCCAGATGTTAAGAGTATTATAATAACACATTATTATAATAACTTGAGGAAAGACTTGGCACTCCATCACTCCTATTCCTCCCCTGTCTGAAGTCAATGAGGTAATCCCAGAACCAGGTTGGAGCTCCCAAGGACACACCAGATAGGGGCATCAGGCTAGCTTTAGTCCACGCTTGGACTTGTAAGGGGCCATCTTATTGAGAAGTAAAGCCAGCCGCCAATAATCAGTGGAATGGAAGACCCTCATGCTTGTCATCTTGTGACACATAGGATCCTATGATTTAGAACTAGAGCACATCTCTGATTGGATCACCAAGTCCAACCTCTGATTTTTCCAAATCAGGGAAACAGAGGCTCAAGAAAAACAGAGTCCAGGTTTACACAAACCATAAATAGGTTTGAATTCAAGTCTTTTGACTCTGGATCCACACCTTCCTATATTCTAAACGTGCATTCCTCTATCATTCAAGGGCTGTCTTAGTTTCCTCTGAACCTAACCTCAATGAATCCTTTATACAGATGATTTGAAAATGGTAAAAAAAAAAATATTAATAATGTAAACAAGGACTCATAGAGTGAAATTCCATTGATTTAGAATTTGTAGACTCAGCATCTCTTATAGTTTGGATAGAGACACACTAACCCAAGGATTCTCAAACTATTCTACAGTTATAAAAAATCTTCAGTTTAAATAAAACTTTGACAAAACTGTTGTAAATTCCTCTAAAATTATCATTTTAGTGCCTATTGATAAACAATATGTTAATCTCTCCTTTAATTTTTAGGACTTTCACTTTAGTGTTTAACTGGGGATTTTTAATTTGTTCTACTGTCTAATGGTAGCCACTTCTAGGATGGGGAGAGGAGAAGGGGAGAAAAAAAAGAAATTTATATGGTAATTTTCCTCTATATTTGAAAGGAATAGCGATTAAACCCTTCCAACTCCATAATTCTCTGATAAAAAATTAGTTTCTAACATAATCTGTCATTCATTTTTTTACTAATTCAGATTACTCTTCTTCCAAAACAGATGATATTTTTTACTTTTCTTCAAAAATATAAGTCTGTTAATATAATTAAAATTATATGTAATATTTGTTAATTGAAAATCATTGGGAAGGGCAGCTAGGTAGTACAGTGAATAGAATGCTGGCCCTGGAGTCAGGAGGACCTGAATTCAAATCTAGCCTCAGACACTAACTGCATGACCCTGGACAAGTCACTTAACCCTGTTTGCCTCAGTTTTCTCATCTATAAAATGAACCAGAGAAGGAAATGGAAAACCACTCCAGTATCTCTGCCAAGAAAACTCCAAATGGAGTCATAAAGAATAGGACACAATTGAATACAACTAAACAACAAAGGAAGAATAAAAAGTATCATGTCACCTATACTATGCTGGGGAGAACTGATTCTGAACCCCAGAATTTTGTTGAGTAAATTTGGTATTGCACCAATTACCTCATTTTCTTCAAGTACCAGCTTTGGATTACAGAATGTTGGTTCCCTTAGAGCAGATATAGAGCTTTTTCTACATTCTGTGCAGCATCTAATATATTGAGTGGACTTACAAAACATTTTTGACAGCATAATAGAATGAGTATTGGTCATAGATTAAAAGACCTGAGTTCCAGACCTGGATCTACCACTTACTAGTTATGTAACCTTGAGCAACTTGTTTAACTCATTCTAGAATTTTCTTAGTTGTAAAATTGTGGGACAATAGTGCTTTTATTACCCACTTTAGAAGGTGTTTTTAAGATCAAAGGAGAAAGTGTTTTATAACTATAAGATGAGAAGCTCCCTATAATACTGGAAAGAGAGGTGGCCTTGGAATCAGAAAGAACTAGGTTAACATTCTGGCTCTGACACATACTAAATGTGTGACTGTGGCCAAGTCACTTAATCTTTCAATACTGTCATACTGTCAAGACAACAAGGGGGCAGTGTGGTACACTGGAAAGAGCTGATTCTAAAGTACGGTCTGAACACACACTCTCTGTGCCTCTCTCTGTCTCTGTCTCCGTCTCTCTCTCTCTCTCTCTCTCTCTCTCTCTCTCTCTCTCTCTCTCTCTCTCTCTCTCTCTCTCTCTCTCTCTCTCTCTCTCTCTCTCTCTCTCTCTCTCTCTCTCTCTCTCTCTCTCTCTCTCTCTCTCTCTCTCCCCCTCCCTCTCTCTCTCTCTCTCTCTCTCTCCCTCTCTCTCTCTCTCTCTCCTCTCTCTCTGTATCTATCCCTCTCTCTCTCTCTCTCTCTCTCAACTGACAGCTGCTTGAGGGTAAGGCCCATGTCTTTCCTTTAGTATTTGTCCCAAATGCCTGGATTCCTGCCTCATATAAACACTTGTGATTGGTCACAATCATTTTCAATGCTCTGAGAAAAGATCCCACCAAGAAACAACTGCCCCATTGAAGGTATAGTAGACACCTTTAATTTCAGGACTGAAATAATCAATATAACCCAAACATTCTTTTGAGGTCACTACAATTTTTGCCCTAATTTTGCCCATCACTGATTGTATTAAGAAAGGTACAGTAAGAGGAAATAAGTAGTTCTTGGTCTCCAAGGTCAAATCAATGCATAATAGTGGATAGATAGATAGATAGACAGACAGACAGACAGACAGATAGAACGATTTGCCATTTTCAGAGAGAAAAAAAAGACGCTAGGGTTTTTTCTCCATGGCTGCCTCTTTCCCTGTTTAGTGATGCCAGTAGAATAAAATGCTTTTCAATTATTTCTCTAAAATTCAAAATTCGGGAGAAACAAAGCTCAAATGTCTGTGATTGCATTTATTTTTTTATTCCATATACATGTATATATTTATATGTGTGTGGATATATTTACATATTATATATATATAAACAAAAACAGTAATTATGATGAAGGTGAAAGGTCCCCAAGTTACCATTCTCTTATCTCTGCTTTCTTCCTTGCTCCTCCCAGACCATAAGTCCCCTGATGAGAGCAAGGCTCTCTTTTCTTGCTTCAGCATTTCTTTAGAACATTTAGCACAGAATTCTGTTCATAAATGGGCCTTATAACAACAACAACAATCCACGAACAATAATAATAATAATAATGTTCAGCGCTCGCTCACTCTCTTTCTCTCTCCTTCTCTCTCTTTGTGGAGAGACAATCTCTCAGTCTCTGTCTTTCCTTTTTCCCTCTTTCTCTTTCTCCCCAAAGCCTGGTACCTGACCACACCTTGAATTCTTTTTAACTGGAATAAGCACTGGGATAGGGTAGCTAGGTGGAGCCATGAATAGAGTGCTGAGCCTGGAGAAGGAAGATTAATATTCCTGAGTTCACATTACTAGCTGTGTGACCCTGGGCAAGTCACTTAACTCTGTTTGCCTCAGCTTCCTTACCTGGAGAAGGAAATGGCAAACCATTCCAGTATCTTTGCCAAGAAAACAAAAAAAATGGGGTTACAAAGAGTTGAACATGACTGAAACAACTGAAGAACAAGAGTATTTAGGCTGTGCTCTATCTCTGTACTGCACTGTACCCATTCTTTTTCTTTTCCCTCTCACTCCAAATTCACAGAATATTGGGTGTGAAAAAGACACGAGAGGTCAAATAGTTAGACACCCCTCATTTTCCAGTTAAGAAAACTGGAGCCTAGATCAGGAAAGTGACTTGTCCAAGGTCCCATAGTTAGTAAGAGGCGAAATGTGGATTCGAATCCAGTCCTTCTGACAAAATTCAATGCTCTTTCTACGTCATTGGAATATGAGTATCCATCCTGCCTAGTAAAACACTCCAAGTATTTCACAGGCATATTATTCAAACTAGTTCCTCACCCACTATGTGATTCACTATCAAAACAAACACAATGAGTGGAATCTAGCAGACTAAAGGAATTTCCAAGGAAAAGACACTTTGTTGCTATCTAGTTTTCACAGCCTTCACTGAACCCTTTTAGTTGCTGAGGTAACTCTGTCTCTATCTAATAAATCAAGAAATAGCCTATTAGCTCTGAGCAGAGGTCCTAGGATTAACCCTTCTAGAGACTGGCTTTCATCAATAAATGAGGAAGAAGGTGGGCTAAAAAAGATTTTAAAATGGAAAGTACCTTAGAAATCATCTAGTCTGACCGTTTCATTTTACAAATGAAGACACTGAGGCCTAGAGGGGTTAAGTGAGACCTGAGGTGAGACCAGTAATAAGGAGCACAGCCAGGATTCAAACTGGCCAAGATTCTTTCTAATTGGTTCTCCTCTCCTATAGGAGATGCTACAGTGTGGAATTTCTATGTTGTGTATGAGGTTGAACTGGATGACCTTTAAGGTCCCTTCTGTGCCCGAAGTTCTGTGATAATGTGATCCCTAAAGTAGATTTCAACATTAAGATTCTATGAGGTGCCCAGTATGACATCAATGGGGTCAAATTTAAGGTTAAGGCAGAGATGAGGTTTACTAGACAGGTACTGTTGTATTTCCCGTGGTTCCTTTGCAGTAAGGGAAAATGAAGAAATCAAACAGCAGCTTGTGTCATAGGCTAACTGGGCAAATAGCCGCATACCCTCGGGGATAATTTGACCCAGCTAGAAGTCTCATCTTTAACATAAAGTGACCCTGTTTGTATTTTATCTGTAGCCTCTCTTCTCATCTACTTCTGTCTCATACTAACTCCTGCCTAGATTGTAGAAAAAGCCTCCTAACCTGCCTACCAGTCTTTTCCCGTTCCATCTATTCTTTACAACAGTGACAGGATAATCTTCCTAACGACCTGTTTTAATTACATCACTTCCCCACTCAAAAATCTTCAGTGGTTCCTCCTGGTCTACTAGATAAATCATACTCTTTCTTGTAGTCTTCACCCCAGATGGGATCACTGCACAAAAAAAGGTTAAGAACCCTTGCTTTTAAAAAAAATACTTTGGCAGCCTAGAGATTTGGAATAGAGAGAAACTTTAGGCAGGGAAGCCAGTTAGAGGGCCATTGAAATAGTCCAGGTGGGAGGTGATGAGGATGTGAACCAGATTTGGGGTATAGGAGTGGGAAAGGGAAGTGGAGGTAAAAATGTGAAACAATATACACAAAACATTAAGCAAAATGTAAAGTGCTATATAAATGTTGTCTAGTACTCATTACTCTAAATAAAATAACCTCCTTCTATTAAGTCCACATGACATACTCAGTGACTTCTTTCTGAGATTACAATAATATTTGAACAGACTCTTCCACACTAGTATACCTCCTCCCAAGGGAAAAAAAAACATTTCCTTAGTTAAACAAAAACAGTAGGAAAAATTCTTGGATTTTTGTGACCCAGTTAGCCTTTAGTCTTCATTTCTCTTCTTGTTTATTTCTTTCTTTTTCCTCTCTCTCACCTGATACAAGTCTCAATGTTTAATCCATCCTTCATTTTGAACACCCACTCATACGCATCCTCCCCTCTCCCCCCACCAGACGAAGTTTGCTTTGAAAGGAAGATAAGTTCCTGTGAACAGGGGAAATTGTACTATGTCTTGCCAAATCAAGAAAGTGGAAAATAATTATTTCTTTAAACATCTTTTGATTCTTGGTGACATCGAAGATCCTGGTTTTCATAATGCTTGTGCCCAAGTCCTTATATCACATTAAATGTATTTTCTTTTTTATCATTATCAGGATCTTTATAAACCATGTCTGGAAAATTCATACAAGCTATTTTTTTTTTTTTTTGGAAAACAGTTTCAGACTTCCTCAGTAGCCTTTTATAGCTCCCTGAATACTTAGAACGCTCATTGCTGTGTCCTGCTGAGCACAAAAAGCCCACTCTGAATCACACAAAAAGTCAGTTAAACCTCTCTCCCTGAGAGGTCGTAGTTTTGGGACTGTCATAAGAACACACAACCACTCGCTGACTCGTGTGTTCTCTGTGGGACTTGGTCTATCCCTTAAAGCTTCTCTTACTCAAATATGAAAAAGAATTCTTGAAAAATCAGCACCGGGAACTTTGTAGTCAACATAAAGCCCTCTGCCAATCCTTGGCCTGATACTTCAGAGGTTTACATGAGGGGAAAAGACTAGGACTTGTAAGTACAAGAACTCATTTACTAAGTGAACCTCTGTGTCCTTGATGAGTTCATATGCATGTAAGAAACATAAAACAAAAGAGATGACCAACTTTTTACCAACTGAATAAAGGCAAGCCAATGTTTCCTCAGACCAATGATCTCTATTATCACACTCTTTCATAGGCTTGCTAATGGAGAATGATTTGGTGAACCCCAAAATAGTTGAAATTTTAAAAACACTTATCATTTGTTTTGAAATGTTTGCATGTGCGACTTTTTTATAGACCATTTTTGTTCTGTGTTTAATAACATACAAGTTGATGTTTGCTGTGCATGTCCCAAATAACACACCTGAAGATAGCACTTGAGAGTTTGCCCAGTACTTTACACATATTAACTTCAAATCCAGCTTCAGACACTTACTAGCTGTGTGACCCTGGACGAGTCACCTAAGCTCCATTTGCTTTATCTGTAAAATGGGGATAATCGGGGCCCCAACTTTGCAGGGTTGTTGTGAGGATTCAATGAGATAATATTTGCAAAGAGCTTAGCATGGTGCCATACAAATGTTAGCTGTTACTATTGTTGTTGTATCATTGTTATTATCTCCTTTGATCTTCACAACCACCTTCTGAGACAGATATCTTTATTATTCTTATCTTAAGATTGGGGAACTGAGACTCCTACAGGTTGCATGACTTGTCCAAAGTCACAGATCAGACATGAAGATAAGACATATCACAGATATCACAGATAATATCACAGATAAGACATGAACCCTGGTCTTCCTTACTCCCCATCGAGCATGCTATCTTCTATGCAACACTGTCTCTCAACAAAGAAAGCATCACAATGTGTTTAGCAGTCAATGGAAAGTTATAGATGTAATGTCAAGGGAATGGGGTGGCAGGGTTAAGCAAGATTACTTTTTAATATAAAGGAAGACAGAAATTCAGTTTACAAAGTCAAAGAGCTAGAAAGGATCTATGAATCAGGAGACCTGGGTTCTGATTCAGATTTTGTATGGCACTGTATGACACTGGACAAGTAAGATCATTTGTGTGAGTCTCATTTCCCTTATTTGTAAAAGGAGTTGGGCTAGATGATCTCTTTCTGCTATAATAATTAATAATGTCCTATGTCATACAGTCAATAGTACATACTAAGAAAAGGACTAAGAAATAGCCTATGCTAGGAAATGGACTCATAAGGTCCATTGGCTTGAGTACCTGTTTCTGACCCAAACAAGAAGCTTCAAAGTTTTGGTCCAATAGACCCTAGATATATGTTCTTTTGAAACTCACTACACTAACTAGAAGGAGAGGGGGAAATAATACCTTAAAAAGACTATTCTTGGAACTGTGGAAATAGTAGATTGTATTCACTAAGCTCTGATTCCACTCACCTCCCCCATTTCCAGGTCAGCACTACAGTAGGACACTCCACACTGCCTTCCTTTTCCTTTCTACTGTTATTTCAGGAACTTTTGACAGAACTTCAGTCTCCATTTCATTGCAGCTAGGTCTTGCTATACTCCCAGCATGCCTTTCAGATATACAAACTTTTGATCCTCTCCTCACTCTATAGGGGTTTATTGTTGTCGCTCTCCCTTCGTTTTCACAAAGGACTGATGACATCATGGGGTGATGTCTTGACGTGAATTGGGTTTAAGTGAGGCAAAACTGCACAAAGTCATCAGCCTCACTCTCTTTTCCAGAGTCATCAAAGTCCAGCAGCAAGACAAAAGTCAAGAGAATCATCAATGGCCAGGATGCAGTGGGTGACATTGGTGTCTTTGATGTTCAACCAAGCTCTAAGCACCTGCTTTAGCTGCCTTCGTGGCTGTAGGAACAAATTGTTCTCATCTGCCCATTCTGCCTGTTTTCTAGGTATGAAAGAATATAAAGTCTTATCCTAATCACTAAATAAAGAAGTGATGGGGAACAGAGGTCAAATGCAATCATGACCAACTTCAAGAGCCTGTAAGAATTCTTTTATTGTAATGAAATTGTGCTGGAAATTTGGTCTGCAAGAACTGGACAATAAGTTAGGAGTTT
This sequence comes from Phalanger gymnotis, assembly GCA_028646595.1. Taxonomy (NCBI): domain Eukaryota; kingdom Metazoa; phylum Chordata; class Mammalia; order Diprotodontia; family Phalangeridae; genus Phalanger; species Phalanger gymnotis. The sequence goes on from CM053624.1 coordinate 211,569,242, forward strand.
AGAATGTGTTTTATCCAACAAATTTTCATTATCATGGTTTTTTTTGTAATTAAATTATGTATCATCAACACTTCAATGGTCTGATTTATTGTGATTGTTGTTCTGCATCAGCGATCTCGTTGGTATGGGGAAATTCCCTCTATAAATGTGTAGATCCAGAGCAACTCTGTTTTAAGAATTATTCCATTTTGTTCATGCATATATGCCTGTACTCTCCCATTAGTGCTTGCAATACAAGTAGCCCATATTAAGTTGTGCCATAGTGTTGTGTTGTATAGCCTGTTGTGAGGAACCCAGTGATGAAACGTATGTCTTTTGTCCAAGACCTAGCTTATCTAAGTCCAGAGGTGCTCATTACAAGGTCAGCCATAGAGTAACTGATTTTTCAGTCAGAATTGAAGGACTCTCAAAGACTCTCTATTAAATTATAAGGAGTTTGTGATCCACGTTATTGACAAGAAGGCCCATATTAATAAAAATCACATTCTCTTGCAACATTGAAATACTTACTGTCTGTATCACTTATCTGACACTAATTACATGATGTCTCATTTTATAATTCAACTTTCCAACTATCCAACAATTCAGCTATTTATCTGTTCTCCACAACTAGGCTATGAGCTTCTGGTTGGAGCAGGGGGAGGGAACAGGAAGGACAGGAACTATATCTTGCACTCTTCTATTGGCCTGGGTTTCTCTCATTGTTATTCAGTTGTTTTTAGTCCGGTCAGATTCTTTGTGACCCCATTTTGGGTTTTCTTGGAAAAGATATTAGAGTAGTTTGCCATTTCCTCCTCCAGCTCATTTTACAGATGAGGAAACTGAGGCAGAGTTAAATGACTTGCCCAGGATCACACAGCTGGAGTCCGAGGCCGGATTTGAACTCAGGAAAATGAGTTTTCCTGACTCCAGGTGCAGCACTTTATCCACTGAGCCACCTAGCTGCCCATATTGTCTTTATGTTAAAAATAAAGGCTTGGATCCTTGTGATTTTTTTTTCTAGGAGTAAGTCAAGGGTAAAAGGCAAAGACCATTTAGGATCATGAAATAACTACAGAAAGCAAACTTTGACATTGATTTTCTTTGCCTTTTTCTGTCTCCCTTTAAATTACAACAAACAGAAGTAAAGCAAGAAACAGACAATTTTAAAGCAAAACACTCAATTAACTCTGAAAATCAAATATGATATACTGAATATAGATCTGTCTGGCTACTGTAACCATTTCTGTCTCTACCCATCTATCCATACATCCATTATCCTCCCTCCTTCTTGAAAGGGATGGGTGAGACATTGAAAATGGGATTATTTATTTATTTTGTGGTTAAGGAAAGGAACCTAATTATCTTGGCATTTATTATAGAGGAGTACAGGGACAAAAATAAGTGTTTTCCTCAATTTTTTTTCCCACATGTCCTAATTTTAAATAAGTAAAAAGAAATGTCTAATACGAAGGACAGACCAGTGACCCAACCTCATGCTTACAATTCCGAAGCTTTTATTAAATGAAGTAAGAGTCAAAAAAAAAATGTTTGAGTCTAAGCTTCAGTAATTAATGGGGAAGGGAGTGCTCCCATGTACAGTAAGTGAAACAAGGTGCTTAATCTCAGCCTCAGTTTCCCTATCTGTAATCTTGGGAAATGGATCTTTGGGGAAAACCATCTGGGCCTTCGAGGATTGTTGTAAGGAAAGCCTTTTCTAAAATATAAAATAGCATCTAAATACAAGATAATAGCTACACTGAAGATGGGAAAGTACAAAATTAGAGAGACAAGCATGGTCCCTACCCTCTAAGCACTCCCAAGAGACCCTAGATCATGGTTCCCAAAAAAAAGAGGACCTTGATCTTCATTTGGCTGCTCTGAATCTGCTACCCGATAGCCCTAGCCCATACCTTTAGATCAATGGAAGGCATCATGGGACACTGGAAAGGGCACTGGTTTTTCAATTAGAAGACTTGAGTTCAAATCTGCCCTTTGATGCTTACTACTTATGTGACCTGGGATAAGTCATTTAACTTACGTGAACCTCCATTTCCTCTATTTATAAAATTAGGAAGTTGGGCTGGATAAAGAGGCAGAACAACATGGCGGATAGAGAACCAGCCTTAGAGCTGCTTGGGTTCAACTACTAGATCATCATCACCATCATCACCATCATCATCATCATCAAGCATAATGTTCCATTTGTGTAGCACTCTAAGATTTGCAAAGCGCTTCACCAATATTATCTCATTTTGTCATTTATCATTGGTCTAGAAGGAACTTGAAAGTCCATTCCGGACTATGGTCATATGTACACCACATGTTAAAATACAGAGCAAATACATACATGGCACAGGTAGAATTATCAGCAGCTATCTGCATTATAAATCATTGCTAATAATAGCTGACATTTATATGTTCTTTTGAAGTTTTCTATGTACTTTGCATTGGGTTTTATTTCTTTTTTTTACTAATCAATTAATTTCTTTTTAGTTTACAATATTCAGTTCCACAAACTTTGAGTTCCTGAAGTATTTGGTATTGTTAAGGAATGTTGAGTCCTCTGAACTTGCCTTTTTGAGATGCCAAAGCTTTTAGAAATACTAGACCCAGTGTTTCTGAATGTGTCAAGGACAAATACTGCCTTCCCCCTGAGCTGACAGGATTTGTTGTTTGTAACCCAAACTGGACTCCCTATGTGTCCTTGGGAGTCAAGACAGATGCCAGTCAGTCTACACTAGGATGAGGAGCTGAGTGTGCATCTGGGACCTTGTAGATAAGCAGACCATCCTATCTTCATGGTCTAGAAGTTTCAAGGGGAAAGGAAGTAGCTTTTGCCATCACTTGCCCCTTCCCTTTGGGAGGCATTTTGTCCTTTCCCCACCTTTACTCTCCCCCTCCCATTCCACACCCCTTGAAGTGGAGATTTCTGTTTTCTCCTCCTTCCTTTGTTGTACTGTCATAAATATGCAAACTTCTGTAAGGACTGTGAACTCTTTGGGTTCTACACGCACGTTCATCTCTCTTTGTAATAAACCTAGTTTTCACCTAAGTTTTGTGAAGTTGTGATTGCCTGTTGGCAGCATACATTTTCTCATTTGAGTTTCACAATCACCTTATGTGGTAGATATTACAGGCATTATTTTGCAGATGAGGAAACTGAGATGCAGAAGAGTTTAACTGACTTACCAACAACTACTAAGTGTCTGAGGTGGGATTTGAATCCAGGTCTTCCTCACTCTTAAAAACCAGCACTCTATCTACTATGGTGAGGTAGCTAGGTGGAACAGTGGGGAGAGGGTTGGTGCCAGGAAGACCTGACTTCCAATCCAACTTCAGGCTATGAAACTCTGTGCAAGTCACTTACCCTCCCCTCAGCCTTTATTTCCTCACCTGTAAAGTGGGAACCTCTCAGAGTTGCCTGGAGATAAAATAAGATAATGTTTTATAAAGTGTTTTGCAAACCTCAAAGCACTATATAAATGCTAACTATAATTATACCACATGGCTGCTCTGTAATACCTGACTTTCTGGTCCCTTGGGCAACGTGTTCTGCTCATTGCCTAGAACCAAAGGTGTCTGGCATGAATAAATTCAGAAAATATGTGGTCTGCATTTTAGATACTCTGTTGTACTGTTGTTGTTTTTTTTAACTCAGCAAAAAGGCTTTTAAATATGCACGTACATATGGATACATTAGTTTAATTCTTCCAGTTATAATGCTTTTTTAAATTAACAATATTCTTGAATTTAATTACAGTGTTCCATTTAAAATCAAGTCCATTGCCTCACTTGCGTCAAACTTTTTCTCTGCATATAAGCAGATTCTCCTTTTTTTCTATAGATGAATAGGTTACTTGTGTTAGATTATAACAGATAAAAAGAATTAGAAGAGGGGGTGGAAATCTAACAATACTACATCCCCCAGTTAACAACAAGAGAAACCCCCACAACCAAAAAAGTGAATAAAGAAAATTTAATCAATTTGACAAGCATTATCAAGTGCCTACTATGTGCTGGATGTTGGGGATACACAGACAAAAAAGGAAACCTTCCCTTCCCCTAAGGGGCTTACATTCTACTAGGACTATATGGATTTGATATGGCTTTTTCAGGGTCTGGTGCCAACTCAACACCGAGAGATTCAGAAACCTTAATCGACCCCAACATCTCATTTTTGTATAGTACTTTGATGTTACAAAGTACCTTGCTTTTAATATCTCATTTGGTCCACACGTTAGCCCTACATGAGGTGAGAAGAATAAATTTTGCTATCCAGCTTTTAGAGATGATAAAATGGAGGCTCAAAAGTTAAATGATCTGCCTAAATTTATATAGTGACAGAACTAACCAGGAGGCTAACCCAGATCTTTCCATTCTCTTCTACACCAAGAAATCTCCTCAAAACCCAAAGCTGTTTTCTGGTGCTTGAGCCAAATGGCAAGTTGCTTTAATGAAGAGCTCAAGAATGTCTCCCTTGAAAAAAGTAAAACTATATCCCTTACTGGGAAAGATACCTTGCTAAAGAAGCTTAGAAGTTCATGATCTAAAATATCCTATAAGGTCAACTTAATCTGTATCTAATTACCCACAGATTATTCCCTAGGAATTTCTCTATACTGGTTTTAAACACCTGGAGTAATGGAGTTGGATTCATCCATAACACAGTAGATTTACCGTAGAGAGCTTCTCATTTGGTAGGGTAAATATCCCCTCACTGTTGTTCATCCTTTTTTTCCCGTGACTAAATGAGAGCAGTTGTCTTGGCACTGCACTCTGGACTGAAGCCTCTGTGCCAAAGCTGGTGTCCTTTTCCTCATATACATTGTTTTAAGCCCCAATCTCTGCCCTTGATACTAGGCACCTGCAGACAGAGTCTGGCAGTGGATTAATGCAGGGGTTACCCAGGACAGAATTTGGCACAGAATTCTTCACTGGAAGAAATTTGATTAATCATTCTCATTACCTTCCAATTCCATGCACCTGGGCACATCCAGGCTTTGGCCAAGACTAGCAACCACAGGACTGAAATGGCCTAGGAAATGCCCTTCCCACCATCAACCCAAGCTAATCAAAGGAAACACTTTAAGGTTTCACAACTACTTCCCATTTGGAGATCTTATATGAGAGTGCCCAGACTATTGAATGCTTCACCCAATGTTAGGTTCTCTGAGCTCTGCCATTGGCACTCACTGAGGAAAAGAGAATTGGTCTCAGGAGACAGAATCAGAAAAGGCATCAAGGGCCATACCTGAGGGCACTATTCATTAATGAGAGATTACCTGCTGGTGTTCTGAGTGCCCAGATGCCAGGGCAGCTCACCAGTGCACATGAGGCATAATCGCACAAGGCAGATAGGGAACACAGTGGATAGAAGGCTGGCCCTGGAGTCTGGAAGATCTGAGTTCAAATCTGGCCTCAGACACATTATTTGTATGACCCAGATCAAGTCATTTAACATCTGACTGCCTCAGTTTCTTCATCTGTAAAATTGGGATGATAGAACCCATCAACCTCCAAGCATTATTGTAAGGATAAAAATAAGACAACATTATAAAGCACTTTTCAAACCTGAAAGCACTATAAAAATGCTCCCCCGCTTAAAAAAAAATCCAAGGATATATGCATGAAACTTGCTATTTGTTCTATGCCCTGGCATGTATCATCTATTGGGATGATCGAGAGGGTGATCTTTTTTAAAATATTTATTATTCCAGTGTTGTTCAGTTATTTTCAGTAATGTCTGATTCATCAAGTCATCTGACTCATCAGTTGGGGTTTTCTCGGCAAAGCTACTGGAGTGATTTGCCATTTCCTTTCCCAGCTCATTCAACAGATGAGGAAACTGAGGCCAACATGGTAAAGTGATTTGCCCAGGGTCACACAGCTAGTGAGTATCAGAAGCCAGATCTGAACTCAGGAAGCCGACCTGAAGAAAGCTTTCTCATGAGGACAGAAGGGCGGGGCCAGAATCAGAATTCAAGCAAGACCAAGAAATGTTAGAACCAGGATTTCTTTGGGGTATCAAAATACAAGGAGTTAGAACGGTAATGGCAAGTTAGTTGCAAAGGTGGAGAGTTGGTACTGGATGAGGAGGCAACATAAGAGAATAGCAACAAGCTGACTCAGTTTCTTGTCCCTGAGACTATTGCATGAGTCTTCTAATTGGTTGTCCTGACTGAAATCTCCCTCCCTCCAATACATCTTCCACATAGCTGCCAATGTGATTTCCTAAAGCACAAGTCTGGTGATGTCATTCCCCTTACTCGATAAACTCCAGTGACTCGATAATATCTCTAGGATCAAATATAAATTCTTCTGGCATTTATAGTTCTTTACAACCTAGTCTCGGTCTACCTTTCCAGACTTATTACACATTACTCCCCTTCACACACAATCTGGTTCAGCCAAACCAATCTTCTTACCGTTCCTCACACACGGCACCCGCCTCCTGTCTCCATGTATATTATACTTTCTCCTTAACTCTGTTTCTTACAATCCTGAGTTTCCTTCAAGGCACAGTTCAAGTACCATATTTCACATTTCTAACCCACTCCTTCCCCCGAGATGCTAGTAACCTTCCTCCTAACATTTTGTATATGCCCATATTTGTACATTGTCTCTCCTTGAAAGATGGAAAGCTCCTTAAAGGCAGGGACTATTTAAATTTAATTGTTGTCTTCCTAGTGCCTGGCACCTATCAAGAGCTTAATAAAGGCTTGGTGATGATTGATTGATTGGTCTGACCAAACCTGTGTTACCAAAACTTTAGGCTTTCATTGCAATGGCTTGCATTCCCCACCCACTGTGATGGTACTGGGTCAGATGTGCTGTATACCCTCCTCAGTCTGAAACACTGATAAGGCTTGGCTGCCCGCCTGCATATCTCCCTTTGACAAGTGCTATACCCAAAGAGCATAAAGATAACTATAGAATGAAAAGAACTTCAGGAGCTCAGACCACTGATGCCAAACTGCCTGTGTTTAAGGTCCTCTCTGGCTCCTTCCCCCTTTGGCAGTACACAGTGAGTGGTTACGCGGGAGAGACTCGAGCGACCAGTTTAGAAAACAACACTTCTTTGCTCTTAGAGCTCTGCCAATAAGGAAGCAGCAACTACACTCCCTTTCCCCAAAGGAGGTCAGCTGAACTGGCTGACCATCAAGTCCTTCCAGTTTGCAAAGATCTCCCTCTAGAAGATAAACTGTAAGGAAGTGAGCCTCATTTATACACTGACCTAGCACTGAGCTAGGGGCACTGAAATGAATTATTTGCCTATTTTTATCTCTTGCTTCCTTTAAAGCTCAATGAAAGTATCACCTCTTACAGGAAGCTTTTCGTCATTCCCTGATCTCTCATTCTTTCCCCCAGTTTATGATAATGATAGGGCCCTTCTGCTTGCCCAGGCTCTTCTCTCTGTCTTTGTCTCACTGTCTCTGTCTCTTTGTCTCTCTCTGTCTCTTTGTCTCTCTGTCTCTCTGTCTCTCTCTCTTTTTCTCTTTCCATCTGTCTCTCTCTGTCTCTCTGTCTCTCTGTCTCTCTCTCTGTCTCTCTGTCTCTCTCTCTCTCTCTCTCCTTCTTTCTCTCTCTCTCCTTTAATTTTTCTGTATACACTGGTCTCTTCCCTATTGCTTTCAAAAATGCCCAAATCCCTTTAGGGGGAAAAAAGCCTTCACTAGACCCTACCTATGATAAGGCAGTGAAGAATTTTGCTTTGTTTGACTATACATGTGTGTAACTAGGGTCTTGTTTTTCTTTAGTTCTTTAAAAGGAGATGTGGTGGGGCAAGAGAGATGAGTCAGATTTTTGCTGAATAATGTGTGAGTGTGTGTGTGTGTGTGTGTGTGTGTGTGTGTAACTTCAAACAAGCAAACTAAAAAAAGTGATTCTCCATAAGTAAAGATCTAACCATGTCACTCCCTTATTTAGTAAACTCCAGTAGCTTCCAGTGGTACCTCTAGATTAAAATATAAACCCATTTTCGTTTTTAAAGTCCTTCACAATCCAGACCCCTTTCTAGCTTCCTGGGCATTACTCACCCAGCTACATTCTACTATCCAGCCAAACTGCACACAGTTTCTTACACACAGCACTCCACCTCCAGTCTCGAGGTCCCACCCCAAATAGGGAGTGAATCTCTCTCTTCCTTTAAGAAGCAGCTTAAATGTAATCTTCTACATGAAGCTTTTTCTGATCCACCCAACTGCTAATGTTTCCCTTTCCTAATTACTTTGTATTAATTTCTATTTATTTTCTTTATATTTATTCTGAAATGTAATTGTTGTCTCCCCAGACCTAACGTAAACTCCTTGAGAATAGGGATTATTTATTCACTGTATCACCTAGCACATGTACCTGGCGCATAGCAGGTACTTTAAAATGCTTGTTGACTGACTAGTTGGTTAATGTCAATGATTGATTATGCCTAAGTCCTAATTAGTTTGAATAGTGAATCCCTTGAAGTGATTGAATTACTCAAAATCAAACTACATATTTCATTTTGGCTGGAACCAATGATTATATTTTATATAATTGTAACTTTGAATAGTGCTAATTCAAATACAAGTGACCATTTCAAGGGGATTCATTGTTGGTACTAATTGGGACCTGACTATAGTATAAGCCTGGCTTTTTTCCTTCTAGAACTAAACACCATCTTTGAACTCATACTAAGCCTTTTCTTAGAATCAAAAACCTACTAAAACATATATAAAGATCTGAAAGCAGCTAGATAGCAGAGTGGCTAGAGCATCAGACCTGGCACCAGAAAGACTCAAGTTCAAATTCAACCTCGGGCAATAGCTGTGTGACCCTGGGCAGGTCACTTCACCTTGTTTGCCTCAGTTTCCTCATCTATAAAATGAGCTGGAGAAGGCAATGGCAAACCACTCCAGTATCTTTACCAAGAAAACCCCAAACAGTGTCACAAACAGTAATGAACAACGAACAACAAAGATCTAATATCTCAAAGTTGGCTTCCCAAACTCTGCCTTTAAATGTACCTTCCTGAAATATGACCAGTAAATAGGTCCAATCAGTCTTAGTGAATCAGGGATATTGATGCTATTTACCTGATTTCCAATGTGACGTTCTCATTTACCCTCACAGTTATCATATGTGCATCTCTGTGGTATGAAGGTTGTGGGAAGGAATAATGATCTGTAAGGCCTTAAACCATCAACCAGATATAATTTAACCTACTTTCCATGGCAAAGTCAGTCTCCTAGGACAAGCATCTTTCCTGCCAGACTCACATGAGTTACGGCTGCTCAACATTCTTTGTAAAAATCTAAACTTATTTTAAAAAATAAAACCCAACCACTCACCTCAACTCTAAACAAGACCCCACATCTAAAACCAATTTTAGAAAGAATATTGAAAATATGGTTCTGGCAGTACAAACCACTAATCTCCATCTGATCATAAGCTATAGGCGTATTTCATGTAGCATTTTTTTAATGGAGACAATACAGTAGAGGCAAGTGATGAATTCCCCCCACCCTCCCACTCCTTTAGTTTTCTTCTTATCAATTTCATTTTAGCAGCTCTGCTAGGATTTGGGAACTATCTCATTTTCTGATTCTGTGGGCTATTCTCTTTCCTCCTTTAACATTCCCCCATAGTCCCCTCCCCACCCATTCTCTTTCCCCATGAATACATTCAATGCTCTTTTCTTTGCATTTGGATAACTGGATTGTGGGAGAGTGGAGGGGTGTTTATCTCTGTTCATCATAGAGATGCACGTGACTATACAATACAAAGCATCTTACCTACGTACAGCCGAGGCTGGCAGGCTCTCTATAAAAGACACACCACTGTCTCGCTCAGTCCTCAAGTTTATAGACTTCTGGCAATGGCTTAAGCATTCAAAAGCTAGGTCGTTTTTGTGTTGTGTTGTCACCACACAGACGGAATATCAGCTTATCTGGCTCAGAGAGAGAACATTAAAGACCAAATAATAGACTGTTTCCATACAGCTATGGCTGTCTTCGCTTCCCCTTGTGGTAATTGCATTATTGCTAACAACCTGAGATTGCTATTCTGTGCTTAGTCCCCTACACACACACACACACACACACACACACACACACCCCTTTCCTGCTTCCTTCCTGTAACTTTTCCCTTTGTACTTACTATTGCTAACCACCCCTCTCCCCATGACCAGAAGACACTCAAACTCACAAGACACCACTGTAATGGCCCTTGGATTTGAGGACCTTGAACTCTGAAAGTGGAAAACAGATCCTTCCTTTCAGTACGTTCAAGTGAAGAGAATTAACCCAGGATCTCCCAAGCAACTCTACAATTGCAGACTTCTCCTTTTCAATAGGCTCAAGGAGATAGAAGTGCGGGGGGAAGGGGACATACCTTTGACCATTGTTGAGAAGTTGGAACCCTAGAAGTCTATTCTGCTTGAACTAGTTCATCTTTTTTATCTGGGTTTCCTGCCCCATTCACTCCAACTTGATCCTTCTAAAGCCTACGTTGTTGTTGAAGTCATTGGTCCTCTTCAATGGAGGACAAACAACAGCGATGCTTAATGCCTATTGCTTTGTGTCTGTACCACACAGATTTTTGGGCAACTAGGTGGAGCAGTGGATAGAGGGCTGGGCTTGGAGTTAGGAAGACTCAACTTCATGAGTTCAAATCTGGCCTCAGACACTTACTAGCTGTGTGATCCTGGGCAAGTCACTTTACCCTGTTTGCCTCAGTTTCCTCATCTGTAAAATGAGCTCGAGAAGGGAATACACTCCAGTATCTTTGCCAAGAAAATCCCAAATGGAGTCATGAAGAGTTAGACACCACTGAGTAGCATCAATATGGATTTTGCTTAAAGTCATCTAGTTCCTTTTAAATATGGATAAAGAAAGGAAAAGAGCTGGAAGGGATGTCGGAGGTCACCTCTATCCTCCTTTACTTTACAATTTATAAAACTGAAATACAAAGAACTTGAATGAATCCCCCAAGATCAAACTGATAGTAAATATCAAAGGCAGGCCAGGGATCTTTCCACCCTATCATTTAATTTAGTACTTTATTTCATTTATACCTGTATTACTTTTCAATTTCATTTTTTGGAGGGGGGAAGGCGGGGCAATTGGGGTTAAGTGAATTGCCCAAGGTCACACAGCTAGTAAGTTCGTCAAGTGTCTGAGGTCAGATTTGAACTCAGGTCCTCCTGACTCCAGGGCCGCTGTGCTACCTAGCTGTCTCTACTTTTTAATTTCTTAACATATTTCACATGTATATCTTTTAAAAGAATGTATCAATGCCTTTGTTTTTAATGCTCATTTCTGGAAAAAACCCTCAGCCCCATCCCACCATTGAGCCCTCTCTTGTAATACATACAAAAACAACTACGCAAAAGCATAGGATGCCACGACCACACCTAGTTGTCTCCCTCCACCCACCTGAAGAGAGAGGAATAGTTCACTATCTGTTTACTGGGATGATTATTTACATGTACTTAACTCCCTAACTACACTATAAGCAACTTGAGGGCAAGAACAATGCACAGGATTGTTGTTTTTGCTTTTTGTTTTTGTTTGTTTTCCCTCAATTTAGTATTATTCTCTCTTTTTACTGTATCCATACAATGCTTAACATGGTAATGGGAAAATAAATGGTTAAATTGAGCTTTAAGAGATTTTCCATAAAGTATAAATACAATACAGATACACACCCTACATGAGGCCTTTCCTGAACCCATCCAGTTGTCCATTCTCCCCTCCCCTGAAATGATTTTGTATATATCTTGTATTTATTTGTCTACATACAGGCTGTTTCCTCCAGTAGAATAGAACCTTTTTGAGCGGAAGAATCGTTTTTTTGTATTGTCTTTTTATCCTTAGCATGTAGCCCAGTACCTAGGCCACATATTAGGCATGTAAACACATGTTTGTTGAATGGAACTGAATTAAAACTCATTTTATAATTCACACGATACAGTACAATGTATATAATACTATCAGTATGATAATACTTGTCTGCTTAATTTACGAAGCTTTGGGTAAGTGCAACTATCTCTTTCAACCTTCAACATTCATTCAAAAGGGAACTATACAGTAGGCACTGGGAAAGACATAAAGATGAACCAGATACCATGTAGCTTACTGTTGCAACAACCCAGCTAGCAGCTGCTGTGGGGGTGAAAGACCAACACAAGCCCAACAACAAGGACGCTGCCAGCACAAGTTCTTTTGATCTGCTTTACTAAGGAAAGTAACGTTAGGAGGTTAACAATCTTATTTCAATCCAACGTACAAATATCATTCACTTAGTTTAGGGGAAAAAGCCAGCACCCTGAACTTCAGAGCAAATACAAACAAATTACAAACATACATTATAAACAGACCAAATAAATTCATAGTTACCAAGAAACCATCAACATCTGGGTGAGCCGGCAGGCTCTTAGAGCAGCTGCCCAGAGTCCCGCACCAACACACCTCCAAGAGTGAGAGCCCCCTGCAAATAGCTCTGTTCTATCTTTTTATACACTCTTTAGCCATCATCAAAAGTCATCTGAGAGACCAGAACTTAGGCTCCTACTATTGGCTCTGGTCTTTGCAACTCCCTTTAGGACCCTGACGGCTTCATGCCTACATAGGCTTAGCAGCAATTGATAGGGGTTTGGGCCTGGGGTTTTGCACTTAGTAAGGCTCAATCAAAGACACTTAATTAATTTATCATTCTAAAACAGTAAAAAAAAAAAAGTCCCAACTTAATTGATATTACACTTACTTAAACTCCAGCTATAATCTGGTAAAGGAAATAAGACCTACACAAATATATGCAAGTATTTTTAATGCATTAGTGTAAGGAAATCCTGGTATATAAACTCCCTTCACCAAAGCCAACTGGCAACTCCTCTCTAACTTATAATCTCACAGAGGTTCCCAGGGCATTGAGAATTTTTTATCTACAGTAACATGTACCAGAGGCAAGGCTTTACTTCTCTCTGCCTCCAAGGTTGGCCCTCTCTCTGCTACATAATACTTCCTCTTTTACATAAATATACAAACATAATGATAACTATGATCAAAATCAAATATGATAAGCTAAAACAAGGAGTATATACAAATGTATACAAGGAGTTAGGAGAATTCAGAGAGCGAAAGGTCACTTTTGTCTTGGTGTGAGAGAGAGGACAGGTTTGACCTTGTAGACCTAGAAGTATAGGTAAGACTCCAGCAGTTTGCAACAGTGAATCAATCATTCGAGATAATCATAGGACAGATCTTAGAGATCACCTGGGTCCAAGACCCTCATTTCCCAGATTGGGAAACTGAGGCCCAGTATCATACAAGGAGTAAGTGGCAAATCTAAGACTTAAGCCTAACTCTTCTGAGGTCAAATCGAGTTCCTTTTCTTCCCCCACTACCCTATGCAGTGGATTTCTAAGACTGAACAGATTAGTCCTATGGCTATCCCTTACATGAGAACTTGAACATTGTCTGCTCCAAAGTACATGACAGAGAGATGACATAGAGTTTATAGACTCTGAATATGATATTGGAAAAATCACCACACAGCTCTCCTGTCAGAAAGAAACAAAAAAATAGAGCAAGGAGATGGGATATAGATTGAGAGAGTGATGATGGTGACAAATGCAAACTCATCTTATATTTTGAGTGACTCGTTTGACATGAACAGCCCCAGGAATAATGACTGATCGTTTAACACGGCTCTTGCTTTTAAAGGGAAAGAACACCTTCTTTCAGGTTGAATGGAAGCAGCTTCCTTCTGTCAAGTGCTTGTAACCCAACAGCAGCACCAATGCTAATTCAGTTAATTAATCATTTTGGTTAATGCTTACTTACACCTGGGAGCAGTTATCATCATGTAGGACTCAGTGGCTACAAAACACTTTTCTTAGTCATCTGGTTCTCACAAAAGCCTTAAGCAGTGTGAGTGTCATCACAATTATTATTATTATTTTAGTAGTAGTAGTAGTAGTAGTAGTATTTTATAGTTTATAAGATCAGAGCTCAAATGACTTATCCAAGGTCACAAAGCACATATAGGATTAAACTAAATAGGAAGTCCTTTTCATTATACCGAGGTGTCATCAGTCAAACTCTACTCTGCCCACAAATATATGGTTGGTAATGAAGTATGATTTGAAGTCAAGATCTCTCCTAATGATCTTCCCATGAGCCTTTGGGTCAAGTAATTCTCTCCAGAAAATGCCTATTAAAAATGTAGATGCAAAAGTGTCACTTGGATGGAGGAACTAAGTAGAGAGACAAGGGGTCAGGGTAAAGAAGGAAATAGAAGTAGAAAAGTCGACATGAAACACTTGGGAGCTTAGGCTAAGGTAGGATGGAAATGGCAAATGTGGAAAAGAGGACATCCTAAAGAGAAGCCTTAGGTGCTAAAGAAAAACCTTTCCTACTTCTTAGTTCTATTTAGGGGTAGGTCCTAAATAATACTAACTATGTACTAAGCAGGCTGTGAAAAATATCTCTCTTCCACCTTCCCAACAGAATATCGTCCAAACCAACCAGATCCAAGATACTCATATCTATGTTCTGAATCATCCTGGGGACCCGTAGGAACACAAAAATACTTGCTTAAGAAATATGGGCTTCCTTAGATCCTAAATTGATAGTCTAAATGCTATGAAGATAGCAATGCCTGCTGACCTTTTTCTGCTCCAAATATTCCCAGCAGTTTAGGGAAAATATTACTGGTTCAGACAGAAGTCCTCTGCCTGGGGCTCCTCTGATTAATGCTAGCCAGCAGAAATTATTCCTTTGTGCCAAGTCCCCTTAAGAATTGATAATGTATTATATCCTTTTGTGTGCATTACATTCATTTGTATTTAGTTGTATATTTTACGTATGTTCCTAAGTCTTTGTTTGCCCCATATATGCATGTTTAATGTTCCCAGGAGATTATAAACTTGTCCTGTGTTCTACAATAAAATAACCTAACAGGTTAAAGAAAAGCCAGACTAAATTGATGAGCAGTCTGAATTATAGAATATTTAAAGTGTAGTTTTGTTATTTTCAAATATATGCAGTAATGCAAACAACCCAACATTGCCTAATCAAGATCCTTAGGGGACCTGCTTTAATGAATAGATATGCAATTAGCACATAGATTATTTATAGGTAAATGAGTACTTTTTTCTTTCATATGTTTTAATTATCTCCAGCTCCACCACAACAATTTTGTTTACACTATTATCTTACATTATCTTGGAAGAAAGCATTTGCTAAGCAAAAGCAAACCAGCCTGGGACCTATCTGAACCTCATGAGGTTTTATTGTTGTTTGCTGTGTCATCGAGTCATGTCCAGCTCTTCCTAACACTGTTTGGCATTTTCTTAGCAAAGACATTAGAGTCATTTGTCATTTCCTTCTCTGATGGATTAGGCAAACAGAGGTTAAGTGACTTGCCCAGGGTCATGCAGCTAGTGAGTGTCTGAGACCATATTTGAACTCAGATCTTCTTGACTCCAGGTTCAGCATTCTATCCACTGCCTCTCATGAGGTTTTCTACTTTTCTTTATCCTTCATATAACTCTCTCCTTAATGAATGAAGTTAAATGAATGTTGTGAAGTTGGGTAAACCTAGATAGAGTAAACAGTAGAGTGCAATGAAAATGGTATTGGAAGACCTACATTCAAATCTAACTCTTTCGCTTACTAGAGTGACTCTGGACAAGTAACGTAATCTCTCTGAACCTCAGTTTCCTCACATGTAAATTAGAGATTACAATACTGTTATGACCTATCTCATATAGGAGTATTAACTATAAAGCATAGCATCCCTTCTCTTTTTGCTTCAGAGGGGAAAAGTTTTATACATGACCACAGGGCTGTTGAGAGAGTCCAAGGCAGAGGAAGGCCCAGCTCTTATCTCTCCTTCCCGGGATATATTCAAGAGAACTTTTCTTAGTAGTAGAAAAGGTTTTGCTTTGCTCCCTTCGTCCCGTGCACCTCTTAATCCTCTCTCCAAACAGCAAAAGGTCAAGGAGGAAGTTCTTCCTGATATATGATGGAGCATGGGGAATGGAGTGAAAGAGGAGTTAGAGACTTGAATGGAGACAGCACAACTGGAAACCCCATGGAAGGGGAAGGTTTCTTATTGAAGGAGATCCTAAGCACAGATTTGGCTTTTCCCCAAAGTCTTCAGACATGGAATTATCATGGAGTACCCTTTGGCTACAAATGGAGCCTGAGATTTTGCACACACCCCCATTAAGAGTTTGGAGAAGATTTAAGTACCAAATTAGTGACTGGGTAGAGGAAGGTATGGTAGGGAGAGGAAAGACATGGTACTCATTCAGGAAAGGGATTGATGACTATTTTCTTTAATTTTCTTGAGAGGTAACACAGTACAATGAATCGAGTATTGGTTTTGGAGTCAGAGAACCTGGGTTCAGTCAGCCTCTGTCACTTACTGCCTGTGTTATCTTGGGCAAGTCACTTAAAATCTCTGGATTTCCATTTTCTCATCCATAAAATGAGCAAATTGGACTGCTACATGGCCTCTGAGTTTCCTTCTATTTCTAAATCTATAATATTCACTTCTGTCACATTTACAAATTGACCACTCCACTGCTGTTCTTTGCCTACACCTGCTAGTAAATAAAAACCTAGGCCTGAGTTAACTTCAGAAGGTGTCAATTTTAGCCCAGGGGGTAGGGACAATGCTAAGATAAGTAAATTATTGTTTAAAGTTCTCCCTGCAATATGTGGTATGGTGGGGGTGGGGGTGGAGGAGAAGGTAGGGAAGCCAGGAAGTACCTATGGACTACATGAAGTACTATTAAAAACTTGAGTCACAAAAACCAAAAATTTTCCCATTCTACAGCAGTTAACTTACACCCTCTTTCCTTTTCCTTGAAGTCTATCTTAAGATCTTCCTCCGTGAAATCTCTGAATAATAGAAGGTATAATTTCCTGATAGCCTTTTCTCTCTGTATCTCTGTGTGTGGCTCTCCATCTCTGTTTCTGTCTATTTGCCTCTCTCTGTCTCTCTCTGTCTCTCTCTGTCTGTCTCTCTCTCTCTCTCCCCCCCTCCCCTCCCCGCAATCTCTCTTTCTCCTCTCTGTGTCTCTCTACCTCTCTGTCTCTTTCTTGTCTTTTTCTCTGTGTCTCTTTTCTCTCTGTATCTCTGCATGTGGCTCTCCACCTCTGTTTCTGTCTGTTTGCCACTCTGTCTCTTTCAAAAAGAAAGAAAAAAATACCATGCCTAAAAATACTTACCTACATTGCTCCGTTGTTTTCTGTTCCTGAAATATAAATTCCTAGAAAGCTAGACCTGTTCTTTCTATATGTACCAGACAGTACACAACACATTGTTGGTAGGTGTTCAGTCCACGTTACCAGATGAGAATGAGATGCTTTCCTTGAAAATTATCATAATTGTTCCACCCTACCAAATTGGCAACCTCCTGAGTCTATGTTTGGCCATAGGCTGCCATTAAATGGGCCAGAAAAAACAAAACCGGAAATCACCTCTGTCCTGCAATCTTCTCTGCTACATAGATCTCAGTCTGTGCACCTGCTTCCACCAATCACCCAGAAGCACAGAGCCAGCAATCAGAAAGAAAACTCTAATGAATACTCAAGGATGGAAGCTTCCCAAACTTCAGCAACAAAATGGTCAAATTTCATAGTCAAAGAAGTGCCAGGAATGACAATGAGACAATGACCAAAAAAAGACAGTTGATTAGGAGCTTTTCATCTCTTTCTTTTCCAGGGCCACCAACAGGGTCCCACAAAATAAATAATTACTTAACAGGTTCTTGAGGTTAGATAAAACCAAACTAGTTATCTGTCCCCAAGCAATCCTAGCCAAAACTTGAAAGGATTGCCTTAGAAATGGAGGAGGGAAACTTTCCAGCTTTAACAGTTATATATTAAGAATTTATCACATGCCAGACAATGGGGAAAATATAGATTAAATAAGATACTGCCAGGCTGCAGTGACGCTGGTCTCCTTACTTTTGCTTGAATAAGACACTCCAGTCCCTGAATCTAGGCTTTTTTCACTGACTGTACCCTATGCTTGAAATTCTCTCCCTCCTCATCTCTGTCTCCTGGACTCTCTGTCCTCCTTCAGGTCCCAGCTAAAATCCCACCTTCTACAAGAAGCCTTTTCTGATTCCCCTTAATGCTACCACCTTCGCTCTGTTGATTATCTCTAGTATATCCTGTGTATGGCTTGTTTATGCATAATTTTTTGCATGTTGTTCCCTTCATTAGACTGTAAGCTCCTTGAAAGTAGAGACACATGGACTGGCTTTTTTTTTTGCCTTTCTTTGTATCTCTAGCATTTAGCACTGTTCCTGGCACATAGCAGGCATTTAATAAATACTTATTGGCTGCCTGACTGCAGAGAACTCCCATTCTAATAGATTAAAAGTTAATGTTGCCTTTTGTTTTTATATTCTGAAACTTAAAAGGGAATGGCTAACATACTGTGTGGATAAAGAAGAGAAATTAATCTTGAAGAGTCTAGAAGCTCAGGTAATCTCTATGAGTAGTTTCTGTACATGTCTTTCCCCTTCCTTTTCTCTACCCCCATCCCATGACATATATACACACTCAGATCCCTACCCAGCCAAACCCTGCTAAACTACCAACTCCTGTCCCTATCTTAAAGCTGTCATCATTCAGGCTCAGGTCTACTGAGAGCAGTTACAGTATAACGAGCATCAACCTTTCTCTCTCCACACAAGACTCCAGATCTTCTCCCTTCATGATCCTCGATAATGTTCAGACCCCTCAATTTGCTCTTTCACGTGTTCATTCTTCCAACAAGTATTGATCGAATACTTCCTATGTACTTAGCACTCAGTTTCTGGACACTTGCAGATGTATCATCCTCAATGCCAACAATAGCAATCATTTATTGATCTTGGGGGGCAGTGCCTCGTATTGGAAAGAACACTTGATTTGAGCCGGAGGACCTGGATTCGAATCTTACCACTGCTACTTATTGTTTCTATGACTATGGGTGAGTTGCTTCTCATTTCTTGACCCTGTTCCTTCATCTGTAAAATGAATGGTTGGATTAGACGACCTCTGCAATCCCTTCCCACCAAATTCTATGAGTCTATGACCTATTGATTACGTACAAATCCCTGGGGTTACAAAAACATAAAAAGTATAGTCCCAGTCCTCAAGAAGCTCACATTCTTACAAGTTTGTTGTTGTTCAGTCATTTCAGTCATGTCTGACTCTTCGTGGCCTTATTCGGGGCTTTCTTGGCAAAGATACTGGAATGGTTTGCCATTTCCTTCTCCAGCTCATTTTGTGGATAAGGAAACTCCAGTAAACAGGGTTAAGTGACTGACCCAGGGTCACAGAGCTAGACAGCATCTGACATCAGATTTGAAGTCAGGGCTTCCTAACTCTAGGCCCCTGAACATGTGTAAAGTGTTTTACAAACATTAAAGCACTATATAAATGCTAGCTATCATTTTAGCTGTCAATGTAAAAATATTTCAAAAACTATTCAGAGTTATATAAATATAAGCTACTATAAGATATATTAGAAGAAAATCACTTGAAACAATGAACATGTAGTCCCATGCTAATTTCAATCAGATCTTCCTTGTGGCCCAGTAGGTTTCCCAGTATAATCAATTTCTAGTGAAAATCCCCCCGTTCTACCCCAATCATAGCAGACAAGGGCCCATTGTCCAGATGAATCAAGGAAACAGAACACCTAACTAACCCTAAGAAAAAAAAATGATTCCAGATTACCAATAGGATAAAAGAGACAGCAGAGTTTCCCAGAAGAACAGAACCATGTCAATGATAGGTTGATGTGATTCTTCTGGACAAGTTTCGTCAGTACGGCATAGTGGATAGCGTTGGACTTGGAATCTGAAATATCTATCAAATCTCACTTTAGACAATTACTAGCTGTGTGACTCTAAGTCACTTAATCGACCAAGACCTCAATTCCTCATCTGCAAAATGAGGAGACTGGACTTGACAACATCTGAGGTACATTACAACTCTAAATGACCCTAGCATCCCTCCCTCTCTTGAACCCATCTTGAAAAAGAACCAGATGAGGCAGAGCTAGCATTTGCCAAGTACTTAAGAGTTAGACTTGGCAAGCATTTATAAGCATCAGGAATTGCAGAAATGCTTTTATGGCAGGCCACACATCAGATGCTTATGCCCCCGAAAGACCTTGGCGGGGAATAAGAAGGGATGAGTGTACAGAAAAAGATGAAGATGGAGGAGAGACTGATTAACTCAAGCCACCACTCAAGGAATGAATACCACTAGCAGGAGAATATCAAGAAGAATAACTTCAAATGCAGCAAGACTATTCTTCTTCTATGGAAGTAACCCACCAGGCAAGCAGTCCTCAAATTTTTTGGTCTCAGGACCTTTTTATACTCTTAAAAGTTCTCAAGGCCCCCAAAGAGCTTTTGTTTGTATGGGTTATACCTATCAATATTTACCACATTCGAAATTAAAATATAAATTACAAAATATTAATTCATTTAAAATAATGATGAATCCCTTAAATATTAACATAAATAACATTTTGATTTAAAAATTATTTTCCAAAACAAAAAATTAGAAGAGTGATTTTTTAAAATTTATTTTATTTCTGGCTTAAAAGAAAGCAGCTGGATTCTACTATCTACTTCTACATTCAATCTGTTACAATATGTTATTTTGGTTGAAGTTTATGAATAAATTCATCCTTATTCAGATATGTAGTTGGAAAAGGGAAGAGTATCTTAACAGGCAAATAAAATCTTAGTATTATCATAAAGATAACTTTGACCTCATGGACCCTCTGATATGGTCTTGGGGATTCTTGGGGTCTGCAGACAACACTTCGAGAACCACTGAACTAGAGCAAATATTAATCCTCAGTCTAGCTGATAAAACTAAACTGACTCTTCACAAGGTGAGCCTATAATCCCACATCCAGATAGCCAAGATGACTGTTGTGACTCTCCTCATTAAAGTTGCAATACTGAGACAATAATAAAAGTTTATCCTTTAGAATTTTCCTTCCTTACTCTTCCCGTGGCACTGCTCCCCCACCCCAAATAAATACAACATGGTTTTCTCTTTGGTTTCAACTAGTTATTTAATGAAAGACAGTCATAATGTTCAATTGGACAGATTGGGCCAGTTACCTTTCAGCTGCTTCCTCACCCCAACTGGTACCACCAACTCACACTAGCTATATGTGTGTGTTTGAGGGACAAGAAGGAATAGGGAATAGAAAAAGTGTGTGTGCCTTCATCACTGGCAGAAGCCTGCCCTCTTAGGCTATTATATAACCTGGATGAATTTGCCTGTCTCTTCTTCATCATTATCCCCATCGCTCCTCCAAAGGACCATTCTGCCCAACCCAAAGGAAGTACCCTATAGAAAGAATGTCTTTCAATAGGTTAGACATATTACAAATTATTAGCGTGTTATAAAAAGTCTTTCATTATGAAGCAGAGAATATGTAAATACTGTTTTGAGGTACCCTTATTCAGAAGCCTTCCTGTGTCCCTGGCTATCTCACCCTCTGCCAAAGACCTGTTGATTTTTCCCATAATAAGTAGCATAGAAAACACCATGATTTATTAGAAAGGGCATTGGAGTGAAGGAGAATTAAATTCAGTCTGAAGACTTAGAGTTTAGTCCTGGCTCTTTGGATCCCCTGTCAGGTAAACCTGAACAAATCACTTGATTACTCTGGGCTTCAGTTTCCTCATCCATAAAACCTAGGGGAGTAGACTTGATCATGTCTAAGGTCCTCTTTCATAAATCCTTGACTTCTTTGAAGGAGCTAATTCTAGGCCCAACCCTGCTAAAAGTACTGGCTTTGCAAAGAATCTGATTTCAACTTAATTTAAGGAAAACTTAAAAGTATATGGATGGCCTAATGTGCATTCAACACCATGATTAGAAAAACGACTCATGGTGTATACTCTGTAGAGGGTGAGTGGTGACTTTTTTTCACATATGAAGGCATTATATATTCATCTCCAGGCTGATGGTGAAGTGATGAATTCTTTGGCCACTGCAACTCTCCAAGACTATCTTCTGAGTTGTAGGGGACTGCAATTTGCATCAAAAGAAGTAATATCCATACAGATGTAATCACAGATCCTTGAAGTTTTGGAATAACTGTATATTCATCATTAAGAACATGCAGTGTTTGAAGTTTTCATGTTTATCCCATTTAAAATTATGGGTAAAATTCCCTATGGGAAAAAATAGAACCAGGAAAAATGCGCATTTATTTCCTAACATGAAATTTAAATGATTCAAAACTTATCACCCTAGTTGGAAAACTTTGCTCCAAAAGAAATTTGAAAGAAGTTATGAGCAAGCAGAGACTCTAATAGTTATTGGGTTAGAGACTTTTCAAAATCAGTTGTCATGGTAGCTATTATAATATTATAAATCCTAATAGGCTCATAAAGAAATGGAGTCATTTGAGGAATGGAAGGTGAAAGTTGTACTAGATCCATGAAGGATAATGTTTGCAAAACAACCATTAAATAATAGAGACAGTGTCACTCAATCAAGACTTGAAGAGGTAAAGATTAATCCTGACTTGACTGCCAGATAATATAAATGTCCCTAGTCAATAAATCTTAATATTGATTAATGCATCCCCCTCCTCCTCCAATTGAATTTTTTAAGACCTACAAGGTCCCTATGGTGAACAGGCATTATACAGGTAGATGGAGTAGATGTGACAATAGAGATTTACAAAATCAATACCAGCACAAAAGATCTAGAGAAATTAACTACAGGAGAGATGACCTATTAAATCAGCCAGTCTGTCTCCCTCTTGGCCCAAACAGAATGGCTCTTTTCAATATATTTGCAGGGACTTCATTTTAACTAAGCTGCAGAGGACACAGACACAAGAAAGAAGGCTTTCATACTTCTCCATATGAAATTTCTCTCATGTCCTATATTCTCATTGTCAAAAACTATCTTATTATTCGATTATAAGTCTTTTCAGTTTCAATTTCATTCCTCTTGGACCACGTGTGGTGTTTAATTTTCTTCCCTTGCACTTCTTCCTCTTTTCCAATTGAATGTAAGCTCCTTAAAGTCAGGGATAGTGTCTAGTAGTTATATCGCCAGCATCTTCAATAGTGCCCAGCATAGAGTAAGTGCTTAATTAATACTTACCTTCTCTTTTTTTTTTGCTTGAATGATAGTATTGAAATAAGTAATGATGGCTTACATTTATACAAAATTTTATGGCTACAGGACATTTACATACTTAATATGACCAGACTGAGAATAAGACCATGGATGCCTTAAAACTAAGAGGGAAAAAAAAACTTCTGCCAGTGGCTCAGATCAAAAGGACTATGAGGAATTATTTGGTGGTCATCTGAAGAAAAGATAGTAATTTACCTTCTAAAAAGTATTGTTGGCATCTTTTATTTTTATTTCCCAATACATCCTTCTCTACCCCCCATCTAAAGAGTCCTCTCTTACAACACTGAATAACAAGATAGCTTAGAATAAACAAGTGACACATTGACCAAGTCCATCATTATATGTAGTGTTCCATACTCGTAGTCCCCCCACCTCTGGAAAGAAAGGAAATACATTCATATATCTCTTCTTCAGGGCCAAGATTATATCAATTCACTTTTAAGGTGAGCAAACCAATTAAAGTTTTATGTTTCATTGGGGTTCTCCCTTTTACTTTTACCTGTAGATATTGAACTTTGGAGGAGATAAACAAGAAAAAGTCATGTTACCCAAGTATATATACCATGGATTCCAGTATTCCCAGTGTTGGTCATTGTATTATGTTAAATATTAAGGAAGGTAATTTTTTCCTTGCTAGTTTGTTAACTTCCTCATACTGTTAGGATACCATATGTGTGTATCATATTATCATACTAGCAAGCTATCCACATGTCTATTGCCCATTTCAGAATGTAAAGTCCTAGAAAAAAGAGGCTCTGTCCAATGTTTTTATAGTTTATAGAGTCTAAAAGTTCCTATGTATGCTTCACAAATACCACTTGACAACAAAATAAATTACTGTCATGCAATTTTTTTTTCTAATGTCTTTGGAAGAGAAAAAAGTGTTGTGTAATGCAGAGTAGCAGTAGAAATGCAGGTCAAATCATATCATAATAACCAACAAGGGACTGTCCACCTTCTTTTGTACCGGAATTCAGCAGTATTGAATGTTACTCGAAGCAAACTGGGTCAGCATCTAGGGGCTTGGCAATCCTTCTCTCATACCAGGATTTTTGTTTTAACGGGATCTGTTAAATTGGGACTTAACCTTAAAAAAGCTTTGCAAATCTTTAAAATAAGAAATAATTCGATTTAAAAAATTATTAAGTACTCTCATTTTGTTAAACATGCTATGCCAGGTGATTGGGATAATAAGATTGAAAATGGCCCAGTCTTTGCCTTCAAAGATCTTATAATCTACCCAAGAGAATAAAAGGTGTACGTAGAAATATACAATGTAAAGCAGAGTGTAAATTGGCAAAGAAGAGTCCCAGGTAAAGTGGTCTAGGGAAATTAGAGAATTAAAGAATCACAGATTTTGCATTGGAAGGGACCTTAGAGGCCATCAAGTCCAACTTCCTCATTTTATGGATGACAAGACTTGAGGCACTGGAGATTATGACTTGTCTAAGATCATTACCAACTGAAAGAAGATTTGAATTCAGGTCTTCCTGACTCCAAGTCCAGAGCTCTATCCAGTGCTAGAGTAGTAAGATATCTAGGAAGTCAATTATTCCTACTCATACCTGAATAGTACACTGGCAAGTGGTCATTTAGTCAATGCTTGAAGACCTCTAGCAATGGGAAACCTACTAACTCTGAGGCCAACAATTTCACTTTGGGGGTAGTTCTAAGGATAAAAACATTTTTCCTTTTATGGAACCAAAATATACCTCTCTGTAACTCCACCCTTACCCCTACTTCTATCAAATGAAGAAAAACAGAACAAGTTTAATCTCAATCATGAGTCTTTTAAATAATTGAAAACAACAATCATGTATAATATGTTTTCTCCTCTCATTTCCTTCAACTGATTCTCAAATGGCATCATTTCTAGTTCCCTCACTATATTGTTCATTCTCCTTGAGAGGGGTTCTAGTTTGCCAATGCCTAGCCAAAAAAAAAGAATGGCCAAAAGTAGACATAATACTGTATATGTGATATGAAAAGGCCAGAGTTCCATGGTACTATTTTTTTTCTTGTTTAAGACACTATGCCTTCTACCAATTCAGCCTAGGATTGCGTAAGTTTTTTTGAATGTTATATAATATTGACTTTCTGTCCACTAAAATCTCAAGAGCTTTTTCACACAAACAGTCTAGCCAATCCTTTACTTGTGCAGTTGAATTTTAAACCCAAGTGAACTTTATAATGGTCTGTATTAAACTTCAGATTATTAGTTATGATTCTAGGGTGCCAAGATCTTTTGGGATCCCAATTTTTGCAACCAATATATTAGTTATCTTTCTTACCTTTGCTTCATCTGCAAATCTAATTAAAAATATATTTAACATCTAGAAACACAGGCAGATCCCTGAGATAAGCCACTAAAGACCTTCTCATCAGGTCCAGATTCCATTAATCACTACACTTAGGGTCTATTCATTGAACTAAATCTGATTCACTTAATTTTTCTGTCATTTGTTCCATATCACCCCATCTTGTCTACAAGGTAGCATAAGAGATTTGGTCAAATGGCTTGCTAAAAACCAATAATGACTACAAAATGTAAATAAAAAGAGAGCAACAATAAAATTGAATGATATGTAATTATAATTAAAGAGCCTGGCCCCAGAAGGGATGAGAAAATGTATCTTCCCTTTTTTACTTTCATTTCTTTTTCTTTCTCTCTCTCTCTTTCTTTCTTTCTTTCTTTCTGTCTTTATTTTTTCCTTCCTTTCTTTTTTCTTTTTCAGAGGTGAAGGAATATGACTATTAAACATTTTGATGACTTGGTTGGTATATGGGTTTGGTTTGTTAAACTGCTTTGTCCTTTTTTAATTTTTTATTCTTTCATTCTTTGTAAGGGATGACTCAACAGGTAGAGGAGGGTTGTATTTCCAAGTAGAAGTGCTATTTTAAGGAGATAAAATTAATTTTAACAAAACTTCGATGTTCTATGTTTATGTCATTCCCTTGGTTTATCATTCTATTAACTTTGTCAAAAATGAAATTAGATTAGGCTGGTATGACCTATTAATGATGAACCATGCTGTCTCTTAGTAATCAATTTCCCTTTCTTGCAGTCATAAATTTAGAGCTTAAAAGGGCCTGAGTAGCCTAGGAGTCATTTTGTTTTGTTTCTACATAATTTTTTATTATGAGGTTGATGAATATTAACAATTATGAATATATCCCTATAATAAGGACAGAAAAAATAGATTGCATATGACACCATGACTATGTCAAGCCACTTCCTATTCCAGTCCATCATCCACTCAGTTGCCAAAGTGACCTCCCTAAAGTTAAAATCTACCCATATCACTACCCTATTCAGTGAATTCCAGTGGCTCCCCCTACCTACATGATCAAATATAAAATCCTTTGTTTGGCTTTTAAACCCCTTCACAACCTTTTCTTTTCCAACCTTTCCAGTTTTCTGATATTTTATCCTGCTTCATGAATCCTATGGTCCAGTGACAATGGCCATCTTGCTAGTCTTGCTACAGGACATTCTATCTCCAAGCCTTTTCATTGGCTGTTTCCATTCTTAGAATGTTCTCTTTCTTTTAACTCTGTCTCTTGGCTTTCCTAGCTTTCTTCAAGATTCAAATTAAAACCCACCTTCTACAAGAGATATTTCTCAATCTAATCCTTCTCCATGGCTAGTGTCTTCCTTCTGAGATGACCTCCCAATATGTATACATATATATATGCATGTATATATATGTACATCTATATGTTTTATTTACATAGATATTCTTATATTGCCTCCCCCATTAGAATGTGAGTTCCTTGAAGGCAGAGATTATTTTATTTCTTTCCTTGTATCCCCAGTGCTTAGCAGAGTGCCTGCTATATATTTAATATTTAATAAATGCTTGCTGTCTTCCATGTACAGGTTGGGCTGTTGCTGTTGTTTTTAATCTCCATCAAATTTAACATAGCAGTACCAACACTGCCCTTCTTCTTTGTGTCCCCTTCTAAACTCCCCTCTTCTCTCTTCTATGCATTTTTAATGTTTCACTGAAGAAATTTTCTTTTTCTTTTCTGTTCTTTTATTTATCTATTCATTTATTCATTCATTCACATATCCATTCATTCATTTCTTTGTTTGTTTGGCCATCTAGCTATGCAACTAGGTGGTGCAGTAGAGTGCTAGGCTTGAAATCAGGAAGATCTGAGTTCAAATTCAACATCAGTCACTTACTTCCTAGCTATGTGATGCTAGAAAAGTTAACCTTTTTCTACCTTGGTTTTCTCAACTATAAAGTGGGCATAATGATAACACTTCTCTCCCCAGGTTGTGGTGAAGATAAAATGATATAATATTTGTAAACTGCTTAATGCAGTGTCTGGCAAATCGTAGGCACATAACAAATGCTTGTTTCTTTCCTTTATTTTTTGCATTGCTACTAGGCCACAATTCACTCCCACTACCCCTCACCCCCATAAAAACCTTCCTTGTAAGAAAGAAGTATAGTCAAGTAAAACAAATTTATATTGTATTGGTCATGTCTGAAAATGTGTATCTCATTCTATGCTAACAATCCATTACCTCTCCAAGAGGTAGGAAGCACCACCAGTCTTCTCGAGTCATGATTGATCATTGAATTGATCAGAGTTCTTAATTCTTTCCAAAGTGTTGCCCTTCACAATACCGTAGTAAGTTACTAAATTGTATTCCTGTTCAACGTTCTCATTAATTGTTCTCCTATTCTGCTCACTTCACTCTGTTCTGCATCAGGTCATACAAATCATCCTGGGCTTCTCAAAATCTATCTTTCATCAATTTTTTAAAATTTTTTTAATTTATTTTTAATATGTTTAGTTTTCAGCATTGATTTTCACAGGCGTTTGAATTACAAATTTTCTCCCCATTTCCTCCACCCCCACTCCAAGATGGCGTACACTC
>CM053624.1:211597797-211617797 GCA_028646595.1 Phalanger gymnotis
TGTCCTGGGCTGGAGCCCTGCTTCCCTCTGCCACTCTGTGGGTTCTGCAGCTCTAGAATTGGTTCAGAGCCATTTTTTATAGGTTTTTGGAGGGACTTGGTGGGGAGCTCACGCCAGTCACTGCTTTCCAGCCGCCATCTCTTCTATCTTTCATCATTTTTACAGCAAAAACAATATTCCATTGCATCTACATAAAGAGGCATCACAGGGGGTCAGAAAGTCAGCCTCAAAGCCAAGAAGACCTGGGTTCAAATTCCACCTCCAAAACACACTAATTATGTGACTCTGAGTGAGTCAACTAATCTCTATGCTTTACACAACTTTCTAAGACTATAAATTGCAGAGAAAGTGATGAACTGCACTAATGTAGGTTATTTCCTCACCTGGAAGTTCCCCATGCCAATGAAACCACACTTTGAAACCCTACCCCATCATTTGTATAACATAATTTATTCAGTCATTGCTCAGTTGATAGGCAACCATTTTATTTCCAACTCTTTGCTATAACCAAAAAGTACTGCTCTAAATATTCTTAACGCAGGGCCTGGCACACAGAAGGTGATTAGTAAGTCTTATTGGTAGGTCCTTTTCCTCTATCTTTGATCTCTTTAGTAGTATAAAGCCTAATAGTGGTATCACTGGTCAAAAGATATGCGCTTATTGGGAGACTTATTGGGAATAAATCCAAATTGCTTTCCAAAAATGGTTGGACCGGCTCACAGATCTACTAACAATGCATCACTATGCTTGTCCTCTCATAGCCCTGCCAATAATAGTCATCGTCCTTTTTTTGTCCTCTTTGCCAATTTCATGAGTGTAAAGCAAAGCTCTGAGTTATTTTAACTTACATTTTTTATTGTTAATAATTTGTGGCATTTTTTATATGATTGTTTATAGTTTCTCTTTCTTGGAAACCGCCCATTTATAACCTTTAACTAATAATTTAATGGAGAATGGATCTTTTCTTATGTATTTGAATTAATCAATTTGAATATATCCTGGATATAAGATTTTTATAAGAGAAATTCACTGCAAAGATTTTTCCCCAGTTAAATGTTTTTTTTAATTCTAACTTCATTGAACTTTTAGAAGCCAAAAGTTTTTCAATTTTATGTAATCAAAATTAACCATTGTATCATATATGATCTTCTCTATCCTCTTTTTTGTCAAGAATTCTACTCTTACTCATAGCTAAGAGAGATATTTACTTGTCTGCTCTTCTAATTTATTTATAAGACCTATTATATCTAGGTTATATATTTATTTGGAGCTTGCTGTGGTATGTGGTGAAAGATGTTGGTCTAACCCTAATTTATCCCGTAGTAAATTCCAATTTTACCTTCTGTTTTTGTTGGATAGTGAATT
Source organism: Phalanger gymnotis (assembly GCA_028646595.1). Taxonomy (NCBI): domain Eukaryota; kingdom Metazoa; phylum Chordata; class Mammalia; order Diprotodontia; family Phalangeridae; genus Phalanger; species Phalanger gymnotis. The sequence continues at coordinate 211,599,163 of CM053624.1, forward strand.
CCTAACATAGTATTTAGTGTCCTTGGATTTATTGAACATGATGTCATTATGTTCACTCACTTTTGGATCACATTTAACTAATCTATTCCATTGCTAAACTTTTCTACTTTTTAATCAACATTAAATGGTTTTGATTATTATAGCTTTGTAATATAGCTTGATTTTTGTTAATGCTAAACAACTTTTATTCCCACTTTTTAAAATTACTTCTTCAAGATTGTTGACTTTTTTGTTCCTTCAGATGAATTTTGAGTGGTTCTATCATTTTGTCTAGTTCTCAAAAGTCCTCATTTGGCAATTTGGTATCACACAGAATCTGTAAATGAATTTATTATTGTCATTTTTTGTTTTTTTATTATCATTTTTAATGTATTGGCATGACCTAACTATGAGCAAACAATTCCACTACAAAGGTTTAAGTTTTCTTGTATTTATTCATACTCTCGTATGAAAAGGTATTTCTTACTTACATTCATTTAGTTCCAGGAGTGGGAGAGTTAAAGGTAGACTCACATTTTATACATCTTGTAGTTATTTTAAATCTGATTTCTTTTTAGATCTCGTTTCGTTTGATTTGGTTAGTAATATATGCAAAGGTAGAATTTTACGTGTTTATTTTAAAGCCTGTTACTTCATTGATTGTTTCTATTAATTTTAGTTGACTCCCCATGGTTTTCTAAGTAAACCATCATACCACCTGCAAAAAGTGATCATTTTGTTCCCTCCTTGCTATGCTGATTCCTTGAATTTATTTTTCTTGTATTATTGCTATTGCTAGAATTTCCAAAATGATATAAAATAATAATGACAATGGGAAATTACCCTAATCATACTAGAAAAACTTCTAGTGTTTATTACAAATAACACTAACTCTTGATTTTTAGATAGATGCTATTTGCCACAGAAAGAAGGATTTTAAACATAAAATGGGAGTGTGTTTTATTTAAAAGTGTTTTCTCAATCTAGTTTATAATTTTTTTTCTCTAAATAATTTCTCTTTGGTTTAAGTATCAGGATTATATTTTTCTCAAAAAATTAACAAGATTTCATCTTTCTCTATTGTGCCACACACTTTACATAAAATTTGAGTTATTTTTTAACTAATTGACAGAATTCAGTTATAAATATATTTCACATCCTGGGTTTCCTCCTCCCTTCAAGAATTCATTTATACTCTGTTAAATTTCTTTTTCTTATGTTGGGTTACTTAAGTTCCCTACTTCTTGTTTCTGTTAATTGGGGGGGCGGTGATAAATATTCATTTATATCATTTATTACAGTTTTATCGGGATATAATTAGACAAAATAATTTCTCTCTTTTTTATCTCCCTTTATGATCTACCCTCTGAAATTAAATTTTGTTTTGCTTCAGATTATTTCCTCTCCAATTCTACCCTCCTTTTGAATCCTCTGCTTCTCCCCATCTATTTTTCTGTTAAATTTATTTTTATAAATAAGTATGTGTGTATGTTTTAACCGTCCTTTGCCTATATCTGATAAGAGTAAGGTTCATGAGAAGCTGCTTCTCTCACACCTCATGCTTGCATACTCTTCTTCTTGTATACACAATTATAAGAAGTGATAAGTTCATCCCCTTTCTTTCTCTTTCTTTGCTAGTGCATCTTTTCCTTCACTTTTAATCCATTATTTAGTTTTTTTTTTCCCATTGCTCAAATGTCTTTACCTTTTTCTAGGTTTCTCTTACCTTCTATATTTCTAGATATATAAGTCTTCTCAGTTTGTCTTTTCAAAAAGAATTCTTAATTTTTTTTGATTTAAAGGTCCATTTCTGCCCCCCAAAATATTATACTCAGTTTTGCAAATTACCTTAGTTTATCAAAACCTTGCTTTTTGGAATATTGTGGAGTTTTCTCCACTTTTTATGTGATCACACAATAGTCTTGTGTGATCTAGGCTGTTATTCCTTAGTGACTGAATTATTTCTGGCTGCTTGTAGTATTTTTTTTCTTTGACCCAGAAGGTCTAAATTTTGGCTTTGATATGCCTCAGAGTTTTCATTTCAGGATTTCTTACAGTAAGTGACTGGTAGATTATTCCTCTTTTCAATTTGGTTCTAACACATTTAAGCAGTTTTATTTTATGATTTTTTAAATATGGTATCAGGATTTTTATTTTTGTTTTGTTTTGTTTCCAGGGAGTCTGATGATACTTAAATTATCTTTCTTTGACCCATTTTCCAGGCCAGTTTTTTTAGTGGATACATTAAGTTTTCTTCAATTTTTTACTCTTTAACTTTGCTCTAACATTTCTTATCATCTCATAGAGTTATTAAGTTCTGGTTGCTCCATTATATGTTTCAGGGAGTCCACTACTTAGGTAACCTTTTCCAACTTTTGTTTTTAAGCTATTTATTCTCCTGTCATTTTTCCTCTCTAGAGCTCTCTAGGGAGGGGGAAGGGGAAATGGGATTCAACTTGATTTCTGACCTTGGTCCTTCCATCTTCTTTTCCTCACAGTCTCTAACTGGGACTTGGCTACAACCTTGACTCTGACAGCCTCTAATGGGATGTCATAGATTGTGCTGGTAACAAGCTTCCTAGGAGACCCCTATTGCTTGTACTATCTAGATAGTCTTGTGGTCCTGTCTCCTGCTATGACTTGGCATTGTGTTGCTTTGGTGCTTCCCTAGCCCTGCCTCCCACTATGCCTCTGGAGTGGGCTGCCCGTGTGATGTGCTGCCTGGGCATGGTACCTGCTCTTTTTCTGGCTGTAACTATGGAACAAGCTGCCCAGTTTCTATAGCTTCCACCTCCACTGACTTTTCCCTCTGAGTCTCCACAGACTTCTGGCAATCTTCTTATACAGTCCTGAACTGGATGAAAGAACTTACAGCTGTTTCTCTTTGTTTTCCTTTATCATTGTTTCTTCTGGTGCAGTTTTAGGACTTTGCAGGAGATTTTGTGAGGGAGCTAGTCCTTCTAGGACATTTCATGTTATCACCTGAACTGAAAGTCTGCCCCTCCTTTCATAGATGACAAAACTGATATCCAAAGAGGTTGTGACAAATGCAAGGCCACATAGTAAGTGAAAGAGATGAGCTTCAAAGCCAGGTACTTTGACACCAAATCTACTGTGCTCTTAACAGGTGGATTTAGGATTTGAACCTAGGTCCTCTGACATCTAAATTCTCACAACAATCTTCCTGTAATAATGCAATCTAACATTTTGTCAACAAATTCAAAGTCCATGGCCTACGGTTTGAAGTAAAAAAGGAAAGAACCTGAGCCTTCTAACTGTAGTAGTTTCCTGTAAAGCAAATGGGAAATAAACAGGGAAGGCCAAAAGACATATTGTATTCCTTTAAAGCCCATGCTTGCATTTTTATGATGCTCATGAGAAGTTTTTTTTTTTTAAGGTCTGGGCACCTGGCCTAATTTTTGTGTCCATGGCTGAACTAATGCCATGCTCCTAAGCAGAATGGAGCCCTAGAAACAGAGATGGGCCAAGGTAACAGACTCTGACCCTCACCAATTATAAGGACTAATTACTGAGAAAGTAAATCAAAAGAAATGAGCCATACAACTCAGCAAGGCTGTGCCTCAGCTTCTATCACTCCTTTTATATCAAAGTCAAGAGATAAGTCCATTAATAAGTATGCAAAAAAAAATCCAGGCATCCAAGGTAGAAAAGATAATCTGGTTGTTTCAGAGGGAGTCAGATAAAGCTCCAGAGGCTATCTTCCTTGGTACTTTGGTAGAGCTCAAAGACACAATGAAACCCACAGAAGCCATTCTCTTACACTGTGTCATCTGGACAAGAATAAAGAAAGTATTCTAGGATGACATATATTAAAAAAGCCTACCTAATTGGTTTCCAGATTAAAAACAAAAACTAAAGACCAGGCAGGACTGGAGAACCTGCAGCCTTGAGGCCACTTGTGGCCCTCTAGGTCCTCAAGTGCAGCCTTTGGCTGAATCCAAACTTTGGAGGCCACACTTGAGGATCTAGAGGAGCACAGGTGGCCTTGAGGATGCAGGTTCCCCATCCCTGAACTAGGAGCTGTCTTTCATCAGCAGAAACAAAACTGCTAATTTCTGGGCTTCTTTTAAGTTCCAGTGGAGTACTCTGTTTGCCCCTCCCATTATATGCCCAAATTTACAGGCCTTGACCCTGGGAAAACTTCTCTAATCCCTTCACCGCCTAAGACCAAGTAAATAAAAACTGCCACACTGCCCAGGGCCTCTGTCTATAGAGTATTTCTAGGAGTTCTACAAGTGAAAGTCAATGTAAGAGAAATAAAAGATGTAGCCACTGACTTCAAAAGAATCCTCGTACCCTTTACAGGATTGCACTACAGAGTAGCTATGTAATTTGCATCTATCTTCTCATACTACTGAACTTCTCTGCTTTATACAGTAAATATAACTCAGGAAAAAGTTGTGTATAAATATTTAATCATATTCTAAATGGTCTAAAGTATAAGTTCCTTATCTGTGGGCAACGAACACCTGCAGTACCACAAAGTTATTACATGAGGTCCACAAATCCATATGCACACCAAACTTTGTCATTCTGATCTTTATTTAACTGTAGCATGATAGATAATAAGTAGAACCAGGCTACCACCTCACCTCTTGGCCATTTCTAAACCATACTTCCAGGTATACATTCGGGCCTTTTCATAACTGCCTTTTATGTGTGGTCCTCTCTCATTAGAATATAAGCTTCTTAAGGACAAGGATTGTCTTGCTAGTATTTGTATCCCCAGTTCCTAAGCCAGCCAGTTCCTGGAACATAATAAGCATTTAACAAATCCTTTCAATCGTTCATTAACTCATTCCCACACACATACATATTTCTAATTTACTAATATTTATAGAAGCTATTGTGACTAATAACTTATTATTTAAAATCATAACTAATTTTTTGTTAATGTGTATCCTCTCAATAAAGAGTATCTGAACACCAAATAGTTAAATATTATTTGGGGGCCTAAGATATTTCTTAACATTAAATATAAAAATTCTCTAAAAAGTTTGGAAACCAGTGGTCTGCTTAATGGAATCCTGTGGTGAAAACTTTTATAACATGAACAATCTTTGTGGATAGAGAAAAATCAGGGCAGCTAGGTGGCAGAATGGATAGAATGCCAGGCCTGGAGTTGGGAAGACTCATGTTCCTTTGTTCAAATCCAGCCTCAGACACTTTCTAGCTGGGTGACCCTGGGCAAACTGCTTAACCCTGTTTGCCTTAATTTGCTCATCTGTAAAATGAACTGGAGAAGGAAATAGCAAACCACTCCAGTATCTTTACCAAGAAAACCACAAATGGCACCATGAAAAGTACTGAAAATGACTTAACACAATGAAAAAACCACATTCTACTCTCAAAATCTATTTATTGTCCAAAGCTGCAAAAAACTTAGAGATCATCTAGTCCAGAGGTATCAAATACATAGCTGTGTATAGCCTGCAAGGCAAGATTCCTTGGTGTAGCCCCAATCAGATTAAAATGTAAAATATAAGTGGGAAACATTTAACAAAATAAATAAAAATACGATAAAACATAGATAACATTACATTTTAAAACTATTAATCTGCAGGATTCAGGGATTGTTTTGTGCCAAACTATCTAAGTTTGACATCATTTATCCAATCTAAAAGTCTCTTTGAGACATATATGAGACACACAGAAGTTCAGTGGGGTGCCCAAGGTCAGAGAGGTGGCAACATCAGAGCAGTGATTCAAAGCCAGGTTGTCCGATAATAGTATCCTTGACTCTTTTTCACTCTGCTGATCCTCTGTCTTGGGGCTTGATTTGAATTTACTCAAAGTGAAGTACCCTTTTACTGCCCCCAACAACCAGGGTGAGAAAGAGGACAGAGCTGCAGAGCTGATCAGAAAAGAAGCTTAGCTTGGAGAAGAAGCCTATCTGTAGTAGTGACAAGAGAGAAATAGGGTTTATCCCATTGTGGCCCATAACTGTCATGGTGGCCATGTGTCTTCATAGCCCTCTTCGTATATCTTATCTTCCCACTCCACCTTAGCCCCAATTCCATAAGCACTCCTTTGAAGCATTGAATTAGGAGGTTTTTTTCACTGCATTCGAAGGACGAAGAATGCCTTCTCCCTAGAGTTCACACAGCAATTTGGTGTCAAGGCTTAGAATGGAACTCAGATTCTCAAACTTTCTAGGGTTGAATTATTTTTTAAAAAGATAATCCATTAAATTAAACCATCCTTTGGCACTACGATCTCCTTCCTATGATATCTAACCTTCCTCAGTTACTAGACACAGCTACAAATTGCACAGGGATGAACACATTGTAAACATTCAATAGATGTAGCTGAACTGGTATATTTGGCTTTAGACACAATTTCATCCAAAGACATAGAGAACTTGCTGCGTGAGGAAATTTCCTCTACTACTGCAGGAAGCATCTTCGCACCTTTTTCTGGAAGTGGCAAGAGAGTTGTTTGGTGATCTTATAGAGAAGTTGAATGATTTGCCCAGGGTCACAGAAGCCAGTATTTATCAGAGGTAAGTTTGGAACCTAGGAAATGACTGAACACAGTGAAAAATCACATTCTACTCCCAAAATTCTACTCTCGTTCCTAAATCACCTTTCCATCTACTGTCATACTGCCTCTCCTTCCTTTAAAAGACATTATATTACAGTCACCAACCTGGATGTTATGAGGTTCCAAAAGACCTATGATTCAAGGCCTACCCTTACTTTTGTTCCCAACTTTCAGGTCCCCCAAACTCTCACATTCTTCTTTGGGGCATAGGAAAGACATAGGAAGGCAAATAAATAAATACCACACCTTTGTTGCATAGGGAAATTTGAGATATCAGGAACATGTCTAGTCTCTGGAATCATTTTTTCATCTATTTGAACCTTTTTCTGACAAAGAAAATGGTCCAGTGATACCAATTTCTTCCTTTTGCTGAGCAGGCCAAAAACAAAACAAAACACTTTGACTATTATACTGGAATATAATGGAAGCCACAAATATATAATTACCATGTCCCTTTTAGTATGATGTACTCCAGAGTTGCCAAAAAAACTGCCCACTCTGATAGGAATTGCCCTCACATGGGCCCTCTGCTCTCATGCTGCATCTCAATGAGGCCCAAGTCTGCTGACTGAAATGGTTTCCGTGGAAACAGTGTTCTAGCTGAAAGGGATATTGATTACCCTGAGGAATGAGTTTCCACTTGGAGACAGGCTGGGCGAATGCAAAACTAGACTGGTGGAATAGAGGGCAGGGGGCAGGTCAAAGAAGGAACGGGGTCACATGAGGACATTTAAGAATCCACAAAGGACCTGAGAGGGCTCCCAAACTTTTTCTTTTTTATAAGGTGGAGGACAGTGATATGTACTTTGATACTATGAGGAACCTCTAAGATGAGGCTGTGACTAGAAATGCACTTCCAATCCCTTAATCCTCCTTACTTTCCATTAAAAACCTGAGTTCTAGTCTCAGCAACTCTACTAATTAGCTGGGTGACATTGGACCACTCAGTTAAGTTCCCCGGGCTTTAGTTTCTTCATCTGTCAAGTAAAGGTGTTGAATCTGTCATTTCTCTTTTAGCTATGATTCTTCCTTACAGGGCCAACCTAGTCTACAAGAAGGAAAAAAGAGAGAGAAAATTTCCAATTGACTCTGATCTTTGCCCATGTCATTCAAGGTCTTTACCTTCATGCAGTTACCAAGTTCTTTGAAGTCCTCTCTCTCACCTCAACTTCCCTCTTCAGGATGAAGTGAGAGATTTTTCCAACACTTAGCTTGAGTTTTAGGAAAAACTTGATTTTTTATTGTAGACCTATACTAAGTTTCAAAGCAGATATGGTTGGAGGAAGCTATATCATTGCCTATTACTAAGAGATTAGAGAGATAGGAGTATATTAATTAAATTCATCAATAAATGATTGATTTTTGGATTGGACTTATAATTTCATTTGATATAAGAAATTCCCAAGGAGATAATTTCCTTTACCAATTTGGGTCAGCCCCTGTTCTGCAAATTATAGCCTTAATCAATAGATAGGAATATTTGAACTCTCATCACCGAACACATTCTAAAAGACTGCTTAGGAAAATGAAAATTACTATAACCATGGACCCATACACCCCTGTCTATTACAGAAAGCATATCATTAAATATGATTATAAGGTAAAAGGTAAGCATATTTTCTTTCCTGTAGAAGGAAATAAAAGAAGGAAGGAAGGAAGGAAGGAAGGAAGGAAGGAAGGAAGGAAGGAAGGAAGGAAGGAAGGAAGGAAGGAAGGAAGGAAGGAAGGAAGGAAAGAGAGGGAGGGAGGGAGGAAAGGATGCCAAAAATCATCAAGAATTTGGTGTCCTGGGAAATCAGACATTCAGTGCCCAATTCCTTTGCTCTCAGTTCTTTGCTTACCTACCCAGAAAGTGAACAAATCAAAACCAACTTCTGTTGGGAAGAGGAAGAGGTGTAGATCTTACCAAGGCTCTCTTCAAGTTCTAGGTGCCTACCTTGATAGGTCAGCTTCACCTTGTGAGAAAAAAAATCCTTAGGGGCTGGCTTGGTGATTATAGCAATTCAACATGGAGAGTAGATTCCTTCTACCCCTTCTGGCTGATAACTCTGAACTCTTACTTAGCTTTGACATCTTACTCAATTAAGTGTGTGAAATTCTCTAGAGAGTCCGTGTTCTGAGTCCCCTCAGAGATCACTTAAACCTGCTTATTTGTTCTTAACCTATTAGAAGATGCACTAACAGGAAAATAATACACATCTTCAGAAGAGAAGTGGGATGAGGGTATATGTGCAGAATAATCTAAGTAATTATATAAGGAACATCTTTTGTGTCCTTTGAATATGGAAAAAAGACACAAATTGAGAAACACTTGTGAAAGCCTTTCCCTGGAAACACAAAATGGCTTAAAACAATGTAAATCTGTACCAGAAACAGAATAGATCCATAGTATTTCCCTCTTGATCCTGGAAATGGAACTTCAGTTTTTGAAAGATCTCATTGGGGATCCAACTGAACACCGTGACTTCAACTGATTCCATGTACAGAGGATGCAATATCTATTTTGTGGGTCCAATGCTATTGCAGAAATTCATACTCTAATGGCTATGAAGGATAACCAGTAGGGAGAAAATATAATTGAGGAAAGAAGGAGAGACCATGGACTCAATTGATACATAGCTACTGAAGTGACTGACCTTTGGCCGAAGTATCTTGTTTTCTTTTGCTCTATTCTGTTTGAGGCGAAAGAAGGGGGCTTCTTTTAATGAAAATATTCTGTATTATCAATGGATCAACCAGAAAGTTGATCTAATTTGGAGAATAAGATAGATAGAAACATTAAATTGACTGTTTTCATATTCTGGTTTTCTTCCTAATGATTGTGTTTGATTCCTTGATATCATTCAGTTAGTAAGCATTTATTGGAAAGGCAGTGGATGGTAGTAGATGGAGAATTGGCCTTAAAGCTAGGAAGATGTGAATTTAAGTCCCACTTCTGATACAGTGACCTTGTGTCACTAAACCACTCAGTGCTCTAAATAACTCTCTAGAGCTATGTACTGCAGAGAGAGTGCTGAACTGCATTGGTAGAGGGAGTTTCCTCAACCCAGGGGGTTCTCAACACTAAAGATAACATAGGTCCATCTCCTATTTCCTTCTATGTATCAGGCACTGTGCTAATCTCTGGGAATACAAAGAAATCACAAAAATAATAGTCCTTGCCCTCAAGGAGATTACATTCTAATGCAGGAGATGACATGTAAATAAATAGGTACATACAAGGTATGTACATAGTATACAGAAAGTAAGTCAATGGAAAAATAGGATTCAATTTACAAAAATTTAAGTGTAACTTTTCCCAGGATCTCAGATGTTGTATAAAGTGAAACACATATGTACTATCTATAAGTTTGGTCTGTTTTTGATGAGAACCAAAACACAAAGGATTGTTGGTGTTATCTTCCTCCACCTTACTCTCTACATCCCTTTGAGATTTAGCTTTCATCCCTTAAGTTCTCATTTCCAGTGGTCCACAAAAGGTCTACTTTCTGTGACCACAAAAGTTTTCAAGATGACAATTTATAGGCAGTGAGAGGGCAGAAGATGACAATTTATGACACACTACTCTCTGTCAGGGCTTCTCTATCTAATCTTGGCCACCAAGGAAAATGGCATGTACTATATGGTGCTGGAAGGGGAAATTTGTGGGAGAGAGATGTCTAAAGAATTCCGCAAAGTGTCAAAAAAGTCTCTAGTCAAATAATGGATGAGGACTGGGAGCCATTCTCACTTTGCTTTATTGGGGAGAGGGGTAGTACAGATTTGAAATGTTGCATGTACATAGATGAGGTCACTATATTATTAGATTTATTTAACTATTTTACTTTGTTACAAGAGACCTTTCATGAAGTGGGAATAATATGTAACAGTTTCAAATGTAAAAACAAAATATATCAATAAAACTTTCAAAAATTAATTGGAACTAGACTAAATGACCTTTAAAATCTCTTCAACTCTATATCTATGACCCTGTGATTCCTCCCTACTATCTCATCTCTATAAAGCAGTGACCTAGGGGCAGAACCAGAAGTTCCATGTAGGAGAACACCACTGAGAGTACATATAGCATCACTGTGGAGAAAGTGCCGGGCGGGGAGCAGAAATGTCGGCCAGGTAGAGTCAACACTCAAACCAGTCATCCTGAAATGTTCCACCACCAGTGTCCTCTCTCTAATCTCCAGCCCTTCTGAACAGAAGGTGTCTAGGAACTTGGATCCATCACATCAACATTATAATTGCCAACTTAGAGCCACTTCGAATCTATGACATTTTACCCACTCAGTTCCCCTCTCCTGCCCAATGAATGGCAAGTTTCAACCTCCTATCCCCATTAATTTCCAGCATTCAGTACCACTACCTATCCAAGTGATTATGAATGGATCATAAATTTATATATTTGGAGCTAAAAGGAATATTAGAGCTAATCCAATCTCCTCATTTTATAACTAGAGAAACTGAAGCCCAGAGAGATTAAGTAACTTTACCCAGGATATACAAGTAGGATTATCTTTTAAAAAGATAGTCCACTAAATTGAACCATGATATATGTGTATATATATATATATATATGTGTGTGTGTATATATATATGTATGTATATACATATGTAACTGTAATCTGTAATTACTATAATCTCCTTCCTATAATATCTAACCTTCCTTGGTTACTGGACATGGTTACAAATCGTACAGGGATGAACACATTGTAAACATTCAATAGATATAGCCAAACTAGGATATTTGGCTTTCGACCCAGCGTTAGACATGACAGGTAGTAAGAATTAGAGCCAAGATCAGAACCCTGGTCTTCTCACTACAGTCTAATTAGTTTCCACCAAACCGCAATGAATACTACTTTCTCACTGCTCTGTCCCAATTCCTGTTGTTGTTTTTCAATCATTTCAACTGTGCCTGACTGTTTATGATCCCATTTGGGGTTTTCTTGGCAGAAATACTGGAGTGGGTTGCCATTTTCTTCTCCAGCTCGTTTTATAGATAAGGAAACTGAGACAAACAGTTAAGTGACTTGTCCAGGGTCATATGGCTCTGTCTGAGGGCAGATTTGAATTCACAATGTTGAATCTTCCTGACTTTGGGCCCAAAACTCTATCTACCAAGCCACATAGCCACCCTATCCTATCTTTATCTCCATTCTATTTGTACCTCTTGAACCATTTTTCTATTATTAGACTTTACCTCTAAATTTTCCAACTCTCTCTTATGTTTCTTTTCTCTCTTGGCCCTCACTGAAACCTAAATTTTCACTGAAGACACTACATCTCTCATTCACCACCATCTCCAGTACTGGCTGTTTTTTCTATCCTGCCTGCCAACTCACAGGGCACACAGGAAGAGTTTATCCTCGTTTCTACTTCCTGACCCTTACTCTACCACCACTTACAATTTACCAACCTCTCCTCCTTTGAAGTTCCATCAGAAACAAGGTGTTCTCTCCAGGCCACTCTCCCCTTTTCCCCAATGACTTCAGCACCTATGTTATAATCTCCCTCTCTCCCTCGTCTCAGCTAGCAGCCCAAGTGATTGCATTATTTACCCTGGTGAGGCCACTTACTTCTTTAACTGCCTCTACATCTCCAGTCCACCTCCCCACCTACAGTAATAGCTACATCTTAGACTCATCATCACCTTAAACAGCTTCAGCCCCCAAACACAGAACTCTGAAGCTTCCCTCCCTGATCACATTCTACTTCTCCCAGCCCATTACTCCTTTGGAACTTACTCTTTGCTCTCATGCTCTCTGGTCCCTAAATCCTGCCTTGTCAGTTTCCTCTGTTCTTCCTCCATATCTCTTCCTTGACAAGAAATTTCCCTTCTCAGATGTCTTTCTTCTGCTAGTCTCCAACCCTAGGTCATTCATTCAAAGCAAAATGCCCCAGTGGAGAAAGCACTGTATTTGGAGTTTGAACATTGACTCTGGTACTTGATACATGTTGATTTTAGTAAACTCGCAGACTCAGTTTCCTTATTGGTAAATTGAGGAGATTTGACAAGATGTCTTCTAAAGTCCCTTCCAGCTTTTAATCTCTGATTCTATGACCCTTCCCTGGACCCGATTTCTCAGTTGCCAAATAATGCTGGAAGGAGTCACTAAACCATGTTGCCTGGGCCCACTATAAATTCGTGCTCTCCTACGTCACCATTGCACAATGATCCTTTTATTTATCTCTGACATTTTATAAGTTCCCTAAAATTTTCTCTTTAACCCAACTCTAGTACTGTCATCCGCTTATCTCAGTATATGATTCATCTCCTACTTTACTGGGATGGTTGGAACAATTTGTCGTGCATGCCTTCATCTCCTCTGCTCCACACCTCAAAATCTCTCTGGATCTTCACCTATCCTTTACTACTTGCTTCTAGTCTCAGAGAATTAGGTGACTGGCTCCTTGCCAGTTTCTTCCATTTGTTTCTTTATACTCATTTCTCCTCTGAATCCTTTCTCTACCAGTCATTCTTTCTTATCTTCAGTGACTTTCTCTCCTAGTGACTTTTCCTATACCTACAGTCATGTTCAGATTCCCCCTTATTCTAAATTAAATTTTATTTGATCCTGCCACCCTTTCAAGCTATCTTCCTAAATCTCTCATCCCTTTCACTGTTAAAATTCTAAAAAGAGTAGTTTACACTCCCTACTTTCATTTTCTCACTGTTCATTCACTCCTCAACACCCTGAAATCTGCCTTCTGTCTCTACCATCCTATTGAATTTTTTTCTCTCTTAAGTTACCAATGACATCTTTCCAGTACACATCTTCCTCTACCATTCTGTAACATCTGACACTATTGGCCACCTGCTACTTCTTATCTTCTCTCATCCCCTAGCTTTCATGACAGTGTTTCTCTCCTGATTTTCCTCCTTCCTGTCTGATCATTCTTTCCCAGTGTTTTTTAGTGATTCGTCTTCCTCCCACCTCTACGTATGGTCATTTCCGATGTTCAGTCCTTTTCATTTTTCTCTACACGTACTTTCTCCATCGGTGATCTCATCTACTAACATGACTTAATTAAAGAATTGTTGTTCTTTGGTCATTTCAGTCATGCCTGACTCTTCATGATGCTATTTGGGATTTTCTTGGAAAAGATACTAGAATGGTTTGTCATTTCCTTCTCCAGCTCATTTTACAGATGAAGAAACTGAGGCAAACAGGGTGAAGTGACTTTCCCAGGGTTACATAACTAGTAAGTGTCTGAGACCAGATTTGAACTCATGAAGATGAGTATACCTGATTCCAAGCCCAGCGTTCTATCCACTGTACCACCTAGCTACCGCATAGCTTTAATTACGGCTCCTCAATCTATGCATCCATTTCAGACATTTTGCTTACGCTCCAGTTCTGCACTTCCTTTATCCTGCATTTCTGCTGGACATCATTACCTAGCTGTTCCATTGGTACCGCAGACTCAACAGGTACAAACTCATCAACTTCCCAAAACCTACTTTCCCAGATCAAAATCTGACATTCTCCTCTCATCTACCCTACTCACACAATCAGCTGCTAAGTCCATTCTATAACTTCACAAGCCTTCCCTAATTCTCCAACTTAAGGTGATCTCTCCCTACTCAGTATTCCTTAGAATCATAGGATCAAAGACTTAGAGCAAGAAGGGACCAAGAGGTCATATAGTCCATTCCCCTCATTTTATGGATGAGGAAACTGAGGCCCAGAGAAGTTAAGTGACTGGTCCAAGGTCATACAGGACTTAGGATTCAAATACAGGCCCTGGCTCTCCTTCCACTTTGTGTACCTCATTGTTTCCCTTCCTGTAGCACTGTATACTTATTCTTTGTCATGACATTTTACTTTGTGTCCTATCTGTTTTTTATATGAGATCCATCCATCTTTTTTTGGAGGGATGCTTTTTCTTGAGGGCAGGACACCATGTTTTTCATTTTTCTATCCCCAGCACCTAGCAGAATGCCTGGCATATAATAAGCACTTAAAAAATGTTTGTAGAGTTGAACCCAACTGAATTAAGAAGTCACAGATGGAGCTTCCCTTGGGTGTACAAGTGACTACACACATGATTTGTAAACCTTAAAGCCTATATGTGTGAGTTATTATTATTACGGGTCCCCCAGTGATCCATTCAACTGCTAATTGTGTTTTTCTCTTAATACTTCCAAGGTTGGGGGCTCACAGAGACCACAAGCTAAGGGGGAATTTCATCAGTGTCATAATTCTCTGAGTCAAATTCAAAGATATTTACATTTGCCTCCTTTCTAAGTGTTTCTGGATGAGCAGGAGCTCATCCTTCCCTGGTTTACTTCAGAGCCTATGTATAGTGAGCATCTGCTCTGAGGGCTGAGCTTTCCAAGAAGCCAAGCCTAGCAGAGAGGTCAAGGGTGACAAAGCTCTCATCAAGGCATACCAGTGATCATCAAAGGTTTCCTTACAGTTCTTTAAAAAAATAGATTTAAAGTCACTAATGGCCTGGGGTGCTATCTGGAGTCTCTCAAAAGGGCTAGTACCATAAAGGAACAGTTGAAATAACAAAGACATCTCCTCACCTTTTTCCATTCCATCCCATCCCACAAAACAGGGTCTGGTTGCCCTATTGTAATAAGCTAACTGGTCACCCTGCTTGCACTCTTTTCTCTCTCCAAACCACCCTTCACCCAGTTCTCAGACTGACATCCTAAAACACAGCTCTGACCACATTGCTTTACCTACTCAAAAGCCTTCAGCGGTGTTCTCTTGCTCCAGGACAAAATACCAATGCCTCCATCTGGTGTTTAATGCCCTCTACAATCGGATCACACCTTCCACTGAAGTTTTGTGCTTTACTGTTTCTCTCTGGGCACTTTCTCACTTTTTCCCTCACTTTCTCACTTTTTTTTCTCACTTTTTCCCTCATTTTTCCCCTCACTTTCTCACTTTTTTTCTCACTTTCTCACTTTCTTTTTCTCACTCTGGGCACTTTTCGTTGTTGTTGTGCTTGGCAAATTGGTCCTCTATTTATTTCCCTAACCTGATACTTCACATCCCACCTTTGCGCAGGCTTTCTCCTCTGTCTGGCATACGATTGTTTCTCACCTCCATCTGTTAAAATCTCAAGTGGCAGCACAAATCAGACGTAGCCTCCTACACTAGACCTTTCCTGATCTTCTTGGTTAGTGTTCTCTCTCTCCCAAAACTACTTTGTATAAATAATAATAGCTAACATTTATATAGTGCTTACTATGTGCCAGGCACTGTGCTAAGTGCTTTATAATTATTAATCCTCACAACAATTTTAATCCTCACAACAATTATTATCCCTGTTTTACAGATGAGAAAATTGAGGCAAATAGAGGACACACATCTAGTAAGTGTCTAAGGCCATATTCAAACTTTGCATTAACTTATTTATGTTCATATTGCATCCCCCATTAGAAGGTAAGTTTCTTCTCAAGAGGAAGAATAAAACATGCATTTTCAGACACAGCCAATAAGTACATTTGATATGCTTAACTATGCATATTTGTTACAGAGACTTTGTTATTCTTTTTTTCCCCCAGTTGGTTAGGAGGAAGTTAAGGAAGCAAAAAGAAAAGATAAGAAAGAAAAGAAGATCATTGAAACATCTTTTTTAAAAAAAAAATTTTAATTAAAAAAAATTCAGAGAACCAGAAGGTCAGAAAGAAGCACAGAGAAGCAAGACAGCTTTGAAAACTACAGGTTAAGCTTGTTATATACTTTAACAGAAAAGCAAGTTGTAAGTAATAGTGATATGCAGTTTTATGTACAATTCTGTTCTACTTTGTATATGTTGCAAATGAACTTCTATTTGGGGTTTGCTAAGTTCAAAATTGGACAGCAAGGCAGTACAGTGGAGAGAGTGCTGGGCTTGGACCCAGGAAGACTCATCTTCCTGAGTTCAAAGCTGGCCTCAGACACTTCCTAGCTTGTGTGACCCTGGGCCAGTCACTTCACCCTGTTTGCCTCAGTTTCCTTATCTATAAAATGAACTGGAGAAGGAAATGGCAAACCACTGCAGTATCTTTGCCAAGGAAAACCCTAAACAGGTCACAAAGAATCAGACACAATTGAAAATGATTGAAAAACAAGTTCAAAATTTAAATTAAAAAAAAAACGAAAGAATGTAAGGTCTTTACATTTAGGGGCTATTAAATTTTTGTCTTTGCATTACAAGTGCCTAACTCAATGCCTTGACCTTAGTTAACAATAAATGCTCATTCAATTGAAATTGAATTACTATTAATCAATCCATATTTATTGAACATCTAATCATGTGCCAAGCATGTCCTCAGCACTGTAGGGCATACAGAAAAAGTGTAAGACATGGCCCCTGCCCTTAATCCAGGAGCTTCCAATCTAATTGGGAATACAAGATTAGACTGAGACTCGTGAGACAACAAGGGAAAAATATAAAATAGCATATAATCAAATGGCAGAATTGTGCATTTCCCAGTTACAGAGTTGACATAAGATTTGCATTAAAATACTTAGATACATATACTATCTTGTACAAGTAAGTAGTCCCGACTGGATGAAAGAGAAGGGGGCGGGGAGGGGGGGGCACTGTGACTAATGGTGTCGTTTGTGACTTTGAAAACATTGCTGTTCATTCCAAAGAACCCAGTTCAATGCTGTGACCTAAGCAAATGGTCAGAGATTGGAGGAGATCTAAATCAGGCAATGCCCCCTCTCCAAAGCCTGAGCACTTGTCAGAGCTCCCTGTACCCTCAAGATTAATAATTTAGGGAGAAAGGGGGGCTGGCACTGGCTGGCAACTTGGCTAGACAGCTCCCATCACTCACATGCACCAAGCTCTGCTGTTCAAATCAATATTCGTTAGCAGGCGGAATGAGCTCGTTTCATGCATGTTCTAATTAGACAATGGAGATTATTACAAAACACCTGCGATGTTTGTAATCGTTTAAAATAATGAGAATCAATATTAGCTTCCAAAGGCACCATATGGTAAATGCTCATTCCAGGCATGTGGTCCCTGATAGGCTCTCAATGCTTCAAAAATGATCATTAACATTTTTTAATTTGCAAGAAGTTGCTCACAGTTAATGAATTGGCTGCCAGTTTGCCCTTTACACAGTGACCGCCTCTAACTGCTCATTTAATTGTAACATGACCTCCATGCCAGCCAAAGCACTTAGGGTCTCCCACAAATGAGAACCTTTTCTAGAGCCAATCAGGGCACAAAAAATGCCACGACTTTAAACTTCTCGGGTGTTTAATCTTATAGTCCCTATAGACATTACATGAGCCTACTCTGATTGCACTGTTGGTCTTCTCCCACGGGGTGTGGATCACCTTTTTCCTCAGACTGTTTGTATAAACCTGAAGGTCCTGCCTTAGAAGATGGATCATCTGTTCAGTTACAGAGAGAAGACCAGAATCTGTTCTCTGCCATGCTGACCCCAAATTCTTTTCCCATCATTCATCTGGCTCTCCGAAAAGAGCATTGTATTTAAAGTCAAGGGATCAAGTCTTAAATTCTGACCCTGCCACTTACCACCTGGATAGTATCAAGAAAGTCATTTAACCTGGCCGGGTCTCAGGTTGCTCGTGTGCAAAATGAAAGGAGGAGGGTGTACTCATTGACTTTTAAAGCCCATTCCAGCTCTAAACCTATCCTATTATTCCTAAGACATGATTTATGGATGAAGGACTGGTGATTTCACCACTATAGAGAATCTTTAGCATGGGAATTCCCTCTATCAATGCAGATCTCAACTCATTTATGACTTAGTAGAAAGTCCTGGGGAATTGACCAAGGCTTAGAGAGATTAATTGACTTCTCCTGGGTCACATAGTTAGTAAATGTAATAAATGAGATTTGCGCCCACGTCTTCCTGACCCCAAACCCTTCAAGATAACACCAGAGAGTTCTTAAACTTTTCAGTCTCAGGATTTTTGAATTCTTAAAAATTACTGCAGACTCTCCAAAAACCTCTTGTTTATGAAGCTTATATCTATCGATATTTACCATATTGGAAATTAAAATGCTTTAGTATCATTATGAAAATAGTTTTGACCTTGCAGACCCTCTAGGACTCCCCAAGACCACACTTTGAGAACTACCTAACTATACCATGTTGCCTAGAGAATGTG
>CM053624.1:211620431-211670809 GCA_028646595.1 Phalanger gymnotis
CATTAGGAAGCTTTTTTTCCTGAAATCAGACTAAAATGTGCCTCTTGGAAAGCCCATTGGTCCTAACAGAATAGGAACTAGAACTCCAAACTCCTCAAAAGAGGTCAAGAAGTCACACGAGTGGGGGACCTTAGAAATGATCTTGTCCTTCCCCTTAATTTTCCAGTTGAAGAAACTGAGGCCCAGAGAGGTTAAGGTGATTCATATGAGGCCACCCAACCAGCAAGTCCAGGACTAGACCCCCACACCCATGAACTCTGAATTTTGTGCTCTTCCAGACCAATGCTCTTTCCAATAAAGCCCATTTTCCCCATACCCTTTACCACCACCAAAATGCACAGGTCTCGGACCAGGGAACTCAGAAAGTCTTTCAGTTGAAGCTGGCTTGGAAGGAGTAGTTAAGCATATTCTTCTCTCCCATTAGGGCCTGGGCTTTCATCCAAGAAGTGACTTGGTACTGCCTTGCTTAACATGACACACCAGACAGCCCTCGGCAGTGTGCCTGAAGGAACACTCAATATCAGAAGAAGAAAAACAGCTAAAAATGAAGAATCATAGGGAAGATTTATAGCAGGGTATGCCCATGGGCAGGTAAATTCATGAGGTTTCCAGAGATCTTTCTTCTTCCTCTTCCCTTTATGCTTTAATACATGGAAAACTGTTGCTTTAAATTGTCCTGGTAAAATACTGCCTGCTACCGAGGCTGCAATTGGGAATTCTCAGAGCATCCCGTATTTGTCACCAAGCTCATAATTCACAGCAATTCATAAACTTTTTTTTAAACTAGGAACATGACTTCAGGGGGTTAATAAAGCAGCTTCTACTTCTCGACTTCCTTCCATTGATAACTTATTCAAATTGTAATTGCCTGTAATGCGCACCCTACATCACATTAGTACTTATGCTCTTTGCAGTCTCCCAAGCCATCCATCTCCCCTTTGCTATCATCAAAGTCCTTGTTCCTGCCTTGGGGGAAAAGAAATCCCTCTCCTCCCCTTTCCTTTCCTAAGGGTTGATGCCTACATCTTGCACCCTCCCTACCTATTCCCTTCTTCTCCCACTGGCCTCTGAAACTGAAGATTTTATTCATGTATTCATATGCACAACCACCACCATCACCAATGCTCATATATCTTCCAATACCCAGTGCCCTAGACTATAGCAGTGGTACAGGATGCATCTTGGGGCTTCGAAAGGAGGGGGCTGAAAAATCTATACAGAGCACTCTGGGGAACCTTTGGAGACAATTCTTAATTGGAGAGTAATGAGAAGGTGTGGCTTAGAAAAGGGCAACAACTAGTAACTGCAAGAGTACTCTGCAAGGTTCATTCTGTTATTAAATTGCCATGAGAGCTCAGATAAGTCCAAATGAGGTGGCTAAGTCTCAATTTCTTCATCTGGAAAATGGGTATAATGCCATTTGTCTTATGTACCTCACAGGGCTTCCCTGAAGCTTAAGAACACTGAAGTAATTAATTCTCATAGCAGGGAGCACTTTGATCCTTCCTCTGAGTTCCTTGGGTCTGTAGACATTTAACCCATCACATTAGTCAGTGATTCAGGTCCCTACGGTGAGACAGACTGGGAGGTGGGGGAGGGGCTACTGGGCAAGTCATTTAACCCATCTGGGCTTCAGTTTCCTAACCTATACAAAGAGCACAGTATCATTTGTCCTATGCACCACACAGGATGTTTTAAGCAGGGATTCCTATCCTATCATACCAGCAAGTGAGGGAGGCTGAGGCTGGTGGATGATGTCTTGAGCTCAGGAGTTCTGAGTTGACTAAAGCTAATTACATGTCCACACTAAGTCTGGCTTGGATGTGGTGAGCTCCTGGGGACCACCAGGCTGCCTAAGAAGTGTTGAACTGCCCTAGGTTGGAAATGAAACAGGTCAAATGTTCCCCACCGAACAGTAGTAGGAATGGGCCTGTGAATGACTGGTGCACTTCCAATCTGGCTGAGATACGGAGACCAAATCTCAAACAAAAAAAAGAAACAAAACTTGGGGATCTGCGGATAGATTTCAGGAATTGAATGGGCTGGAGCAAAAACATACATCTTTATTGTAATATAATTAGTTCCTTTGTAAATATATGCAATTCATTCTAAAACATTCTGACAAATAGTAGATTTGCAGTTTCACGTGCAAACATCTTCTTTATTGTACTATGTTGTGGAAATGCTTGTTTTATTCCATAAATTAAAAATAAAATATTATATTATATCATATTATATCATATTATATTATATTATATTATATTATATTATATTATATTATATTATATTATATTATATTATATTATATTATATTATATTATATTATATTGTATTATATTATATTATACATTTTAAATTCCAAGAAGGGCACAGTAAACATCACTAGGTTATCAAGGGAATCCATGACACAAAAAACGTCAAGTACCTTTGTTTTCAGGAAAGCACTTTGTAAAACTTCAAGCACTCTATAAATTACTGTTACTTAGTTACTTGAGTTACTGTTACTATCATTGCTCCCCAAGGTTGCTGAAAACAAGGCAATCGAGAGCCAAGAGGAGGGTGGAACTTCCCAACACCCCCCCAGGTTATTTATTTGGGACATCAGAAGACTGCCCAAGCATCACTTGTGGCCTGAACCCCAAGGATGACATTTGGGAGGTTCAGTCCTACTAAAGGGGTTCAGAGCTACAGACAAAAATCTCCTTCTCAACTGTTTCCAAGGTCTCTGCTTCACCATAATGCCAAGACTTCTACAAATGTGAGAATAAACATTTTATGACCTTTTATAATTTGGAAGGGGGGAACAGACCCCAGTACTATTCTTGAGTGCCTACTGTGTAACACAAATCCATCCTTCATACCATAAGAGCTAACAAAACAAACCAGCAATGCTGTAGCTTTGTTGTTGTTGTTTTGGGTCCCCCCCTCCAAATAATTCATTCAAACCTCTCTCTGACCCTGTCTGATTATAATTCCAGGCAACAAATAGAAGTCAGTTTGCCCATCAGGTGGCTAAATGAAAGAAAGGCATGTGGAGGGGGGGGATTCAAGGAGATTAAAATTGTCAAGAACCAACTCCCTTTTGCTTCCCACTCCCCAAGGGCCTCCAGTATTTCCCTACACTCTTCTATAATTACCCCATTTGGAAAAAAATTGCTCCCCTACCCCCCGCAACACACACTCACATATATTTATCTTAAGGGGAACAGGGTAGGGAACCATCTCCAGGAAGGTTTCCCCAAACCCAGGAACTAACCCCCTGGGCCTGCAATGGAGGCCCACTGAGAGTCCAATTCCCCTGGGAGCAGGCAGGTGTTCAAATCAGCTCTATTCCACAGCTGCCACCACTTAGTACAAATCATTTCATCTTCTTAGCCACCCCAAAGTAGAACCGATCCCACTGACTGCTTTTCAAAACCAAAGGCTTCACATTCGTAGGTAGGTCTTCTTCAAAATGAGATTGCCTTCTCTGCCCGATTTACATTACCAGGGAGGTTATTAGCTCGATATTTTATCTCTGACACTCTGAGAAATATTGCTGCCATAAACCCCACTGCCCTTAGTAAAAGCTGAACTACTTGGCAAAAGCTAATAAAGTGAGAACAGCGAAGGCAATTGGCAATGAATGCTAAAGCAGCAAACAAGACAGCTGCCCCCCAAGCCTGGAACCTGATCATAGGCTGAATTCTTTTTAACTGGAATAGGCGCTGGAAGGGGAAACTAGGTGACAAGGTAGATAGAGTGCTGAGCCTGGAGTCAGGAAGACTCATCTTCCTGAGTTCACCTCTGGCCTCAGACACTTGCTATCTCTGTGACCCTGGGCAAGTCACTTAACCCTGTTTGCCTCAGTTTCATCATCTGTAAAATGAGTCGGAGAAGTAAACGGCAAACCATTCTAGTATCTCTGCCAAGAAAACCCCAAAAGAGGTCACAGAGAGTCAAACGTGACCGAATAACAACAACAGGCTCTAGGACAGAAACAACACAGTCACGGAGCCCTGAATTCAAATTCTGCTTCTGGCACTTGCTAGCTATATGACCATACTCAACCTCTCTAGGCCTCAATTCATCTGTGAATTGGGTATAATACCTGCATTCCTTCCCTCCCCAGGTGGTGGTGATCAACTCAGATAACATTAATGAGCAATAATAAAATATGTCAATACTGTGTACTAGAGAGAGAGCTGACCTTGAAGTCAAAAGTACTTGGATTGGATTCTAGGTGAGCCTCTGACATAATAATCGTGTGACCTAGGCCTATTCTCTCAATGCCTTACCAATGGTGTCAAACTCAAATAGAATTTTGGCCCCAGGAGAAAATCACCCCGACTCCCACCCCTCCCACCATACTTTTTGACTTAGAAAACCACAAATCAACATTATCTGTGTTGTATTATATTTTTATTTATTTTGTTAAACATTACCCAATTACGTTTTAAACTGATTTGGCCACACCAGGGAGTTTTGAAGTCTGCTTACAGCCCAGGCCTTGAGTTTGACATCTTTTCTGGCTTAAACAAGTTATAAATTAGCATTGATGGAGGGAATATCCTAGCCAGAAGTCCTCCACAAGGGAAAAAAAACAGATCTGGACCAAAAAATGTGTGTACATAAATATTATTAGTAATGAGGGGATAATAAACCTACCACTTCTGCTAACCAGCTGTGTAATCTGAGCAAATGATTTCATCACTCTGGACTTGTTACCTCAGCTGTGAAATGAGGGCCTCAGACTAGCCTCATTGGTCTCTTTTGGTTCCACTCTTCCTGGTCTCTCTGGCTTTCTCTGTCTCTAGGTGGTATGGTGAATAGAGCACTCAGCTTAGAGTCAGGAAGACCCAACTCCAAACTGGACCCAAGATACTTACTGACTGTATGACCCTGGGCAAGTCACTTAACCTCTGTAATGTTTCCTCATCAGAAAAATGGGGGAAAATAATAGCCCAAGGGTACTGTTATTTCCTCAGCTGTGAAATGGTGATAGGAGATAATGACACCAACAACTAGCTCTCAGGGCTATTTTGAAGATCAAATTAAGATAATATTTGTGAAGCTTGGCAATAAGAGGCATTAAACTAAATTATTAAATGCTTCTATCCTTCCTTCCTTCCTCCCTTCTTTTTCAACTTCCTTCTTGGATAAAGAGGGAAGACAGAAACATCCCAGACTGCACTTTCCAAATACCTCCCTTCCATCTTTCCCAGTTCACTTCTCTGCACCCCCATCGCCCTGCAGCCCAAAGGATTTCTCTGCCTGATTCAGAGTTGAGACATTTTCAAAACTATTAAAAACCACATGAACTGAGTACCCTTTGGGCAGAGAGAAAGCAAGGAAGAACATTGATGCCCACTCTTAACTGCCTCCGGGAAAGGACTTGAGTGTAAAGAAGACCCAACTCAAAGATCAAATTGACCTCAATCAAAAGCTGCCTCATCACAAGGCAGGAATTTCACATCTTAAAAGAAGGACAGAGAAAGCAACATTCGAGTATGGCTGCAGGCTTCCATCTATGGGGCTCAGGTGGGGGAAGTTGCTGGGAACTGTCTCTCAGTCATGCTAATTAGCACGTGCTGGCAGACAAGAGAAATCAGGAAGTGGGGGAGCCTGTAGGAATTTTAATAAACTCTGTTCCTCTTTTACTTTGGCTAAGCTGCTAGAGAAATTTCTCACTATGTGAGGGAATTTCCAAATTTTTTGCTAAAGGGAAATCATAGAACTCCAGATCTAAAGTTGGAAAGGACCCCAGAGGCCATCCAGTCTAATCCCCTAATTTTACTGATGGGGAAACTGAAGCCTAGAGACATTAAATAACTTACCTAAGGTCACACAGGTAATGAGAGTGAGAGGAGGGTTTTGAACCCAGGTCTTCTGACAGCAGAGCTAGTTCTCTTTCTACTGCATCTGAGAATCATAGAATTGTAAGGAACCTCAAAGGTTATCTAGTCCAACTTACACCTGAACAAAAGTCCTCCCTGCTATAACATCTCTGACAAAAGGTCATTCAGTTCCTTCTTGAAGAAGTCCAATGATGAAAAAATTCACTAATTCTCTGGGTAGCTCAATACACTTCTGGATATTTCTAGTTGCTTGTAAGTTTTTACTTATATCAGACTTGAAATGTGCTTCTCCATTCTTCTTCCATCCAACTTCCATCCATCAAGGTCTTCACTGACAAGCATTTATTGACTAATGCTTCATGCTAAGTTTAGTTAGAAGAACAATTCCTGTGTACCAGTTGGTTAGCATGTAGTTCTGGACTATGAAAATAAAAGGAAGGTCTAGAGAGTGTGTCTGGCAGTAGAATATTCATTTAACTGAAGGAGGTATTTCTTGGTGGATACGAGCAGTGAGAGGGAATGAGTGATTGAGAATAAGAAGGCAGCACTGATAACGAAGTTTGAGGCCAGTTTGGAATCTTCATGGATCTTCGGATGTGCTTTGAGATTTTGGCACGCTTTTATTATAACCTTCTGGCTAGGCTGCTTTCCTATTGCATCTCCTTTTCAGATTTTATTTATAAGGAATTTATACCTCACGATGAGGGGCAATGTGCCAAGGATACACAGATCCAAGAATGTAGATGACCCATCCACCAGCTCTAAGTGAATGAATGGATGGATGGATGATGTATGGATGGATGATGGATGGATGGATGGATGGATGGATGGATAGATAGATGGATGGACAGAGGGACAGATGGATGGATGAATGGATGGATGGATGGATGGGTGAACGAACTGATGAACATTTACTAAAAACTTAGTATGTGCAAACATTATGTGAAGTATTGGGGATACAAATAGAAAAAGAAGATAGCCCCTGCTCTCCAGGGGAGGGGGAAAAAAAGATGTGTCTTACAGGCCAAGGCAACTGTTACTGGGGCAAGGTGAAGTCAAGTTGCCATCTAGAAGAAAAAGGACTGTGAAAGAAATGTCACTGAGGTTCACAGCAGAGCCAGGGAGAGACGTTAAGGTACTGTGGGCTCTCATAATTGAATTTTAAAAATCAAATATTCTCTCAGTTCTAGTCCAAATTATCTAAAAGCATTTCTTCCCCTGGTTGAGGCACTGGACTTGAAGTCAGATAGATCTGGGTTTGATACTGGCCCTAACATTACATGTGTGAGCCTATAGTCCCTACCTTACAAAGATGGCAAGAAGTTCTAATGAGCATAAGTATGTACAATTCACTTTACAAACTTAAAAGCCTCATATTAATGACAATTACAGTTGCTATCATCATCATAGAGAGAAGAAATGTATAATAGATGGACAGCCTGAGTGCTTGCTTGATACCCATAAAATGTTTAAAAGACATAAAGCAGTGTCTTTAGTGAAGCATGTAGCTCCACAATAGATGGTTTATGAGAGAATATGGAAAAGAAAATGTGGCTGAGGTATAACCGCTATCATTGAGATGAGCATGAACATCGATGGTTAGATGGCAGATCCTAGGAAGTGCCAAACACATGAATAGGAAGGAATGTATCTAATAGGGGTGAGCGCACTTTAAAGTAAGAGATCAGAGTGGATATTAAGAGTTCCTGTCCTAGACAAAACGGAAATGGAAAAGTTTGCTTTTTCTGTCCCTTTTTCTCCTTTTGAGACATTTTACTTCTCTCCTAGTCAAAACATGTTGCCAAGATGATCTGAAACTCACTCATTAGAAGGTAAATAGGGTTGATAACAGTTTAAGCAATAGCTGTTGGTGGATATGCAACTTCATAAGGATGAAAACTTAAAAGAGGCCTGATACTCCTAAATTCAACAAGAATATTGGGGAAACTGAGGGGCAATGTCATCTGGAGCCCCTAAAATTCCTCAGTCACATGACGTAGGCTGTTAGGATTAAGTATGACTAGCCTACCTAGCCACAAATTAGACAGTTGGTCTCACTCTTCAGGATCCCTCTGAGCAGGGGACTTCTTGGGAAGTGTGGCCACTTCTTCACATCCAGTAGAATTTCAGGAGATGGCTGCCTGGTGAGGATTTGACTGATCACCTCAGGGAAAAGAGCAATTCTCTCTTCCATTCTAGGCATCTTTGGGGATGAGTCTTACTTGCCAAGTTGACTGTTTTTCTCAGTTTCCCTTTGGGCTTGCATCTGCAAACCAAGCTTTGAGATTATCCAAAGCTTCCTTCTCTCCCAGTGACCAAGTGCAGCCAGTGTGATGATACCTAATTTCTGAAGCATGAACAACATTTCTCTCTGCCATCCTTTGTCCCTTTCTCACACCTCAGTGTGCTGACAACCACTGGCCTATCTATTATCTACCTAATATCCTTTCCAGTTGCTGAATATCTGTGTTTCAAAGTAGGACCTTCCCCTCCGACTCTTTCTCTGTCTCTCTCTGTGTCTCTGTCTCTCTGTGTCTCTCTGTCTCTGTGTCTCTGTGTCTCTCTCTCTGTCTCTGTCTCTCTATCTCTCTCTGTCTCTCTCTGTCTCTCTCTCTCTCTGTCTCTCTCTCTCTCTCTCTCCCCCTGCCCCTGGAGTGAATCTTCTTCATCTCTCCAGAGAGTATTTTGGCAGCATTTTTCTCTCTCATGGCTCTCCACCTCCTTTCTCCTCATTCAGCAGCTTTGAAAAAACCTGCTGCTTATCATCCTCATTAAGGAAAATTTTTGGCACTAATTTCTCCGATCTACAATGCTGCAAGAGATATTTACATCTATCTAAAATTGCACACAAGCTCCAACATCCAACTAACTCATCATCAGCAGAGATTCATTCTTTAAGAGCCCCACATGTGCATGGTGTTGTACTCTGTTGGGAGCTCATCTCACTTGCTGTTTGCAAGGCAGGAAATCTATTGACTCAAGTTGGCTCTCCCCATCTGTCCTCCCCATTCTCGTATTGCTTTTCCTTCTAGTAATGCATGACTTGGAGTATCAAATAGCTGAGGAAAGGTGGCTCCTGGGAATGAGTTTCTAGGCTACCCTGCCCAGGCAACTCTTAACTCAATCAGATGTGATCCCCACACACACTGAGCCAAACCTCCTCTCCTGCCTCTTCACTCCTAACCATTAGATGCTATATTTATCCCATCAAGTTCTGGAACAGTTCTTTCACATGCACACAACCAGGAATGGCAGTGTGGTCCAGTAAAAAGAGCACTGACTTTTTCATCAGAAAGCCTGAATTAGAATTCCACCTTGGATGCTCACTGCTTGCCAAAAACTGAGACTCATAAATGTAGAGACTTGTTCATGATTACAAAGCTAGTAAGTGGCAGAGGAATTGAAATATGAAAGCAGGGGAAGGCTTGTGCCCTCCCATACCAGGAAAGGATCTGGTTTTTGTCATTCAAATGTAGTCAAGGCAAGTTCAAGATGATTCCCATGAACCCCATTACCACCAACTTCAGGGGAAGTGGCTTTTCTTCCCTCTGCTTTTTGCCCACGCATGAACTTAGTTTATAAAGAGCCAGACCCTCTTCTTTTTCATTCGTATGTACCATCCTTTGCTCTGGTTTTTCTTCAAGGTTTTCTACTCATTATGTGTTGTAGTCCACTTACACTCACCTCTGACCCTCTTTATTGCCTTCTGAGTGATTCCCATTTTCATTTCTTCAGATAGTGTGGTGTTCCATGACTTAACAACACACAACAGGACTAGTAGAATATTGGCATTTTTAAAATGTGCCTTTCATTCCAGAATAACTTTGGGGTCATTAAAGCAGTTTTATAATTAATTCCCTGAAGGCAATCTAGATAGCTCTCCTCTTCCTGTTTAATCCTGGCCCTAATTCACTGTTAATTTGTACTATCTGTCCAAGATATACAAATATATATGTATGTATGTATGTGTGTGTGTGTGTGTGTGTGTGTAAATCTGGAGAGAGAAAGAAGAGTGAAAGAAATAGAGAAGAGACAAACAGAGAGAAGGGAGGGAGATAAAAGAGAGAGGAAGAAAGGGAATGAAAGGGAAAATGGGAAGAGAAAGGAGCAGAAGAAGAGAGAGAGAGAGAGAGAGAGAGAGAGAGAGAGAGAGAGAGAGAGAGAGAGAGAGAGAGAGAGAGAGAGAGATCTTGAGTCAAAGTGGATAGAGAGCTGCCCTCAGAGACAGGAAGACCTATGTTCAAGCCTCTGACAAACAGAACCTGTGTGACCCTAGGCAGGTTGTATAACCTCTTGATGCCCTAAGTGACTCTCTAGGATGACAAATTACACAGAAGTCACTGGCCTGCATTGGTAGAAGAGTCCCCTCATCTGAGAGTTGCCTATACCAATGAAATCACAGGTCCACTCCCCATCACTACCCTCTTCTTTCTAGGGAAGTGGTACTGATTAATAGATTGGTAAAGTATTCAGTAAATGTTACTGTGTGCCTGGTGCTGTGCCAAATGCTAGGGATACCAACATAAGCAAGCAAAATAGTACCAACCCTCAAGGAGCTTACATTCTGAAGAGGAAGACAACACATAAATGGGAGCTAGAGAAATGGGGATAGTTACAATGGCACAGAGGGGAAATATCCCAGAGTACCATGGAAGCCTGATTCTGGGCAAGATAAGCTAAAAGCTCACCTGTTCAAGCCAAGCATTCAAGGGATCAAGAGCAAGTTTTGGGAAGGAGTAGGGTGAGAATGGCTGGAGTGTGGGCAACATGGAGTGAAGATGGCTGCAAAGTCAGGCTAGGTCACAGATTAAAGAGTAGAGCTGGAAGGGACCACAAATATGTCCACAAGGGGCATGTACTTAGCTAGGAATGATCTGTCCTTTCAAGAAAGGGAGACTTGAATCACATCCGGGTGACAAGCAAAAATCTGAACTGTTTCCTTGCTTCGTCCATTCACAATGGAATTCAAACTCCCTTTCATTCAGCAATGACCCACTTTCCTCATCCAAAAATATGAAACAAAAGTTCAACCTACATGGAATCTCTCATGGTGAGCACCTTGAGAAGGAACTTAAATATATGTGGTTGTTGATAACCTAAGATCACTTGAAATGAGAAACACAGGGAG
Source organism: Phalanger gymnotis (assembly GCA_028646595.1). Classification (NCBI taxonomy): domain Eukaryota; kingdom Metazoa; phylum Chordata; class Mammalia; order Diprotodontia; family Phalangeridae; genus Phalanger; species Phalanger gymnotis. Next base: position 211,631,397 of record CM053624.1, read on the forward strand.
AATTTGTATTAGGTAAATAGAATCATTTGCCAAGTCACACAATTAGTAAGCGCCTTAAGCAGGATTGGAGCAAGTCTTCATAACACCAAGTCTAGCTCTCTATCTCCAACTCCAGGATCCGCTGTGAGAGCCTTAGCCCATCACAAAATTAATTCCAGTGGCCTATGTTAAAGCTCCTGATTTGTGCCAGAGCAGTCAAGACCCAGCTCAGATTCTTCTCCTCCATAAGGGTTTTCCCAAATACCATGTTCTCCATGAAGCCTTCCCTGATTGCCCTTGGCAGAAGTCCTTATTCTAAACTTCCTTAGATCTTTGATATATGATAGTATCGCATATGTCATGAATTTACTGTTCTTTTATCCTGTGACTTTATTTGTAACATCTTTATGTAGCTACCACATTCTGATTCTATTATCATTATTTTCATATAAGTCATATATTCCCTTTTAATCAGATCATTTTTCATTCATTCATTTCTTTGTACTCCCTTCAGTGACTAGTCACAAATGTGCCTTATACAAGGGAATACCCAACAAATATTTGTCAAATAAATGGAAAAACAAATTCATTGAATAAACACTTATTAAGAATCTATTTCTTTGTACTAAACATTTTAGTATTTAACTCCTTAGTCAGGAGTAACCTTTTTTGTATTATAGATCCCTTTGGCAGTCTGGTGAAACCTATGTTTCCCTTCTCTGAATAATATATTTAAATGCATAAAATAAAATGCCTAGGATTACAAAGGAAACAAATTATACCGAAATATAGTTTTCAAATTTTTTTTTAAAAAACCAGTTCATGAATTCCAGGTAAGAGCCTCTACTCTATATACTGCTGTGTTTCATGGGTTTTGATCTTTTAATTGAGTTAACTATATTGATCTAATCTCCTTAACAAGATCATAGCCCTGAAGATCAGAGACAGAGCCTCAGATGTCTTCTGGATGGCTCCATTGCCTCTAGCATGACATCAGGCACATAGCAGTTATTCAATAAGTTACCAGAAGCTCTGATCATTTCAAAGCTGAAAAAGAATATTCTAGACTTTTCCCATATCCAGGAGTATGCATCTCGACTAAACTTTTTCCTGACTGAAATTTAAGTAACCAAGTACCATCCACCCAAATTCAGACTTTTAAACACCTGGAAGAGCACAGCTGGAAATAAGGGAAGGATTTAAAGGCTTCTTTCTAGCTAATTAGCAAATACATCAACACCATTAAAAGTGGTGAGACCTTTCATTTGATCCTAGCCTTTGGTGTCTAGGCAGATATTACTTTATTCTAGCTTTTTAAAGCCAGTGGAAGTTTTGGTGTCTTTAGGGTGATTTCTTTCCCAGCATACATACCATTTTCCTGTTATCTGTGACAGATTGGTACCCTTTCATCAGAGATCATAGGTTTACATTGGGTACCAAGATGATATTCCTAAAACTTAAGTCTGATCTCAACTCAAGAAACTACAGTGGCATCGTATTTTCTCTAGGATAAAATGCAAACTCTTCTGTTTGTCATTTCAAGTTCTCCACAGTCTGGTTCCATCCTTCTTTCCTAGACTATGTTCCAGCCACACTGGTTTTACTTGCTATTTTCATTCCCAAAATTCCAGTTCCCGTCAATGTTCCTTTGTACAAGCTGGTTCTGGAATGCTTTCCTCTCTCACTTATACCTCTTCCAACCCTTAGTTTACTTCGTGGTTTCACTCAGGAGTCACCTCCTCAAAGAAACCTTTCTTGATACTCTAGTTTTTAGTGTTTCATTCCTTCCTCTCCCTCACCCCGAAACCCTCTGCATTTACTTATATACATAAATATTGTATACACCACTAGAATGTAAGCTTTTTGAGGGTAGGCATTGTTCCCTCTTTGTCTTTACATCCCCAGTGCCTATAGGGCACAGTGCCTTGAACATAGTAGGCATTTACTAAATGCTTGTTGTGTTGAATCGAATTGATTCTATAGTTTTACTGGTGAACCTTTTAGCAAAGGGTACCCTCAATCAATCAAATGTTGAATGCCCACAATGTGGTAGTAATTGTAATGAAATGCAAAGATCATAGAGTCAAAGGACTTGAGGGTGAGAGAGAGCTTAGCAATCACTTTATTTTTCACTGATTCCATATATTCAAGATGACTATTCTCCAGGCCCACAATGTATTTCCTACATCATCTATACCAGATAAAATCATACACTTCTTTCCTTTGGATCTCTGCTTACGGTTGTTATGGAGTTACTTGTTCCTTCTTCTTGAGAATCTCCAGATATGCAATTTTTTTTAAATACTGGTTGATTTTTTCTTTGACTTAGTTATCTGTCTAACTTTAGTTTCTGAATTTGAGACTAGGCTTGGCCCCCTGCTGTACTTTCGGATGCGATGGTTTACCCTGAATCCCCTGAGCTGCATTGTGCCCTCCTCTCCCATCTTTGAGGTTCGGAGCCTTAAATTTTCTCTCTAGAATCTCTGGTAGAGGGTTATGGACCTCAGACCTCAGAACTTCTGAGCCTGGGCTGTCCCAGTCTGACTACCGAGGCCTTACACTGGTAGCTTCATGGCTCCGCAGCACCTCCAATGACCTTAATCTGGGGCTTTCTGGCTACCCTGGAGAGTCTACCACTCTTGCTGCCTCTGGACCCAAAACCTTGGGGGCTACCTGTGTATCTCTTACCCTGTTAGGACCCTGCCCTGGTTCTGGCTTTGCCAACAATCCCCTTTTTTATTCCCCTAAGTCTTCTGATTTATTTCTTGTTCAGTTCTGGGATAGGAGAAGTCATCGTAGTTTTTCATTGGATTCCCTGATCATTATTTAATTTGGTGTGAACTTCAGTATTTTGCTGGAGTAATTTTGTGGGAGCTTGGCAGTCTGCCTCTCATTTGGGAAGCCATCTTGGATGGAAATCCTCTGTATTCTTCCTTCAAGGCTCGGCCCAGGTACTAAGAAGCCTCTCCTCAATCTCCACCTCACCGACTAGAAATGTTCTCTTCCATCTCAAATTTTCTAAGAGTGTCTTGCCTGCTTCTCCTTTGCCTTACTCTACTCTGAATAATGATTACTTGTGTACCTATCACATTCTAGGTACCACCAAGTAGGGGACTGGAACTGGATTCTGTTTCTACTTTAGATCTGCTTTGCACAGTGCCTAGCACATATCATACCCGTAATAAATGTTTATTGAAGCCCCACAGAGAAGGGAGGACTAAGGATCAAGGACATTGGTATAAGACTTAGCTTTTTTTTTGTTTGTCTTACAAGATCACTGGTATAAGGCACTCCCAAGTAAGGAAACTATTAACAAAGGTCAGTACCTTCTCTGAAACTTATAGTATTAAAGAGCTGCCTGGGAGCACTGAGAGATTAAATGGCTTGCTAGATGATGCATCAGAATAAAGACTTGAATCTAGGTTTTCCTGCTCTCTACCCTCTATGCAACAGCAGCCTCCCTAAGAGGGCTCAACTATGACATGGCAATGTTTTTGTTAATCAGAGCCTATATGTGTGTGTATGTTGTGTGTGTATGTATATGTATGTATGCATGTGTGTATGTATATATGTATAGGTATACACACACATATATACACATACATATATACATATATACATTGCTTATATCTTCGATACGCTATTAAATAAGGCAATTCAATCTAATAACATACATTTATTAAATGGGAATTTTACAATGAGAAATAAAGTAAATGTTTGGTGAGCTGCATTAAATATATAATGTTTAATTATGTTTAATTAATTTTAATAATTATTTATCTATTTAATTAATTTGATTAATATTTAATTAAACATATAATATGTGCCTTCTAAGGGCTTAAGGTGGAGGTATAGGGCCTATGCCCACATAAAAAGTTCACTTAACAACACCAGGAAATAAGTGATAAGGACCAGAGAAGTGACATCATTGATAAGGACCGTGGGAGCAAGACTGAAAAACTAAAAATAAAATCAAATGAAAGAAAGAAGCACAAAGGGTTTCTTTAAGCTACCTGGGTCAGTCCAATTATTTCTGTGATGTTGAGTATAGATATAAAATCAGAATGCTTTCCAGTAGGGAAGTTTCCATTGAGAATCTTTCAGGAAGAAGCCAGAAGTCAGGCATGGACAAAAGCAGATTTGGGAGAAGAGAATGGGATGACCCTGTGGTTTATTCAAATCAGAAGAGCATGGCAGCTTATATGAATTGAATACCTAAAATGCTCATAGGGAGCCACATATGATCTCACCTTCACCCCCACTTTTCTACTCTGTCAAAGTTAGAATGGTTCCCCCTGTCTCAGTTTGCCCTCTTCAGAGGCAAAGGAATGAATATGTTCACCATCTCGAATCAACTCAATTAATATTTATTAAATGCCTGTGATGTGGCACTATATACCAGTGGCTCCTGGGAGGTATACAAAGAATAATAAGACAATCCCTACCCTCAAGGAACTTATAATCCGGATGAATGTAAATAGGAAATTAGAGGTATAATGTGGTCAAAACTGGGAAGACAGGAAATCTGGCTTCTTGTCCCCTTCTTCCCCTTTTACTGACTGTATCACCTTGGGAGGGTCACTTAAGCTCTCTAGGTCTCCTTTATCTGACAGAAATGATAATAATAGCTGGCATATATATATAGCTTTAAGGCTTGCAAAACACTATACAAATATTAATTCATTTGGTCTTCACAAATGAGAAAGTTTATTATTTTTCTGTTATATTAATGACCAATTATTAAATTGGGATCCAGGCTTTTCTCCTCTACTTCCTCATTAAGGCCCAGCTCCTGTAAAAAGTCAGTGTCTGGAGGATGTGACTGAATGAAGAGATTCCCCCTAAACCTCAAGGAACATGCTCTTCAATCTTGGGGCAAGACCTCACCTACCTAGGAGCTTCTGTTTAGACTTCTAAACACAATAAGTTCTTACCCTAAGCAAAAGAGCCCTGTCCTTGGATTCCTCCATTAGAGTTTAAGGTGACCCAGCTCCTGCAGGAGAAAACCAACCAGAGTAGCATGGATGGAGGTGGATTCTCCCATCCAGATTGCTGGAGGCATCTGAGTCTCATGATCAAGCCACCTTTTCAGCAGGAGGAGCTGAAGACTTTTAGCCCACCTCCTCATTAAACGCCCACTGATTAGGATTGATTTTCACTTATCAGGGGCATTCCTTTTCAAAAGGGCTTTCAGACTCTCCATGGGCTTGTTTTTGGTTACCAAGAGAAACTACTGACCATCAATTTATTGATTGCTGACTAGCCTAATTAATAAATTGATTATTAATTACCCAGAAACTCTGCCTTTCATGTTTTTTCCTTCATCACTTCATCAATCCTGGGAGGCTGATGATATTATGTGGGGAAAGTGAGGTAAACAAGAGGTCAAGTGACTTACCCAGGGTCACACAGCTAGGAAGTATCCAAGCCCAGATTTAAATGGAGATCTTCTAGGCTCCACGTCCAGTGCTCTAGCCATTGTGCCACCTTGCTACCTAGAACTTATGTGCTTAAGGCAGGGAGTTAGTCAAGTCTTATTTAGGTCCCTTCAAGTTCTAAGAACTATGGTTTTATTACTCTATTTTTAAAAATACTAGCAATAACCAGGCAGTATAAGTGTCAGTTGAGAAAATAAGTGTCACTGCCCATTAGTAGTAGGAGGCTGGGCTAAGGTAGAGAGGGAAGGCTTCACAGAAGATATAGGCCTTGAGCTTGGCATGGAAGTTTGAGTGGGAACTAAGTAAAGGCAGGAGGCAGGTGCTTCTAATAGTGGAATAATATTAGCTAAGATCCCAAGGTAGATATCATTCAAGACACTGAATAGAAGGGTTTAGAACGAAGTCTTTAGAAGGTATCACAGGTGATAATGTTGGAGAAGCTTATTGAGAACAATCAATGAAAGAGCTTGAATATCAAAATGTGGTTCAACGGAAAAAGCACGCTAGATATGAAGTCAGGGAACCTGGATTTTTTTCAACACCAAGGCTCCCTTTCTCACCCAGGATGAAAGTATAAAGTCTACTCATGGGCCTAGTCCTACTGTGATTGACATCAGGACCTTTGACCTGCTCCATTTCCAACCTGAATATGTCTACCCCTCCCTGGACAACATGGTGTCCTACGCCAACTCCCAGGGGCTATTAGCCCAACTCGGTGAAGGCACTCAATCAGCTTAGCCCTCTAAAGCTCAGAATTCCCAAGTTCAAGTGACCCACCAGCCTCAGCATCCCAGTAGCTAGTGTTACAGGTGTGCACCACCATGCCCAGCAGGGTCCTGGAGTTGAGTCTCAGCCCTGCCGCTAGCTCCCCCAGTGACCTCAGGAAATTGCTTAATCGCCTCAGGCCTCAGTTTCCTCCACTGTACAATGGAGGAGGTTGAAAGGATTCTAAAGCTCTAAATCTATGATCCAAATAAAGAGGTATGGACTTCGGGTAAAGGGGAGTCACTAAAGACTGGGAACACTTAATAAATTTATTTTCAAACTCCTTGGCTCATCTGATCAGGCCTGATGGAAATCACAACATTTCTCTGTTGGTTTTCACTGAAAGTCATGTAACTCTGAATATACCCACATAATCAACAACATGACTCTAGTATGAACCAGAAATGTCAGACTCACAGATGTACAGCCATGCCCCAACCTTCAACTCCATGTACTATCTCCAAAGCACTGCTCAGCTATGAGAAAGAGAAGACTCAATCATACTCATATTTACTGAGTCCTGAAAAAAACCAAAACAGCCTAGCTCTCCTTTGATTGTGACCACCCAGAAATTCCAGCTATAAAATTGGATGGTTGTCTGATTCTAAGTTAGACTGAGACAAAACACAGTCCTTGACCTAATGGAGCTTAATTATTAAAAATGAACCAGCAGGTAGAGGATGAAATCTCAGAAACAGGGCATTTTTCCAACCATACCAGGTCCGAGTTAAGAAATTAAAAGCTCTATACTATTTTTCTCTTTCTTTCTTTCTCTCTTCAAATATTCTCATACAAAATGAATAATGTGGAAATGTTTTGCCCAATTGCACATGTATAACATATATCAAATTGCTTACCATCTCAGAGAGGGAGAGGGGAAGAAGGGAAAAACAGAATTTGGAATTCAAAACTTTAAAATAAGCATATTTAAAATTGTTTTAACATGTAATTGTGGGAAATAAAATATCATTTTTAAAAAAGAAATTAAAAGCTTTTCTAGTTTTGCTATTTGGGATGCCCTCAGGTATCCAATTGGCTTAAATAGAATTTTCACCATTAAAAATTAGTGAATTTTAGAGATGGAAGGAAACTTTGAAATTATTTAGTCCAACTCCCCTCATTAACAAAAAAGGAAAATAAGATCTAGAGAGGTTAAATGTGTTGCCCTAGGTTATATAGTTAGTGGCAAACTTGGGATTAAAATCTAGATCTCTTGAAAGAGTCCAGTGTTGGTGGCATGACACCATGTAGGCCCTTGACCATCCTTCTCAGGTTCAGGATGAATTGCTCCTCTCCTATTCAATTCCATTCCTTCTCCATTCTCGCTAATGACTGGAATGCAGTCCAATGGCAAAAAAGAGAAGGAGAGAGAGAGAGAGAGAGAGAGAGAGAGAGAGAGAGAGAGAGAGAGAGAGAGAGAGAGATGGAGATGAAGGAAAGAAGGAAGGAAGGAAGGAAGGAAGGAAGGAAGGAAGGAAGGAAGGAAGGAAGGAAGGAAGGAAGGAAGGAAGGAAGGAAGGAAGGAAGGAAGGAAAGAAAGAAAGAGAAAGAAAGAAAGAAAGAAAGAAAGAAAGAAAGAAAGAAAGAAAGAAAGAAAGAAAGAAAGAAAGAGGAAGGAAGGAAGGAAAAAAACAGATGGGCAAGGGAAAAAAGAAGGATGGTTAAAAAAACAAGTAGAATTGAATTTCAGTCAAATGCTTTCCAAGGATTCTCCAAGAAGAGTCAGTTGATCCTTAAGACTAAAAGGCAGCTTTTACAGTGTTCGCATAAAGCCGATGTTAAAGCCCACCAAGGAGGTGAGATGTTGATGCTTTGTGATTCATATTCTGGGGCCAGATAGACACAGCCATTTTGTGTAAGTGTGCAAAGCATTCCCCTGGCTAAGGAACAAAATAAAGTCAGCACCGAGGTGTCTGTCTACTCAGTGAGCTAAGCAGTCGTGAGATGCCACTGGGACCAGCAGCTCATCAAAAGTTCAGAAAACAGAAAGAACCTGTTGGTCTTATCTCCACCCTTCCATGTCTGGGTACCAAGGAGTAGTTGACTGGGATTTGTTATATATTTAGATTCTGAGGCAATGGAAGCTACTCTCGATTTTTTTTTACTTCTTGTTGTTGTTCAGTTGTTTCAGTCATGGCTGACTCTTTGTGACCCCACTTGGGGTTTTCTTGGCAAAGACACTGGAGTGGTTTGCCATTTCCTTCTCCCTCTCATTTTACAGATGAGGAAACTGAGGCAAGCAGGGTTAAGTGACTTTCCCAGGGTCACACAGCTAGTAAGTGTCTGAGGCCAGATTTGAACTCAATGAGATGAGTCTTCCTGACTCTAGGCCCAGCACTCTATCCCCTGCCCCACCTAGCTGCTATTTATTTACATATTGCTCACTATGTGCCAAGCACTGTGCTAAGTGCTTTATAATTATTATTTCATTTGAGCCCCACAACATCCCTGGGAGGTAGATGTTATTGTTATCTCCATTTTGTAGATGAGGAAACTGGGACAGGCAGAGGTTAAGGGACTTGCCCAAGGTCAAACAAACTACTGGGTGTCTGAGGTTGAATTTGAACTCAGATCTTGCTGATGCCAAGCCTAGCATTCTAGCTGCCCCTACTCATTCACTAGACAGCCTTGACAAGTCCTATCACCTGACTGGGCCTTAGCTTACTCATTTGTAAAATGAGGAAGTGGACAAGAAGATAAAGCCACTTCCAATACTGACATTCTATGACTGATTCTATGATTAAGACCTGAATCAGTGTGTTATAGGGAAAAGAACCTGGGACTTAAAACCAGAAGACGTGGGTTGAAATCCTGGCTGTGTTTCCATTTCCGTGACCATGTGTAATCCATTAATCAACAAGCCTGCGTTAAGTGCCTACTATTTACCAAGTACATATTGGACAAGATGTTCAAACTCCCTAGACTTCATTTCCCTCATCAGTAAAATGAGACAATTGCACTCGATCAAGGATTCTTAACCTGAATTGTTTTTAAAATATTTTGATAACTGTATGATTAGATAAAGAATACAAAAAAAAGTTGAATTCCTTTGTAATCCTATGCATTTTATTTCACATGCTTAAAAATATTCTCAGAAAGAGACCACAGACTTCACCAAACTGCCGACAGGATCCAGGACACACACAGAAACAGTTAAGGACCCCTGGCCCAGATGACCTACAAGTTTCTCTTCCAATTCTAAAGCCTAGGTACCTTCACGGGAATAAAAGGAAAATAAGATAATGTCACTGGGCATTGTAGAGATGAGAGTTGGACCAACTTAGAGAATATTAGCCTGGCAGTCTATAAGGTTAAATTACTAACTACTAAACTACTAAATTACTACTAAAAGTTAGACTTTTTATACACTATCCCTTCTACTTTCCCTGACTTTCCCTGACTTATCTCTGACTTCCCCCATCATGGTTTTGATACATTGCGGGCCAGCATAAGAAACTGAATGGGAATTTGGGGGGAGTTTTGCAGAAGCTGCAGATGACACACAAAGGCCAGCAGAGGGCACAGAAAAAGTTTAGAAATTCAGAAATGTATAAAATATATGTATAGTATAGTATAGTATCAACCCAAATTTTATAATAAGGTACTACAAATATCCTATAAAAGAAAAAGACAAAATTCAGACTTCTCTGGTATGAAGAGAGGGTCAAAAAATTTTACTGGGATTTTCCAGATTAGGGGTGAGGAGGAAGGGGCCACTACATCCGTAACCCTGGTGATGTGGAAAGGATAACTGTAGTTTTCCAAAATGGAGAGGAGGGGCAAAGAATGAAAGAATATTAATGGTCTCCTGCCCTGTGCAGACACTGCCTGGGAATCATGGAAATCTGCCCATCTACAGGAAAATGAGCCTGGAAACTAAAGTGAAAACAGAAGAATGCCTTAAAATAACATAACATATAATACTTTTATCTGATATTCATGAAGCATATTTTCTTTCTCAAATCAGGAATGCCAGCCCTCCCGTCTTTTCCTTCATTTCTGTAGATGAAAATTCTTCTCAGTGTCAGAATTAGCAGCAGAAGGGGCCTGTATAGAAAGACTGACAGAGAGTTTAGAGGCAAAGGGCCACTTCCCTCTAGGGACACTTGCATGAATAGAAAATCTCCGGAGCTGTCAACTACAGTAAAGAGCAGATGACATATGACAACTGAGGCTGCCTCTGATCAGAGTCGTGTGTGTACACACACACACACACACACACACACACACACACATACACCCACAAAATGGCATACATCTTTGCTCTTGTACTCCCCGGTGCAGTGGACAGATTTCTAGATTTGGAGTCAAAGGAGCTAGGTTCAAATCCTACCACTACCACTTACAGCCTGTGTGACCTTGGGACAAATCATTTCCACTCTGAGTTTTCTTATCCATAAGATGAAAAGGTTAGATTGGATTACTTCCAAGGTCTCTTCTAGCCTGAATTCTATGCTCTCTTAGAATTCCTAGTTCCCTTTAAAGCTTAGCTCAAGGGTCATCTTCTCGATAAAGTCTTTCTTGATCCCTTCCCGAGCTATAAGTGCCTTACACTCACCCCACCCCTCCCCCAAAAAAATCTTGCATTTTTTTGTATATATTTTGTATGAGAGGCAGTGTGGTGTCATGAGTGGATGGAGAGCTGGCTTTACAGCCAGGGAGATGTAGTTCAAGTCCCACTTCTGACACCTACTAGGTAACTCTCTAGGTAACAACATATAGCCTTGCAGCCTGCCACCAAAACATTTAGGTAGGCTTGTAAAAAATGTAGAGAACACAAGAGAAAGTAAAGATGTAATGGGAGCTTTGTCCGTGCCCTGCTGAACTCCCCTTCCACCAGTGACCATTGTACCCATCATATAACTTGGTTGTAACTCTCTCGCATTTGTCACGTGACCCGTGGCAACCGACCATCGTCAATCTGTCTCTAGTCTGAGAGGAACGATTTCATGATGAATGAAAATCTTAAGTAATAAGTGTAATTACTTGATATTAATTGAAAATTCCCCCCTTTTTAATATGGTTTATTTGCAAAATAGTTTAATCATTAATTATACCTTTACTTGGAAAGTGAGCCGTTAAGAACTTATCTGAGGCACGAGGAAGTTTAGCCTATTTTAATTTTGACCCCTACCTACTGCCAAGTTGTGCAGATCTGCTCTAAAACCAGGAGTTAGGAAAAGGTGGCAGCCTTAACTACTCAGGGGTAGAAGGAAGTTCTTCATCCAGAACTAACCTATTCCTTTCTATGTATTTTGTACACAATCAATGCCGGCTTCCATGATAGAATGATCTTTGAGGGCAGGAATTACTTCATTTTGTTTTTGTGTCACAGTGCCTAGGATTGTGCTTAATAAATATGGACGTTTAAATGAATGATTGATCAATCAATCCTAAGATATTAACAGACTCAAAAACTTTAATTTCTCTACTTCCTAAAGGCAAAGAGAAGCAACCCAGTAGTTCACAGGCCTATTGACTGTTAAGACAAGAAAGCTGATCCCTCTCCAAAGACCCTGGATATCCTACAGAGTTTACCAGGTAAGTGGCTTCAATGCTGTGGCTTAGGAATAAATCATGAGAAAATGGGATCTTGGTTTTCTTGTATATAACCACACCACCAGGAATATGACCAGTCCCCTCAAGAAAATAAACCATCTTTGCACCCCATGTGTAAGAAAACTAAAGATAGGTCATCTCATCACAAGGCAACTTCAGTTACACTAAGGTAGACTAGATGGTTGACTCAGTTTCATTTCTCATTTGCTTTTGCTTGGTCTTCATGAGAACTTGTTCCTTAGAAACCTGAGTCTATTCTCTGCAGGTGGTATATGTAATAAAAAGAGTCAGAAAGCTGTATCCTGGTTCCAGTTCTGCCACTTCTTAGCTGTATGACTTAGGGCAAGCCATTTCTCTGGACTCTGTTTCCTCATTTGTAAAATGAGAAAGTGGGCTAGAGAAGAAAGGAATGAGTAGGAACAATTATTGGTGAACACAGGAGAGCCTAGTACAAATTGCATGAACCAAATGAATTGGGATGTCTCTGATGATGACTTTGGAAACTACATTTTGCAAAGGACCAGAAAGTGTATTTTGTGATATAAAGAAAAGGTTTTAGCTTTAGATGAAAGGAGAGAATGCTCTTTCAAGAAGAAAGCCCTGGAGGAGTGAGTGACCTCCTAATCACTACCTCTCCATTGGAAAGGTACCCTTTGGGATTCATACAGCAATTGATGCACATTTTTGATCTGTTCAGTGTGTGTGTGTGTGTGTGTGTGTGTGTGGTACATGTGTATACTTAATCAGTCAATAAACACAAATTAAGCATTTACTAGGGGCCAGGCACTATGTTAAGCACTGAGCATTCAAAGAAAGTAAAAAAAAAAAAACAGTCCCAGCCTTCAAGGAGCTCAGATTCTAAAGAGAGAAACAACATCAAATGATCAGGTATATACAAGACGGGTAATGTCAGAGATGAAGGCAGTAAGAGCTGGGAGACCAGGAAAGGCCTGCTGCTTAATGTGGGATTAGAGCTGAGACTCAAAGAGAAGTTTCTAGCATTTGGGTGGGACAAGAAAAGGCCCCCTGCAGAAAGTGTTATCGGAACTGGGACTTGAAGGAAGCAAGAAAAGCCAGTAGGCAAAGGTGAGGACAGAGAGAAATGTCTACCATCCTCCCTCCACATAAATGGAAGCCACCATCTCTAGGAGAGAATTGGGCTCATTGATCATTGAACACTATTATGGATACAAGAGCATAACTTCTCTCTCCTTTATGCAGGCAGAAATCTAAATGAAGGGAGAATGTGGGAGGATGTGAAAAAGAAGCCTTCCCTTTCCATTGCTAAAGTATGTATATTTTCTAATAACTACCCAAATTAACTAGAAAGAACCTATGAAGGAAGACACTATCTGCATTTAAAAACTATGCTGAGAATAGGTTCACAGGCTTCACCAGACTGCCAAAGGGGTCCCTGAACACACATATAAAAAGGTTAAAAACCCCTGGATTAGATTATCTCTAAGATATTTTCTAGCTCTAAATCTTATGTTCTACTTACTTCCTGTTGAATGTTCTTTATGCCCATCTATAAAACTGAAATAATAATGTGGCATAGTTAATAGAGAACTGGCTTTAGAACCAAGCAGATTGGGTTCAAGTCCTGTCATTGACACATATTGGATGAATGACCCTGAACAAATCATTTAACTGGTCAGTGCTCTAGAAACTCTTAAGTTACAGGCAAGGTACTGACCTGCATTGGCTAAGACAGTTTTCTCATATATCAGTAAAGTCGCCAGTCCAGTTTCTATCCCTATCTGTAATAAATGTAACATCTATTGAGCATCTATCAGTTTAAGTTAACATATGTAGCGGTGAAATATGAAAGTCCTGTGGAAGCCATTGAGTCCCTGAAGGATAAAAAAATAGAGCAAGAAAATCCCAGCAAAGCTCAACTTTGATACTGGATAACATGCAGATTAACAATTCAAAAATAGCTTATCCCATCTCAAGAGTCCAGAACTTTGAGTCAAGCTAAACAAACTCTGGCCTGGAATCTAAATTGACTTTTCCATTATTACACTGGAAACTAGGGCCCAACTGTAGAAGATGCCAAAAACGGGGGAGCATTTCCATCTCTCCCAAGGCTGCGAATCCTAAAACTCTGTTGTTGCATGTTTTGAAAAGCAGTTTTCAAGTATTATGTTCCAGATTATATTCAACAATAATTAGGCCATTCTTACAATAAAGTTTCCCCAAGGCACTATCCATCCTGTAGAAAAACTCAGAGACTCTCCTATTGCTGGAGTAGAACGAACTACATACAGCCCTGGTCCTTCTTTATCCTCTGTAATGAGGATTGATCTTTTTCCAGCATGTTCCATTCCAGCCAAACTGTCTTGTTTGCTCTTCTCCCATTTGTCATTCCATCTCCCACCTCCATGCCTGACTTCTCACCTTCACCTTCCTTCCTCCAAGGCTCAACTCAAGGGCTACCTCCTACAGCAATCCTTGTCTGATTACTCCTAGTTGTTGATACTCTTTCCATTATCAAATTATATTGTGTTAATTTATCATTTAAATACTGGACCCCAGTAAAATGCAAGTTCCTGGGGCAGCTAGGTAGTATGGTGGGTAGAGAACCTGGCCTGGAGTCAGGATTCATCTTCCTGAGTTCAAATCTAGCCTCAGACACTCACTAGCTGTGTGATCCTGGGCAAGTCATGTAATCTTGTTTGCTTTAGTTTCCTCATTTGTAAAATGAACTGGAGAAAGAAATCAAATCCAGGCAAATGAATCCAGGATCTTTGCCAAGAAAACCCCAAATGAGGTGAACAACAGTAATGATGTAAGTTCCTTGAGGGCGGGGCCTCTTTGTAGCTGGTGTCTAAGTACAATGCCTTGTACACAGTAAGTACTTAGTAAGCATTTATTGGATGAAGAATGTCTTGCAACTTAGGGTAAAGTACACTAGGTTTGGAGCTTTGAGATGATGGTCTGAATCCCAGTTTTTGCTTCCTCTTAGGCATCAAAAAAGTCACTTATCCCCTCTGTTTCCTATAGCTTAGTTTCCTCAGCTGTAAAAATGAAGAGATCTTGAACATTCCTACTTAAATACATGTTTTTTCCCCTAACCCTTAGGATGTAAGCTCCTTGTGAGCAGATATGATTTCGTTTTTTAATTTGTATCTCTAAGACCTAGCAAGGTCACATAGTAAATGCTTAACAAATGCTCATTCATTAATTGATCTTATAATCTTATGACCTTAGCCTTCCTTTATTAATTGCTCTCTCTCCTTACCATCTTATTTTAAATACTTTTACATACTGAAGAGGCAATAAGTTTGGGCACTTCCTAGAAAACATAATTTGGACACAAACCAGCAGTAGTTGAGTATTAAGTAGCCAAACTGGAAAAAAACAATTTCAAGGGCTTCGAACACTGGGATCATACGTGCAGTTGGTTTCTCTTGAATTAATCGAAGAAGAAACTTGAACCTTACTAGGCCGTGTGAAGAAAGGGCTTATGAGAGGAAGGGGGCCCTTTAGAAGCAACATAGCAGTAAGCCATGTGAGGGGTCTAGGTCTAAGCAAAGACTAATTATTCGAGGAACAAAAAATAGTTGACTCCAAAAATTTGGCCAGCCACTTACAGACTGATGGGTGTCTCAGGATAACTCAACAATCCTCTGTGACTAACAATTCTTTCGTCTATGAATATGTTTTCCTTTCTTTGCCTTAGTTCCTAGTAAAGCCTTTTTTAAAAAATATAGTCAATGTTTCAGGTGAACTTAGAGGATGCCCATACCAAAACAAGGTCTTACTCTTGGAGAGAATTAGGAATCTACAGAGGCCAGGTATAAACTGGTAGCCTGCATAGGGTGACAAAATGACCAGTCTGGCAGGAGTACAAACTAAGAGAAGACCGGAAGAGGGAAAAAAAGGGAAAAAGGAAAATTCCAGTCAAGACCAGATATAGAACTAATCCCTTTTCTATCTGGGGTAATTTTCTTCATAGGTTCCTACATCCTTGCCTAAACAGTAACAGGACTTTAAAACAAATCCAACCAGGTCCTTCTAAACTTTAAGGAAGGTTTAGAATTTAAGTATCATCACGTCAAGACCACAGTGTGTATTCTTGAAATCAGCTTGAACGTTTTTGTTGACCTTTCCCGACATGGGTCTTGTAAATCCTTACAGTTATTATTTTACATTATGGGTCCCTAGTGAGCTAAGCACCTTGCATAAAATATTGAAGCTTTCACCCATACCCTTTCAAAGTTTGCATTGCTAAAACACAAAGTCAAACATGTCGACTCAGATATTTAGAATACGGTTTAAGACAAAACTTGGGAATTATTGGGAAATCTACCAGTGCTATTTCATTATAGTGCAAAAATACAAAAATTTATGCCTATGGCAAGTACTAAATAGTGACATTTGTGCATGTTGTGTTTCTGTTTACACATCTATTTTCAAAGATAATCAGTTGATTCTTCTGAGTAAGACTTTATGCCTTACTTAGAGGTATCATCCTAAGAGAGTGGTGAATGACCCTAAATCTCTTATGTGTGTTACACACACAAACTTGTATAAAAATGCATAAAATTTGAACAAGGTTTAATTGTATCTTTGTATTTACTATTATCTTTATTCATTAATTATGGCTAATAGGTTTGATCAACAAAGAGCACCTTACTTAAAGCTAACAAAGGATATAGTCAAAAGATTGGTAGACTAAGGAATAAGAGACCTGGATTTCATTCCCAGCTCTGCTGTGTGGCCTTGGCAAGGTGCTTAACCACCTGCAACAAGCATCTATTAAGTGCCTACTGCATGCATGAGACTGTGTTTAAGTGCTGAGAGAAATGCAAAAAAAAAAATATTATGTTCTCTATATTCTAGTTTTCTCCTCTGCAAAGGATCAGGCCCTTTGGAGTGCTAAGATTCTCTGACTAAAAGATCAATCTTCATAACACAGGTTTAGAAATGGAATTTGTGAATTTGATAAATTCTGTTAGTGGATTTTTTTAGAGCATGATGTATGGTCACAGACCATTCACTGGACCTCATTTTTTCTTCCTTTTACACAATAGAATAAAAGAATCTTGGGCTAGCATAGTAGACACTTAATAAATACATGTTGACTGATTTATTGACTGACTCAGAGACCAAAGGAATTTCAGAAACCCTGTAGGCCAACCCCTACAAAATCCAGTCTCTTCTTGAGTCAGGGGACCTAGGTTCAAATCTTCGTTCCATTATTTACCTATGTGACAAATCACTTAGCATCACTGGGCCTCGATTTCCTCAAAAATAAAGTAAGGAGTTTGGACTAGATGACCTCTGAATGCCTTTTTTATGTGTTGGCTTCCCCCATTAGAATGTAAGCTTCTTGAGGGCAAAAACTGTCTTTCTTTTTGCTTCTATTTTTATCTCCAAAGCTTAGCACAGTACATTTTTGATTGACTGACCTACTCTGAGATCACTTCTGCCTTTAAATCCATATTCCTGTAGTATCCAGTAATTGAAGTATTCTTTATCTTCCCAAAGTGTCCCATTCCTTCTGAGTATAGCAACAATTGTCAGGCAAATCTTCCTCAGATTTAGAAAACATAAACCTCTCTCTAACTTCCCCCCACTTCAGTCTTAAATATACATTCTATGGTAGACGTTCTTAATCTTTTTTTTTTGTCTTTGGGAATCTGATTAAGCCTATGGACCCTCTTTCAGAATAATGATGTCTTCGGTTTTTTGTTTGTTTTTAATCATTATTGAGGAAAGCACTAAATTTCAGTTAGATATTAATGAAAGTAAAGATATATTTTTTTCTCCTACAAATTCACAGACCCCTTGAAATCTATCCACCTCTGTTGACTCCAAGTTAAGAATTCTTATTCTAAAGCTAAATTTAATACCTCTTCAATGTAACAACCTTTCAAATATTTTAAGACAGTGGCTATTATATTCTCTCCTTCCCTGTCTAAGTCTTCTGTCTCCAGACTATATATATATCCTGAGTTGCTTTAAATAATCAATATATGACATGGTTTAGAAGTTCTACATAATACTTCTTGCACTCTATCTTATAAACCTTTCTTCTAAAATGTAACACTTGTTAAAAATGCACAGAAGAGAACAGAAAGAAGGCCAGAAGGGAAAACAGATAGCAGGACAACTTTGAAAGTTACATATTAAATTTATTATAAGCTTTAAAGGAAAATCAAGCTATCAGTTATAGAGATTCATGGTTTTATACACAACCTTCTTTTTCTGTTATATTGTATATGTGGAAGTACTCATTTTGTTGGGTTTTTGTTAAGTAACAAATTAGGATTTTTTAATATAAAAACAAAATAAAATATTGCAGCTAGAAGTGAACTTCAGCTGTGATGTAACCAATCACCACCATCATCATCATGGATAAAGTACTTTAAGGTTTCCAAAGTGCTTTATATACGCAATCTCATTTGATTCTTAAAATAAACAATTGAGGAAAATGCTATTATGATCCGCATTTCACAGATGAGAAAACTGAGTCTAAGTTTAAGTGACTTGCCCAAGAATAAACAGCTAAGAGGGCCTATGGAAAGACAGGCACATTAATGTACTGTTAGTAGAATTGTAACCTGGTTCAACCCTTCCAGAAAACAATTGGAACTATACCTAAAGGGTTCTAAAACTGCGCATACCCTTTGCCCCACCAATGTCACTACTAAGATTATATTCCAAAGAGATCAAAGAAAAAAGAAAAGGACCTCGTTCTACAAAAAATATTTATAGCAGCTCTTCTTGTGGTGGTAAAAAATTGGAAATTGAAGAGTCAGTTGGGGAATGGCTGAACAAACTGTGAAATATGACGATAGAACACTATTGTGCTATAAGAAATGATGGAGGGGATAGTTTCAGAAAAACCTGGGAAGACTTATATGAAATGCTGCAAAGTGAAGAGAGCAGAATGAGGGAACTATACACAATAACAGCAATATTGTAACAATGATAAATTGTTATTAGCTACTCTTATCAAGCTCTCTTAGCTACTCTTATCAAGACAATGATCTAAGACAGTTTCAAAGGATCCATGGTGAAAAATGCCATCAACCTCCAGAGAGAGAACTGATGCACTATGAGTACAGCTTGAAGCATACTTTTTAAACTTTATTTTTCTTGCTTTTGTTTTTGTTTTTTGTGACATGGCTAATATGAAAATATATTTCGCTTGAGTTCCCACATATAATTGATATAGTAATTGCCTTTTCAATGGGTGGGGGAGTGTAGAGAATTTAGAACTCAAAATTTTACAAAATGAATGTTACATTTTTTCATTTAAAAAATGATAAACTGAAGAATGGTCAGACACAGTAAGAGTCAGACGTAAGATTTAAACTCAAGTCTTCTGTATTTCAGATTTTTCTCTCTATCCTCTATGCTGCTTCTACAATACAATATACCTGGTAGGCATCGCTTCATTCAAATCACTTTAATATTAGTAAGTTAATAAGCATTTATTAAGCATCTATTATGCTCCAGGTACTATGCTAAGCACTGGAGACACTAAAAGAGGGAACATGCAGTGCCTACCTTCAGGAGCTCACAATCTAATGTGTAATTAGAAGAGTATCAATGTAAATGCAATCATTACCATTCCCTTATAATGGAAGTCTCTGCATCTCATTTCTTCCAAATCCACATGTTCCAGGATATCCTAAGAAATATACAACTTGCTTGGTCTATTTTCTGTGAGAACCAATGTCAGGAGAGACCTTCTTGTTGTTTGGTTGTTTTTCAGTCATATCCGACATGTGAACCCACTTGGGGTTTTCTTTTTTTTTTTCCTTTTTTGAGGGTAGAAGGCAGGGCAATTGGGGTTAAGTGACTTGCCCAAGGTCACACCTCTAGTAAGTGTGTCAAGTGTCTGAGGTCAGATATGAACTCAGGTCCTCCTGACTCCAGGGCTAGTGCTCTACTCACTGCACCACTTAGCTGGCCCAACACTTGGGGTTTTCTTAACAAAGATATTAGAGTGGTTTGCCATTTCCTTTTCGTTTAACAAATGAAGGACCTGAGACAAATATGGTTAAATGACTTGCCCAGGGTCATACACCTAGTAAATGTTTGAGGTTGCATTTGAACTCAGGTCTTCCTGATTCAAGACATAGCACTCTATCCACTGTGCCACCTACCTGCCCAGGAGAGGCCCATTTTGGAATAATGGATAGAAAATACACTTGACCTTCCAAGCCTTCCAACTCTTTTAAGGAAGCCTCAAGACTGAAGCAGGTATCCCATTAGACCCATTAAACACACTGGTTTGTGTTGGCTTTCTCCCCTTCACCACCACTTTTTTTTTTTTTGGCCTATTGCATAAAACTGTCAGTGAGATGAAAGTCATTTGGGGATGTCTGTCTGAAAAGACTATGCATTTTATAACAGTCCATTAGCACAAAACTCTTAATGAAAATGAAAGTCGTTAATGAAGCCAAAAGACAATCGAAGCCTCCATTCTGGGGAGGACAATTAGGCAAGGGAGGTAGGGAGAAAAATAAATACAAATTTTAAAAAAGACACTCTGAAATTAGGCATTACCAATGATGTAACCATGATATACCAGCCAATTTCATTTCTTAAAGTACACAGATACGTAGATACCACTGTTTACCTGCCTTCTTCCCTGCCCTCTCCACATGGCTGAGTGATGCTGACCTCAGACTTCTAATTTCTCCAAAGGCTACAAAATGCAAAAAATGATATTTTTACTGGGAGGAAAAAGGGTTCTTTCACTGAGTGCTGATATTTAGAGCACAGTGAATGATAAAAGTAAAATTTTGTGAATATTATTTTAATTTGTAGTTCATGTGAATGAGAAGTATCAAAACACGGTGGATAGGAGGCCAGGCTTGGAGGCAGAAAGAGTCAAGTATATGTCATGCCTCTGACTCATACTAGCTGTGTGACTCCAGGCAAATCATTCAAATTTTCTATGTCCCCAGGGACCTCTTTAAGAGTGTGGTACACACATGCTGCTGAGATTTAGAGACAGAAGGGACCTCAGAGGCCATCAGGTCCTACTTCATTTTGCTGAGGAAACTGAGGCCCGGTGTCCCAGAGAAATGAAGCAACTTGTTCAAGGTCACATAGGTAGCAAGCATTGGAGGCAGGTTTTGAACTAAAGCATTCTAACTTCAGTAGAAATGCTCTTCCCCTTCTACCACACTGATGGGTGTGGCGGTAAATATTTAACAACCAGATCTCAAAGAATTTAGGCCATATTTTTAAGTTTAACCTCTGTATTATTAATATTTTCTCCACTTTTGCAAAACTAGGCAGTCAATAGAACAATAAATCAAGACCTGATTTATAGTTTGTCAATTTCCAAGGTGTAAACGCTTATATCAAAAATTTTAATAATTGGCTCTCGCTTGTAGCAACACATCCCTCATGTCCACAATGCATCAGTGGAGTTTACACACAAGAGAAGAATCCTCTATGCTAACTAAACCATAGGTTTACATTTTTACAAATGAAACATCACCTGGTATCACATATGTCATAGTAGCCTATTGGGGGAAGGAAATCACCTGGTAATGTGGTGAGTGTCTACAGGAATTATTTTCTGAATTGTCATCAAAATGTTTCCAACTCCAAAAAGGGTCTAACAAGGTACAGAAACTGCCTTGGTTACTAAGATAATCCATCCTCCATGCTCATACAATATATCATATGTGCCACTCAAGTTACAGCCTAACCTATTATAAATATTATAACCCACTATTATAACCTAGCATTAGTTATTTGTGTACATGTCCCATCTCTATATGCCATAATAAGCTTCTTGAAAGTTGATATCGACGCTTCTTTTTATCCCTCATAGTGCTGGGAATGTAGATGTTCAGAAAATATATATTGAATTAATGATGATAGGAAGCAATTACATTTTTATAGCTCTTTAAGATTTACAAAGCACTGTAAGTATTGTAATTGTACTCATCAAGTTTTGTACAGAGTAAAACTATTTTACAGATAAGGAAACTAAGACCCAGAGAGGCTGACTTGCCCAAGATCACACAGTGACTGTTGAAACTGATCTCTTAACCCCAGTCTCCTGATTACATTGTGTTCTTTCCACTTTACCACACATTGCCTGTTTTAATTTTACATTCCTCATTTTCCACATTTGCCTTAGCTCCTCTTTTAAACCCACGTACTTACTGTTCTATATATTTCTCCTACATCAAATATTTTATGCCAGCAAAATCTTCTGTGTGATGTCTCATCTAAATGGCTTTTTGTGATGATGATGATGATGATGATGATGGCGATGGTGATAATAATGATGATGGTGGTGGTGTTGATGGTAGTGATGATGGTTATGATGGTGGTGGTGGTGGTGGTGGTGATGATGATGATGATGATGATGATGAATACTACTAGAAATTCCCCATCCCTAAAGAGATATTTCCTTGTGGTACCATCTCAGGACCTGGGCGATATGAATAAAAAGCCCAGGGCTTCAACATCTTCCCAGAAGTTTAATCAACCTCAGTCGAGCTCATGACCAGGAAAGTTGAAGGTCATTTGCCTACATACCGAAGATACATCAGGAATCTATGTAGAGTTGAACAATAACATAGCAACACACCCATCTCATGGCAATAGTTAATTAAAATGCTTTCTCCACATTTCTGTTTCCTTTGTATTAAGGAAGATGTAGAATTCTTGCATTTAATGTAATGAAATACATGAGAAATAATGAATATGAAGAACCCAGGGAAGTAAGAGAAGAATTGTATGATATAGAGCGAAGTAAGCAGAAACAGAAAAACAATACACATAATGACTACTAAATGGAAAGAAAGTCAATAACAACAAAAAATGAAAGGGAATGTTGTATAATTATAAAAACCAAGCTTATCCCTAAACAAGAGATTAAAAAAGTAACTCTCTTCCTTCTTTGCATAGATGGGCTAACATGACTACAGAATATTGCTTGGGCATTGAGATTCAGTTGAAGTATTTGTTAGTTTTGTTGAACTATTTTTACTTCTCTTTTTTAGCTTTGATGAAAGATGGCTTTCTGGGGTTGAGTAAGGAGGAACGTATTTTAAAATGAAAGTGATATAAAAATAAAGGCTATCAATAACATTTTTTTAATTTTAAAAAGAAATATGTGAAACAATCTGATGACTGTTTGCTTATCCTCTGTACCTCTGCCTGAACTAGAGCTTTACCCATCATGCTGTCCCCTAGGATCCTGCTCCTCTTCCCCTGAGTGGTTGTCATATTCACCCTCTCATGCCCCTAAAGCATACACTGTAGCTATATACTGATAAAGTGCTACATATTTTGTTCTTTAATCTCTTCTCATCAATCACTCCCTCTCGCCTGTCAATCATTAGGAAGGATCCTCTCTCAGTGCCTAACAACCTGTCAACTTTCAGGTCCCCAAGGTGTTCGAAAATGAACATGTTATTTCATACTGAGCTCCAGAGAATGGGGCAACCCACTTCAGCTCTCAATTCAATTCTTTCTTTCCATGGAGACAGCCTCACATTTATTGGCTCCCTGTAATATGTCAGACTTGGAAGATGTAGTTCTCTCACATCACATCAAAACTGGGAGCACTTGGGCAGAACCCAAGAGCAAATTTCTTAAACTGGGCTAGCTAATAATGCACTGTAGCCAGATCTTTAAGCTATCACAGGAAAAAGAGAAAGGGCTAGCAGGTTCACTATGAATAATGATATTAAGGTAGCAGTAGATTTAATGAAAACAACAGTGCAATGTGAATAAAAAAGATTCCCATTGAAGGCAGCTAGGTGGCACAGTGAGTAGAGCACCAGGCCTGGAGTCAGGAGGACCTCTGTTCAAATCCAGCCTCAGACACTTGACACGCTAGCTGTGAGACCTTGGGCAAGTCACTTAACCTCAATTGCCCTGCCTTCCCCCCTCAAAAAAAGAGATCCCCCTCATGGTTGCTGGCCTAATAGAAAGAATTAATCATTTGGAATAAGAGTAGACCTGAGCTCAAATCTCTGCTCCAAAACTCAATATCTGTGTTATTCTGGGCAAGCTACTTACTATGTCTGAGTTGCAATTTCCTCACCTGAAAAATGACCATTATTATGGCTGTTCTTATCTTACAGGGGTGTGCACCGCAGAAATATTAGTTATTACTAGAATCGGTGTGGCATAGGGAAAGAAGCATTGGGTATGGAGTCAGAGGCCAGGTCTACCTCAGCTACTTGTAGCCTATCTGCCTTGGGGCAAATTGCTTAAACCATATATGCCTCAGTTTCTTCTTCTGTAAAATGAGTGTGATGACATCTATACAACCTACATCACTGGGATGCTATGAAGATCAAATGAAATAATGATAATTAAGTAAATAATTAAATAAACCATGGAGCACTAGAAAATATCAGCTATTTTGTTATAAATATCTCATTCTCATCTTTTTTATGGACTTCAGATGTAACAAACTGACTATCCAGCTATTATTTTTTTTATATTCAGTGTTCTGTGGACTGGTGTGCTGTTGGCTAAACACGAATATTCTTTGTAGTTGAATAAAAGTAATGGGATGTCAGTTCATTTTCTGTAGGCTTACAGAAAACATCTTCAAGACAATTCCAGCGGTCAGTCTAGTCAACAAGTATTTATTAAGTATTTATCCTGTACTAGATACAGTGCTAGGCACTGAGGACACAAAGAAAGTAAAAAAATAGTGCCTGTTTTCAAGGAGCTCACAGCCTAATATGGCAACAGCCTACAAATAATCATGTACAAACAAAATATATATTGGCTAAGTTGAAGATCATCTCAGAGGGAAATACACTAGACATGGACTAGAGGAATGACATGAGCTTCATCCTGTTCCCAAAGGTTTTTATTTCTTCTGTTAGTTTTCTACATATTTTTTAAACATCATGGCAACTTTTTTTTCAAGAAAATTCCTTGTAGACTCATTGATGATCTTGTATTTATATCCAAAATCTGTCAAAACTGGCGCACATTTGGGAGGTGGGAAGGGCAGGTGGGGTGGGGTGATAATTCACAGGTATGCTGGTAAATGTTTAACAACCAGCTCTCTGAAAACCCACAACACTCTTTAAAGCCCAACCTGGATTACTAACATTTTTAATCACTTTCTTAAATCTAGATATTTAATAAAACAATAAAGCAAGGCCTACTTCGCCAATTTCTGAGGTGTAAATGCTCACTTGCAAATTTAGCAATTGGCACCAACAAAATTAGCTCCAGATCACCCTTGGGGTAGATTTTTCTTTATAAAATTTTCCTTTTTTAATGTTTATTTCTTTATTTGAATTCCAAATACTCTCCCTCTGTTCCCTCACCCACTTTGAGAAGGTATAGCTTTCTACATTTTGAAATATTTTTGTTCTATGCAGTTTGGAGATGAGAGAGAGAGAGAGAGAGAGAGAGAGAGAGAGAGAGTGAGAGAGAGAGAGAGAGAGAGCTTTATTTTCAGTGGTCTCTAACTGAAATGTAGCGTTTTCTTTAATTATTTATCCTGAGAAGAGGCCTGTAGACTTTACCAGACTGCCAAAAAAAAGTTCAGAACTTAAAAAGCCCAAGAGCCCCTGTTCTAGAAGGTCCTACCAAGCTAGAAATGCTTTACGTGTGGATCTGGTGAATGAATGGTCCCGTATCTATTGGTTCCTCCCCTACTGTCTTCAGACATGCCCAACCTTCCCCTATCATTAAAAAAAAAAAAAAAACCTATGTTAGATCCAACTGTCTCTTGAAGTGATTTTCCTCTCTTTCTCAGTGAAGGTCCTGGAAAAAGCTATCCATACCCTGCTCTCCACTTCCTCTATTCTCACTAATGCCTCAACCCTTTGCAACCTGGCTTCCAACCTTGTCTCTCAACTGAAACAATTCTCTCCAAAGTTACTAATGATCTCTCAATTGCCCAGTTTGGTGATCATTCCTCAGGCTTCATCCTCCTTGATCTCTACTCTATTTGACACTGCTGGCTGTTCTCCTGATGTATAGTTGTGCGAATTCAGCAACATCTCCTTTCCAAATGTTCATAAAGACTATTTGTTCCCAATCTGTGGTAGAGCCTTCTGAGCTTGTATTGGTTGGATCAGCCCCAGTCGGATACACTGTACATTGACTCTGACATCGCAATGTCATTTTTGATCCTCTTCAATTACAAAGGACAACAAAGAATGATTCTCCTCAACACTCTTTTGTAATTCATGGTGAACATGAAAAAGTGGTTTACCATTACACAAGTTAACGAGTTCGATGGAAATACTAATTATACTTACAATTCTCAATGCAAGCAGTCAAACTTTATTAATCAAATGCATGTAAACAATAGTTCATATAATCCATTAGACAATATAAACATTAAGCCCACTAGGAACAAACCACCAACCTGATTTCCTAGAGATCCCCAAGTAAGCAGTGCTCAACTACAGGGTTCACTCTCTGCTCAGCCAGAAATCACGTGTCTCCTTCCAAGTTGATTGCCTGGCAAGTCAGCAAATCTCCATCAGTCAATCAGTGTGGCCCTCAGATCAACATGTAGGATGCTTGAGTCTCAAGTCTGAGGGAATGCAGGAGCCAGTTTTACTTATCATCCAAGAGTAGGCTAAAGGCTACAGCCTCTGTTGAGTTTATTATAGTTCTGCCTTTGGGCATTAGCTAGTTATACCCAAGTTCTTGTTGGTGGCTAGTAACCTCCTTTGTTTACTAATTAATTTGATTGATTCCTAATGATATAAGTTAATGATGAGGTTGTCTATCAAATTTTCCTATTGATAGTCTGCTGTCCTATCTGGAGGGTCTCATTCCTTTATCAGTTTCTTTTTATGAACACACATGTTTTTACCAATGTGTACCACACAAAAGCTTCTCTTAATATTAAAAATATGCTATAAAAAATAAGCATCAAAGCATTTCATCACAAAATGGTGGCCTAATAGAAAAAAAGAGTCAGTTGTGTCAAGGCAATAAATTTATCAAACTCAATAGGTCCAAAAGAAACTCATTATCTTTCCTCTCCAAATGCATACCTCTTCAGATTTTTACTATTTCTAGGAAATTTTTCTTCTAATATTCCAAATTTCTAACCATGGTGTTATCCTCAGCTATTCCTGTCTTACCTAAAATATACAATCAGGTGTCAAATCTTGCTGTTTTAACCTCCAAAACATCTGTCACATCCACTTCCTCCTCTCTAGTCATATAGCTACTATCTTAGGTTAAGCTTTCATTACCTCTGGCCTAGACTATTGCAATGGCTTGATGCCTGATCTCCCCGTCTCAACTCTCTCTGGCTCCAATAAGTCCTCCACAAAACTGTAAAAGTTATTTGACTTAAATGCAAATCTGGCCATGTCGCTTGCCTGTTCAATAAACTCCAGCGGCGTCCTATTGTCTCTAGGATAAAATAGAAATTCCCTTGTTTAGCTTTTATAGCCCTACAAAACCTCCACACAACATATCCTTCCAAACATATTATGTGTTACTCTCAGAATACTATGATCCACCCAAATGGGACTTCTCTCTGCTCCTCATCCACAGCATTCTATCTCCCACCATCCTGACTTCATAACGACCATCTCCAATGACTTGAATATCTTTCTTCCTCACTTCTCCATCAAATATTCCCTCTCTTCCTTCAATATGCAGTCCAAGCACCACTTTCCACATGAAGCCTTTCTTTATCCCTTCTGCTAGGTGGCACAGTGGCTAAAGTGCCAGACCTAGAGTCAGAAAAATCTGAGTTCAAATCCAGCCTCAGATATTTACTAGCTGTGTGACCCTGGGCAAGTCACTAAACTCTGTTTGCCTCAGCTCCTCATCTGTAAAATGAGCTGGAGAAGGAAATGGCAAACCACTCCAGTATCTTTGCTAAGACAACCCCAAGTGGGGTCATGGAGAATTGGACACAACTGAATAACACGAACACTAACAACAAATAGCACCTACTTCATAGGACTCTTGTGAGAATCAAATAAGTTAACATATGCAAAATACATTGCAAAACAGATTACTCTATAAATGTTACTTTATACATATACATGGAGATATGTACATATTCATTACATATACATAAACCACATATATCAATGTCTAGTTATGTCTAAATTTATCTATGCCTATATATCTTTGTATTTATATATCTATATATCTTTATATCTACATCGAATTTATCTATATCTATGTATATGTGCATATATACATATGTAGATTTTATACACATATGTGGGTGTATGTGTGTATGTATGTATGTATGTATATACTGTGAATAAAATGTTGGGTCTGGACAATTCACTTAACATCTGTCTGCCTCAGTTTCTTTACTGTGAAATGGAGGTAATTAATAGCACCCAGCTCCCAACCAAGGTTGTTGTAAGGGTCAAATGAGATACTATTTGTTAAAAAAAAAAAAGTACTTGGCACAATGCTTGGAACATAGTAAGGGCTATATAAATGCTTATTCACTTCCTTAGTTATTATAATTTTATAGATGAGGAAGCCACCTCAAGTAGTGAAGTGACTTGTCCCTGTAAATATCAAAGACAGGATTTAAAGCAAGGTCCTGCAAGTCCGGCATTCTTTCCCCTACTCCAGCATGCTGCCTCTCCCCAGAGGAAGGTCACAACACATTTGTCCTGCTTGAATCCATTGCTACTGTTCCAGTCTGCCCTACATCCTCAAACCCTTTAATAATGACACTTCCACATTTAGCACCATGTGTGAATTGCATTACCTCCTGAGTTTAGCTTCCCTTCCAGATCATTAAATAATGAAAGCAAAATTAGGTCTTCTATCCTGACCTCCTGCAATCCTCAAAACCTTGACCATTTGTCATTGTGCCTTTCTCTCTAGTTGTTCAAGGCAGTTTTCAGTCTGACTGGCAGGGCTTCCACCCGAGCCAATTTGAATTAATTTCTCAGACAAGATTTCATGACACTCTTCTTCAAGTGCTTCATGCAAAGTCCACATGTATTATAGCAACTGCCTGCTTGTGATTTACTACCTTTGCGATGTGATTTTTTAAAAAGTGATTGAGGTTTCCTGACGTGATCTGCTTTTTTTCTAAACTCAGGTTATTTGCTGCTTTTTCATATGTTTTCCCTATAGGTATTTATAGATTGTACATCATTGTGATTTTCTTTCATTGTTTGGCTTAAGAATGAAGTTAGGTTTATGAAAGAGAGGAAGAAAGGGAGGAAGGACAGGAGAGAGAGAAAAGGAAGAAACAAAATAAGCATTTAAGTAACTACTATGTGCTTTATAAAGATTATCTCATTCAAGTCTCATAATAATCCTGGAAGGTAGGTGCTATCATAATCCCCCTTTGACAGCTGAATAAACTTTCTAAACAACTTGCCCTGGGTCATGTTAGTGTCTCAGGCTGGATTTGAACACTGGTCTTCCTTACTCCAGGCCCAACTCTCTATCCACTGCACCACCTAGCTTCCTGGAGGTAACCTGCATGATTGCCAATCATCAAAGAATCATATATATTAGAACTAGAAGAGATTTTATTGACCAGCTAGTCCCACCTCCTCATTTTATAGACAAGGAGATAAAAGAATATCATTAATTATGAAGAATAAAAGTAAAAGAAGTTGAGTAGCTTGTTCAGGTTCATACAACTAGCCAATTGTGGAAAAGTCAAGCCTAGGGCTTCTCTCCTTTTCTGAAAACTACGGCATTTTTATTTTACCCCATCACTTCCTTCTCACCACCATCTTCTTTCCTCCCGATCATTGTCCCATACCTCTTAGAGTCACAGACTAGAGAGTAGCTTTGCAAGTCTAACCCAACCCCTTCATTTTGGAGACCCTAAGAGCTGAAGTATCCAAACTTATATCCAGTAGAACACTACCTTTATTCCCATACTTTACAGTCTACTGGCTAATAATTTACAGCCAGGTCCCTGAACAAGATGTTGAATGTTTTAGTATAAGCATTTTCCATCTATACCTTGGCATTGCCTCTGATCAATCAGTCATTCAATCAGCATTTAAGTGTCAACTGTGTGTTGGATACTGTGATAGTCCCTGGGGGGGGCACAAAGGTGAAATAAAATAGTCTCAGCCTTCAAGGAGCTTACATTCTAGCTGGGGAGACAATATGCAAATATGTAGATCTATACAAAACACAAAACATTTATGAAACATCTACTATATTCCAGGCACTGTGCTAAGTACTGTAAATGGGACAATGCAGGTCAGCACTTTCTCTGCCATTGATAATCTAAGAATTGCCTACAGTATTGTGAAGTTATTGTAAGGTTAAGTGACTTGTCTAGGATCACATAGCCACTGTGTATCGAAGGGATCATTTGAACCCGGGTCTACCTGGTTTTGAGGCCGGCTCTCTATCCGCTATAACATAGTACAGCTAGGAGGCACAGAGGAAAGACTGCCAAGTCTAG
This sequence comes from Phalanger gymnotis, assembly GCA_028646595.1. Taxonomy (NCBI): domain Eukaryota; kingdom Metazoa; phylum Chordata; class Mammalia; order Diprotodontia; family Phalangeridae; genus Phalanger; species Phalanger gymnotis. The sequence continues at coordinate 211,661,508 of CM053624.1, forward strand.
AGTCAAGAAGTTGTTGTTTGGTCATTTCAGTCATACCTGACTCTTCATAAGCCCACATGGGTTTTCTTGGAAAAGTTACTAGAGTGGTTTACCATTTTCTTCTCCAGCCCATTTTACAGATGAAAAAACTGAGGCAAACAGGGTTAAGTGACTTAGCCAGGGTCACACAGCTAGGAAACATCCGAGGGAGTTCCTGACTCCAGGCCCCGAACTCTATCAATTGTGCCATCTAGCTACCCCAGAGTCAAGAAGACCCAAGTTCAAATCCGGCCTATGACACTTACTAGCTATGTGCCCCTGAACAAGTTTCTTAAGGCTTTTTGCCTCAGTTTCTTCATCTATAAAATGGGGATAATCATAGCACCCATATCCCAGGGTTGTTGTGAGGACCAAACGAAATAATCATTGTAAAGCACTTAGGACAGTGACTAGCACATAGGAAGCACTATATAAATGTTAATTATTATTATTACTATTATATTATATGTACTATATATTATATCATTATATATTATTATATTGTATAATATACATACATATATGTGCTTGTCTCTAGGAAATAATCAGAATATATTGAGTAAAATGCAACATGGTCAATTCTGTACCTTATCAGCTGTGTATAGAACAAATGAGAGACTGAAGGCAGAGAGACCAGTTAGAAGGTATTATAATGAGAGGTGATAAAGGCCTAAAGGAAGGTACTGAGCGGAGAGGAGAGGCTGTATGCAAGGGATATTGTAGAGGCAGAAACAGCAATATTTGGCATTTTGGATACATGGAGTTAGGTGGGAAGAAGGAATAGAGGTTGACACCAACCCAAACCTATACGACTGGAAAGATAGTAGTACGCTCCAACATTTTGCAAACCTTTTTTTTTTCTTTATTGCCAGTTCTATAATGGAATTTTCCATTCAGGCATCTTCCTGACCCATCTACATTTGCAATAGTCCAGGGGCTGCTGAGGAAGTGATATGGAATGTGACCATTGACTCTTGTAAGTAGGATGTCTAGCCTTCTGCCACAGCTGAGTGGTTCTTTTATTGGTTCTCTTGCTTCTTGGGGTAGATGTAACAGATCCTTGAGGGGAAGATTATCTTTCCCCGCTCCTATCCTCATCCCGTGACCCCCCCTTCCCATCTCCCACAACAAGTATCCTATGTCTTGGCTTATTTTCAAAGCTCATGGTTAGAAAAGGCACGATCAATTTAAAATCCACTTTTCTCTCTTCAAACTATCTTCCTTCCTCCCCTTTAGGTGTTCTTCTGTTCTCTACTGGTGATTAAGGGTAACTACAGGAATAAAAAGAGAGATTACATGTGGGGTAAAGGGGAAAAGGCATGATATAAACAGGTAACTATAAAGCCACACTGGGGTCAAAGTAAAAAAAAAAAATTCACATATTCAGAAGGCTTAGTAAAGGTCATGAAATGGAAGGTGGAGCAACAATCTAAAGCCAGGGGAAACAAGGACAGAATAGTCTGTACATCACCATGGGAGGCATAGCACAAAGCATTTTGCAAAACCTCCAAATGAGATAATAGTCCTTTTGTGAGAGTCATGTGCCCTTGTCCATCGGATTCATCTGTGCTGCTGCAGACTTAGGCATTAACTAGCATCTACCTTTTGTAGATCTATGGTAAGTAGGGTAAGAAGCTAGTTATCTAGACATAATCAATCAATAAGTATAGATTGGGCACGATTACCTGCAAGACACTGTGAGGAAAGACACATTCGAAGAGGGTAGCCTAGCAGCAAAAGAGACAAAAATAAGAAAATATACCCATGAACAGTAACTAGCTGTAATAACAGCTGGACAAAGTGCTTCACTAGTATTATCTAATCCTCATGACAACTCTGGGAGGTAGGTACTATTATTATTATTTCTATTTTACAGATAAGGAAACTGAGGCAGACAGATTAAATGACTTGCCTAGGATTAAGTGGGTAATATATAAAGTGGAATTTGAACTCAGGTCTTTATACTCCAGGTTCATCATCCTTTCTACTTAGCTGCCTCTGAAGGTGGTATATAATTATATTAAATTAGTAGAACAATGAATACAGTGCTACAGGAGATCTGAGGAAGGAAAACTCACTATGGGCTGTGGTGGTCAGGTTAGGTTTCACAGAGAGGGCAGAATTTGAACTTAGAAAGTTAGGTCTCAGGTGTATGAAGAGGAAAAGAGAGAACATTACAGTCAGGATGAATGATGAATTGAACAAAGGCATTGAAGTAGAAGTGAGAAAGATATGTTTAGAGGACAGGGAATGGACCAGCCTGGATGGAGTGGAATACTTATATTGGGAATCAGAAGGAGATAAAGTTAAAAAAGAAAGAGTATAAATTAAAACTGTCTTCTAAGAACACATGAAAAGTAGTAAAAGTAAGGAAAGATAGTGGAAGTTGAATATTTTGTGTCAAAGCCTCAGAGAAATTAGGCAACTGATCAAAGGGATATTCTAGGGATGGCAGGAAGTATGGGCATGAAGAAATGTACATAAGTGATATTCCTTTACCAATATCAATACATTAGATTAAAAAGTTCCATGGATCTCTCCAAGAAATTCCCCATACTCCTAATGAATTCCACTCCATTGTTGACCTTTGGTAGAAATGGTCTTTATGTAGATTCAACCAAAAGTCCAAACCACTTCTGGTTATTTAGTCATCTGATCTCTTTCCAGCATTGAATAAAGTTTATGGGTAAAGAAATTTTATTTGCCATTTCTTTTTATAGGCTCTAAACAAACCCTAGATCTCCAGAAGGAGGACCTTCTCAGATCAGGAGTCCTTGATATTTTAGAACATATGAAAGGAGTATCATTCATCTATGCCAATCAATTTACTTCACTTCCTCCTTTTAAAGGGTCATAAGATGTCATATTTTTGTCTGAAAGACAAACTTATGCTTAGGATTAAGTAAGAATGTGGCTTCTTGTTTTCATCGGTCTCAAGGCTGCTTTCACAACTGAATAAGAAATAAAATAAAAAAAGTAAACCAAGCCTAATCATTTGACTATTTGGTGTAACTTTAAATAGCTGTAGCATTTTTGCAATTGCTAATTAGGAGAATTAACTTGGAGTTTACATATGCTATGCATGTATCTGTTTAAACAAAAAGAATCACCATTCTCCTAAGTCTTCATCTTCAGTCTTCATGGGTGACCCCTAGGCTGTGTTCGGGGCCAACTTCTCTTTTCAATCTATATTTTCTCACTTGATGATCTCTGTTCCAGTGGGTTTAATTATCATCTGTATGCAGATGACTCCAAGATCTATATATCAAGCTCTTGTCTCCATCCTGAGCTATAGTCGCACATCTCTAATTGCTGCTTGAACATCTCAAACTGGATGTCCTATATGCTACTTAAACTCACCCCAAAACAGAATTCATTATCTTTTCTCCCAAACTTTCATGCCTATAAACTTCCTTATTACTATCAAGGGCACCACCATTTTCCTAGTAACCCAGTTCTGAAATCTTTGTGTCAGTTTCAACTCTTTACTCTCACTCATACCATAGATTCATGTATCTCTTATATATTGTATATTCCCGTCTCCCCATTCCTACAGCCCCAACTTAGTTTGGGGCCTCACACAACCTAGGTGGATGACTACAATAGCCTTCTAGCTGGTCTGTCTGCTTCAAATTTCTCTCTACTCCATTCCAGCCTCCCATAAGCTCCCAAAGTAATTTTTCTGTTGTTTTTGTTTGTCCTTTGTTTTTGAAGAGGACCAGTGACAGCATGGTTTGATATCTTTACTTGTGCATGAATCGTATTTAAATGAGGCAGAGCTGCACAAAGTCTTCAGCCTTACTCACTCTTCCAGAGTCATCGGAAGTCCAGTGGCAAGACAAAAGTCAGGATGACTGATGATGGCCCGGGATGCATAGGTCTGACCACATCATTCCTTTGCCCAGTGAACTGCAGTGGCTACCTATGACCTCCAGGATCAAATATAAAATCCTCTGACCTTTAAAGTTCTGTGTAACTTGACCCCTTCCTACTTTTCTGGTCTTCTCACACCTTACTCTCCTCTGTGCCCTCTCTAATCCAATCATAGGTGACCAACTTGCAGTTGTACAAACAGGACCCTCCATCTCCCTTGGCACCTTATCCTACCTTCTAGCCATTCTGTAGATATCTTGTGTTCACCCAGTTCTTTCCATCACATCTTTCCAATAAAATTGTGAGCTCCTTGAGTGCTGGGACTATATTTTTGTCTTTCATTATATCCTTAGGACTTAATGGAACATACACACTTAATAAATGCTTGTTGACAGAGAAAAAAAAATATTTATGGCAGGAAATTTTTGTCCTGATTGCCAGTAATTGTCTCCTTGGACAAATCACTTGACCTCTTCTTGTCTCAGTTTCCTTTTTGAGAAAACGAAACCATTAATGCCTCTTGTCTTTGAACTTCACTAGGATATGGAGAAGCACTTTTAATTCTTCAGATAATGTGCTACCTATTGTCATTCTTCTTATAAACAACATAATTTTTTTTAATTTAGGATTTACGCTAGCTTTAATTCCAGAAAGGACATGAGGTTTAATTGGATTATTCTCAAGACAAATTAGCCAAGGCTGAAGGATCTGCTGAACATAAGTAGTCTCATCTACTTGTGTTTGGATAATAATAGGGAGGGGAGGGAGGGAAAAGGGCATGTAGGAAGCTCTGAATTTGGACCATGGTTCTGCCACTCAGAACTATCTCTTTGACCTTAAGAAAGCCATCTACCATTCTTGGGCCTCAGTTTCCTCATCTATTGTTAATAATAATAACAATAGCTAGCATTTATATAATGCATATATCATCTTATTTAGTATTACTAAAACTCCTCTAGAATTCTTAACCCGGGGTTCGTGAACTTGTGTGTGTGTTTAATATTTTGACAACCATATCTCAATATAATCAGTTTCCTTTGTAATCCTACGTATTTTTAATGAATTTAAACACATTCTGAAAAAGGTCCACAGTCTTCTCCAGACTGCCAAAGGGATCCAAGACACAAAAAAAGCAGTTCCAGATCTGTGAGGAAATAATCTATAATCTGGAGTTTGAAATGTGATTCTGCCACTTACCATCTATGTGGCTTTGTACAAGGAAGCCACTCACTCTTTGGGCCTCAGCTTCCTAATCCATAAAATAAAGAGATGGCTTTTGATGACCTCTGAGGCCCCTACTAGTTCCAAACAACATAGTTTTATAAACTGGAGGTTTCTGGAAGACAGAATTCAACCCCTACCACAAGCTCCGTAGCCCCCAGTCATGGAGTAAATAATTTGTATTTGGTCGTGTTTCTCTTCTTACCGCTAAAATTATTCTTTAAACTGAAAACATTTTCATTCGTAACTGTCATAACAAAAACTCTGGTTGGTCTTTCGTGCATACATACGGTGTGCCCCACCCCCACCTACTGGATTGGCCCTCAGGGGAACCTAAAGACCTACAATTTAACCTTCCCATGAGTGAATTGAATAACTAGCTCTGTTTACATCTATTTATGCAACATCCCTGAAGACACCAGATAAACACCTGAACCCAGTCAATTCCTAGGCTGTAACTGGAGCCAAACCTTGTAATAAATCCATCTAGCCAATCCAGAGAGGGGCAGCTAATTGTGTAACAAGAGACTTTCAATTCACTTTTGTTCTTCCAGTAGAGGTTAGCAGTTTCTCTACCCACACCCACCCCCTGGCCTCCCTACTCAAGCCACAACTAGACTAACCAAATAAAGCCCATGAATTAAGGGAAAAGTTAAATACCCAGCTTTGCAGAAAATGTGGAGATGTTATTTCCTAAGGGCTTTCTCCTCAGCATTATTATTTAGATCAGATACTTAATGGGCTTTATCCAAGCAGGAAATCAGGAGGAGGGAAAAAAAATTCAACAGAATATAGGAAAGAAAACAAACTGACATACACAGGTGCCCCTAATCTGATACGGGTAACCCCAGAGACCCTTGAAACAAAGGTCACATCCCCAGTGTTGAAGCTTCAGGATAAAATCTCTCTCCACACTTGAGATACTGTATTTGTATCACCCTTTCATAAAGGACAGTCACTCCTGGTGAATGTTTCGTGTTTGGCGTTTCGTTTCATTTTAGGGTGGTTTTTTTTTTGGTCCAGATGTGTCATTTCATTTCTTTCCAAAGTGACCAGTGATGCCTTAAATTTGCCAAATCTAATGTTCTCTTCTTAGTCCTCATCCTTCTTGACTTCTCTACAGCATTTGACACTGTTGATCACCTTCTCCTACTGGATATGTTGTCTTTTTTGGGGTTTTGTGACTGTTCTTTCTGGGTTCACCTTCCTGTCTAACAGGTCGTTCTCAACATCTTTTGCTGACTCTTCATCCTAGTCATACTCTCTAGCTGTAGACGACCCCTAGGTCTCTGTGCTAGGTCCTTTTACCTTTTCTCCCTTAGGTTCATTATCATCTCATGGAGATGATTTTCAGACCTATATAACCAGCCCTAGACTCTTTTCTGAGAGCAAAGTCCACATCTCCACTTGCCTATTAGAAGTTTGACCTTAATATGTCCAAAGCACAACTCATTCTGTTTTCCAGTTTCTGTAGGAGGTTTTTCATGGGATGTGCCTCTCTTTTTATCCGTCTCCCCCAATTCCACTGCTAAGGTCTTCCCTCTTAATTACCTTTGATTACACTGTATACAGCATACATACATATACGTATACATAGAGCGAGAAAAAGGAGAAACAGAGACAGACAGACAGACAGACAGACACAGAGAAAGAGAGAGAAGGAGACAGCATGTTTTTCCTTTGTTTGAATATGAGTTCCTTTGGAGTGGAGACTATGTCTTTCTTTGTCCACAAGTGATTAGCACAATGCCCGCCAAATGGCACTTCGTAAATTCTTGTTGTTTGATTGATCGTCATCTTCTTTCCTTTTCTAAACTTTTGTTACCATCGAAGATGCCACCATCTTCCCAGTCACCAAGCCCAAAACTTCAGTGTCATCCTCAGATCCTCGCTCCTTTACCCTGTAGAGCCAATCTCTCCATATAGCTCTCATACGGAAGTCTCATGAGTTCAAATCTGACTTCAGACACTTACTAGCCGTATAACCTCAGGCAAGTCACTTAACCCCGTTTGCCTTGGTTTCCTCATCTGGAAAATGAGCTGGAGAAGGAAATGGCAAACTACTCCAGTATCTTTGCCAAGAAAATCCCAAATGCAGTCATGAAGACTCAGTCACAACTTAAAAACAGCTGAACAACAACTCATAAATACCAGTCTCCTTGTTGTCCTCTATCAAAATGGTGTATCACATACTTCCTTGTCTTTGCAAGATCTGTCTCTCATGCTGTGAATTCTCTCTCACTTGACATCCCTGGATTCTTTCAAGACTCAGTTCAAATGTCACCTTCTGTACCATATTTTCCTAGGTTTTCTCCATCCACCTCAACCTTGCCACCTGAGGACCCCTGCCTTCTATTCTGCATTGATTTTGTATGTATATGTTTATTTAAATGTTGCCTCCCCTATAGGTATATGAATTCCTCAAGAACAGAAACTGTTTCTGCCTTTCTTTGTATCCCTGGCACTTAGTACAGTACCTGTCACATAGTATTTAATAAATGCAAATTGATTGATCCTCCATGCATATAAACTCCCCTTTCACCAATGCAGATTAGCAATTTACCTTTAACTTAAGTTCCTAGGGAGTTGCTCTGGGCACTGAGAAGTTAAGTGACTTGTCCAAGGTCACAAAGCTAGTATGGGTCAGAAGCGGGACTTGAACCTGCATCTTCCTGACTCCGATGTAGACCCTTTATCGAATATGCCCATTGCAACTTTTATATGACTGAGACGGACATAGTAGATATGGTTGTCTAGATAAGATTTGAGGGGTGCATGAGCAGTGCTTCCTAAAGGCTAACCGTGGATGATTCATTAAAAATAATAATTTTTAGGAGCAAAAGGAAGAATCTAGTGGTTATAGAATTACAGAATCTTTTACCTGAGGCAGCTAAGTGGTCCTCTAGTTAAGAAGACTTGAATTCAAATCCAGCCAGGGACACTTAACAAGGAGCATGACCCTGGGCAAGTCTCTTAACTGTTGTCTGTCTCAGTTTTCTCAATTGTAAAATGAAGACTAGGAACAGCATCTACTTTGTAGGGTTGTTGAGAAATAATATTTATCAAGTGCTTAGCACAGTGCCTGGCATGTAGTAGGTGCTAAATAAATGTATATTCCCTTCCCTACTCCCTGTTTTTCCCTTCTTAAATGGGACGATAAAACAGCATTTCCGTATTCATCACAAAGACCATCTCTTAATGATTCTTTAGGTCCTAGAAGATAAATCAATACTTCACTGTTCTTACAGATGTGACAGAAGGCGGCCAACTGTGGCTGTAGTCAAACTGGAAAGCAAGGTCTTCTGCTTGCCCAGGAATGTGCTCAGCTGCCTCAAGGTAACAACAGTGAGCTAAGGCTGTAGGGCTTGTGAGTTCAAGTCTTAGTTCTTCTCCTTGACTTGTGATGAGACATCCAAGGATGCACTGCTCATCTTCTCTTTTCTGAACTCAATGAGAGAATTTTGGGGGGTTAGGTGGTGGTACTGGTCCTGGAGTCAAGAAAACCTGAGTTTAAATCTGGCCTCAGACATTTGCTAGCTGTGTGACTTTGGGCAAATCATTTAACCTCTATTTGCCTCAGTTTCCTTATATGTAAAACGAGGATAATAAAAGCATCTCCCAGGATCATTGTGAGAATTAATGAGATGATATTTGTAAAGCCCCTAGCAAAGTGCCTGGCAATCAGGCAACATTTATTAAATACCCACTTATCATTATTATTATTATTATTATTATTTTGAGAAAGAAAACTTTTTAAAGTAGAAAAACACAACTCTATGCTATAGAGTGGTCCACTGCAGTGTGCAGTTCTAGACCACATGGTATGGGCATGAGTACCCTCACTGACGTAGCTATGTTTGGGACTACTGGTAACTTCCTATTTCCTAACCTATTGAACATGGTACCTCATTTTTCATAAGCCATGTCTTGTATGTCATGACATTATATTCCCTGTTCCTCTGGTCACAGGCCTCAGCTTTAGGCTGGGGTGAGTGGATAGTGCAATAGCAATGTGGTTAGGGAGCCCCTGAAACCAACAGACAAGTTCTGTGGTTCAGAATTAGATCAGTGTATCAAAGGGACAGCAACAGAGTAAAAGGAAGCAAAAGAGAGAGGGGGCGGAGGGAGAGAGAGAGAGAGAGAGAGAGAGAGAGAGAGAGAGAGAGAGAGAGAGAGAGAGAGAGGGAGGG
>CM053624.1:211670909-211703248 GCA_028646595.1 Phalanger gymnotis
CCACTAAAAACACACTTGAGAAGTCTACCTCCTCACTCAGCTATCCATCAATAGCAATCCACATCAGATGACATAAACTGAGGGTCTCAGATCAAGGTAAGGACTAAGATACTCAATAGAAGCCATTTTCACCTGATGAAAGTTGGAGCAGGCATTCAGACAATTACAGCAAGCCTCTTTCCATGGCTCCTTTTCATAGCAATGGACTGAAATTAAATATAGCAGTCTCATGGAATCAATGGGGCTCTGATAGCAACTGCCTTTCCTTTACATATCCCCGACTTCTGAATAAAATCTTGGGTGGTGATCAGACCATGTGCCAAAGTCATGTCTTCCCTAAAGAGGAACACTTTATAGATAGCCTGGCACTGACCCAAATTCATTTGCTGGGGAACTAATTGACTTTGATTTCTGATTTTCCAAATTTCCCTGACAAGTATTTCTCCAGTGCCTACTATGTGCCAGACACTGTGGATACAAACAGACAGAATGAAATAACACCTACTGTCGAATAAGCTTATAGTTTAATGAAGGGAGGGGGAATGATTACATACTAAAAACATATTTGACATAAATGTAAAATTAATAATATACACATACAACGTAGTTAAATAGGGGGCAGCTAGGCGGTGGAGTAGTTGGGGCACTGGGCTTAGAATCAGGAAGACTCTTCTTCCTGAGTTTATGCCTGGCCAAAGATTAGCTGTGTGACCCTGGGCATGTCACTTAACCCTGTTTGCTTCAGTTCCTCATCTGTAAAATGAGCGGGAGAAATAAATGGTAAACCCATCCAATATCTTTGCCAAGAAGACCCCAAATGGGGTCATGAAGAGCTGGCCATTATTGAAATGATTAAACAACAAAAACAAAAGTAGTTAAATACAAAGTGGTTTGGGAAGGAGAACACTAGCAGTTGGTGGAATCTGGAAAGGCTTCATACAGAAGATGATGCTTGATGTGTATCTTAAAAGAAACAACAACCTGGGTCTCCCTATCTTACCCATACGGGAAATTCAGAGGCCACTTACGGGCCCCATCCTACTCTCATCAGCAAAGAAGCTTTGACCTGCTCTTCTTCCAGTCTAAGCTGGTTGACCCCTCCTTAGGCAACCCCTTGCTCCTATATTGGTGCTAGACTAGTGATAAAACATTGGCTTTAGCAGTTCAGAACTCCCTAGTTCGAGCAATCCACCAGCCTCAGTTGCCAGGATAGCAGCAATCATAGGCTTGCACCATCATTCCCACCTTGAAGAATATATTAAAGGAAGAATGGGACTCCATGAAGTAGAGTCAAGGAAAGAATGAATATGAATTCCAGGCATCTGAGTTGGCTGATGCAATTCTTCAAATCCTAGTCATCCTTCAAAACTCATTTCAAATCCTTCTTCCTACAATGAACCCCTTTCCAGGCCAGTTTCACACATTTCTCTTCCTCCTCCGAGTTTACTGCATGAATTGTACGTCTCATGTAGGACCCTGTGGTAACTTGTTTTTAACTGTCATTTACCTTTTGTATTACCATGCGACTTTTAAAGACTTATACCTTGTTTCCTCCCCAACTACTTAAGTATCTTGAACACGGCAACTATATTGTCTTGAACTTGTAGAAATGTAGCTTCTACAATGCCTAGAACAACTGTACATTGAGTAGGCATTCAGTTATACCAAAACAACTACTATGTGCCAGATGCTGGATACAAACAGACAGAATGAAACAACACGTACTCTCAACAAGCTTATAGTTTAATGAGGGAAAGGGGAATGATTACATACTAGCCTCTACAATGCCTAGGACAACTGTACATTGAGTAGGCATTTAGTTAAACTAAAACAACTGGGCACCCTTCTTTTTTCCAAAGAACCGTCTTACTTCCCAGGTAAATAAACCATCTTGAGACTGCTGTGCCTTCAAATGTACTTTGGCCATGCATGATATGTGCTCTGCCCTCATGGTTCACGCAAATAAGTACAGGAGGCAAAGCACTGACTCTGGGTTAAGAGGAACTAGGTTCAAGTCCTGCCTCGGAGGCCCTGGAGTCAAGAGGACCTGAGTTCAAATCCGACCTCAGACACTTACTAGCTGAGTGACCCTGGGCAAGTCACTTAATCCCAATTGCCTCTAAAAATTAAAAATATATATTATTAATATATAATATTAATACTATAATACATAACATATAATTTATATATTAATATATAATTAATTTTTAAAATTTACATGAGCAAATAGCTTGGGTTTCTTCATCTGTAAAGAATCCCAGATTGGACAGCTTTAGATCTATGCCTCTATGATCTTCCATTGACTGCTTTCAAATGAAGGCATATAGCAGACAGTGGGAAGATGTGGCCAGTACCATACTATTCCTACATTGCAGGTTAAAAAAAAGAGAGAGAAATAGGAAATTGGCATCCCCTCCTAGAATCCACCAACATTTCCAATAAGGCAAAGAGCCAAGAGCTTTCATAATACAACCATCATCTTGAGCTCATGGTAACCTTTCCCATGAGATTTCCTTCCTTTCTTCCTTTGGGAGCCTAAATATCATGAACAATTTTTCCACACTCCTTTTTCCCTCCTCCTCCCTCACTACCCCTTTCTGTCTCTATATTTAAAGAGGAGAAAGAAAAAAAAAACCTTCACTTTAATCCCCAGTGCAATTCTCTCTGCTCTTTCTTAATCCTTCCACCTGTGAGATAATTGCTGGCATTCTGGAAAGGACTCAATACTAATCACAGACTTGCATACAAAGAAATAAAACGAGCCAGATAAAACAGAAGAAAAGAAAACTCACAAGGCCAGAATTAACCAAGCTCTGACATCTCTTCCAGAAACCTAGTTGAACCAGCCTCTCTCACAATGGATAAAAGGTAAAAAGTAAGAGAGGGGGTTGGGAAGGGTGGGGGGGAGCAAGAAGAAGAAGAAAAGAAATCATTGTCAGAGAATCATGGTTTTAACCACTCCTATGCATAGAGCAGGAAGAAATAACATAAAAATCCAAGAATTTAAATGAGTGGCCATTCGTAATACTTACCTGCTAACGAATCAATGCTCAATAAGATTCAGGCCTATCTCATTCTTTTCCAAAGCTAGGAAGTAGGAAGACAATCAATTTGCAAAAGGTCTTTCCTCCCTAATTCAGCCAGAATAAAAGGAGGTTGAGGTTGGGGTGCTATTTGGAAAATGAAACAAAAGCTATCACCGGATCTTATCAATTCTACCTTCTCAGCCCTTCTCAGATGTGTCCGCCTCCTGTCCTCTGACACCACTACCACCCTGGCCCTCATCAACAGCTCCATGGTTGGTCTCCCTGCCTCAAATCCATTTCATTCAATTACCACTTAGCTGTCAAAGTGATCTTCCTAAAGGGTAAGTCTTACCTCCCCTTCCGTGAACTCTACTGCCTCCCTATTACCTCCAGGAACAAATTTAAAGCCCTTTAGAACCCCACCCATTCTTACCTTTGTAGTCGTCTTAAACCTTAAACCTTATTTCTTTCCATCTGTCCTACAATTCAGTGACACTGGCCTCCTTTCTGTTCCTCAAACAAGACACCATTCCTTACTCTGCATTTTAACATGTTGTCTTCCATGTCTGGAATTCTCCTTATCTATGCCTCCTATCTCAGCTAAAATCTTATTTTTCTCTCAGTTCACCTTAAGGCCAATGTCTTCCCTCTGAGATTATCTCCAATTTATTTCCATGTATACGTTGTTCATATATAATTGTTTAAATGTTCTGTCTCCCATTAGATGGTGACTCCTCTGAACGCAGAACTATTTTTGTCTTTCTTTGTAACCCCAGCACTTAGCAGTGCCCAGAGCATAGCAGGTACTTAATAAATGCTTATTATTGTTATGTATTTGTTGTTCAAGGGCACCAATTCAATCTAAGATCCAGCTTACTCCCCTGTACTCTCATTTGTAGATTCGTGACATATATCAAATTGCCTTATGACAAATCCTGCTACCACAGAAATTTGATTTCCAAGCCTTTGCCAATGGACCATTTATTTCGGACTGTTAGTTTTAGTAAAATCTAAGAAAAATATAGGGATGGCATAAGGCCTGGACTCATGATCCCATTGGTATATGGAACTGGATGAATAAACTCCCTCTACAGTGAAAGTTGGCACCTTTTCTTCAACCTATCTTCTTAAAGAGTTGCTTACAGCAGTAAGTGACTAAGTAGTTTGTACAAGATCACATAAAGCACAGTAGGACCAATGAATCTGGACCACAGTGGAGTCTGTCATAACCTGTTATATTTTTTAAAAAATCTATAAAGGGTAGCAGAGTACAAGAATCAAAGTGGAATGGCTACACAAACTGTGGTTTATAAATGTAGTAGAATGCAGAGTGATTAAAAAAGAATCGAACACTTTTGAAAAAATGATTACTCACCAACTAGGTTATGTATAAACATGCAATACTAAATTCTAGTTACCTTCACACTTACTGATTTTCTTCAGAACTGCTACTTTACAAACTGGCTTTGAATACATGTTCATATATACCCTAGTTAAACTGAGAAATAGTTTTTGAAAGTATTCAGCTTGGTCGGGGGGAAGGGGAAGTGGCAACCCTGTACTACTGCAAAGCGAGAAATGAGGAACATGAGAAACATGGGAAGATTTGTATGAACTGATGCAAAAGCAAATAAGCAGATACAGAAGAAGAAAACTGTGTCTATAATCCTATACATGAAAACAACACTAAAAGGGAACCTAACTCCTGAGTAATTTTAATGACCAATATAGATCCTGAATAAAAGTCAATGAAATATACTTCTGCCCTCTCAGAAGACAGACTGGGAAACTATAGAGGCGGAATTTCTCATATGTTGCAGCATCAATTGTTTTTTAACTTTTTAAAATTGTTTTTTAACTTAATTTTTTTACTTTGTTAAAAGAGAGGATTCATTCGAGGGGAGAAGGTATGCTATATCTAGAAATAACTGTGACACGAAAGAAAAAGACATCAGTATAACTTATAAAAATAAATTTTAAAAAAATGAAATGGGACATGTGGATTTGAGGAGGAGGAAGTCAGTGTGAAACTCCATTTGAATAGAAATCAGTGAGAAGCCTTGTTTTGCATATGGAGAGGGGATTTTTTAAAAGAATGACTAAATGTTATAGTCTATAGCAAGTGGCCATGGCCTGGGACTAAGGTTGCCCTATTCCCTTTTTCACTGTGGATGCACTCACATTTATGCCATTAACTAAAGCCAGGAGTATGCTGGTAAATGTTTAATGACAGGACTCTCTCAGGAAAAAAAATGTATGGACAAATACTTTTAAATTTAGTCTACATTGTTAATACTTTGTTAAGTCTGGACAATCAACCAAATAATAATTCAAGCCCTTATCTGTAGTGATTGGGGATTTCTGAAGTAGAAATGCTCATGCTGAAATCTCACACCAATGGTTCATGAGCCACTTAGAGTTGGCTCCAGCACACCCCTGCCTAATGCCTTTAGTGTTCAAGCATTGGCATAAGCAATGTTGGCTTGTAATGAGGTAGGAGGATCTAAGATAGAATTAAATGAAAGTCAAATTTGATGATAACAAAAACCATTAAAAGGAAATGTTTGTATAATTACATGAAAAAAGAAAAGACTTCCAAACCAGCCAATCTGTCTCAGCCTGTTTTTTGAAGCATTATTTGGACAGTATTTAAACTAGGACTAAATCATTTGGGCCCTTCTTGTTGAGTTGGATATATTGGAATTTCCTCTTCATTTTGGCTCCCCACTGTTAGGAAAAAAGCATCCTCAATCAACAAAATATATTGAGTGCTTATTGTATGCCAGACATGATGATAGGTACTAGGAACATAAAAACAGAATGGTACTTGTCCTCAAGGAGCTTATATTCTATCAGGAGAAATGCATATGTATGAAAGTATATAGGAAATTTATACAAAATAAACAAGAGGTAGTAGAAGGGCAGGGTCACCAACATCTGGTGGCATCAGGAAAGTCTTCACATAGGTGATACTTGAGCTCGGTTTTTTTTCAATTAATTAATTTATTTTTAGTTTTCAACATTCACTTCCATAAGATTTTGAGTTTTGAATTTTCTCCACCTCTTTCCTCTCACCCCTCCCTAAGACAACACACAATCTGATATAGGCTCCATATCATTTAAAATATATTCATATTAAACATATTTTCACATTAGTCATGTTGAAAAGAAGAATTAGAACCAATGGGAGGAACCTCAAGGAAGAAGAAACAAAAAAAGAGAGAGAGAAAAAGAGCATATAGTATGCTTCAATTTGCATTATTCTTTTTCTGGATGTGGATAGCATTTTTATCATGAGTTTTTTGGAGTTGTCTTAGATCCTTACATTGCTGAGAAAAGCTAAGTCTATCAAAGTTAGTCAATGTCACTGTTATTGTGTAAATATTCTCCCAATTCTGCTCACTTCACTCAGCATCAGTTTATATAAGTCTTTGCAGGTTTTTCTGCCTGCTCATCATTTCTCATAGCACAATAGTATTCCATTACATTCATATATACCACAGCTTGTTTAGCCATTCCCCAATTGATGGGCATCCCCTCAATTTTCAATTCTTGGCCACCACAGAAAGAGCTGAGCTCAGATCTTAAGGGAACAAAAGATTCTAAGATGTCAGGCTGAGGAGCAAATATGTGAAATGTATGAAACAAGCCTGTGCACTTACAGTGCAAAGGCAAGTAGTGTGTCGTCTGTGAGGAACAATAAGAAGACCAGTTTGGCAAGACCCAAGAATATGTGTATGACAAAACTGGAAAATTATATTGGGGCCAAATTGTGAAGGGCTGTACATGACAAACAGGAGAATTTATATTTTCTACCAAAGGCAATAGGGAGCCATTGGAGTTTATTGAGTTGGGGAACAATATGGTCCAGCCTGTACTTTAGGAAAAAATCATTGTGGAGGATGGATGGGAAAGGGAAGAAATGAGGCAATAAGGTTAATATGTATGTATGCATATATGTGTGTGTATATACATAAATACACATTTACATATTTAGTAAAATATGAATTTTTATGTAAATGTAAATGTTTGTATATGTATACATATAAATATATTTTTAAAAAATGATAGAAGGTATGAGGGGGCAGGGGTGAGGCATTAGCAGTTGAGAGAAGCAGAACGGTTCTTCTCATATAGCAGTTAACATCTGAGCTGAGCTCTGAAGGAGACTAGGAATTCTACAATCTACTTTTCTGCTTCACTCTAGCTAACAGCCTTTAGCTGACTGTTTAAAATAGTATGAATAATAAAGTGCCAAAAGATCTTTTCTTTGGAAAGAGGCAGAAGGGGTGGTGGAGGAGGAGCTTACAGCTCATTTCAGATGAGATAAACCATTTCCCAGAAATAAGAGGCACTGAGCTTCAACCACTAAAGCGAACTGCCAAGCGATGACCAGCAGAAAAGCCAGTAAGTGGAGATGTAACCAGCTCCTCTCCAGGGAAGAACAAAATGTGTGTTTGTCCGCTAAATGGATAAACAGGAAGACTTGTAAAAGGGCTTCTAGATGCTGAGCTGGCCAGACAGAGGAGATAGGAATGAGAGAGGGAAAATCAGCATATGAAGCTTTAAATATATTACTTTCTGATTATTTAGGGGCGAAAGGGACAAAAATGGAGGTTCCAGAAAGTTGACAAAAATCGTCCCTCTTAGTAAATTGCTCTGATATTGTATCTGTGGTGACCTTCACAGCACTAGAGTTTAATGACTTTTCCTTAAACTGTAGCTGATTTCACTATTAAACAGGGATACATGGCATGAGATTATACAACTAAATGACTCTTGTAAATATTTAATATCATTGCTTTTCTTTTTTTTCCTTTTAACAAATCACTATCAAAGGCTAAGCACACAGTAGAAAACACATTTATTTATTCTATCCTGGAAAATGCTAGTGCTCATGCATTTTATCTATCTAGTTCTCCAAATGACTTTGACACTTGAGAGCCCTTGTGATCAAAACAGTTTGAAGGAAGGCAATTTTGCAAACATTTAAGAACTGATTTCATGCACTGATCACCATCTACCAAAGATGCCTCATGGAAGAGTACTAAACTTAACCCACCAGACAAATGGCAAATACTTGAAGGAGAAAATCATTTTTTAAAAGAAGGAGGGGGAAAAGGAGCGACACTAGCTTAAAAATAAATGTTCTAACCTGAGGAAGAAAAAAATTCCATTTTTAGTTTTAAAAGAAATCTCAAATTAAATCAGGTAAACTACTTTTAAAGGAAGTAGAAATATCATTAAGCTCCTGTCAAAAATCAGTCCCGAGTGAATAATCCTCACAGCACCATTCTAATGCACATAAGACAAATTACATTCACTCCATTATAAACAGTCAATGTGACGCAGCAAAGAGAGGGAAAAAAATCAATGGGTTACGGTATTTCTTTTCTAAGTCAGCTGATATCATACAATAAGTCTTAATCCAATAAGGCAAAACAACTAATTCTGGGGGATATTGTACTACCTGAGGACACAGAATCATTTTCTAACAACCTGAAAAGTCAAGCTTTGATTGGGTATCTTGGAGAAGTCAAGTTATTTTTAAGGCACTCATTCTTGCTTAGGATTCCCATTTTGACGTTTCAGCATTAGTAAGAGACTAGCTTGGACTGATACTTCTCTAGTCAGTCATAGGATACTTGTAGTGATGATCTAACCTACTAGCCAACGATCTATGTCAGGTACTACTCTGGTTATAAAGCTGCTCTAGATTTTGAATGATCGTGTTGTGATGGAAAGAACACAGGACTGCAATTCAAAAGGCCGGAGTTGCAATTCTGATGCTGACCTTATGTAGCCAGAGGGTAACCTGTATTACTGTACAGCCTTAGGTAGATCTTCCAATTATAAACTAGATCTTCCCTTGACCCTATAGCCTCCCACAAATGATCATCTTACATAACTCTTCCCCTACATTGCCAAACTTTGACAATAAGTACTCCCCGACAACCCCATGACCTCTGACCTGACACAACCAAAACTGTTCTCTCTGAGATCATCCTTATGCATTAATTTTGAAATCCAATAGCCTTTTCTCAGTCCTCACTTGCCTTATAGCATTTAACATTGTTAGCCATCTGTCTCCTTTTCAATACTCTCTCCTCCCTTGGTTCCATGACGTTGGTCTCTCATGGTTCTCCTTCAGCCTGTGTAACTGCTTCTTCTCAATCTCATTCACTAGTTCATTTTCCTCCACGTTCTACCTTATTTGATTAGACCCTAAGACTCTGCCTTCAATCCTCTTTTCTTCTTTTTCTAGGTTGCCTCCATGGGCAATGTCATCTACCCTTATCATTTCAATGATCGTTTTTAACATGACTCCCAAATATGTGTGTATATATAGGCACATATGCATGTATATATATATATATATGTATATAAAAGTTTCTTGTTCATTCATTGAATAAGCATTATGTTTGCCATGTGCTAAGAACTGAGTTAGATGCTGGGACTACAAAGACAAAATTAGAATAGTTCCTGTCCTCAGGAAGCTTTTATTCCTTGGGGAGAAAAGAATAGGTACATAGAAAAAAAAATATTCACAAAGTAATTTCTTGAGGAGGGAACTAGCAAGCAGGAAACAAAAAAAAAGTTTAAGCTAGAAGGTGCCATTTGATAAAACCTTTGAAGGAAAATAAGGATTTTACAAGTCAAAGATGAAGAGTGTATTCTAGTCATCCAGTAAAGGTACAAAGATATGAGATGGAATGTTATGTTTAGCTAGACCAGGGATGGGGAACCTGTGTCCTGGAAGTCATATGTAGCCTTCTAGGTCTTCAGGGGCAGCCTTTTAACTAAGTCCAAGTTTTACAGAACAAATCCTTTTATTAAGGGGATTTGTGCTGTACAGTTTAGATTCAGTCAAAGGGCCACACTTGAGGACCTAGAGGGCCACATGTGACCTTGAGGCCGCAGATTCCCCACCCCTAAGCTAGACCATGAAATGCATAAAGGAGAGCATTGTACAACAAGACTGGAAAAGTAGGCTAGACCCATATTAAACAGAAGAAGTTGTATTTTATCCAAGAAGTAGGTATTCTTAACCTTTTTGTGTGTCATGGCAGTCTGGTGAAGTCCATAGACCCTACCCCAAAATAATGTTTTTAAATGCATAAAATAAAATACATGGAATTACAAAGGAAACCAATTCTATTGAAATGGTTATTAAAATATTTTTAAAATCAAATTCACACACCTAGTATTAAGAATCCCTGTCCTAGAGAAAGGAAAGAGAAAGGTGGGGGATGGGGAATTGACATGATTCAGATTGTGCTTTAAGGATATCACTTTGGTAGTCTTGTGGAAGATGACTTGGAGGAAGAAGAAATTGCAAGCTAGAACCCCAGATAAGAAGCTATTACAATAGTCCAACAAGAACTGACAAAGGCTTTAACTAGGGTAGTGGTCATATAAATGAAAAGAAGAAATTTTGAGATATGTTGAGATTGAAATGAACAAGAGTTAACATATTCCTGAATGTGAGGAGCGAAGAGAAAAGGAAAAGTCAAGGCTTCCTTCAAGGTCGTAAGCCTGGGGAACTAGAAGGATGCGAGGAAAGTTGGGCTGTAGAGAGACAGGCAATGTGTTTTGCTTCACAAGTTTGAAAAGCTTACTAGATATCCATTTGAGGATGTCAGCTGCAGGAATGGAGTTCAGGAGAGAGGCTGGGACTGTCTGTCTCTATAGATCTGAAATTGTCTGTAAGAGATAGTACTTGAAACTATGGGAGCTGACGAGGTCACTGAGAGAGTGAAGAGGGAGAAGAGTGCCTGATAGAGCCCTGGCATATACGCACACAAGATGATAATCCATCAAAGGAGATTGAGGAGGAGTGACCAAACAGTTGGGAAGAGAATTAGGAGTGTCAATGAATAATAATAAAAAAATAATATCTAAAAGGAGGTAGCAGTCCACAGTATCACAGAAAGATCAAGAAGGATAAGGATTAAGAAAAAGCCATAAGATTATGAATGGGCGATTTTTAAATAGAGAAATGTAAGCTATTAATAACAATATAAAAATGATCCAAACCACTAATGATAAGAAAAATTAAAAATTAAAACAATTCTGAGATTCCACCTCAAATTCATCAAATTGATGAAAAGGTAAAAGACAATTGTTTAGAGAGGCTGGGGAAGTGCAGACACAGGGATGTGCTAAATAAGTGGGATTCTGAATTGGTTCAACCATTCTCAAAAACAACTTGGAACTATACCCCAAAAGTCATTCAACTGGGACCTCTATTGCTCTATCTTAGAAATACAACTATTAAGAAATACTTAAAAATACAACCTTAACCCCAAAAGGTCAAAAACAAAGAGAAAACACTCATATATGAATATAAATATATACATTTATAAAATATATTGATGTATACATATATAATGGTGTACATATATTTATATATACACACACATACTTTTGTTGTAGTAAAGAACTGGAAACAAAGTGGTTGAGTGGGTACCTAACAATAGCTAAACAAATCATGGTTTGTGAATGTATAAGAACATCATTGTGCCTTAAGAAGTGACAAACAAGACAGATTTAGAAAAATATCCAAGGAGACTTGCATGATCCAATGCAGAATGAAGAGAGTAGAAACAAAGAAACAAAATTTATTCAATAACCAAAAAAGTGTAAATGGAAAACGACTTTAAAACATTTCAGGAGTCTAATCAATTCAATGATCAGTGGAGGACTGATGATCAATTATGCCTCCCACTTTTTGGCTGAGAAGCAATGGACTAAAGATGCAGAATGAGTCATACATGTTCGGATTTTGGTAAAGTATTGATTTGTTTTGCTTAAATATATTTATTTGTTGAAGGGGAGGTCTTCTATGGAGGAGAAACCAGGTGCCATAGGGGAGTGATATAGATGCAAAAAAAAAAAAGCATCAATGAGACATTATAAAATACACAGAAGAGAGCAGAAGGAAGTTCAGAAGGGGCCACAGACAAGCAAAGCACTATCCTGGTAAATTTAATGTATGGCTTTTTTTTTAAACTGTGGAACAGAAGTGCATAGTTTCATGTATAATCCTCTTTTTTTGTTCTTTATGTGCCAAAATGCTTGTTCTTGTTGATGTTTGTTAGGTTAAATTAAAAAATAATTTTTAGAGGCCATAAGATTTGGCGATTAGATGATCATTGTTAACTTGGAGAAAGTAGTTTCAATTGAGTGGTGAGATTAGAAGCCAGACTTCAAGAAATTCAGAACTGAGTAGAAAATGAGGAAAATGAGGAAAATGAGACAATGAATGTAGGCAGCTTTTTCTGGCTATAAAATGGAAAAGAGATATCTAACAGTATTTTGAGGTGTTGGTAGGGTCAAATGAAGACTTGTTCTTTTTAAGGATGGGGAGATCTGAGCATGCTCATAAATAGTGGAGAAGAAGCCAATAAATATAAGGGGAGATTGAAGATGAGAGAGAGAGAGAGAGAGAGAGAGAGAGAGAGAGAGAGAGAGAGAGAGAGAAGGTATGATTGTGAGGTCAAGCTACTAGAAGAGATATAAGGTGATGGGGTCAAGGGTATAAAAGAGGGGTTGGCATCTACAAGAAAAAGGACAATCTCTTCTCCTCTAAGATTTGAGTGAAGGCAGACAGGGTGAGGGGTGATATTTAAGTGATTTAGGTCTCCAGGCCATACCTCCTTTGTGAGCTCCTGTCTCAACAGACCCACTGGCTGTTGGACATCTCCACCAGCACCTCAAACTCACCATAATAAATTAATTATCACCTCCCACTAAGAAGCTGCATATCTTCTCAATTTCCCTGTTCTGTAGATGACATCATGATTGTCCAGTCACTCAGTTTCAAAATGCCACCATCACCTTGGATTTCTCTTTTCCTCACAAACTACATCACATCAGTAGTCTGATGCTATCTATTGCTCCTCCATAATATTTTTCACACATCACTCCCTTTATAATGATGCCAACCTACTTATCTGGATGATAGTAATTATCCAAACAAGTCTCATTTCTCCCAGTCTTTTCTTTCTCCAATTCATCCTATTCAGTATATTGAGCTCTGGGCCTACAGTCAGGAAGACCAGACTTCAAATTTGACCTCTGACACTTACTAGCTATGCGATCATAAGAATGTCATTTAACCTCTATTTGTGTCAGTTTCCTCAGCTGGAAAATGGGGGTAATAATAACATTCACTTCCCCGGGTTGTTGTGAAGATGAAATGAGATTAGAGTTGTAAAATGCTTAGCATAGTGACTGGAACATAGTAGGCATTTAATAAATGCTCCTTTGTCACAGCTAAGGGGTGCAGTTGATAGAGTGCAGGGCCTGAAATCAGGAAGACTCATCTCATGCAGAAAGGCTGCATCTTTTCTTTGCCTTATCACATTCTATCTTTTATCCTACTTTATCCTATCCCCACCATTTTGTTGTAAGTTATTTTTATGGAATAATGATGTCATTTTTCATCTTTGTATTCCTATCATGATGACCAACAAATGGTAGGTACCTAATATTTGTTAAGTTTAGTTAAGTTTCTGCCACTAACTAGCTATGTTAACCTAAGAAGAGTAAAAAATTCAAGGTAGGCAAGATAGATAACTGCCAAGGACAAAAGGCAAAAAGGGGTTCAAGGAGGAAAACTTTTTAATATAAGTTTTTGAATTGTCAAGCTGAAATCTCTTTACTTCTCTGGGCCTGAATTTCCTCATCTTTAAAATAAGGTAACTGGAATACCTGTTTCCTAAAGTCTCTTCCACTTATGAGATGCTACAATTCCAAGGTTTGGTTAAACAAATCAATGTTTCTTCAAGGCAAATTTAACCAAATACTTTTAAAGGTAGTTTGCATATATTTAGTAATTAACAAAGGAAATCACCCAATGAAAAGGTGATGGTATCTAAGTCAGACCTAAAGAAGAATATTAGAGCTCAGAGAAAGTAAAGTGCTTTCCAAAAGTTGAGTTTTGCTTCTTTTCATATAAAATTGCTGAGAGTGACTGGCTTGCAGCCTGGGTCAGAGACCTACCTGTGGTTCTGCAACTTATACAACAAGGGGATATAGAATGACCTAGGGGTGTTGGAGTGAGCTGTCCACCGTACTGAATTTTAACATCATAAATTAGCACCTCCTTGGGGCCTTCATAATCCTTTGCATTTTTATAACACTTTACTGTTTTCAGGCACTATAAATCTATTATGTCATTTGATATTCACCATAAATTTTTGCCATAAGTGGGGCAGGTGTAATCATTTATTACTATTATTATTATTATTATTATTATGCATTGCATTATGATATTAGGCTATAACATGAGCAAAAACTTTGTTGCTTTTCATTTCTGCATATTCAGTTCTGTCTATATATATTACCTCCACCTCCTCATCTTGATATCTTCCTTGCAACTTTATTGCTCAACTGAAACTGCTTTATCCAGGAATGCCAATAATCATTTGATTGTCAAATCTGGTACCTTTATAAAACCTGTAATAACTGCCTTATAAGCTTGTGGAAATCAAACCATGTCACAATGTAATTGAATTATAATCATCAATTTCATGTATAAGGGATAGCACATTCATAGAATATAATCTTCCTAGATGGCCATCAAAATATGGATTAAGTGGCCCTTAAACAATACATTACAGAAATCTGCAATATTCTCACACATCATCTACCCAAACCAAGAAGCTGACCTTTACCACAAAGTCCGGTTCTGCAAAACAATCACTCATCATCTAGGCATCAGTCTTATTGAATGAGCCAAGAATAGTCCAGACACCTGGCACCTGAACATTGTCATACGATGGAGAAGCCACCATGAAAACTTTTAGCCTGTTCAAATTTCAAAGCAAATAAGCCTGAAGAGTTCCCCATAATTTCCCCCATTTTATGCTGTGATCGCCTCTTCATGGAGTTAAGCAAGCCATTATCAGAAGCACTGTTTACACACACACCCTACATGGATATCCATTTAAGCACTCGGGTACTACATATTGGAAGCGTTTAACAAGACTCTAGTGTCTTTAAAACTGCAGTTGTTTTAACATCTGTGTTACACATTTTACTACAACCAGGAAACAGTAATTTCCATTTTGATGCTAGCCCATCCAAAAAGGAAAAAAGAGAAGTGAGCAATAAATGATTTCCTAATCAAAATAGAAAATACGGTTAAGAGGAATCTTTAATGAAATCAGTTCATGTGTTTCATCCAAATCTTATCATTCTGGATTTCTTTGGGGGCACTTTGAAACTGAAAGATACTTTTTTAAATTTTTTTTTATATTTTATGTTTCAAAATTTTTAAATTGTTTTTAATATGTATAGCTTCCCAAACGTTAAAACATAAATAGAATCCTTGTGTTTTCATTCTATAGCTCTTCAGACCATTGTACAAAATACTACCTAGTTACAACATTTTAGGGTCAGGTTAGCGACATCAGACAACTAAAGTGATCAAAGGTTAGTCCTCAGAAGATTCATTAAGACACAATTGCACACTCGTTTTAAATCATTTGACAACATTAAGAAGGGGGAAAAAAGGACCCGAGGTTCAAGATAACAGACCAAGCTTTATTTCAACACCACAGAATGGTGGGGAAAGTGCCAGTGGCTTGAAATAGCTTGGTACATTCATGAGGGGTTTTTTCCCCCTTAATTTCAGTTCTCTTTTATTTGGGAGATGGTGGAAGGACATTTTAAATAAACAAAAGAAGGTACCTGAGGTTTAGCTTTTCTTTTTGAAAAGCAGGTAGCTAAAGAGAAGATTGTCAATTCCATAATGGTTCAGCAGCCATTTGTATGCCCTATTCATTAGCTTATCTTTAAGTAAATATTTTGATTGTCAGAGAGAGTGTTGCAAACAAGGCTCTTTCCAGAACACTCACTTCGATGCAGCCCAGCCAGCTCATACAGCCAGCTCACACACACATCGCTCATTTTTAATAATCCTCTATCTGTAGTAAAAGGTAACATCACTCTCCTGGAAAGCCAAAAGGTTTCTAAAGGCAGGAAAAAGCCATATTTCCCCAGGCTTGATGTATTCAAGGGACTCATGGACCATGGTTCTATTTTAGTACCACATTCTCATCGCTAGTCTGCATTATCATAAAGCCTAGGAAATAAGCTATTACCCACCATCATCCCTCCCCAACGTTATCACAGAAAATCACACATTCACAAAACAGCATTAACTGTCAAAATTAGAGACCATTTAAAAGGCAGCTGTTCTTCCCCTCTTAAATAGGCTCCAAAATTCAGATCTTCACCCTGTATTAGCCTCTTGATCGATTGCCCTTCCAAATGTGAAAATGTAGTCATGTCCAAGCCAAACTGAACAACATACACACACCCGGCATCGAGGAGTTCTGCAGGAAAATGTATTTAAAGCAGCATTTTCTACTCTACTGCTTTACATCATTCTTACTGTCTATTGGAAAGCCTCCAGTCTCCGCTGAGGCTTTTCTCAAAGCTCTGATTGAAAAGGTTCTGGGATATGTGTGTATGTGTGTGTGTGCGTGTGTGTGTGTGTGTGTGTGTGTGTGTGTGTGTGTTCCCATGTGGAGTGTTGGGGGGAGGAGAAGAGAAGAGGAAAAAAAAAGAGCAATATCTCTTTAAGAATCAGCAGTAAATTAACTTGCCCAAAAGAGTGAAATAATTAGCAGTTAGTAGCTTATTAAAAGGATGGCAAAGGCCAAGCAGCCATCTGGGATCTCCAGTTTCTTGTGATTGTTATTATGTCAAGATGTGCGAGTTGAATTAGCTTTCATGTCATTGTATTTGCCCTTACTTTACATGTAAATTTTAATGAAAGATACAGCACTTTTAAAATCAGATGTCCATCAAAAGCACTATTAGTCTGGCTTTTTACAAAGCATACAGTCTGTTTCCCTACCTCTGTAGCTCCACTCACCACTAAATGCCTTGGGGGAAAAAAACAACTTCCAATGATATCAATTAGATATTCTCTTTGTGCAGGAGGAAACCTGAGCCTCATCAAAAAGAGTACAAAACAATACCACACAAGAGGACAATATTTCTGCCTCTATTTACACACAGTGTAAACCACAATGCCTCCAACTCTCACAAGGATAATCCTTCTTAATGAAAATTAAAGCAATCTGGAGTCAGCTGGTTATTACACAGAAAGCTACAGTTTTCAGAAAAGGCAATGGAGTATTTATCAAAAACAAATGGACAGAATCAGGTAAGGGGGGGAACGCATCTTGACATTTGTTTCATAAAGAAAAGATTTGGTTTTTTTCTTTTACAGATTCAGAAAATCTGAGTTTGGATAAATTAATTTCTATCAAATTCCTAACTGCCACCACCCCTAAGCCTTGACACCCCCATATAGTCTCCCTATGGAAACGTAGCTTTAAGCTGAGAGTAAGTATTGATCAATACAACCTATGAAGCCATTTGAGATTTTTAATTTTGGAGTTGTTGTTATAGAGGAAGTCACTTTTCAATTGCAAACATTGTATTCACAAGTGCCTAAAAATAGAGAGAATGCTAAAATCGCTGAAATATCATCCTATATGTGAAATTTGCTTTTGTCATTTTCAGGACACCTAGAAACTGAAGCTATATGTGAGAAAATACTCAGTTTGAGTGAAGATGAGCTGAGGGTACTTCACTGTATATACTTATGAGTACCTGCTCAAACAAATTACCTATATACCCAAATACAGAGATCCTCTCAAAAATTTTTAAAAAGAGAAATTTCAATTTCTTCATGCCTACTCATGTGAAGTGATCCACTTTGTTCTGTCTTATAGTTAATATTTCCCCAATAGAGCTACTATTTCTGGCTCTCTAAAAATAAGAGCAGTAATTGTCAGAAATAAAAAGATATTTAAGTGAGTCAAGCTATCTTCCAGCTATAAACAATGTCAATGTCTAGTTCAAATAGATGTATACATGGGTTCATACATGCAAATGACATAACCTGTATTTCTCCCCTCCTACCTTCCCACCCCCTCCACCTTTATAACCCAGCTAGTAAAGCAAAGAATTGGATAAGCTAAACCCTAGTTCAGCTCAAAGGAGAAACACCCGTTTTACAGCATATTGTTTGTTGCCAGGAAACCTGTGAGTAATCAATAAATATGAATTGATAATGATGATGATGATGACTTATTGCTTTAAAATTTCAGAAGTGTTTGGTCTTTTATTTATTTCCAATTAGTAGCTAATTAAATGATCCCAATAGCAGATTAGATTATACTCATAAAGCCACAGTAGTAGTTTACATTATTAAAATTGTTCTGAGAAACAACCTAAAAATGCCCTAGCATCCAATGAACATTTCCAAACTAAAAGGGAAAGAAAGAAAAAAAACTTTTCATATTTCAAAAACACCATTTTGAAGGGTACAATTATCAAAATCACAGAACTGTTGAAATTGGGCAATTTGCTTTTACTTTTAAAATAAAACTCTTTCCCCCACAGACCTTCAAACATTAGAAAAACAAAAACCAGGGAAAACATGCCACTTACCAAAAAAAATGAAGTGCTTTTTGACGTCGAGAGGACAAATCAGTGGTGGGTGAGAAGCAGATGAGGCAGGAGATGGAAATGTAATGTTGTTCCTATTTTATTATAATTAGATATTTATAGAGCACAAATGAGTTTATTTTCATAATTAGTCGCTGGCATTTCATTTAAGAATTTGCATAAACCCTTGGCTATCCATTCACTATTTATTTTCAAAGTGCTCAAGTCCTAACAGTGACATCAGAAAGGAAGCGTGGGACAACTTAACCTTTCACTCATTTAGTTTTTACCTAATTTTATTACCAGTAAAATGTAAGCCACGTGGACTGTTGTTGAAACTCAGGCAATTCTGGTCTACACTTCTAATTCAACCAGTGTAGATTAACTCAGGCTTTGAAGCCCTGAAAATTCTCTCTTACCTAAGAAAAAAATTTTTCAGAACAGGTTCCAAGTTACAGGTGGATATACTGTCTTAGGAACAATATTCTGTGTGTCTTATAAATGGGCTGCTACGGGGCAAAGAGACTGATGGCAGAAGCTAAGCTAATATGGCCTATCAATTGGCCAACATGCCAGAGTGGCAAGAATGGATGTATAATGTCCTCACTGCTATTATGGCAGAAGAACACCAAGGCTACTATCACTAATATCACCGCAATAGAAGGATTTAGAAAAGTGTCCTGTCCAGTCATGGTGGCACAGGCCTGTAATTCTTGCTGCTACAGAAGGACGAGACTGGTAGGGAGCTAGATTTCAAGCTGAGTTTCAGTAGGGCATTTCTGTACTAAATCCAATAATAATTTGTTGGTAATGATATGTTACACCACCCACCCACCCCCACCACCTGCTGCCCCAGAGAGGGAAGAGAGACCAGCCTACCAGGGGAAGATGGGGGGGGGGAAGGAAGGAAGGAAGGAAGGAAGGAAGGAAGGAAGGAAGGAAGGAAGGAAGGAAGGAAGGAAGGAAGGAAGGAAGGAAGGAAGGAAGGAAGGAAAGGGAGACAGAGTTTTTTTTCAGTCTTCTGTTCAGTCTGCTCACAATGTTCTAGGCCATGCATGAAGGCCTAGAGATAGAAATAAAGGCAAAAACAGTCCCTGTACTGAAGGAGCTCACATTCTAATGGGAGAGATAACATGTTAGTAACTAGACAGAAATACATATACGTATGTATGCGTATATATGTGTGTGTGTGTATGCAGAAAGAGAAAAGAAAGAGAGAAAGAAAAAAGAGGAGGGAGGCAGGAAGGAAGGAAGGAAGGAAGGAAGGAAGGAAGGAAGGAAGGAAGGAAGGAAGGAAGGAAGGAAGGAAGGAAGGAAGGAGAAAAAAAAGAAATTTTGTTCATTCTTCCTCAAGATTTGATTTTCTAAGCTCAGCATCAGGCTACAACCTAAAACCCAAAGCCTGACCCATAATGGACATCTCCAAACACTAATAAAATGAAGAGGAGAACTTTAAGGAAACAGACTCATATCCTGAAAACTTAACTAGAAATCATCACGGTAAGAAAATATAAAACAAAGAGTAAAGATTACAGAGAAGGTGTCAGAACATTCATTCATGTCATATAGGGCTGGTTACTGATGATTTCATCTTTGCTGCCATTTATTGGAAAGTTTGCAATCACGTTTTTAATATTGCAGCCCAAGACTTCTTGAGTACTGTTTTCTTAGCTCTCCCCTCAACATTCCATTCATCTTTTTTAGGTTAAAATACATATCCTTTCCTCTGCAGAACCACTGCTGTGCCATTTGGCTTTAAAATCTGATGAAATCAGAAATACTTGGATTCCTTTCTCATTTTATAGATCCTAAGGGGAAAGAAATTCTAAAGATTCTTTCTAGAATCTCTTAACCTCTTAAACCTCTTAATCTTAGACCACTTGGGATTTTTGCAATTCCACAACAGTTTTACCAACTTAAAAAAGGACAAAGGTAAAGGGTAATGTGAAGTAGACTCAGTCATCAGGGAAGAGGAGGTATAAGGAACTACAACACTTCGTCCATTCCATGATCCTATGGGACTCAGTTCCTCCACAACTAGAAAAAGAGGACCTCTCCACACACACACACACACAAAAAGCCATAGGGCAAAGAAGGTGAGTTGAGTAAAACAAAGTGACCCTGGAAACTATAGAGATATTCATCTATTTGATTTCTTCTATGTTCCTGCAACTGGGTGGTCATTCCCTCTCAACTCCCCTCTGCACTTAGGAAGATACAATATCAAAGAAAAATGAAGGTCCCACATGAATTGTGAATTGCTGAGCTGTGTCCCCATTATGGCAACAATGTAACAGCACAACTAGGCCAGTGCAGTGTGGGGAGCCACACAAAGTACATAGCCAGAAGGGGTATTCTCAGATCAGTGCCACTCCCTTACAGAAACAATGCCCCACAATCACCATCTTGGGAGTCATGCCCTTCCTGGAGCACTGGTAGTGCTTCTTCTCAATTAGACAATAATATTATTGACTGACCAAGTTTTGTTTCAATACAATTCGACTCAATTCAAGTTTGACCATTTTATATTCATTAGGGTTGGAGTGGGGAGGGGCAGAGAGAGAAGATGAGAAAAATTAATTTCCTAGAGTTTGACTCTCAATTGGGCAGCATGGAAATGAAATCAATGAGTTCTGACCATTCTCTGGTGAAAATCTTTCTACAAACTCAGTCTTAGAGTTTGTCAGAAAGTAATTTCACAGTACCCATTCAAAATGAACATATGAATGAGAGGCACTGGGACCTTGGTTTTCAAACAAGTCATTTCAGTTGAGGTGATATGCTAACACAAAAGCTATTTCAAGTGCCACTCTGGAATGGATTTGTCACTTCCAACCTAAATCAAAGATATTCAGGAATTTTACCCAACCAACATTTACAGTGGCTTTCTTTTAGACAGAAGACAATGAGCTGGTCTAGGCAGCTGGGGGTTCTAGCTTTCATGACTGGCAACAAAATAGAACCTTAAAGAAAAAAGAGGCAACTATTTATATAGAAGCCAACCTGCTTAAGGCCAGTCCAATTCAATGTAAGAACATATCCCTCGCTTTTCCTCTACCCACCCTGACACCCATCAGAAGATCCTAAGACAGCACTGTGGCATGGGTTACACATAACATCCTTTAAAAATGAAATCATCTGGGAATGCTTTATCAATAATAGCCAGTACATTCAACCTGTAAGAGGAGAGAAGTAATATAGATTTGATGCCTTCTAGGTCAATCAATAAGATTCTTTATTTGAATCATTAGCTGTCACGTTCAAAAAATGCAATACTGAAATAGGAGCTGGTCAATGACCTTACCAATTCTTTAAGCATTCCTGTAACCCCTTCTTTTCCCCTTCTCCTCAAACTAGAATTTCATCCCTTTTGGCTCAACTCTTCGACAGAGGTTGCCCACCTGTGAAGAAGCCTGCAGAATGTTCTCACTGAGGCAATGTGGGGAGAGCCATTCATTAAGAGGAAGGAACTGGATTCACATAAATATTTTTATTTTATTAATTAACCACTCTCTCTACTTTCTCCCCTCTTCTAAAAAGCTAAGCCAGTTTGAATACTATGCCAAGTCCTCCATGCTTTACCTCTTTGACAGCTTTGATTAAGAATGGATGGCTTCACACAAGCTACCAAAAGGTGTTAGCTACTGTGAGAGGCATGTCAGAGCACCAGAGCAAACTCATCCAGATTCTCTTATTCTCCATGATTGAAAGAAAAAGAAAGATTTTCTAAGTTCAAGGCCTTTCATTATTCCTTCCTTTGGCCATGCCTCATAATGCAATGCCATTTTTCTTTCATGCCTCCCCTCCTACCTTGACTTCCATAGCATTAACATTCCCACTTCCAGACTTGGTTAGGACAACACAACAACAAAACAGACTTGGTTAGGACAACAACAAAAGTAAAAGAGAAACAATGGAAGTGAGACAAACACATGAATGCTACCATATTCTGCTCAAACCAGAATGACGATTAGTCAGGTCACCCTTTTCTTCCCTGCCCAGCAAATGATCTACTAGATCCCATCTCTCTCTCTCACACACACACATACACCACATGCACACATACACACACACATCATCCCAAAGTTCAGCAATCTCCATGCAATATTTGAACAATGCAAAATCAATTAATATCTTCATCCACCACCCTGATCCCTTCTATATCTTGGTTAGCCTGTTACCTTAGCTACTAGAGAGCTCCCCTTTGCACATAAAATACACTTCCCCTCCTTTAGCATCTGAAGCCACAATGTGTTCTATCACCTGCATGACCTAATTCCTTCCTAGGAATATGTAAGACAAAGTAGGTAAAGCACTATCAAGTTGTGATGGAAGACAAGCTGACCTCTGGGACATCCCCATCTATACAAATCCAAGGCACATTAAAGGCAGACAACAGGACTAGTCTTTTTATTATTTTTTTTTTGGTTGTAGTTAAAAGCCTTAAGTTCTGGTCTGGTTTACATTCATCAGAATGAACAATCCCCCCCTGGACACATAAATAATTTTAAAAAGCACATCAATAGTTATAATAATAAAAAATAAAGTGATCTCTACCTTTACTTCTACCTACAGAAATGAAGTGGAAGATCCGATTAAGTAGAGGTAACAAAGGCGTCCACCATGGAGGCGGCGAGAGAGAGGAGAGCAGGGAGAGCAAGGATAATAACAAAACATCAGGACACAGCACACAGTCACAAAGAAATGTAACACATAGGCACACACACACACAAACAACTGTAATGGCAATAGCACCACAATACATTCTGGGAACGCAGCAAAAACACAAAAGGAAAAGCTTAAGAAGATGGCCAACAGTGTGACTGGCACATTTGGTCCCGCTCACTGTTCGGCTTAAGCTCTTCTCTTTTTCCACATCTTCTCTAGATCATGCCTAAGAAGATGACAAACTGTGCATGCAAAGGCAGAATCATACACTTGTTAAAACATACACATTTAGCCAAGCCGTATGCAAACACAGAACACTAGTTAGAAAAGTAAGGGGAAACTATTCCTCCAATATTATACAAACATGAATGTGAGCCATGATGACTGCATTTGTATATGCACATACTAATGGACATACATACAACATACATAAGTATGCTCATGTATTTTCACGGACAACCAAAAAAACATTGTTGACTCAACAAATACAAAATATAGACCATTTCCTTGAAAGGAGGAAGAGGGCTGAAGGACAAGAACAACTGAAAGATCAACAGCTTTTAGATTTGTCAGATGAGCAGGAACTGGAAATTGGGTAGAAATTGGTTAACTCTGCTTGGGGAGGGAAAGTAACGGAAGAATGAATGTTAAAGCTGACTCAACAGCAACTGCTAACTGAAGGGTTTCCTAACCCTGTGCACCCAGAAGAACTCTGCGTTCTCTTCTTTGCAAAAGAATTCCTGTTTCACGCTTCAACCTTGGCATCTCCATTATCCAAACATTGCCCTAGCCAGGGATTCCCAGACTTACTGCCGGGGGGCAGTATTACCCACTTTGGGAACCTATGTGCCCACTTCTTTTACTAGATATTTGGCTTATCTCAAGTGGGCCTATTATGTCTGTGCTGATTCCTATACATTAAGCTGGAGTCCCAGGGGCACAAGTGTCATGCTATAAGCATAGCTGAAAAGCCACAGAGGTGTTCATTCCAGGTTGTCTAAATAGCACCCACACCAATGTGATGATTCAACTTTCTGGCCCAGAAGCATTGGATCCACCCTATGCATTCTCCAAGAACTTGGTCGGGACCCATGAATGTCAAACAACCCAAATCAAGATGAAATAAGGCCTTCATCTCAACTATCTCATCTACCTGGAGCTTGTTACATGGGGAAAACCAAATTAATAATAGATTTCTTTGCAAAATCAGTGCAAGAAAACAATGAGTATATATAATAAAGTTAGATAGAGAGGACCAGTAGCAATCAACTCTCCATCCAAGGCTTGCCTTCTCTGGCACAACTTGTCTTCTGACCTGACTTTCTCATTTTAAAAATTTCTTTGTCTCAACCTTAGGCCAATGGCTTCTCCTCCCATGGTCTTGGGATCCATTTCCACCATCTCCAAACCACATGGACCATGAATCAACCTCAAATTCACTCCTGAACATACTTATTTTACCATCTTCAGCTGTGATGACTTGCTGCCCTTATTCACCTGCAATACAAGCTGAGGTACCATCTTTTGTTGGTACCTACTGGCCTGGGTTTTAATCCACTCTTCTGTCTCCATTCTTTGAGTATCATCCTGCAATGTAGAAACCTCATCCATGAAACATCTGGAGATCAAAGGCCCTTATTGGGCTTTATTGGGTGGACAAATCCAAATCTGGACTTAGAATTCTGTATTAGGACCATTTCCCCTTCCCCTACTTCCTCAGCTAACTTTTGGGATACATGCCAATCTCCCTAGCTTTTTTCATCTCAGCCCTCTGGCCCCTTGGTCTGGTCCAACTCCTTTAACTACTTCAGAAATACCCAATATGTTAGATGTAAAGGGGTCACAGAAGGCACCCTGGCCTTCCTTGGCTACCTTTGGTTTTAAGAACCAAAGTTGCCACAAGAGGCCTAGCAACATTCTGGCAATATAAGAGGGAACCTTCCTACATTTTTTCACTTTCAGGCAAAAGAAATTTCTATCTGAATATTTGGTTCCTTATATTTTCAAAAGAGTGAAAGGTGGGGATAAAGAGAGGAACTGATCTCCAATGCCCCTGTGCCAGGATAACATTGGTAGACTCATCCTTCAATCATCACAGGATCCAGGAAAAAGAATGCCAGCAATTGAGTAGGAGGTTATGTGTGTGTGTGTGTGTTTAACAGGATAATTTTAAAATAAGCTCAGTTGTTGAACCTTGATTTAGCCTGATAATGTGGAAAATTTTTTTTATTTTTTAAAGGCCCATTCACAGCCCACTGTGTGCTTAGCTGCGCTGAATTTCATGCACATTTTATTCCATGTATATTTGAATGCTTTAGGTTGCAGATGCTGAATTTACAGACCTTTATATGCAGTTTTCTTCTGGGTACATAATGAGTTAGAATCATGCTATGAGGGCATTAACATGCTCTTGCAAGAGTGTTTCTCTTACATACGTATTATACAATACATATATATATATATATGTTTTTTTAAATAAAAATAAAACCTCAAGGGCTGCATTTTATCAGATAGGATTTCAAAGTGACTATACTGGACCATGAAAGATAGGAAGAAGACAAAGGGATAGGGGTTTTGAAAAGGCTAACATCCACCCCCTCCTCCCTCAGGAGGGGAGGGGGGGAGAAAGGAAAGGAAGGGAGTTACCAGTTTTCTTGCTCTGAAATTAGCTTCATTCACCCCCATTATCACCACTGTCATGCTTCATTTCATGCTTCTTCCTCAGAGGCATAGTCCCCAGCACTGCAGGGACACAGCCTTTGGTATGACAAATGGTAGTGGTGCATGGGAAAGCAAAGGGAATGGAGTGGGGAGAGGGGAGTAATCCAGACAGAATGTTGAGGAACCATAATGTTTTGAGTAGATGTCCCCACCTCAGGGCAGCCAGCCTGCCCAGCTAGGCATATGGCAGTACGGGCAAAGAGCCAGCAGCAGCAGCATCTACTATGACCAGCCAAAGGAGGTGAAAGTGGAGGTGAAAGGATCTGGAGCTAGGCAGAGAGATGAAAACATGACCATAAAGGACCTACCTTGTTCGCTCATCATGAGATGTGAAAGGCCTTGAGGAAGAGACAGAAGAGAGAAGAAAAGGGAGATAGGAAGAGAGGCAGGGGAGAAAAAAAAAAAAGAAGACAAAGTTATAATCCCAACTGTAACACTATCCCCAAATTACCATTGGGAAGATTACATATTTGAATAGAATTAAGGACGGTATCCCAAACACACACATACATGCACACACATGCTGAGCCTGGCCAGTTCTCTAGCTTCAGGCCTTAACCCTTGGTTTCCCAGTTAAAGAAGAGCATCCTGCTTTGGTATACTTCTTTAAAAAAAATAAGATCATTTTTCACCTCTGATCCCCACAAAAAAGTAACATTTCAGGCAGGCCTTGGCACTGTACCTCTAAAGTCATCTCTGCCCAACAAAGAAAGCCTAGAGAGCTCCACACTTCTACCTACTTCATCAAACTGGACTATCCCCAATCACATCACTTACCTTGTATTGTTTCCCAATTGATACCTTTTCCCTCTAGGTCCCTATTCCCCCTAAGACAGAATTTCAGAGTTCTAAATATATGAAACCACCTGAGCTGAGAGCAGGTACACCTATATGAACAAATAAGGCCACCTCTGTGTATGTTTATTATGGAAATCAAGCAAGGTTATTAAGACAGAATGCATTACTTGCAAGTGAGTACAAGTCTTGTTAAAGCTAGTAGAGTGAAAGATTTCTGACTGTTAGCTAGTTTTTTGGATATTTATTTTTCCATTACTGTTATCATTACTGCTGCTGTTACTTTCTCCCAAATCCAGATGATCCAGAAAGATGTTTACCCTAAGAGAAGTTCGGGGAGAAAGGGGGATTAATAAAGGAAAATCTCTAAAGGATACAAATTTCTAAATGTTTTTGGAGATTAATACAGATTCAGAAAAGTAATCAGAAGCAAAATATGGGGCAAACTACGGCTTTTGTAAGGAACAACAGTATAAATGCTATATGCATAGATATATATATAGAGAGAGAGAGAGCATAACCATAAAAATCATGAAGCATATTTACTCACTAAATTGAATTAGATAAAATGCTCACTGGTAAAGGGAGTTCCTCATGCAGAAAATCATCTGTTTCAGAAAAGATTGGTGGGTAGAGAAGCAGTGTGACATACTGTCCACACGGATTCCAAAGATCAGGAAGTCTGGAAGACCTAGGCTGAAGTCGTGCTTCTGACAAATGCTCACTTTGTGACCATTAACCATTCATATAACCTCTTGGTGCCCCTGGCATTCTCTAGAATTATAATAAACTATAGTTCTCTATATAATTCTCTAGAACTATAGTAAATTACAGGACAATGGCAGAGTTAAACTGGTGGATTGAGTTTCCATATTAGGAGGTTCTTTTACTTCAATGAAGTAACACATCCCAACCGAAAAGCATCATTGGGAAATTATACCAAATAATAGGATACAAATGTGCCTCAGAATAAGGAAGGAGTGGAAGCAGTACCTGTCAGGGTCACAGATGATACTGATGTTTCTAGGAAGAAAAGAATCTCAAGCTTGTTTCAGAGAAGCCTCCTCTGAAGCACGGACCAAACTTAAGTCTCTTGAACCATTCTAAGATCTCTAACACTAGCCCAGCATCCAATTTCCCAGGTAAGAATAAGATTTCACAAGTACCTCATAGAAAAGCACAAGAGAGATTCAAGGACCAATGAACAGAAGAATGTGGGTGAAACAGATAGTTTAGTTAAGGAAAGAGATAGAAAATAAACCTGAAAAGGTAGATTATAGTAGAGGACCTCAAATGCTAGGAGAAGGAGGGATGATTTTTATCCTGTAGATAATGGGGAGACATTGAAGGTCTTTGAGCAACTGAGTGAGGGTAAAAAAGTGTTATTTTAATATTAGACTTATGGATATCAGCAAAATAAACAATATAAAGCATGAAAACAAAAAAGCAGATTAGAAAGCAACTGGGATAGTCTAGTTGTGAGGTGAGGGAATAGAAAAGATCAATTAAAGAGAGATTGTGGTGGGAGAATAGAGAACTTAGTAATTGGCAAAGTGACCCTATCTATACCAATTTAGAGATTGGGAAAAAGAAGTGGGGGGCAGGACAAAATATGTTACTTTGATATATGCATGTAATGGTATGATATATAATGATTATAATAATTTTGTTAAAGCCTCCCTGAGGGAGGGGGGAGGGAAATGATGGCTCTCTAGCTGAGGACTAGGGAAGGCTGTCAATCTTAGTTGGCTTTTAGGTGACTTTCTCAGCTTGGTTCAGTCAGCAGTGAAGAGCTAGGGCCAGAGTAACTGGGAGGTCAAGATCAGAAGTGGAGAAAGAGTTTGGGAGAAGCATTAGTTCATGGGTATAGCAAATGGACCGTATCCGCACACAAGCTCAGGCCACAAGGTCTAAGGTCCACATAGAAGAATCTATTTTTCCATCAAGGACAGAACCAGCAGAACAGTCAGAAGAGAGCTGGGACAAAGGGAGCCAGGACATATAGGTCTCCAGATAAGGTAAAAGAGGTATCAAAATTTGAAACCCAAGGTGATTAGATTGGGAAAATGTCCTTAGGTAATCAGCAAGTTTGAAGGAGAAAATTGCTCAAGTTTTGCCCAATGGGCTGATAGGTAATTGATCCAGAGGTGATTGAACTGAAGGAACACTAGGAAGAAAGGTCCTGTTGAAGTCCCAAACTCTCATATGCTATATTACAGGCTGGTGGAACAGATTCCAAAGAGCTGTGAATGGCACCCTAATCAGTCAATTCCTTGATGATAGAACTCTAAATGAGTTAATATAAAGTTGCAGACCAAGAAAAAGAAAATCAAGGAAGAAAAGGCTAAGGAGAATAGGTATATGTATTCTACAGCTGGTATAGAAGACCTAAATTAAAATTATAAGAACCTTTCAAGCTGAGAACTAAGTTTTTATTTTCTCACTGTATCTTCCCCTATAAGACATCAGAGAAAATTCCCTTTGAATTGATTAACAAGTTGGTGTGCTATTACCAGGGAGCAAGAAAGAAAGGCAACTGAAAGACCATGAGGTATGAGGGCTAAAGGACATGAGATCAAATTCTGCTTCTGATGATAGCTACCTATGTAACCTTGGGCCTCTCCGGGCCTCAGTTTCTTCTATGTAAAATGAAATAGTTGGGCTAAATGGTCTCTAATTTGCCTTCTAGTTCTAGATCTATGATACTATATAAAAGAGTAGTGACAATGAATGAAGCCCCCTTCAAAGGGGCTTTAGAGTTTAGTGAACCTCCAAAAAAAATGAGATGCAATTGTGGAAATTTAAAACCTAAAGGAAGCACCATGGAGCCAAGACCTAAGTTTTCTGTAAAAGTTGACAGGATAACATGATAAAAAAAAATGTATATTATACACCAAGGCATTGTAATAGGGTGTCAGCCATTTTAACAAGGTAAGAGACAAAAGCTGTGAAGATCTATTGCCTTTTAACATTCTTGGAGACATATCACTAATGCCCACTAGCACCATTCCTAAGCAAGTAGTATTAGACCCCCTTTGACCATAACCAGAATTTCATTGTTAGAAGAGTTATGGAAGGAACACTGGTGCTTTTTTGGTGGAGCTGTGAATTGGTTCAACTACTCTGAAAAGTAATTTCAAAATGTGATAAGGAAGTGATTAAAATGTCCTTACCATTTGAGCCAGAGATTATTCTTAAGCAAATATGTCAGGGAGGTTAACAAAAAGAAAGGTCCCTATATGCCAAAATATTTATAGGAGCTCATTTTTGTAGTAGCAAAGAGCTGGAAAGTAGATGCTCACCAACTGGTGATATACACACATACATACATATGTATACATATATATATATGCAAATAGTATTGTGCATTAAGAAATGAGGAATACAGGGAAGTACTGAAAGACTTATGTTAACTGATGTAAATGAGGTGAGCAGAACCAGGAAAATAATGTATAAAATAACTACAAAAATAGAAAAGGAAATGATAACAACAATATTACAAAATAAAGTAATGTTGTGAAATTTAATGAGCAGGTCTGACACCAAATGAAGTGAGTTATTATGGATATAGAACTTTATATATCGTGTTGGACTTTTGGATGTATTAACTAGTTTTGCTGAATTAAAAAAAAATCTTTGTTATAAGATATGACTCTCTGGGAAAGAGAATTGAGAGGAATACATTAGGATGCAAATACATTAGATGATGCAAAATCTATCAATAAAAATTTATTTTAAATACAGGGGAGACTGCTTCTCCCAGAACTATGAAGTAAGAACATAATAAGTCAAAGAGGTTGAGAAGAATGAACCCCTTTAGGATCCATAGGCAAAGCACTAAGTGGGAGGGCCCCTTACCCTGAGGCATAATAGGATTATATAGCTAGAACAGAAAATTCACTCTGAGGTCAGTGGTGACTTTATTGAGGTTACATAAGTAGCATATGACAAAGGAAAGGTTTGAACTCAGGTCCTCTCACTCCAAGGCCAGGACTCATTCCACTATCCTATAGCTAGATGAAAAAAAAAAAAAAAAAACCTAGAACATCCTTTTTAATGACACAACACTGGAGAATGATGAACATGTTGGCAAACCTTTACAAGAAGAACAATCAACAGAATTCCTGCTCTGGGTCTTGGAAGAGAAAACAAGAGCCAAGTGTGGAACTCATCAAGGTGTTACATAAAGACACTGAATAGAAGATCCAAAAGACCCAGTGAAATCCTAGAAGAGAGCTGGGGAGAAAAGCTAATAGTTTCCATTTTTGGAATCTCCTTGTCTCTTGCAATATATAGAGCTAGAGACAAGAACACTCAGACAAGTAAAGACGTGTTTTCTTCATAAAGGACTGAGAAACACTCAATCGTTTATACCTCATTTGATGCAGAGGAAGTGGTTGGGCAAAGGAAGATTCAGAGTTGACACCAAGGTTTTAATCTTGGGGGACTGGGAGAATGTTTATGTAATGCTTTTGGCTTTAAACAAACTTTCCTCACAGAAATCCTGTAAGATAGGTGGTGCCATGTACAAAAATAGAGAAGTGTTGGGGGTGGGGGGAGGAGAATGGTTTTAAAGGGGAAGATAAGTTCAGTTTTAGCTTGTTGAGTTTGAGCTAACAGTGAGACATCAATATAGAATGTTCCAAAGGGGGTAAGAGATGCAGGGAAGTAGCTTGACTCAAGGTTGAAAATGAATATTTAGATTTGGAAAATATTTTCCTGTAATAAAAACAGAGAAGTCCATCCACTTTTCTTCTAGAGACCCCACCAAGAATAGAAAATCCCATGGGAAGAGATGCAGTATCTGAAATCAGAACCTCCAAGGGAGAGAAGATAGAAAAGACAAGGAGTGAAGTCAGAACTTTGAAGAACACCCATATTTAGGGGGCACAAGAAGGAAGAGAAGCCGGGGTGAAGTCAATGAAATTAGGAAGCTAGGAGAGCAAAGATACTGAAGATTTGAGGCAGAGGATGTGAGGAATCCAGGTTTAGGGAAAGGCAGAAGGAGAAATCAAGGGCACACAAAAAGGGAATAAGAAGACAAAAAAGTGCAACTCTTCCCTTGAGCAAGTTTTAGAAGAGAAAAAGACATTTAGATATAGAAAGGGAGGGGGGCAGAGCCCAGATGGCGGCTAGAAAGCAGGGACTAGCGTGAGCTCCCCACCAAGTCCCTCCAAAAACCTATAAAAAATGGCTCTGAACCAATTCTAGAACTGCAGAACACACAAAGTGGTGGAGGAAAGCAGGGCTCTAGCCCAGGACAGCCTAGATGGTCTCTGGGTAAGGTCTATCCCACACAGAGCTGGGAGCAGAGGGGAGCGGAGCTGAGTGGAGCCAAGCCCAGCGTGGGTGGCACAGACCAACCAGACCAGGAGCCAGGCAGAGCGTGCCCTAGCACCCTGAATCAGTGAGCTGTGGCAGTTACCAGAGTTCTCAACCTACAAACACCAAAAACAACAGAGAAGATTAGTGGGAAAAGCTGCTGGGGACAGGGAGTTTGCAGTTAGGCCACCCCCCCAGGGGCAGCAGAGGTGGGGCAGCTACAGAACTACAGCTGCAGTTGCTTCCAGCCCCAGGCCCACCTGGTGGGAAGGAATTAAGTGGCTGATCAGAGCAGGAGTGAAGAGCCTGCTGAAGATCTAAGTCCACTCC
>CM053624.1:211703748-211757804 GCA_028646595.1 Phalanger gymnotis
AAGAAAGGAAGGGAAAAGGGGATGGGAGGGGAGTGGGATGACAGAAGGGAGGGCAGACTAGGGAACAGGGCAACCAGAATATATGCCATCTTGGAGTGGGGAGGAGGGTAGAAATAGGGAGAAAATTTGTAATTCAAACTCTTGTGAAAATCAGGGCTGAAAACTAAATATATTAAATAATAAAAAAAAAATTTTAAAAAGTAAAAATATATATATATGTACAAAAAGGGAACTTATATCTGATGATCTTCGTGTTTCAGTAGGAGGATAAGTCATTGGCCAAGAATAAAAGAAAGCATGATCAGGGTTTTAAGAGAGTAAAAAGGATTTTTTTGAATAGTAATAGATCAGTATGGAAAAATACCCAAACCAACATACATAAAAGGATATTTTATCACTCTTGAAAAGTGAGGAAAGCTAGCAAGCAATATGAAATGGAGATTCAGTTTCAT
Organism: Phalanger gymnotis; assembly: GCA_028646595.1. Lineage (NCBI taxonomy): Eukaryota > Metazoa > Chordata > Mammalia > Diprotodontia > Phalangeridae > Phalanger > Phalanger gymnotis. The sequence continues at coordinate 211,704,201 of CM053624.1, forward strand.
ATAAAATCCTCTTTTGGTGACTTGCTATGTATATGGAAATGCTTTTATTTATAGCTGATTATGTTCAAAATTTAAAAAGAAAAACCTTAAAAAGAACAAGTCAGAAAACCGTATTTGTTGTGTATTTGTATTGAATCTATTGTTGAGAAGGAGAAGCCAGAGAGACCCACGGTTTAGGCACACTGCTAGAGAACAAAAGAAGAATGCTTGTCAATTGGCTGACTTTTGGAAAAGAATCAGAATTTATGCTAGGGATTTCAACATTGGCTCCTATACCTCAGTGGTGTTCAGATGTACACAGAGTGGAGTTTGAAGCTATTATTTGGAGTTCTAATTCTTGCTGTTCATTATTTACTGATGCTAAAGACAGGTAAGAAAGGATTTGGGGAAGTCAGTGTAGTACAGTGGAAAAAAGCAATGGATTTGGAGTCAGGGGACCTGGTTCAAATCCAGACTCTGACACTTCAGACCATAAGAAGTCACTTCACTTTTCTGAGCTCCAATATCCTCATCTCTAAAATGATGATGTTGGACTAAATGGTCTCTAAGGTCCATTCCCGTTCTAAACCTATGATTCTACAAAAAAGTCAAGGGCATAAAATACAATAATATTGTGGATTCCTCTGAGAAATTCATCTGAAGAAAGATCATGATACCTGAATTTTATTGTTTGTTTCTTTTCAGTTGTTTCAGTTGTGTCCAACTCTTTGTGACTCCATTTGAGGTTTTCTTGGTAAAGATACTGGAGTGGTTTGCCATTTCCTTCTCCAGCTCACTTTACAGATGAGAAAACTGAGGCAAAGAGGGTTAAGTGACTTGCCCAAGGTCACATGGCTAGTAAGTGTCTGAGGCCAGATCTGAACTCAAGTCTTCCTGACTCCAGGCCCAACATTCTATCCACTGTACGATCTAGCTGCACTTATCTGAATTCTAGCACACCTAAAATAGAGACCTGAGTATAGTTGGCAAAATTGTTCTGATTATGACCAAGGTCAATCCATCCTCACTAGCTAGAAGGCCTTGGTAATATTTCCCTCCCACCTAACACCATTAAAAGAGGAAAGAGAGATTGAAGAAGAACATGGGACTTCTCCTATCTAAAAGGCACACTTTGACAGTCTTATGCAAGCTATGTCTGGAGGCCATTAGTCCCTGACAAGATCATAAGATAATTGAACATTTGAGATCATCTAAGTCTAAAGCTCTCCTTTTATAGATGTAAAAATGAAGGTTCTGGGGGGTGGCTTGCCCCATCACACAGGAAGAGTTGTCAAGTCTTCTGATTCCAAATTCTGCTCTCTCCTATACAAGCTGGCTCACACCAGCTCTACCTCCCACCCCATACACACTCTTCCCCTAGCTCCCTTCCTACTTTCAACTTATCCTATAAGAGTTCCTATTAGGTGGGTGTGAGGAAGAAAAGAAAAAGACACAAAGAAACAACCTAAAGGGACATGATAACAGCATTCAAACTTGAAAATTGCCTGAGAACTGACTGCAAATCATATGCAAATCTCATGCAAAATATAGTTATAGCCCTCCTAACTATGTCATGCACTCACTGATGCCCTTAGGGAAAATTCCCCATTGAGGTCACTGCATTCACAGTGATACTTAGATCACACTTAAATAGCCATAAAAGTAAATCCAAAATATCATTGTCTGTGTTACTGAAGCTACAATGAACCTATCTCGAAAACAACCACATGAGAGAATAGAAACCATTACTGAACTGGGCAGAGGAAGCTGCAATGTTCAAAAGCAGAGCTTTTGGGTAAAGGCCTCCGTCATTCAACTCTATGCTTGCCTCCTCTCAAACTTACATTTCAAATGTTTCAAATTCTTTTGGCTCCTTCCTATCTTCCCTATAGTTAAATTGAGTCAAGAATTTCAGAGAATGAGACAGCAAGTTGCTCATGGAAAATAGTGGTTTCACACATATAGCAAAAAAGAAAAAAAAAATCTCTACCAAGATTTCTGTCTCACTAGCTCTCAGGGTAATTTTTTTTCCTCCAGTGAAAAATCTACATGTACCATTTCACTTTGCAACTTGAAGTAAGGAAATTAAATGTCACTAATTACACAATGGTGCCAAGTAGCAACACTGAATTCTTCTTAAACAACAAGGATTTTTTTTTAAATGGGTAAATTATTTGAAATCGAAATGAAATGCAAATATCTGCCTTGTGTTTGGGGGTTATTAAGAACATGGAGAAAATGAGAGAGGGAGTGGTGGTCAAAGAAAGGAAAATTGTATTTTAATAACTTTTAGGAAGCAACAGTAAACCCTAAAAAAATAGAGAGAAAGAAATATATGGTTTCTTAGCTGTTACGAGAATGGAGAAATTAAGGTAACTTAGTATAAAGAAGATTCAAATTTTATTCTAAGTACCTTAATAACTGGCAGGGGGACACAATTCTACTAAAGTTAAGCTTTTTTTTTTCCTTTTTCATTGAGTTCTGATGGAAAGACAACATTGTCTGTTGAAATGGCACTAATTTAGAGTCATAGGAATAGGGTTCAAATCTCAGCAAGGCCACTACCTATATGTCCTTGTGCAAACCACTTAATTTCTTTGGCCTCATTTTCTTATCTATAAAATGAGGAGGTTTGACTATCGAGGCTTCTTAAATGTTTTCTACTTGCCCCCTTTTTCAAAGTTCAGCAGCATTTGTTAGCATTGTGTGGCCAGAGGGTATGCACAGTACAAAGTGCACATGCTTTGTGTTCAGAAACAAGGCTGCAGTGAAGCTGTGAGATGAAGCATGGGCAAGTGCTACCAGAAACACCTTGCATTCATTACATTTGATTTTTAAGTAATTTTTAGTCGTTGCATGTTTTTAACAACCCCACATGGGGTCAAGACCCACAATTTAAGAAGCGCTGAGATGGAAGTGAATGTTGAATACTAAAAATAAATAAAGTCATTTAAAAAAAAAAGAAGAAGCAGTGGGATGATATCTGAGGTACTTTCCATTATCCTATGGAAGTTTTAGTTTTAGTGGATTGAATGCTCAATACAAGTCAACATTACCATGTGACAGAAATAATAATAGTACAATCTATATTAATAGAAGTAAATGCTTACATAAAAGAAGTGTTAGTCTCATTGTATTTTTTTTAAGATTAGATCTCTCTCTCTCTCTCTCTTTCTCTCTCTCTCTCTCTCTCTCTCTTTCTCTCCCAGTGTGGAAGTACATCAACATCTCACATCCATATCATTCTGATTGGCATGGTAACTTTGGCCTTCTCCATTTCTGACCTGGAACAGTTCACCTCTCCTTAAGCAGCCTAAGTGCCCCACCCCCACCCCTGCTCTGAGGGTCTCACCATTTTAATGCTGAAGTCAGTTCGTACACCCCATCAATTTAGATGGTTCGTACACCTCAGAACTCAAGCAATCCACCAGTCTCAGCCTCCCTGGTAAGAGGCATGACCTGAATGTGCCACCACACCAGCTACACCCATTCATTCTGTCCAGTCAGAGAGTATCAAGAAGTACTGTGCCCAGGTAAAAGTATCATATTTCAGAAAGGAAATAAGCTGACACCTCCAGAGGAAAGCAAGAAGAGCAGCAAAAGGACTCAAAATCATGCAATCTGAGGATCAGGAGAAGAAATTAAGAAGCCTTAGTCTGAAAAAGACTTGAGGTAAGTATCATGGTGTTCAGATATGGGAAACGCTACATGTAGAAGAGAGATGACTCTCATCTTCCTTGAACTCAGAAAGAACTAGGATCAATAGGAAGAAGCTTCAAAGACACAGCAACTAGATGGCACAGTGGATAGGGCATGAGCCCTGAAGTCAGGAAGACCTGAGTTCAAATCCAGCCTCAGACACTTACTAGCTGGGTTACCCTGGTGTAGTAGGAAGGCCGAATTTATAATCTCAAATATAATCATGTATATGTTTGAATGGTCCGAAATCGCAAGGTATGAGAGATCCTCTAAGGAGAAAACAACAAGAAATTTATTTAGGCCCCACCGCAGCAAAAACTTGAACCAGCCTCCCCATTCCAACATCTTGACAAAAAGACTCCAGGCCCAGAAAGCCCATTTCACAAGGGCGACTAGGAGGCCACAGAAAAGCAAGAGAGTATTTAGCCAAATCATGTTCACTGGCCTCACGTTCCTGCTCGAGCTCGGGTAAGCCCCGCTTCTGCAGCTTCTGGCTTGCGCAGCTTCTGGCTTCCACACCTTCCACCGCCACCGCTGTCGCTGAAGTTGTCTCCCGGCTCACCCCTCCTCGCAGCCGAGCTTCCGGTGTTCTCAAGCCCCCCCTCAATGACCAGAGACCATTGGTTCCCGAGCTGGCCCCTCCTAAGTCACCAATCCACACCCACACAGGTTTCACACCTGACAGGGCCCTGGGCCTAGGGCTTAGCACTTAACAGCTGAAAGTACTTCCACTCAAAAGAAACAAAAGCCATGCTAATGAGACAATTTTGCTTAACAACACACCTGGACAAGTCACTTAACCCTGATTGTCCCTCCTACCAAGAAAAATGTCACAGAGATGCAAATTTCTGCTCAGTACAAGAAAGACCCTAACAATTCAAGCTGCCCTAAAATGGAATGGCAAGACACATGAGGCAGATAGTGGCACAGTAGATAGAATATTTATCTGTAAAATGGGTTGTTGTGGGGTGGGGAGGAAGCACTTTGTGAACCTTAAAGTACTATATAAGGTACTAAATAAACAGAAGAGTTGTGTTCTAGTTCTACATAGCTATATGAACTTAGGCAAGGCACTCTCTGGGCCTGAGTTTCTTTCTCTGTAAAATTAGGAGGCTGGGTTAAATGATCTCTTGGATTTCCTTTGTTTGAGTCCTGCCTGTCTTTCTTGCTGTGCATGGCAATATTATAATTATCAATTGATGCCTCATTGCCTTTCAGCTATTTGGAATTGAAATGGGGGAGCATATTAACATATGGGTCCCTCCCTCCTTCAGCCCTCTCCCATCTCCCACATAGATCTGGATTGAGAGAACGACTGTTTCTAACAGGACTAGACCTACTTGATTCCAAACAGACTCGTCATTTACAAAAGAGCAGTTTGTCTCAATGACTGGAGGACCTGGTATGGAGCTTAGAATGTAGAAATTGTGACTTTGCATCTATCCCTCAAGGGAGCCAAGAAACGGGCAACAGAAATTGGCAAAAAGGAAGCATGACCTTATTTGATTAGGAATATTTGGCAAATACAGGGAAGATGCACACAGGGCTGTTAAGGGTAATGGGAAAGACTTCTGGATTTGTAGGCAGAGAACAAGTTTCAAATCCTGACTCTTCTACTTAATCTTTGCATGACATTAAGCAGTTCATTTACCCTTTCTGGGTTCAGGTTTCCTCATCTGTAAAAAAAAAGTAGCAAATGGGGGAATTTAACATAGATGACCCCTAAGGTTCTTTTCAACTCTAAATCTATGATCCTAACTAATGGTAAGTGCTAGATTTGTACTCAGACAACCTAAATTCAAGTCCCACTTCTGACACTAGCTATCTAGCTTTGGGGAAGTTACTTAAACCCTCTAGGCCTCAGTTTCTTCCTCTGTAAAGTAAGAATGTTGGACTAGATAAACTCTACAACCTCTTCTAGCTCTAAATATATTCTATCATCTACCTGTGTATCTATGTATACATATCTATCTATCCATCTATCTACCTATCCATCTACCTATCTGTCCATCTACCTATGTCTCCATCTATTTATCTATCTGTCTGTCTGTCTGTCTGTCTGTCTGTCTGTCTCTCCAATGTATCTCTGACAGACACCCAACAGAAGAATTAGAATTAGAAGAATCTAATTCCATAATACTTTCAGGAAAGTTTTGTATCTATTTCTTTGGGATAATTGTTAGGAATTAAGAATGATAGACTCGTTTTATAGAAGCTATTTTTGATGGATTTAAGTGGAGGAAGAACAAGTATTCATTAAGTGCCTACTGTGCTAGGTACTGTGCAAAATGCTCTAGAAATATTATTTCATTTGATCTTCACAGCAACCCTGGGGGGCAAGTGCAATTATTGTCCCCATTTTACAGTCTTGAGGCCAGATTTTAACTCATCTTCATGACTACAGGCCTAGGACTCTATCTACTATTCTACCTAGCTGCCTAAATGTTTGTAATGAGCTAAATTTACCCAAAAAGCTATGTGTTTATAAGACACCATCAAATGTCTTTCCTCATTTTTTCATATACTCATGCCTTACATTGCTTATTAAGTGGGGTTCACAGCCACTTGTAAACATCTGAGAACTTCTGACCCAAAAGGGGAATCAATCACTCCCCCAAATCCCTTCCAGAGCAGCATCTATAACACCTTCCAGTTCTAATCTCCTGTTGGCTCTAGCTCCCTTAAATGAAAACTTTGTAAGCTCCCTCAGTAACTCCTACCAGATTCTCTTTTCTAAAGGGAGGTATCAGGATAATCTAAAGAAGGAGGCCCAGTCAAGGATTCCACAACAGACACATATAGTTCTACTTCCTTAGAACCAGCCAAAGCTATCATGGGAGTGGGGAGGTAGTCATTCACTCATACTTTGTTGATCAAGAACACATAGGGTAGCCAAGGGGCTCTTTCCAACCCCTAGCTGGTTAATTGGCTGGAAGCTGATCATGGTTAATTTAGCCTAGGGCCTCCTTCCAAACTAATTACACACAATTGTAAATTCTCCCTCTCCTCCTTTCTTCTGGTTTCTCTTTAACTGTGCCCCAGTGAGGATAATAGCTTTTTTTTTTTTGAAGGGGGTGGGAGAAGGGGAAGGGAAGTATTTTCAGGATAGCCTTGAGGTCGTACTGTACTCTCAGGTTTAAGTGGTGATTCTCCATGGAGGTATGAGAAAGAGGGAAACAGAAGATGGCCATTCTGCCATCACTAGTATGTTGGGGTAGGGGTGGGGGTGGGGGAGGAGAAAACAGGCATCCATTTTTCTAGAACTAGATGCTACAGGCTACCATTCAATGAAGGAAAGATGTCATCTTCCTCTTCTCTGCTGCTTAGTATCTATGTTTTCTTAGGCAAGTCTCTTAACCTCTGTGGTCCTCAGTTTCCCCATCAGTAAAATGAGGGAGTTGGACCCCAAAGAGTCTTTCCTGACACAGGATACATAATCCTATCAACCTCCTAGTAGCTCTTTTCCCAAAAAAATTTTACTCTAGGTAACGTAAGTCCATTGGGGATGGGATGATAAAGATGGCCATGGGATTGAGTGTAGAGAAACTCATTATAGCAGTTATAAAGGTTTAACTAGGGAAGAAGAGTAAATGAATGGAAGGCATGATTATAGAATATGGAGAAAAGAAGATCAAGTATGTGAGTACAAAGGTCTAAAAGTCTACAATTGAAAAAAAGTCTATTTGTAAGCAATAGACAAAGACACAACAAAGGTAGACTAGAAACTCAATTTTCCTCCTCTACCCAACCCCTGACTTCCAAAGAATAAAGTATGAAGTATGCAGTGCCCAGCAAAGAAGTTGAAGGACTTTTTTTTTTTTTTTACTAAATTCCACTTTGATAGCTTCAATAGGATCCGGAGATCCTAGGGGAAGAGAAGGAAGAACATAGACCTAAAGATGGAAAGGAACTTAGAAGACATCTAGTCTAAATGTGAAAATATGTCTAATAGGAATGTATATGTAGAGCCTATATTGGATTGCAGGCCATCTTGAGGAGGAATGGGGGAAGGAGAAGGAGAAAATTTAAAGCTTATGGAAGTGAATGTTGAAAACTAAAAATAAACTAATTTTAAAAAAAGAAAGAAAGAAAAAGAAGAATCTAGTCTAATCCCTTCATTTTATAGATGAGGCAAGTAAGACCTACAGTGGTTAAGTGATTTGCCCAGAGTCACAAAAGTTGACGGAGTCCATTGAGTCCAATAAAAGATGATTCCTTCTCCCACTACCCCATCAGGACTCTAGATGAATGCCCCACTCAATGGGTAGCACCTTCCATGAGGATAGCCCCATCTTTTAGCAGATAGTGTTTTATCTCACAGAGTGGACCATAAGAGAAATGCTCCCGAATGACTGACAACCTCTTTTTACCTGATTACACTTGAAGGCATTGGGAAATCCAAGAATGACAAATTGAAGAGCAGAAAATAACCCTGAAGATCTTCTAATCTAGCCTTCCTCAGTTTACAGATGAGAAACTGGAGGCCTCAAGAGGTCAAGAGACTCATTCAAGGAAATACAGATTAAAAAGCCAGTATTCAGAGCCAGGTCATCTGACTCCATATTCATTGCTCATTGAAGAGCCAGGGTAGGAAGCTAGACTGAGGCTCTGGGGTCCCCAGAACCAGAGGAAGAGAATGGGAAGAACTGGGCCAGCATACGGAGAGGTACTTTGAAGAACGGAGGTATGAGAAAGGAAACTGAGCAAAAATTATTTCAGTTCTCTCTAATAGTAGTATCCTCTCTGGTCTTGCCAGCCAGAAGCTCCTTCTCCCTCCTTCCACTACTTTCCTGCCAAAGCTCTGGTGGACTCAGAGCAAGAGGACTATTTCCTCATCAGGCTTCTGAATAACTAGGGCACTTCAACAAGGTCACAGTTATTCATTTAAATTCAAACTCTAATCAGCAGCCAAGGCCTGAGTTATTATCCCTTCTGAGGAGAAAGGCTGTCGCTGGAACACTCATAAACAGGCCCACCTCCCTAGAGGTGAGACGGGGGAGGGGACAAAGGGAAGGAGGGCAAAGAGTAAGTCTCAGGCCTACAGACAGGGTGCTACTCAGCCACTCCTCCTTCTCTATCCCCTCCTTCCAGCCCAGAGCAAGGAAACTGTCAGCAACTCTTCACATGGCGTCCAAGACTGCCATCCCCATCTTTCTCTCACTCCCTTCCCTAAATTCCCTCATCTCAATCTAGCTGATTCTGTCACCTCAGTCTCTGGGCCAAACAGCTCAGGAGCAAAGGGGCTGGTGGGATGAAGGAGTGGGAAGGGTGTCTCCAAAACAGGCAACTCATAGGAACACAGATTTAGAGTTGGAAGAGACCTTAGAAGACACTTATTTATTGCATCATAGATTCAGAGTTGGAAAAAGCAGAAATGACTTGCCAAGAGTCACTTAAGTAGATGGAGTCCACTGGGACTGATGATCATCGGGTGAGTCCTTGGATCAAAGCACCATTTCATGAGAGGCCCCAGCCCCTTCATTCTCAAACCTCACTCCCCCTCTCAACTTCTTTCTACATCTTTTAAACAGCAGCTTTTCACTCTTCTCCTTCTTCACTCTTTTCTAGCTCCCCTCTAAGTATTGTCTTCTCCCATTAGAATAAGCCCCTTATGGATAGGAATTGTCTGGTTTGCTTGTATTTATACCCTCGGTGCTTAGCAGAGCGCCTTGCATATAGTAAGCACTTAATAAATACTCTATTCCCTCCCACCCTGACCCTCTCCCAATTAAGGTTTAGCAACTTGCCTAAAGTCACAAGGTAATAGATGGCAGAGCTGGGATTTGAACTCAGGTCTTTTGACCCTAAGTTGAGCATTCTTTCCATTGTACTCACTGTCCAATTCCCCTGTTTTAGAGATGAGGGAACTGAGGCCAAGATGGATTGAGTAATTTGACCAATGTGAGACAGACAGTAAATAGCATAACCAAGATTTAAATCCAAGTCCCCTAATTCCAAACCCTTTCTACAGTACCATTGTCTTAATCATGGCTGACTAAGACTGGACCCCACAGTGCTGGGATTTAAAAATTCAATACCATTTAGTCTGAGACTCACAAAGTTCATGACATGTCCTGCTGTCCAGGAGGGGTGTTTTACAGTAGTGTTGCTTATAACCCATCCACTAGGCAAGTAAAATTAATCAATTGGCCCTTCATAGTGTGCCAGCTGCCCATGGGTAAAGAATCACATTAGTTTATAAAATCTCCTATTTGTCTTCCTGAGGGGATTGGGGGAGGGAGAGAATGGAGAACTGTTAAAATTAAAGCTAAAGCATCTCTCTTCAGGAGCCCCACTGACTGGATCCAGATTGCCTGGCAAGGAACACAGAAAGACAGAGATTGTAAAGTCACCTCATCCAAAGCCAGACTTGCTCAGACTCTAGAGTGAATGAATCAGCTACTGCCATGAAGGCAAGCCAATTTTGCAGGGTTTTATGTATAGGAGCCACAGATGTGAAGGTTTGAAGAAAAGGTGTTAGAGGGCAACAAAAACTGTCTACAAGCCACACGACCTTAATCCTCAGATGCAAAACCACTAGGATATCCCCTAAGTAAAGGTAGATGGGATGTTTCCTTATCGTTGAAGGGGGAAACTCCAAGAAGCCATGTTCTGACTGTGGTCACACTATGTCACTATGATAGCCAAGCTATTCTGAATTCATTCTTTTCTAGAAATGTCTATTACAGAAAGAATTCAGGAAGGGGGACTAAGTTAAACCACATGCCTCTTCATTCAATAAAAATGAAAGTAGTAGAACTGGATGAAAGAAGGGAAACTAAGAAATAAAATGAGAGTGCCTATCACAAAGAAAACATTTTACTAACCAGAGTGTACCTGAGAATTAGTGTACTGTGCTTTAGTGTATTTACCCAGCTAATGAGATCCAATCCAATCCAACAAGCAGGAATTAAGCACCTACCACATTTACAAGGCATTGTGCTAGGCACTGGCAATGCCAAGATAAAACAAACAAAACAAAAAAAGTCCCTACCCTCAAGTGGCTTATTCAAGTAGAATCACTCAAGAATACAACATGTAAATATATAATCCAATGAATGGATGGATCGCTAAACAAATTAATAAGTGAACACATGCATATATTTACGTACATATGTGTACATATACACATATATGTATATATACATATGCATATATGAGAGAGAACGGAAAGGAAGGAGGATAGTCGAGAAGATGAGAGGAAAGAAAAGAGGAGGGGGGAGGGGGAGGAGAAGAAAAGGGAGGGGAAGGAAAGAGAGGAGAGAGGAGGAGAGGGGAGGGGAGTAGAAGGGAGAAGAAAGGAGAGAGGAAGGGAGGAAAGGGGAGGGGAAAGAAAAAGAGGGGAAGAGAAGAGAGGAAGTAGAAAGAAGTAAAGAAGAGGGGAAGAGAGGAGAGGAGAGGAGAGGAGAGGAGAGGAGAGGAGAGGAGAGGAGAGGAGAAGAGAGCAGAGGAGAGGAGAGCAGAGGAGAGGAGAGGAGAAGAGAGGAGAAGAAGGTAGTGGAAACCAGGAAATATTAGTTATGCCTTAAAGAAATCTATGGATTTTGAAAGGGGCAAGTGAGGAGAGATTGTATTTCAGTGATAGGGAAGCATGTGGGAAGACTCAGAAGCAGCTGAGCGTCAAGAACAGTGAACATCAAGTTGACGGTTTGCACTAGAACATAGATTACAGGAAGGAAGATCATTTAAAGCAAACTTGGAAAGGGAGGCCAGGGTGTAAATGCTGATCTGAGCAGTTCCTGTCTTGTTCTAGAAGAAATAAGAAGCCACCGAAGGCATTTGAGCACCGAAGTGGCATCATTTTATGCGCATTAGGATGATTGTTTTGGCAGCTGGGTAGAGTTTGGATTAAAGAGGAAGGAGGCTGGAAGCCAGGAGTCGAAATATAAGACTGTTGCAATAGTCCAGGCAGAAGGTGATGAAGTCTTGAACTACTATGGGAATTATGTATATGGAAAGAAGGAGACACATAAGAGAGACATGGAAGTTGAATTAACAAGATTTGGCAACTTATTGGACATAAGTGGGATGAAGGAGAAGGAAAATTTTATGATTGCAAATCTAGGTGACTGGAAGAATGGGGGATATCTCAATAGAAAATGAGTTTGGAGGAAGGATGGGTTTTAGAAGGGAAGATGAAAAGACAAGCTCTGTTTTGTTGCATTTGAGATGCCAACAGAATATGCAGGGAGAGATGTCCAAAAAGCAGTTGATAATGCAGGACTGGTGTTTAGGAGACGTGGGTCTTGAAAGTCATTTGCATGAAATGCTAATTGAACCAATGGTAGTCAGGGCACTAAAAGAGAAGACTTGGACAGAAAAAAACAAAAGAACCCAGGATACAACTTGTGGGGGAGACCCACAACTAGGAAGCAGCCAGCACATGGACAATTTAATTGTCTTAAAAGTTAGTAAAATCCCAGATGCTGAATCATGATTATTATGAAGGAAAGCCAATAAATATAGTAACTTTTCCTTTTCCATAGATATTATTTACCTACATCCATTTCTACATAGTCTCATTACTGGGACAGAACACGTGGTATTCATAGCTTCTGCAATATAAAGTTGGCGAAAGTTTTGTTGATGTTTCTGTTAACAAGATGTTTTGAAGATATGTTTAAATTCAATTTAGCTATTGACTTATTTTTGTATATATCTCTTACATATTATATTTATGGTAGCCATATTTCCACAACAAAAATTGGCCCATGGATGATCTTAAGAAAGGTATTATTGTCTTAAAATATTATTTCTTTTTTTTTAAATTGGAAGTATAACCAAAAATTAGGGACCAATGGTTGTAGTAAGTAGGTTAAAGGCTGTATTACAAGATAGCCAGATGACCCCAGCCAAGCAGGAAAAGTTCAAAACCAAATATGTGTGTGCAATCTGAAAGATACCAAGTTACTTCTGCTTGATTTGATAAACAATAATGCTATTAGAAGGTATGAGGTAGTGAGACAATCAATACTTGAGGAACTTTTACCTTACGACTCTCAGAGGCAACTGAATTCACCCCTATTATGGCAATGGGGAAGGACTGAGATGTAGTGTTTTATTTATTCTCTTTAGTTCAAATCAGTTTCTCAGTAAGCACAATTCAAAGCTAATAGGCCCAGTGGTTTTGAATGTCCTTAAATGGTCATCTAAACCGGAGTCAGGTCTATCTATCCATCCACACGTGTTTTTCTGTAAACTGGCAGGTTAAGTCAAGTAGACCACAGCACAGACATAGCTTAAGAGAAAGATAGATGTATGCAATTTAGAAAGATAAAACAGATTATCAGAAGGACAATTTTTTCTCATTACATGGCTAGAAACCTCTTTCAGATTACCCACCAAACAGCCCTAATCCTAAAATGTTAAATATCTGTAGTTAACAACTGAAAAGCAGAGATGAGAAGAAGACTACGGTGCTCAACAAGCTGGGGGATTCATAACTGGTGAACGATTTGAAAATAATTTCCCCAAAGCTTTACTTTTCACTTTTTAGATATATCCAACACTCATTAAATAGGGGCTTTCTTCAAGACTCAGTTCAAATTGTATCTTCTGTAATAGGCCTCTTCCAGTCACCTCTACACCTACCCCATCCCACACTTTCCTTCTAAGATTATCTCTAATTTATCCTTTATGTATCTTGTTTGCATATAGTTATTTACATACTCTCTCTCCCATTAGAATGTAAGCTCCTTGAGAGCAAGGATTGTATTTTCCTTTCTTTGAAGCCCTAGTACTTAGTTAGCATGGGCCCTGGCACATAATAAGCACTTAGTCAATACTTGTTCACTGACTGAATAGGAAACTTTTTTTCTTTTTTTAAATTAATTTTTTTATTCTGAATTTAACAAACATAAAAAATGACATTGCCATATACAAAGATTACATGTGAAAATTAAAACAGAACAATTAAAGAAGGAAACAATTGTATATAACTATATATGCAAATTATTATAAATATATTTATGTGTGTATATGCATATAATTGTGATAGAGATGATATTTTGATTATTTTAAAATAAAGTTATTCAAAATCCAACAAGAATCCATGTTATTTAATCCACAGTTGCACCATTTACTAGCTAAGTGGCCTTGGGAAAATAACTCTCTGAAATTGTAAATTTCTTTTAATCTGTAAAATAAAAGTTTTGGACTAGATAAACTCCAGTGCTAAAAATCTGCTCTGATATCACTCCACAGGAAAAACAGATTCACACAAAACATGCATACCCAAAAGAAGAAAAGGATTCTCTCCTTCTCACTGAAACACAGACTTACCTGGATTTTGACTGACATCTGTTGAAGCATTTCCAAAGGGAGAGAAAGGGAGAGGAAGGAAAGGCGGGAGGGAGGAAAAAAGAAAGAAGAGAATTAGCAGCACACGCACACAGCAGCCCTGTATGTCCTTGCATGGCTGTGGAGCTCATGCAAGACTCAAAGACTGTTCAGTTTCTAAGGAGTTAGCTCTGTCCTTCACCCAAAAACCACCCATGCAAGCTGAGGGTTCCGAGATCCCCTTTCACTGTGCATGTAGCAAGAAAGAGTAGCTTCACATCTGTCCGGAGATAAGTAGTCCTGGAAACAGATAGCGCTCCAGAGAGCAAAGCCAGACCTGAAATCAGCAAGAATATTGGTTAAAATATTCTCATCGGCATGACAATCACAAAACACAAATCTGTTTCACCCACCAGACAGGACATTGCATGTAAATTCAAGCAAGTTTTCAGAGCAGAGAAAAAAAATAATATTAAGGCATTGCCATTGAAAACTAGGGAAAAGGAGTCACATGAATTTAGGACAAGTTGTAAGGACAGGACAACAAGCATCTCTTTTAATTCACTCCCAGTGTTCCTAGTGACCATCCTTCATCACAGACAGCAATATGGGTGAACTGAACATTCCCATTTAATTCTTCTCACTTTTTAACAGCAAAGACAGGAATCATCATTTTAAGTCAAATCTGGCATACACAAATAAACATAACTGGATAAAACCATATCAATTAGCAACAAGTTTATTGCTCAGAGACCACCAAAATTTGGAAAGGCTTATCTTCCTAGGTTGGCCACAGGGTAAGGTGTTTGTTTTGGACACAGTAGCTATTAGAGGACATCTTTCTAAGCTTAGGAAGGCTTACCATTAATGGAGAAGGAAACCACTGACTAGCTGTGCTTGTCATTTAAGCTCATAGAACTTTTAAGTTGAAAGTGACCTTAAAGATAACTTAGCCCTTCTTCACTCCAAAAATGGGAAAACTCAAGGCTTTTAATGTTATTTGCCCCCTTATTTAGGTCAGCTACGTGATAGAGTGGGTAGAGTGCTGGGTCTGGAGTCAGGAAGATTCATCTTCCTGAGTTCAAATTTGGCCTCAGCTACTTCTTAGATGTGTGACCCTGGGCAAGTCACTTAACCCTGTTTGCCTCAGGAAAATCTGGAAAATTAGCCAGAGAAGGAAATGGTAAACCACTCCAGAATCTTTGTCAAGAACGGGTCATGAAGAGTGGGTCACAACGAAAAACTACTGAACAATAAGCCCCCTTACTTATAGCGATTATGTCAAATGACTGGAGTGAGGAAAACCAACTCCTCCCATCCACACACAGTAGTTAGTACAAGAACCAGAGCTCACTAAATCTAAAACATCTTCGGCTCTATCACACTGCCTTCCATGTGGCCCTGGTTTTCAAGGCTTAATTGCATACCTTGTTCCTGGAAGTTTGGATTACAAGGCCAGGTGAGGTCAGAGAGCAGACTCCTTTATTCCCATGTGGGATTACAATATATCTTGTTATAGATGTCTTCCACAAGAAATTTCTGTGCCTCTATTTCCCTTTCTAGATGCAAACGGTAATACCCTTTGTGCCAATAATTAAAATATCTATACAAATAGATAAGACAGTGAATAGGAAATCCTGTGAGGTTTTTTGTGGGTTTTATTTGTTTTTTGTTTTTGTTTTTGGTTTTTTTTTGGCAAAAATGGACTATAGTAATATGAGAAGCAACTGAATGAGCCACAAATAGTGGAGGGATAGTGAAAACACCCAAACTGCACTTGGAGCCCCTACCAGTTCATTCCATAATACATATATACCCCAAGGACCTTTAGAGAAGACCTTAAATCATCCTTTAGCAAGAGCCCCTTTCAGATTTACTTCAGAGTTAAAGTTAGGGGTGGACTGGCAGAAGGGATAAAGAAGGGGAAACAAAAGAGGTGGGAAGGGAAAACATGTTGCATAAATAACTAAGCAAGGCCATTAACTGTGACTGATTGATTGCTTGAAATAGTGGTCCTTAACCTACTCTTTAATTAAACAGGATAGCAAACTATTTCCATGTGGTCAGAAAGAGCACCCTGGTAGTAATGCCTGCAGTGAGAAGCAGAATAGAGAGCTGGACTTGAATTCAAATCCTGCCTGAGATATTTACTAGCTGTGTGATCCTGGGCAAGTCAATTGATTTCTCTCAACCTCAGTTTCCTTATCTGTAAAATGGGGATAATAATAGCACAATCCTCACAGAATTGTAGTGAGGACCAAATAAATGTACTCAATTGTAGTGAGGACCAAATAATTGTAGTGAGGACCAAATATGTACTCAAAGTGCTTTGCAAACTTTTGTTGTTTAGTCAATTAGTCATGTCCAACTCTTCATGACATCATTTGGGCTTTTCTTGGTCAAGATATTGGAATGGTTTGCCAATTCCCTTTTCAGCTCATTTTACAGATGAGGAAACTGAGGCAAGCAAGGTTAAGTGACTTACCAAAGGTCACAAAGCTAAGTAAGAACCTGAAGCCAGATTTGAACTCAAGAAGATGAGTCTTCCTAACTCCAGGCTTGGCACTCTATTCGCTGTGCCAACCAGCTGCCCTTTTGAGAATATAGTGATATGAAAATCTAAGGTATGATGATGATGATGATGATGATGATGATGATGATGATGATGATGACGACTATGTGACCTGCCCAAGGTTGTCATGAGGATCAAATGATATTTGAAAAACACTTAGCACAATAATTGGCATATAGTAGGTGTTTAATAAATGCATGTTCCCTTCCCTTTCTTTTCTTTCCCTCCCACCTTCCTTTCCACTTATCCAAATTCTACTCTTTCCCTCCAGACCCAGCTCAAGTCCCACTTACTCCAGAAAGATGTCACCGGACACTCCGACTCGTCTTGCTGTCAGCCTTCTCTAAATTACCATGATACTTCTAGTATATACCACAGAATCAATTGAAAAATTAATTAATATTTATTAAGTACCTAATATGTACCAGATACTGTGTTAAATGCTGGGGATGAGAGAGAGAGAGAGAGAGAGAGAGAGAGAGAGAGAGAGAGAGAATCAGAGAGAGAGAGAGAGAGAGAATCAGAGAGAGAGAATCAGAGAGAGAGAGAATCAGAGAGACAGAGAGAATCAGAGAGACAGAGAGAAGACAGTCACTGTCCTCAAGGAGCTTGCTATTTAATGGGGGTTAACATCTGTTTAATTACATACCAGCGCATATTATTCTAGTTGTTTCATATATTTGAGCCTTATCTCCCTGTGCTGTACACAGGCTCATGGAATTGAGATCTGGAAGAGGCTTTAGTGGTCGTCTACTCTGACCTGCTCATTTTACAATGAGGAAACTAAGAACCAGAGAAGTTAACCCAGGTAATAAACAGAAAAGCTAAGGTTTAAACCTAGATCCTCTGGTTCCAAATCCAAGGCACTTTCCACTGTATAACACTACTTCCCAGATCACACAGCAGGCAGTCAATAAATATTTGATTAATTGAAATCCATCAATAAGTACCTACTATATGCCAAGAACTGTGGTAGGACTGGGAACTACAAAGACAAAAATGAAACGGTTCTTGCATCTTGCAAGGATCTTAACATTTTATGGAGTGGAAGATGGGGCAGGGAAAAGGAGGAAGAGGAGGATGGGGGAGATAGCACGTGCACCCACGAGTGTGTACAAATTAGTTTTGGATTGGATCTGATATTTCATCAGTGCATGGCAGTCTCCACATGGAACTCACTCTATCAAAGAAGATGGGCACCTACTTTTCAACTTAGCATCTTAAAGTATTGCCTGGGACACTAAAAGGTTTAGTGACTTATCCATGGTCCCCTAGTCATTATCTGAAGTAGAACCTGAATTTGGGTCTTTTTTCTAAATTAATTAATTAAGTTTTGGTTTCTTTCTGGTGGTTCATTCCATTGGTTATAACTCTTCTTTACAACTTGGCTATTGTGAAAATATGTTTAATGAGAAGGTATATGCAGAACCTATATCAGATTACAAGCCATCTTGGGTGGGGAGGGGGAAGGAAATTTGGAACTCAAAAACTTATGGGACTGAATGTTGTAAACTAAAAATAAATAAATTTAAAAGGGGAGAAAAAAAGAAGTTGGGTCTTTCTAAGACTGACTCTCTATCCACTACATCATTATGCCCATGTCCAAAAGGAGGAATTAAAAAGATTGTTGCAGTTTAAAACTATTAAAAACTTAAAACTGCACTAAGACTTTTAGGACACCCACTCTTTGTTGTTAATCTCCGTTCTTCATTTTCAAAGAGGATCAATGACTTTACAAGTTATGTCTAGACTTGCCCTGAATTGGATTTAAGTGAGACAGAGTTGTACAAAGAAAACCCTGTATCAACAAGGATAATGCAAGGTAAAATGGGCAAGGTGGGGGGAGGAGGGGACAGAGGAGGAAAATGGAGGAGGAGCTAGCCTGATCAGGAAAGATCAGAAAAGATAATATAACCTACTCTTTAGCTACCTGTTTCAGAAAAGTCACAGAGAAAACTGAGTTAGCAAAGCAGGAGGAAAGGGAAAAAGCCCACCCTTCTCCATGTCTCCTCAGCATCACATAGTCTACCCAAAATCAAGGTATCTTTTTAATTCCTGACACTCATTTCACTAGCTCTTAACAAATGTAACTTGAATGAGAGGCTCTTTTACTTAATTACGAAATTTCAAAGTGGTAAAAAAAAAAAAATCATTGATTTTACTGTGTCTCTCCAGTGCATACCTCCCACCCCATCACAGAAGTGTCATCTCTGCCATTAATGGTCATCAGCAAGGACATTTCTCTGTCCTCTCTTCCTCTTTATGTTATTCATTAGGCTCAGATATCTCAGAATCACTGAAAGTTAGAGCTGGAAGTTGAGTCCAATTTACTTTTATACAATAACAAAACTGATGACCAAAGAATTAAAATGCCTTGCCCAAGGTCACACAGCTAGTAAATGACAGACCCAGGGACTCAACCCCAAGGTGTTTGATTCTTATGGTCTCTTTCAGTTCCAAAACAGATGAAACCATAACTCTCCTAGTTCCCACCTGAACTACCATCCCATATCACATGAATGAATTTGGCGGTCAGAGAAAGCACAGAAGGGATGAGGTTCTAAATCTGAAGTGTTCTGTAGGTATATCAGAATCAAACCCTCAGAGACCCCACCTGGTCAACTGTGCCTCAGGTCTGACCTATTTTTCTTGGAGAGAAAATAGAATATAGATTTAAATGCAGCAGTACTCTGGAAACTGCAGGGTGAACTGTGTGAGAAAACAAAACATCAGGGGAAGGAAACCTGAAAATGGGCTAGGGGAGAGCACAGAAGTCTTGCTACCCAAATCAGGTTGAATTGACTTACCGATTTATTGCTCTTCTTCCCTTTTCTCCTCCCTTTTAAAAAACAAACAAAAAAAATTTCCTTTGCCCAATCTCTGGGGGGAAATTTATATTCCCCACATATGGGAATATCCCAAGAGCACAATAGGGTTTTAGTAGGACATGTTGTTGTTCAGTTATGCCTGATTCTTCATGACCCCATTTGAGGTTTTCTTGGCAAAGATACTGGAATGGTTTGCCATTTCCTTCTCCAGCTCATTTTGCACATGAGGAAACTGAGGCAAACAGGGTTAAGTGACTTGCCCAGGGTCACACAGCTAGGAAACATCTGAGAATGGATTTGAATTCAGGTCACTCAGCTGCCCTTTTTAGTAGAACTAATCAGCCTCAAAATTTGCATATTTTTACATTCCTTTGCTCCGAGGTCTGAGGAGAACTTATCAGTTATATTGGCATCTCTCCCTATGCCTCAGCCTGCCCAATTAGAAAATGCACCCCAAAACTGAATTAGATAGGGCAGAGACTTAAAGAACCCAGGTCCAAGGAACAGGCTTTGGGCATGGTAGATAGATGGAAGTGTCAAAGACTTCCTGCTGAGTATCATGCGAAGCCAGAGAAGAGAAGCCAGGAGATGAAAAGGGCAAAAACTGGCTTCTCCATTCCCCCTCTAATTCCCACCTACCTCTCTTTCTCCTGGGGAGAGTAAGGAGCAAGATAATTCCCTTTGCTTCAAGAACAAACAAGGAAGCATAGACACCTCCCAGCCACAACCTAAAGAAAACTTCCACTAGAGAAAGGTCTTCCTTTCCAATATTCCAGGAATTTTTTCACTTTCTCTTTATTTGAGCTCTTCAAATAGAGGGAGATTTGTTAGGATACAAAAGGCAGGGCAGTGTTAGCTCTTTTCCTATACCCAAGAGCCCATTTAGCACTCCCCTAAAGAGAGCCAGCCCTGGGGCCTCAGGGCTGTTTGCTTTTGTTCTCAGATGCTAACGACTCCAGATTGCAAGACCCAGCAGTGGGGTGGCCAGTTTTGACAGGTGCATCCCAACTGAAGTAAAGGAGAGAGTGAGATCAGGGAGAAATGTAAAACCTTCGAGGAACAACGCAGATACACCTGCATCGGGTCACTCCAGTGCCTCTAATGTGAATGTCTTTGGGGGACCTAAAAGACTTGTAGTGATTTTAGCTCAGGGGAATAGTACTTGATTGACAGATAGAAAGAAAAGCATCCCTTCTATTGCAACTACCAAGATGGACAGGTATCAGTGTAGGCTGCCTCCCTGTGATGTCCTCTTCTTAGGTTTCTCAAAGTTGACTCACTGGCCATATATTTAAGGCACTTTGTGACCTTATAGGATGCTACAAATGCTATTATTCCTCTCACACTGCATTTCAATATATGCCTAATAACCACAGCATTGGTTTGTGAGTTCCAGGAGGCCAGGGTCAATCTCTATCTTATTAAATGTGTATACTTTCCCTAGCCCCAGACTGCTTCACTTTATTTTTTTTTTAGTAGGGGATTGGAGGGGACAGGAGCAGGGTCTAGACCTGTGATTTCGATAGTATAAGGCATTCTCAGTATGGAGACTTCCTCCACCAATCTCATTCAGGAACTCATCTGCAACTTATAGTCTTATAATTTTGTCTGGGGCAAAGGTGACAATAATAATGGCTGGAAAAGTATCTATAGCTAGAATTAGTGTTTTAAGCAAATGTTTAAAAAATTGTTTTTTAAGATATATAGGTGATGAGGTATGGAAATCTATCTTGCCCTATAAGAAAGTAAGGGGAAAGGGGATGGTGGAAATGGGGTGACAGAAGGGAGGACAGACTGGCGAAAGGGACAATTAGAACACATGCCGTCTTGGGGTGGGGGAGAAGGTAGAGATGGGGAGAAAATTTGTAACTCAAAATCTTGTGGAAATGAATGTTGAAAACTAAAAAAAAATTGAAATTATATAGTGTGTTAAGATTTGCAAAGTACTTTACAAAGATTATCTAAATTCATTCTCGCAATGACTCTGGGAGATAGGTGCTTTTATTATCCCCATTTTACAGATGAGGAAACCAAGGCAGACAGAGATTAGGTGACTTGCCCAGAGGACGTCAGAGGCCAGAATTAAACTCAGGTCTTCCTGACTCTAAGTTCAGCAATCTATCCACATCACCACCTAGTTATAAACTTTGATGACTTACCCAAGGTTGCATAATTAGTAGAAACAGAACTTGAACCCAAATCCTTCTGATCCTAAGGTTGGCCCCCAGTCATGGCACTTTGCTGCCTCTTGCTTTTCACTCAAAAAACAATAAATTTTTGTTGCAATTTAAAGAAAGGGTCAAAGCTGAGATTCTCAGGATCTTTATAGTGGAAAAGCATTTCAGGGCCACAACAAATCAGATTGGACTCTTGCTCACAAGGAAAAGGGACTAGGTTAACTAGCTAGCCAAACACTGCCTTAAAATTTACCTAAGGTCCCACCTGAACTCATGAAGGGGTAGATATAAGCTTCCTGAGTGTAGAGGCTCTTTCAGATCTGCCTTTGTATTACCAATGACCAGCACAATGTCTGGCACATAGTAGGTGTTTAACAGATATTTGTGGAAGGAAGGAAAGGAGAGAAGGAGGGAGGGAAGGAGGAATGAAGGGAAAAAAGTCTTCAAAGGAGTCAGGATGACCTACTAGGCAGAGATGTGGCTATGCCTCATTGGAAATTAAGAAAACAAAACAGAGCTAGTCTGACCTAAATAAGAAGACTCTCCATCATCTGTCGAGACAGGAAAGGGTTAGGTCATGCCAAGGGAAACAAATTACTAGATATCTTTATTCCAGAAGCATATTTCCCCATATATTTTCATTCCTTCAGTTCCTCTGCATCCTGGTCATTATGCTATTTTGTCTGCATATTTTTCTTGAGGGCCACAAACTGTAGCCCACTCACCCAAGTTTTTTATGATGATAGGGACAGTTCTTTCTATACCAATGTCAAGTACTGCATCAACATCATAAAAAGAGACTGTTACATTCTCTCCAGGACTTATAGCCACCCCCACTAGAGGATTAAGGAGAAGGTGGAAGGGGCAATTTATGATTAATATGAGATAGGAC
The DNA here is from genome assembly GCA_028646595.1 of Phalanger gymnotis. Lineage (NCBI taxonomy): Eukaryota > Metazoa > Chordata > Mammalia > Diprotodontia > Phalangeridae > Phalanger > Phalanger gymnotis. The sequence goes on from CM053624.1 coordinate 211,726,626, forward strand.
TTGGGTCCATTCTAAGGATATTTGTGCTTAAACCCTTTCACTGACAGAGTGTCCATGCTGCAAGTAGGAGGTGTCTTAAGCATCCTTAAGCTAAGGGAAGGATGTTAAGATCATAAATTTAGAGCTGAGATAGACCCAAAGAATTATGGTGTTTAACCCTCTCATTTTAGAAATTCAGAAGCTGAGATCTGTAGAGGTTAAAATGATTTTTTCCAAGTGCATACAAGCATCAGGGTCAGGATTTGAATCCAGGTGCTCTGACATCAGATCTAGCATTCTTTCCACTGCAACACAATGGTAGTGGAAGAAATGGTTCAGTCAACTGATGTGGCATCAAAAGTAATGAGGTTCTATGTCCTTTTTCTTTCTGGTACAGAAGAGCAATTCAGTGCAAAAAAAAAAAAAAAGAGTCTGGGAGGGATATTCTCTAGAGCAGAGGTTCTTAACCTGGGATCCAAGAGGCTGTGGATAGAATTCAGAGGGTCTATGAATGTGGTTGGGAAAACAAAAATGATGTCTTTATTTTCACTAATGTTTGGCTTCCTTTGTAATCTAATGCATTTTATTTTATCTATTTAAAAACATTATTCTGAGGAGTCCATAGGGTTCAATAGATTTCCAAAGGGGTCCACTGCCAAAAAAAAAAAAAAAAGAGGTTGAGAACTCCTGCTCTGGGAGGTGGCCACAAGGCACAGCCATCTCCCTTTGACCTCCACCAATTTGAACAAGGGCATTCTGGGTAAAAGCTCATGAATCTCCATTTTGGAAAGTAAGGATCTTTCCTCCCTGAGATCCCCTTTCTTCACTGGAATAGCAACCCAAGACTATTGTTCTTCGAGGTAAAGGGGTGATTAATGTATAATCAAAACAAAACAATCCAAGAGAATGAATATTGTCAGCTGTCTTAATAGTAAATTTCTTTTGGTAAGAAGCTCTAGACACTCTATGCTTTTTAAAACAGCTTTGGGATGGGGATGAGGGAAGATGAGAAGAAGATCTAAGCATGATTTCAAAAGCCCCATTTCAGAATGTTCCAACCAGGCAATGAATATTTATTTTTAGACGTTTTGATTTAATTCATATTTCCAAACATCTATTAAGGACCTAATAGGATCAAGGCACTGTGATTTGGGAAAAATTGTTCAGGTTTCCTTAAATCTTCAAATTCTTTCACAATTTTTATTCTCAATAATGGGTCCTGCTTTTTCATGGCACTAGGATTAATTCAGAATCTATTTAAGGAGCCAATAGAAGAAGCAAGGGGGCAGCTAGGCAGTACAGTGGATAGAGTGCTGGGCCTGAAGTCTGGAAGATTCCTCTTCCTGAGTTCAAATCGGCCTCAGACACCACCATCTGTGTTATGCTAGGCAAATCAGTTAACCCTGTTTACCTCAGTTTCCTCATCAGTAAATTGAGCAGGAAAGGGAAATGGCAAACCATGCTAGTACCTTTGCCAAGAAAACCCCAAATGGGGACATGGAGAGTCAGACATGACTGAAACGACTGAACAACAACAAAAAACCAATGGCCTTTTCTCATCCCTCATCTTTCTTGGTCACTTTTGTAGTGTTTGACACCAACCTGTCCTGAATATTCTCTCTTTCCTGAGTTTTTGTGGGGCTGCTTTATTCTGATTCACTTCCTACCCATGGGACTGGTCCTTCTTGGCCTCCTTGGCAGGTTCATCACAAAATCAAAGATTTAGAATGGACCAGAGAGGTCAGCTCATCCTTTACTTCACAGATGAGGAACCAGAAGCCCTGGGAGATTTGGTGACTTATGTAAGGTAACACAAGTAATCAAAATCAGAGACAGGATTTGAATCCAGGTCCTTTGACTCCAGAGGTAGTGCTCTCTCTACTACACTGCATTCATACTCTATCTGTATCCCACCCACACCTAAATGTCTGCTATATGCCTGATGCTATGATAAGCATTTAACAAATGTTATCTCATTTAATCCTCACAACAACACTGAGAGGTAGGTGATTTCCTTTTACAGCTGAGGAAACCTCGACAGAAAGAGGTCGAATGACTTAACCAAGTTCTCACAATTAAAGTCTGAGATGAGATTTGAACTCGGGCTTTCCTGACTCCAGGCTCACTACTCGCTCCTACCTAGCTGCCTCTTTTCTCCCTATTTATTTTCTTTCTCTTAGCAATCTCCTCGGTTCCCATGGTTGCCACTATGGCCTCTGTGCAGACGACTCCCAGATCTATGTATCCAGCCCTCATATCTCTTCTGAGTTCTAGTTTTGCTCTTTTTTTTAATTGCCTGTTTGACACATCCACCTAGTTAACATGTCCAAAACAGAAGTCACTGTCATTCTCCCTGAATCTACCCCTCTTCCTTATTTCCTTATGTCTGACAAGGTCACCATTGGTCTTTGAAACCTTGGAGGCATCCTCTCACAAGGATTGGAGTTTCCTTTAGTGGACAACACATCAATCCCTCCTCAATCCTCTTTCATAACCCTCTTCCCTTTATTCCCACCACACCAAAACTCCTAAACCTGGCTTTTATTGTTGTTGTTGCTGCAGTTCAGTCATATCTGACTCTTTGAAACCCCTTTTGGGTTTCATTTTGTTAAGTTTTTTAAGCAATTTGTATTTCCTTTTCCAGCTTCTTTTAGAGATGAGGAAATTGAAGCAAACAGGGTTAAATGACTTACGCAGGATCACATAGCTCAGAAGTGTCTGAGGCCAGATTTGAACCAAGATCTTCCTGACTCTAGACCTGGTGCTCTATCCACTGTGCAACCTAACTTCCCTAGGCTTTTATTACCTCTCAACTAGAATATTCAAATATTTTAATAGCCTCATAATTTATCTCCTGGATCCAGACTCTCCCCTCTCCACATAATTACCAAACTGATATTCTTAAAGCACAGGTTTGACTACATTACTCCTCTACTCAAGAAGCTTGAGTGAGTTCCTCTTGCTTTTGGATTAAAATGCAAATTCCTCTTTTGGACACTTAAAATCCTTTTCTGTCTGGGTCTAGCCTATCTTTGCAGGATAATTACACATTAATCACCTTTATACAATTTCCAGCTAAAATAGTCTGCTTACTATTTCTGTGTATAATATCTCCCATTTACCTTTCTTTGCACAGGCCATCCATCTCTCATGCCTGGAATGCTCTCCTTCCTTAACTCATGGAAGCCCTGGCTCCCTGCATTGTTGTTGTTTCATCATTTTCAGTCATATCCAGCTCTTTGTGACCCCCTTCTGGGGTTTTCTTGGCAGAGATACTAGAATGGTTTTCCATTTCCTTCTCCGACTCATTTTACAGATGAGGAAACTGAGGCAAATGGGGTTAAGTGACTCACCCAAGGTCACACAGCTAGTAACTGTCTGAAGCCAGATCTGAACTCAGGTCTTCCTGACTCCAGGCCCACCACTCTATCTATTGCCCCACCTAGCTGCCCAAGATTCAGAAAAAATGCCACTTCCTTCAAGAGACCTTTTAAGATTCTCCCATCTCAATTACTATGTATGTTTGTATAGTCAATATCTGTGAATATGCCAAATCTCCCCAGGAGAATGTAAACGCCCTGAGGGGAGAGCATATATCGATTCTTTATTTGTCTTCCCAGTGTTTAGCACAGAGCCTTACACAGGCTAGATGCTTAATGAATGCTTTGTGTTGATTACAATAAATGATGATGAACATAGAAAGACAAGAGAAACAATACCCCTTCCTGAAGCCCCTCCTTCCACCTCTCTCCTTCCTCTATGTCCCTAAGAAATTAGAGAGGAACAGAACTTATCGGTTAAGCAGATAAAGAGAAAGGAAGACCCACATGCACTTGTGTCTGGGCTCCAATCTATTTGCTTTCAAACTAATAACTACACTCCCAGTAATCAGGATAAATACATCTGGAAAAGGAAAGAGTCTGAAACAGCTGGACCATAGGCCCATCCACACAATTGATACACACAAACACACACACACACTCACACAATTCTACTAGATGACTATTCCCAGCAACAGTGAAGGCTGCTGTCCTAATTGCTTGGGGCAAGAAGGACAAACCTAAGGATGGGAAAATAAGATGTGAGGTCTGAATTCCCTCCCCTCCCCCAACTGGGCTGTTGACCTAATTTTCCAAAGAGAATTTTTCCCTTTTGGTTGAGCTTGTTTGCAAATCACAACACCAAAGCAGGCTTAGCTCAGAAAGATGTAGGAAGCTAGGGGGCTTTCTGTCACTGCCCCCAGTGTCATTTCTTTTGGAAGAGCAGATGGGGATGACATTTGCAGACCCTGATGGGATAGAAAGAGTGAGGGGAGAGGCAGAATATGAAGAATGAGCTATTCTATCCAGATTACCTTGCATTCCAAATGTTTTCTCCACCATTTCTTCTGACACATTCCTAATATACTCAATGATTTTCCTCGTTCAGAAAGATCACAAAGGAGATAAAAAGAACAATGGGGAATTTGCTCTCTTTGCCTATGCTTATATGATACAAGGCTTCTACATTTTTTTTTCTCCTTTCTTTTCAGTGGGTAGAGGGATGTGGGAGGGAGAAAAAATAAATTCTTGATCATTGAAAAAAATCAAAATTTATTTTTAAACAAAGAAACAATAGGCAGAGGGTGGCATTTGATAGGGGAAAAAAGCAGGAGGAAAAATTAATGTGATGTCAAGAAAATTTTCTTTCAGGTGAAAGATGCCACAGAATCTTCTTGTTGTTCAGTCATTTTTCAGTTATGTCTGATGCTTTGTGAAGATACCTCTTAGCAAAGATACTGGAGTGGTTTGCCATTTCCTTCTCCAGCTCATTTTATAGATGAAGAGGTAAACAGTGTTAAGGCACACAGCTTTAGGAAGTATCTGAAGCGAGGTTTGAACTCAGGTCTTCCCGATTCCAGGCCTAGTACTCAACCCGCTGCACCAACTAGCTGTCAAAAATCTTGCCCAAACTTTCAAAGTTGTATTTTCCACAAGAAACAAAGGTTTTTCTTAGAAGAGAAAAGTAAGGGGAAAAAACAGGAGGCGAGATGAACTTAAGTTTCCCTAAGTGCAGTAACTATCTTGCATTTATACAGTGAAGTTTAATTATGCCTAAGTACCTTCATTTAAAAAGAACAAAAAAACTCAAGTATATCAGTAGACAGCTTGACTTAGTAGAAAGTGTTGGGGATCAAGAGGTCAGGGTTCTAGTCCTAAACTCTGCCATTTTTTAGCAACTCACTGTACCTCTCTGAGCCTGTTTCCTCATCTATGAAATAAGGAGCTTGAACCAGATGATCTTCAAAATCCATCTCAGCTCTAAAACTTCATGATTTCTCAGATGTCCCTGCTTTTAGATATGCTGAAATCATACAATCAAAGTCTTAAAGAGCATGTCTGTAGGGCAATATCCTCATTGTACCTTAGGCATTGCCTTTGTCTATTCAGATGTTAAGAGAAATTGTCAAATAAAAGCAGAGATGTAAAGCATTAATTGGTCTTCATCAGTTAATCCAAAGAATCTGGGGAGAATGGGGATCACCTGTAAAACATAAACAACTACCATGATGTCAAAATAGCCTTTTGATAGGAGGTAAATAAGACAGGGCACAAATGAAGTCTCTGGTGAAATGGAGACAAGAAGAGGGCAATGATGGTTGGCAGAGGGGCATCGTTTTGATGCCTGTCCTGAAGCTAGTTTGGATTCTGACAGTCACTTAGAGCTTGGTGCTTATGAGGTCCATGGGTTCAATCCTTATATGGGCTTCTTGCTGTAGCTTTGTTCCATAGATAACCCCAACCCTCCAGGTTAATCTTTTTCCAAACAAGTGCCAGTGGTAATATTTATTGATTACTGTAGCCCATCACTAAACTTTTATTGAAGTAGAAGAATTCAAGCACATGACTCAATGACAGTATCATCAAACTTATCTACCATGCACAGCCTATTATTCAGGGGATGGGGATTAACTGGGTGCTCAGTGAAGGGGCTAGCAAAGTTAAAAAAAAAAAAAAGATAACAGTTCAGCCTAAGTTCCATAGCTGGTGAGCATAGGAATCCTGATCCAATCAAATTTTCTTAGTTGCACAGGATGGGCAGGAAATGACGGGTTGTGCTTCGTTGGAAGAGATCTCCACATTGATGAGACTGTAGATTGGTGCATTTCAATACTCTATTATTGCAGCACAACCAGGCTTCCTACCCTATTAAGAAGGCATAATTTGAAGGAAAACATTACTAGCCCCAAACTCATGCCTTAATGTTCAGGAATTCTTAAGATACCTACAACTCTCACAACTTTCAGGGGACAGACAGCTTTCCACAACAGAATTGCCCCTAGGGACAAGCTCAGATCAACCATTATGATTTCAAAACCTTAACAGCTTCCCTTTTCTCTTTCCTCTAGCCAAGAAATCAGTCTTGACCTTAAGAAATTACATGAAAATGTGTCTCTTTCCTCAACCTCTCCTCTTTGATTCTTGCATAACTTCTTTGTACTCATTCATATTTAGTACATTGAAGAATTATCACTTATGGGAAGCTGCTGTGAACTAGAAGTCAGGAGACCTGGGTTCTAGTTCCAGCTTGATGCTTACTATCAGTATGACACTGGGAAGTTACTTAATTCTGAGTGTCAAAAGGATGAGATTGGAGTAAAATGATCTTGAGGTCATTTCCAAGGACTCTATGTTGAGTTGGGGAGCAATGTAGGAGAGTAAGAAAGTTAGTGTCTTCTCTGTCACAACCCAATCCAGACTGGAAACAAGAGACAGGATAATCAGTTGCTTGAGTTAGGGCCACCTAGGTTCCCAAAAAAGGAAACAAGCAGTCCACCAATTCTTCCTCAGTCTCCTTTGTTGGTTCTTCATCCAGACTAGGCTTACCAACCCTGAGTATCCTATAGCACTCTGTCTTGGGTTCTCTTCTCTTTTCCCTCTAGACTATTTCACTTGCTAGTCTCATCAGCCTCCATTTATTCATTCAGCATTTCTATACAAATGATTCTCAGATCTTTTTAGCCAACTATAACCTCTCTCCCGACTTCCAGTCTCCCATCTCCAACTGCCTCTTGAGCATCTTGAGTTAGATGGCGAAGACATAGGTATCTTAAGTGCAACATGTCCAAAGCTAAACTCGTTACCTTTTCCAAAAAACTCTCCCCCTTTCCTAATTTAGAGGCAACTAAGTAGCGCGGTGGATAGAGTGTTGGGCTCGGAGTCAGGAAGACCTAAGTTTAAATCTAGCTTCAGAAACTTCCTAGCTGTGTGACTTTGGGCAAGTCGCTTAACCTCTGTTTGACTACGGATGGACCACTGCCTTGTCTGAAAAAAAAAAAAAATGATCCGCCAGGGAAGGAGATGGCAAACCACTCCAGTATCTTTGCTAAGACCCCATTGACAGAGGCCTACAGGGTCACAAAGAGTCAGACACAGCTGAAGAACAAACTTCCTAACTTCTCTGTTATTGTCAAGGGCACTGCCATCCTCCCAGTCACCCAGGCTCAAAACTGGGGTGTCCTCCTTGACTCCTCACTCTCACCGTGCTCTGCATTCAACTTGTTGTCAAGTCCAGTTAATTCTATCTGGGGGCGAGGGGGCGGGGTTTGGATACCCCCTCCTCTCCTCCGACATGGCCACCAGTCTAATACAGGCCCTCAGCACATCATGCCTAAACTATTATAATGGTCTGCTGCTTGGCCTTCCCATAAGTCTCTCCCACTCCCGTTTATCATCTTCTGTTTTCAAAGAGATCTTACTAAAGTTCTGACCACATTCAGTCTACGCCAGTGATTCCCTGTTGCCTCCAGGATCAAATGTAATAACCTCCGTTTGGCTTTCAAAGCCCTTCATAACCTAGCCCCCTCCTACCTTTACAGTTTTCTGATACTCTAGGCCTGAATATGTACTATGCCATACATACTTCTTGCTGTTCCTCAGTAATGGCACCCCTCCCACCCCCTGCAACTCAGTGTTTTTACCAACTGTCCTTCATGCTCAGCGTTCTCTTCCTCCACCTAAAATCACCTAAAATCTCACGTTTACAAGAGGCTTTTCCTGATTCTCCTTGGTGCTAGTGCCTTCTCTCCGATATTATCTCCAATTTATCCTGTATATACCTTGTTTGTACATAGTCGTTTCATGTTTTCTCCCCCATTCAACTGGGATCTCCCTGAGGACTGGGGCTGTTTTTGTCTTTCTTTCTTTGTATCCCCAGTGCCGACACAAAGTAAATGCCTAATAAATGCTTGTTGCGCAGACTAAATCCTCTTCCACCCAAGACAAATTTAAAGTCAGTAAGATGTATTGGCTTCCTGGGACGGGGGGAAGATGTTACCTCCTACAGTGATACAGTGTGGTTTGTTTTGGGGGGGAAGTGGAAGGTGGGGTAGCAGACTTGTGATTTTTTTTTTTATTATTGCTACAGGGAATTCCTAGTGAAGAACTCCTTCTACCAATGCAAATCTTCAACTTAATCTTAGAGAATTGCCCAGGGAACTGAGGGGCTGAATGATTTGCCTAGATGCCACAGCCAAGTGTGTGCCAAAGACAGGACTTAAATGCAGGTTTTCCTTGCTCTCTACCCACCATTCCGTGTTGCCTCCCAACATTGTTTCTGTCACTCAAAATAGAAAAGCAGTAAATTGGAAGTATTGAATCCTAGTAGAGTCATAGCCAAGAGGTGAAGACAAGGGAAGGGAAGAAGAATTATTAAGAACTCTATGCCAGGCATGGTGCTAAGCACTTTATAAATATTATTTCATTTGATCCCATTTTACAGTTGAGGAAACTGAAGCAGACTTGTAAAAGGTCACATGGTTAGAAAGTATCTGAAGCTGAATTTGAACTCAGATCTTCCTGACTCTAGGTCCAGCACTCTAGCCATTGATCCACTTAGTTGCCTCCTAACAACATAAGAAGAGAAATTGAGGAACTAACATAGTCTAGGGATGTTGCTGTGGAGAGAGCAACCCCCTGTGAGCCTGGGGACTTCCATTAAAGCCCTAGTTCTGGCTCTGTCACCTATGTGACCTGTGCTCAGTTTCTTCATTTGTAAAATGAAGGAGGGAGAACTCAATGTCTGAGATCTCTCCTACCTCTAAAATCCTGATTCTATTTGACTTCCAATGCATGAGCTACACTTTGCATTCCTGAGCAGACATCACAGCAAGTGTGTCAACCTCTTAGCTTCAGGCGAGGAGCCCCCTTGTGCTTTTTCTAGCTCTCCCTAAACTTCTGAAATTCATGAATCAGCAAAATGAAATTTGACTACTTTTGAGCACGCTATGGATGATGGGAGAGGATGGGAGAGCCCAGCCTTGTGTTCTGAATGGTCTTCCACAGAATCACAGAAATATGCTGCAAAAGTGAATTTGGGCATTGGTGTGGGAGGGTCAGGAAGGGGCAGAAAGAAAAACTTCTTAAATATTCCCGTGTTTTCTTTTTTTGAAATTCTATTTATTTATTGTTACATGTTGAATTCTGAATTGTCTCCTTCCCTCTCAATCTCACGTTAGAGAAGGCCAACATTTGATAAAGATTATATATGTGTGTGTGTATGTATATGATGTATGTGTATGTATGTATGTATATATGTTATTGTGTTTGTCCTTTGTTCTTGAAGAGGACCATGACATCAGGGAAATGATGGCATGATTTGCAGGTGACTTTGATTTGAGGGAAGGAGGGCTGTGCAAAGTCACCAGCCTCACTTTCTCCTCCAGAGCCATCTGGGTCCAGTGGCCAGATATTCGCCAGGATGACTAGAGATGGCGCAGAATGCATTGCCAGACCCTTGCTCTTTCAGGCTAAGATCTTTTCAGGGTTTCACTTTGAGTGAGGTAATGCCCATTCAGTGAATAGGCAGGCCTCTTTAAGAAGTTAATCAAAGGATGGCCCCTTTAATCAAAATTCAAAAAAAAAAAATCAAACTGGGAGGAGAAGACCCTCACAATTCCTGGCCAAAAAAGAAACAGTTACTATTTGGTATTTATATTCACTAGGAGGGCAGGGACCTATTGTCCAATCCATAAGCTCCAGAGTAAACTGGGTTTAAGGCACGGTTTTTGAGAAAGAAATCTAGCCGGTAAACCCGAAGTTAAGGAGGCAACTGCCTTTGCCTCTGCCTCTTCATGCTCCATTTCGATGGTATATATGTAAATATCTATAGATAGACAAATGGACAGATAGATATTTAGGTAGGTAGATAGACAGACAGACAGACAGACAGACAGACAGACAGACAGACAGATAGATAGATAGATAGATAGATAGATAGATAGATAGATAGAAGCATATGATACATATTTCCACATATCAGTTCTTTCTTTGGAGGTTATTCCCATGTTTTCAAATGGCACATGGATACAATTCAAAGGGATGCAATGTAAGTGTCTACGTACGGGTGCTCCCAGGTGCATTGGCCTGCTGCTGGGTGAGAGAGGTCATTCCCCTTAAACTGACTTGTTCCTATCATATCCCAGCTGGGCACTGAGACAGCAGTTTCTCCTGATAAAGATGTAGAAAGGAGTTCCCACTGTTCCTTCCATTCCTCCCCCCTTCCTGCCTTCACTAACTTACGCTGGGTAAGCAACTTTAGAGCGTTCCACAGCAATGTGAAACATACAACACAGCTGGGGGAAAATTCCTTCCCGTGTCCTGAAATTCCTGGAAAACTGTAACCATGCAGCAGGTGCTCAAAGCACAGACACCCCTCCCCTTGCCACAGCAAAGCAAAGAGGAAAACGGGGAGCAGTGGGCCAGAGTGCCAATTTCTTTAAGGGTATTTTTTCGTTATTCCAAATGCTCTGTACCTAGCAGAATCTTTAACAAACCAGTAATCACTAACAAGTATTTAGTCCTCTCTTTCTCAATCAAATGAAACTATCCCATTGCCTTTCTTCCATTTAAAACCCTGACTTCCTGGGCAAACTTGAACAATGTATCTCATTTGCAAAGCAAAGTCTTCTACCTCTGCCCCCCCACCCCCACCCCTGATCAAACCTTACAACACCTCCCTTCTCATTAGGCTACTCACCTTACCTCAGCATACAGTAGTTTTAACTGGGAAACAGTTGCTCTAGGCTAGAGACTTGAGCCTCAAGGTCATAGTAATTAGTCTAAAGTCAGTGAAGACAATTCCGTTCCAAGAGCTATTAGGTTCCCAGCACTTAGGACTAGACATATTAGGTGCTTAATAAATTATTATGGATTGATCTGTATAAGGGTTTGGGCAAGATCACCTTAGTTAATCCATTTCAAACATGGTGAAACCCCATTTTCAACAGAAATTGTTAAGCTAAATCCAATGCTTTCAATTCCAATCATCATTGGAAAGAACTTTTTTTTTTCACTTTAAAAGGGTTTCTCCCTCCCTTGAACATCCATGACACTTTGTGCTCCTCATGATCCATAACATTCTAACATGTACTATAACCATATATAATCTCTTTCTCTATTGGATGGCAACCTGCAGAAAGCAAGTAATAGGTCTTCTTTTTCTCTGTATCCCTTATACAATCCCTTTCGAAAAAATCCAAATTCAGATAAATGAATACTGTAGTAAAAATCTTACTGAATCTAACTGGTTATGTGAATGAGGATTGCACTGAATGATCTTTTAAAATCTAAATTAGAATTTTAAAAAAAAACAACACATTTTTACTACTTAAGTGTATACCTTAACTCAAGCTAGACAACCATAGCTCCAATTAATTCATTTATTCATACAGTGTTGCCAAGAGGAGAATTTGGAAAGGGGTGGGGAGTGGAGACCAGTTTCAAGGAATGCATGATACTGTTAATTAGCATAACAATTGCTTGTATGTAAATGACCCCTTCTCAAGTATTTCAAAATGCTTGATAAGCCTAGTTCTCTTAAGTATTTTAAACACTCACCTAGCAAATGTGTTTACACAATTAATTTACATGATGAGGAAAGTTTCCTTATCAGCTGAAATTCTGAATGAGAAAAATCTCTGAATGAGTGAGGTTTTCCTGTTTTGCCTGTGCCTAAGCTGCTGAAACTTCTAAAAGATCTTGCCAGAGCCAGGTCAAAAAGGAACACAGGAAAGGAAATTGGTTTGCATATTGCTATATTCAATATCTAAAGCCAGAAGTTCAACTAAAACCACAACTACTAAATATACTGAACATCAACCTCCACATGAAAGGGACGAGGTATAACGGCTCCTCCAGGATAAAGCATTGTTAGGTGAAGCTGGAAGCAAAGGCGTCAAATTTGAGAAGCAGGTTAGTGCCATGGATTAAGTACTAGACCTGGAGTTAGGAAGCTTCAGAGGCTTACTAGTCACATGACTAGTATGTCACTCAACTTCATTTGCAAAAACGAGGAGACGATTTCAACATCCTCAAAGGCCTCTTCCAGCTCTAAATCTATGATCCTTTATTTAAAAAAAGAAAAAATGGAGGTTGACTGCGGGTCATGAAAGCAATTATCTTAAGGAAAATATTCCTTCTAGAAAAGGAACTGAGCTTCACAAGCCATGAAAGAAGAGAATCACTGAGTCAGAGATGGAAGGAAACTCAAAGGTGATTTAATCCCTACAACATCCCGAGCCTGTACTTGAATACTTCTATTGATAGGTTGGTACTTTGCAAGGTAGCTAAGCTAGTTCCAACAGTGGACAGCTCTATTTTTTAAAAGTTGTTCCTGATGGTGAACTGAAACTTAGTTGCTTGTATCTTTCCATCAATTCTTATTCTGCCTTCCCAAGCAGCAGAGGATTCATTTTCTCCCTCTTTTTACAGATAGACCTTTATATAACTGAAGGTAACTATGACCTCCTGCCCATCAACCCCCTCTGCTCTTTACCATGGGACTCACCATGAACTAATTGGGTCTTTTAGTGTCTGCTGAGAACTTGTCTTCTGCCACCTTCAATTCATGTAGAGGACCAAGGACTTGAAAGTATTAGTACTTAGTACTAGAGCTAGTGGTACTAATGGTAGTAGTAGTACTAGTACTAGAGCTAGTGGCACTAATGGTAGTAGTAGTACTAGTACTAGAGCTAGTGGTACTAATGGTAGTAGTAGTATTAGTACTAGAGCTAGTGGTACTAATGGTAGTACTAGTGGTAGTTTTTGTTTAGTCCAGTTCCACTCTTTGTGACCCTATGGACCATAGCACTCCATTACTGTCAATGGGGTTTTCCTGGCAAAGATATTGGAGTGATTTGCCTTTTATTTCTCCAGTGGATTAAGGCAAACACGGGTTAGGTGACTTGCCCAGGGTCACACAGCTAGTAAGTGTCTGAGTCGGTATTTGAACTCGGGTCTTCTTGACTTCAGGCCCAGTTCTCTATCCATCCTCTATCCACTATCCAGTCTCATGCCTCACTAGTAGCAGCATTAGTAGTAACATCCATTATTTACATAGCGCTTTAAGTTTTGCAAAGAGCCATCGCAAATATTATCTCATTTGATCCACACAACCACTCTGGAAGATAGGAGCCATTATTATCCCCATTGTGCAGATGAGGAAACTGAGGCAAACAGGTTAAGTGACTTGCCCAAAGTTACACAGCTAATAAGTATTTGAGACTGGATTTGAACTCAAGTCTTCCTAGCTCCAGGTCCAGGGCTCGGTCAACCAAGTCAGGAGCTGACCAAAGAAGTACTCTTTCTACCTAGTATGTAACTGCTTCAAACTGATTGATCCTGGTTCCCAACTTGTGCACCTACTGAAATGGATGCTCAGATACAACTAAAATTGCATAATTTCATATATCTTAGTGGCCTTCAAACTAAAACGAAAAAAATGACATCCTTAATGGGTTTATTTCAGAGAAATGACACATGTCCATTTAGTGGTTTACACATACATATATGTGTATAGATAACATATGTAAAGTACATTGCAAACCTTAAATTGATGTATAAATGCAAGCTATTACGATTATATAAACCCATTCCCTGTTTATATACATGCCTTAATTAAGGACCCAGAAAAAGAATACTCCCTTGGGTTTTGTATCTTATGGTTCTTAAAGAATGTCTCCTCTCACACACTCCAGGAACATGAATTGTGAAGCCCAACTGAGCAAGTAGAACATGCATTAAGACTGTGAAAGCTGATAGGAGCCAAGAGACACATTAAAATGTAGCCACTAGTTATGTATTCTACACATACAAAATAGCCAACAATCTCCATTAAGGCAACATTGAAAACTCAAGAGTCAGGAAATGCAAACGCTGAGGTTCCCGAAGCAACTAAAATGCAAAATGCAGCTGCTCTCTCTGCCTTAGCAACAATTTGTGCATTATTGTTTGTGGTGTTAACTTCCATCCCTTCCATTCCCCCAGCAAAAAAAAAAAAAATACTGCTTACAGTTGGGCAAGGTAATGTCTGTCATTGAAACCACAGCTTGGAAGCTAGTGACCATTTACAAATTTCAATGCTGGGGCTAAAATGAAAGTGAAATTATAAAGAACGAGCTGCGGGAAAAGTTCACTTTGTTTCCGGCAGCCTTGGGAAAATGACTAAAGAAGTATATAGATATGGTACCATAGATAGCTTCATCTACTTAGGAACCACCACTGAGCCACAGAACTGACCCTCCCCCTCCCCGCCCCCCCAAAAAGCTACCATGACAGAATGACTTCTGGCCTTAACCTGATTCCTCTCTAATCTGGTGGTGCTGTAGATGAGCCTTCGAGCTGGGATCAGGGTGACCTGAGTTCAAACCTAGCCTCAGACATGTACTAGCTGTATGACCCTGGGCAAGTCACTTAACCTTTGTTTGCCTTAGTTTCCCCATCTGTAAAACGGGGGTAATAATAGCACCTACCTGTATGGATAAAGTGGGATCATATTTGCACAGGGCTTTGCAAGCCTTTAAAATACTTAGATACTTCTTAGTTGTGTGATTCTGGGCAAGTCACCTAATCCCTGTTTGCCTCAGTTTCTTCAACTATACAATGGGTATAGTAACATTTCTCTCCTAGTGTTGTTGTGAGGGTCAAATGAGATAGTATGTTGTTTTTTTAAAGCACTTAGCATAGTGCCTGCCATATTATGTATATGTTTATTGTCTTCTTTCCCCCCTCCCCCTCCCATCTTCTAGTAGGGCAAAAAGGGTTAGAATAGCAAAGGACCACAAGCTGAGGAGGAAGCATTGGGGTAGGTAGAAGGGAGCATTGGATCTGGACTCAGACAACCAGGGTCCAAACCCTGGCACTACCACTCTAAGAGTTGCGTGCAAATGGCTTAAACTCTAATAAGCTTCAGTTTCCTTATGAGAAGGTCAAGTAGATAATTTCTAGAGCCACTTCCTAAATCTGTGACCCCAAAAAGGACACCAACACAGAACTAACCAGACCTCACTCCTTAATTATTCTGGCTCCAAACTAGCTTAAATTTCTCCAAAGACTGTTGGTCCTCTAAGAATTTCCCCCAAGGGTCTCGATGACTTCAATATTTACTCTTCCTCCCCTCTCAATTCCAAACATCCTATGATTAGTCACGGAGGAATATGGCTCTTTCTGAAAAAGAAGGGAGCCCAAAAGAATAAGAAAAAAGTAATGAGTATCCTCCAACTTTCTAACCTCTCTGTATGCCTTCCTCCACCTGGGTCAGAGTCAAGTGACTTCATCTTTATTTTTTGACCTCCTTGCAAGACTTATACTTTTCTCCCTAAAAAAGCAATTTATTAAGTAAATAAACTGTACGTATTCTCTCTCCATGCTTTTCTATTCTCCAAGGTTTGAAGGCAATACATATCTAAAGGAGACGTTATTGAATTTCATTGAAAATACCACTGATCTATGAAATGCACTACCTGTCTCCCTTTCCTTCCTTAGGCATTCATGGACTAGAGACGCCTGCGAGTCCCTAAGGAGCTTTTCCAATATCACAGAATAACCCCCTCAGGAAACTAAGAAACTAGCCCCATAGGAAACCAGCTGCAGACTCCAGAACGAAATTCACACTGTGGGGTGCGGGGAGGGATCATGGGTATATCCAGCAGAGAAAGAGGTAACTAGCTCTACTGAGTAATTTGGGAGACTCCTCTCAAATCATTTTTAATCAGTCGATAGATCAATAAGCCTTCATTTAAGAACTTAAAATGTGCCAAGCACTGTGCTGGAAGAAATAGGGAAACAAAAATGAAAACCGTTCCTTCCCTAAAGAAATTTTTATTAGGGGAGGGATAACACATACATAAATGCAAAGATTTTGCTGTTCAGTTGTTTCCAACTCTTCATGACTCCATTTGGAATTTTCTTGGCAAAGATCCTGGAGTGGTTTGCCCTTTCCTTCCCCAGCTCATTTTCCAGATGAGGAAACTGAGGCAAACAGGGTTAAATGATTTGTCCAGGGTCACAAAGCTAGGAAGTATATGAGGCCAGACTCCGGAAGATGAGTCTTCCTGTTTCCAGTTCTGGCACTCTATCTACTGCACCACCAAGCTGCCCTAAATGAAAAGTATATACAAGATAAACGCAATCATTTCAGGGGGCTCCTAGTTGCTAGGGAGAACTAGGAGACACTTCGTATAAGACGTGACACTTCCATTGTACTTTAAAATAACCAAGCTTTTAAAGAGGAGTAGGTAGAAGGCATTTCAAACATACGAGTACAGTTTGTACAAAACCCTGAAGATGGGAAAGGCAGTCTTGTGTAAGCAGAGCAGCAAATAGGCCCAATTGGCTAGAACCTAGAGTGCATTTAGAGGAGTAATAGGTTGTAAGCCTGGAAAGGGAGATTGAAGTCAGACTGGGAAGGACTTTGAAGCACCAAAACTTCAGAAGAGCTCAGATTTAATGCTAAACACAAAGAGATCTGGAAGAGCCTTTTGAGCAGGAGAGTGCTATGGTCAGACATGCTTAGCATTATCATTTCGGGCAATTATATGGAGGACAGATTGGAGAAGGAAGAGACTGGAGTCAGTGGAACTAATTAGGAGGCTATTGACATAGCCCATTGAGAAGTGATGAGGGCTTAAGTTTAAACTCAGATTGCAGTCATTTGAGTGGGAAGAAGTGGACCAATGCACACAGTGTCATAGAGGGAATCAAGAAAATTTGACCACTGAGAAAAGGAAATTAGGAAGGAAACAATTTCTGATTTGGTCATAACGAAGTTGAGATACATATGAGGCATCCATTTCAAGATGTCCTTTAGAAAGATGGTCATTCAATTCCTATGATCTATGACCATAGAATTAGGAGAGGGACCTTGGCATTGTTCAGTCATTTTTCAGTTGTGTCTTATTCTCCATGACCACATTTGCAATCTTCTTAGCAAAGATACTGAAGTGGTTTGCCATTCGCTTCTCCAGATCATTTTGTAGATGAAACTGAGGCAAACAAAGTTAAGTGACTTCCTCAGGGTCACAAAGCCAATAAGTGTCTAAGGTTGGATTTGAACTCAGGAAGATGAGTCTTCCTGATCCCAAGAGAGGGACCTTAGAGTCCACTTTTTATAGATGAGTAAACTGAGTCCAGAAAAGTTAAATGATTTTCTATTTACTATAAACATAGTAAATAGCAGAACCAGCATTCAAACTCAAATCCCATGACTCCAAGTTCAGTTCTTTCCACTGTAACTTACTTGCTCCAAATTCAAATAGGAGTCATCTGTATAGAAATGGTATTTAAATCCTAGCACGGTAGAGAAAACTTGAAATTTAAGGAGACCTAAGTTCAAATCCTTCTCTAGATACTTACTAGGCAAGTTATTTAACTTTTGTCTGCCTCAGTTTCCCTGTGTGTGAAATAGGGATAATAATAGCACCTACATCCCATGGTAGTTGTGAGGATCAAATAAGATACTGTAAAGCATTTTGCAAACATTAAAGGGCCAGAAGTAGGAGAAAGAGGAGAGTGTAGTGTTACAAAACTCAGATGAGGAGACACCAGAGGGCAGGGGAAAAGGATGACTGGAAGAAACAGGAATGATAATCACTCATTCATTCAACAAATGTTTATTAAGCTCCTACTATGTGCGACACACTGTGCTAACCAATGGGAAGGAGAGAATGGGACATTTCCCGGTTAGGTAATTGGCAGCCAGGAACCCGTTAAACTCACACAGTTCTTGTTCCAGGTTTTCAAATCAACCTCCCCTTCACCTCCACCCACTTCAGATTGCTCCAGTTACCAAACAGTACCTTTCACCGAAGAACTCAAAGCACCCACAATTTCTGGACCTGAAAACAGACTAAATTTTATCACAGAGACAGACTGCTGCTTTACTTGATGAGTACAAGGTCAGTATATTTTTAAAAGCTGCTGGTGGTGCTGCCACCTGAAAATCTTTGGAAAATACATTATTTAGAACCATTGCAGACTGAGGAAACAAGGGTTGAGAATAGATATATATGGTGACACATTTAAAAGGGGCCCCATATTGCTTTTAAATAGGTCACCCAAAAACATCCATTTCTGGAAAACAACAGTAGTAATGACAGCCTACTAGCAAGGCCATTTCTAAAATATATCATGGGAACGAACAGGCCGGACCATCCTTTGTCTTTTTCCTTTTCCGTGAATGTTACCTAGAGAGCAATCCCACAGTGATCCATGACAAGCAACTTCACTACAAAGTCTTAGGGGACAGGAGGCCTCCCTGTCACCTTCTGTCAATCTGTAACAAAGATTTCACATCTCTTTCCTTGATCTCACAGCCTCCCTACCCAACCACTTGCTTTGTCTGCTTCCCTCCTGCCATTATCCCCCTCCCTCAAACAGTGATCTGTCCCAACTATGCATGATTCTTTCTTCCCTTTCGACCCTAGGGATTTTAAATTTGTCTGTGATGAAGGTTCACTAGGTGAGGGAGAAGGAACACACATACATCCAAAGTCAACTTTGCTATCACAGGACAGCAACAAGTTTTGTTCACATTGACATGGAAAGAGAGGGAGAGAGAAAGAGAGAGAGAGAAATTGGTTATATTATTGGTCAAAAGAGCTTAGAAACAAGAGGAAGAATCACAAATTCATTCAGGAACCACATCTATTACCACCATCTCTGGGTGCGGAGCTGGGAAATGTCAGGGATCTGGAATGCCAAAAGCTTGATGAAGGTGCGAAGCTGTTTAGTTCAGCAATCTTTCATTAGGTGTAGCCAGGTTCCAAATCCTTCTCCTAAGTTCTGATTGTTGTGGCACCCACAGACTTGATACAGATACTAGCTTCCAGCAACACTTGGGGAATAGAGGCAGATTTTATTTACGTTCCAGACCTAGCTTTTGGTAACATCCACTGCAGCGTTCAGAAAAGTCAAGGTTTTGGGAAAGGTGTACTTAATCACTAATCCTAAAAGAATTGAAAATTTTGCTTTTCACCCATATAGTGATAGAAATGGAATTTGTATTCATTAAGTTAAGGATTGATAATCCATTTCAGAGTATGTGAGTAAGTCATCTGTGGTAAGGAAACCCAAAGGATGTAGAAATGCATTGAAATCTTGGAAATGAGTCCCAGAGATAGGGTCCCAGAGACTCCAGTCAAAATGTCTGGAATCTTTACCCAGGTGAGAAGCAGTATCTGTATTTGCCCTCACATCCCATTACCAAAACAGGGATTCCTAGTACATAGTTTCCTTAACTATAAGATCGGAATAATAGTGCCTTCCCAATCTATCTTACAGAATTATTGTGAAGATCAAACATAAAGAGTGTTTACAAGAATTCTTTGAAAAGTGATGGCACTGTACAAAAATCATGAATGATAGCAATTGGAGACTCTACAAGCTTTTCATAAATCAGGACTTGGCCCGAATGGTGTTAACAGAGACTTCAATAACTTTTACATGTTCTTCATGTTAAATTCCAGGTGCCTGTTAGACATGAGCAATACTATAAAGACTGGCTCAGGCAAACCAAAACCCTGGTGCATTTAGGTATCCCCGTATGACCCCCTCCTGACCTCTCCCTCATACTCCCCTTTATAAATGTCTAACATTTGTATAGAGTGGAGTGGAGGAGACTTGGGTAAAAAGAGGTACAGATCAAAAACCCCTCCCCAACCAACAGTTTACGTCTTCAGTTTCTCACTGGCCCCATCTACTCCATGAAGGGAGGGGTAGACAGCTATCTAAGTAGCTAGAGTCACATACAATCCATTCTAAGAGTGCTTCCTAAGGACTTATACAAAACTTAGAATTCATTAACTTCCTAGTTCTGGGCTCCTGAGGCCATCTGATGATGAAACACAAAAGTAAATTTATTTGCCAATGTCAGGTGCCACTTCAAGGCTCTTGGAAAAATGCCCACAAAATCTTAGTATTTGTTTCCCTCCCCCACTTTCCTCCTGCCACTGAACCCTACCACCGCCCCCAACCCCCTCCTCCAAGTTTTTAGAGACAAAGCCAAACAGCTGGCTTCAGTGTTTTCAGAATAGAGAAGGGCGGCTGCTACTCTACTGGAGGAAGAATGAGGGAGGGTTTCCTCTCTTTAAAAGAGGCAGAGACATGATGGTGGGGGAATTAAAAAAAATTGCTGTTCCCTCCACAGTTAAAAGTGTGATAATTAGAGCAAGAGGCAGGCTGCTGCTCTGTCATTTACCATACAACATACCCAGGAAATCTCATTTGGTAATCAAAGTGGAGACAGAAGGAAAAGGAGCAATCAGACCCCTATTCAGTCTCCGTTTAGAAGCAGCCCCTGCTGGCTGGCTTTAGTGGAGAATCTGGGGCCAGGCAAACCTGAGGCTAGGCTTGCTGGTTGTGAAGCAGGTATGGGGTACAGCCTTAGTGCCAGTGGGTTCTTTTTAGGCTTCTGTCTTCATGCTGCCCTCTCAGCAGTTGCCAAAAAGGAGAGCCGAGGGGAGGGAGTATCTCTATTAACTTCTGATTCTTTAAACACTCCCCTTCCCCAGCCTCATCTTCATCTCCATCTCCCTACCCCCATAGCCTGGCCAGGGCCCACTCAGTATTCATACAAATTAGGAACAATACCAGCTGCAATTAGAAGCCTAAGTGTGCATGAGGGGGAGGGGGCAGAGGGGGCTATGTGGGAATACACAAATGCACCAGGGGTTTTGATTTGACTGGGCCAATCGTTATAGTCTTGCTACTAATAGGCAGCTGGAACTTAGCATGAAAAACATGTAAGAGTAATTGAGGTCTGTGTTAAGACCATTCAGGCCGAGTACTGGTTTTACGAAAGGCCCATGGGTTCTCCATTTATCTGAAGGTGTGTTTCAAACTTCTCTCCATCACCAAGACAAAAAAAATCGAGCTCACTTTACAGTATGTAATATATATTATAGGACAGGCACTTGCATCATAGTCCCAGAGGATTCTGAATTACCAGGTTAGACAGTAGGAATGATAATAATGACTGGTATTTGTAGAGTGCTTTAAGGTTTGTGAGGCTCACAACAACCCTGGGAGGGAAGTGCTATTACTATCCAGATTTTACAGATGAGGAAACTGAGGCAGGCATAGGGTTAAGTGACTTGCCCAAGGTCATAACCAGTAGGTCTCTGAAGCAGGATTAGAATTCAAGTCTTCCTGACTACAGGTCCAGCACTCTGTTCATTGGGCCTCAATGGAATGGTG
The DNA here is from genome assembly GCA_028646595.1 of Phalanger gymnotis. NCBI lineage: Eukaryota > Metazoa > Chordata > Mammalia > Diprotodontia > Phalangeridae > Phalanger > Phalanger gymnotis. The sequence goes on from CM053624.1 coordinate 211,748,114, forward strand.
ATAGGAGACATAGGGGAAGGGAAGCAATTAGGTAAAGTAGAAGCAATGTTGGTTTAGAAGGAGGGGAGCAGTGTGTGTAGCACTAGATGGGTTTGTATCTAGGTTAAAATCTTGTCTCTCTCCCTTAGTCCCTGGGTGACCTTGGGCATCTGAATGCCACCCCCACCCCCAACACCACTTATTCCACCTCTCTTCTCAGGGACTGACCTCTATAGGGATTTATTAAAATATTCACTTCAGCCCTCTGGGCCTCAGTTTCTTCATCTGTAAAATGAGGGGAATAAATCAGAGAACCCAAAAGATTTCTTCCAACTCTAAATCTACAAACCTAATCCTGGCTGTGTCAGCTCTAATCTTCTAAAGGACTATGACCCCTATGCCCCATCAACCCTATATGTCTAATATCACTATTCTAACCACCTCCCTGACATGCTCCCAGCTTCTCTAGAGGATCCCCAATTACGAAATGGAGATAGATCGTTGGTGACAGGCAGATCCTACTCCCAGAGAGACACTTATTTTGAATCAACAGGTTCCAGGCTGTTCCAGGGACTGGTGCAACCAAAGGAAGCAACGAATACCAGAGCTGGAAGGAACTTTTGAGATCACCTAGTTGGACAGATGAAGAAACTGAGTTCTGGAGAAGCAAAGTCACTCACCCAAGGATAAACAGTTAGTTGGGAACAGCCCTTGAACTGAAGTCCACGTATTTTATATTCTGCCTTTGACTGTTTCTAGACTAAGTTCAAATTCTGCCCTTCTGCAGGAGGCCTTTCCTGGTCTGTTTGACCCTACCTCCTATCCCCCCATTGGTAGTTTCTCCTTTCTGACATTACCTTCCATCCCCTCTGTAAATATCTTGTATGTATATACAGTAGTTGTTTTCATGGTGTCTTCCTCCCAGCCCCCTTAGAATACAAGCTCATGAAGGGACACACACACACACACACGCGCGCGCGCGCGCACGCACACACACCTTTTTTTTTTTTTTTTTTGCCTTTTCCTCTTTTCTAGTGCTCAGCACAGGGCCTGGCACATAGCAAATGCTTAATAAATGCTTGCTGACTGATTGAGTTCGAAGGGAAGCAGATAATCTCAAATGAAGCAACATTTATTAGGTATCCACTCCTCTGGCCTCTGACACATTATAACTATATGACCCTGAACAAGTCATGTAATCTCTTAATGCCTCCAGGCAATTTTAAAATTATTCATTATAGAGAAGGTGTCAATCTGCCACTGATGAAGGGAGTTTCCACAATGAAATTTCCCTACGATGATCAACTCAAAGGTCTAAACAATGACCCAAAAAATGTACAAGGCACTCAATAAATGCTTCACCCACTTCTGAGCTATTCTGACAGCTTTTATTCATTTTTCTTTCTTGAATCTGATCCCAAAAGATGTCAAAACTGCATCTTGGTTGTAGTTCTTATTTCAGTAACACTGAAGAAAAGAGATGAATAATCCAAGGAGATGCTTTCTTCTTCTTCTTAAATAGTAGTAAAAGTTGTTAAGAATGTATATTCATCAATATTCATAAAAGTTTATGCACACAAATACCATGGAATATATACTTGGAAAGGGATGTACTTGATACATGGGATGTCTTGGTACATATCAAGGCATACATGTAAAGAAAAATAAAGTGGAGCCATCTTATGAAGAATGTTCTTTGCCCTCTTCTCTTGCCCATGAGAAACTAACTTCATGAGTGGAAGCTAGTATTTAAACACATACCATAGTAATGGACTAAGCACATCTGTCATGTGTTGGAAAAATCAAATACATGCACATTCAATGCAAAAGATACTCAGGACCCAATAAATATCAAACCCATTTCAAGGCAATGACAGTGACTCTCAATTATCCATGAATGGATGATCATCTTCTTTAACAATTATTTTCAATGACCTGGAAACCCTTCTCCAAAGGCTAGCCAGTCAGTTAGACAAGAACATGGCCACCAATCAAAAGAAGAGAAGAAGAGGTCACGGCTGAGCAGAGAAGCAAAATGAGTATATGTGTCTCTCTGGTAGTGTGCAAAGCTCTAATGTCATTACAAAGCCAAAGGATTTGGGGGGATTATCCACCATTTTGTCTTTTATATACTGCTGTTCTCTGTATGACTGAGGAAAATCAAGAATTTTACCGGACTAGCAAAATTTCTATCCAGGCTAGTCAAATCAATGTTGAGGAGCAAATTATTTCATTATGGCAATAAAAATTCAAAAGGTGGGCTTCCAGAGACTTGCCTCCTCCTGTCTTGTGCGGTGATGATTTATGGAACTGGCAATTAAGTTAGCAGGCTTCTGTTGATCTTTCCCACATTCCTTCCAACTACACAGGTCAAAATTTAGAACTACTGGGAGCTACAGTGAGACTAGCATCCCAACCTAAGGAAGTAATCCTCGATTTAAAGATCTGTCCCCATACAGTTACCAGGGTCCCAGAGTATCAATCTTTTGAGTCTCAGCTGGTAGAAAAACCTGCTAATCGATGTTTTGCATGACTACACATGTATAACCCATATCAAATTGCTTGCCTTCTCAATGAGAGGGGTGGGGAGGGAGGGAGAGATTTTGGAACTAAATTTTAAAAACAGATGCTGAAAATAGTTTTTATATGTGATTGGGAAAAATAAAATACTAATTGAAAAACCAGCTAATCATGATTTTTAACAACAACAACAAAAAAAATTTTAACCAGATTTTAAAAAGACTGCCCCTTCTGATCTTCCTTCCAGTAGAACATCTCTTTGAAGCATAGAACCACTTTGGAGGTCACTCCAGGGAGGAGGTATATCCCCCCCACCTTTCAAGATATTCAAATGGACCACACTAATAACAATGCCAGGCTGACTAGAAGCTAATGGACCACAGAGCATACCTCTAGCATGCCAAGAACCACATTAATCTGAAGTTGCCAAAAGCCTTATAACTTTCTCCACCCATTTAGCCTCCTTGGTGTGAAGCAGGGGTTTACCTCATTCCCTGATGGCCTGAATTTTCTTGCCCCATATAGCTCCTGGAAAAAGCAAATAGGAGATACCCCTCTCCAGGGAACTAGGAGATTTGGGCAGCCAGTGTCTAATACAAAATTCCTAGGGAAAAGCTTTGCCTATTTGAATATGGTAAGGACAGAAATAGGACTGGACTTCTGATTTCAATTTTTTTTATTGCGATTTCAATTATTTTTCAATAATAAAGGCAACTCTCAGATAAGGAAACTCCCTTCACCAATGTAGATAACCACCTTCTCTGCAACTTATGATCTTAGAAAAGGGGTTCTTAACCATTTTATGGACACCTTTGGCAATCTACTGAAATCTAAGGCCCACATCTCAGAATAATGTTTTAAATGTATAAAATAAATTATGTAACACTACAAAAGAATTCAAGGTAGAGAGGGAAGGGAATAAGCATTTATTAAGTGCCTACTATGTGCCAAAGAGTATGCCCAGAACTTTATAAATATTATCTCAATTAATTTGAGATCCAATTAAATTGAACAACACTTATCAAAATGTGAAGAAGAAAAAAAAAGGTCACAGGTGCCTGATTAAAAACTCCTCTCAGAGTTGCTTAGAAAACAGAGAAGTCATTTGCCCAAAGTCACACAGCCAGTAGGGATTAACGTAGGACTTGAACCCAAGTCTTCTTGAGTCTGAAGCCAGCTTTCTATCCATTAAGCCATGATGCCTCTCAGCATAATGACATACGCAACTTATGAAAAATTAATGCCTTCCACCTTCCTAGCTTTACTACATTATCTTTAGGAAATAAACAGGTATAGTTGAGTCTACTGATCTAATTTTATATGTAGATCTGCTTGACATTTAGCGATTGGTATCTGTGTGTGTGTGTGTGTGTGTGTGTGTGTGTGTGTGTGTGTGTGTGTGTGTGTGTGTAGTGTATTTAGGAGCTTTTCACAGGTAAGGTATTTCCCCCAGCTCAGGCTCTAAAAGTTAACTGCGTGTAGAGAAAACGAATATTCTGTCATAGCATGCAATGCACTGATGTGATTGAGTAAGCGTTGTCTCAGTTACTAGACTCAAAAGGCCCCAGGTTGTCACCAGTGAGCTTTGCCACTGTCCTCCCTTCAGGACTTTGTCATCCCCTGTTCCTCTCTACCAAATTTGCTACAAAGTGGTTTCCACTTGGTTTCATTGTTTGTTTAGCAGCAGGATGAATGAGTTAGGTTGTGATTTTGACATCTACAGACACAGGTAACAATCAATAGCCACGTAATGGTCTGAACCTTGTCGAAAGACTTCGTTATTAAAACATACATATTGCATTTAGCTATTAAAAATCAATTACGTCGCATCTGCTCTGAAGAAACTCCATCGAGACTGGAAAAGCACATGCACGGACATGCATTCGCGCGCGCACGCACAAACAAAACAAAGAAAAGGGAAAGACAAATTGCACATGTACACAGTGTAGAGATTCCATCCAGCTGAAAAGTGCTGATCCAAACCTGCCCAGAGGAAATGAGTCCCTTTAAACACAAAAATGCAATCAAGGATAATCAGCAAGTTAACTACACATTTGCAAACACCCTTTCCCTTGAAAGAAAGAATGCCAGACTTCAGTACTTCAATACAAGTTCTGAGGGTGGAACCAATCTCTCTGGATGAAAGAAAAAATAAGTGATCATGTCAGCATCTTCACACAGAACTTTAACCATCTTCAGACTCTTAAACAGAACTTCACCCACAGTCAAAGATGGCTTAGGAGCCAGTGACAGCTTCCAAATGTACTCTGAGCCTTGTTCCCACACATTTGTACTGTCATGTTTCCTTGCATAGTTTGGAACCTGGAATAGTGAGGCTGAGGCTGCCCCTACCGCTTTCTTCCATTCCCCTCTTCTGATGCCTCTAGAAGTGAAAAATGAAAATGTATCTATCACCATCAGTTATAGCCCGCCCCTGTAAAGAGAACTACACTGTAAAACCCAGCAGAGAAAGGAGGAAAAGGAAAACCATGGTAGCTCTCATTCAGTGAACCCACAACAAGCCCAAAAATGAGGCCTCTTACTTATAGACGTTCCAATGTGAAAGTAACCTGTAAACTAAACACAGATTTCACAATTAGATTTTAAAAGATCAGGTCCATTGCAGCTTGCTTTGAGCATGGAGTTGTCCAGAAAGGGTCCAGACCAAAGCTTGCTATGCAACTGCAGGCACATTTTAAAAAATCGGTCCCAGGTTCTGAAGCACAGGGATTACACCTGAATGAAGACATCCTGGGCATAAAACAGTAAAAAACAAATGTCAGTCCCTCTCACCTGTCCTTCCATTAACAATCCCTCCACCCCACTGCAGCAAAACGGGACATTGCCATAAGGACCAGGAATTTGAAGAGGTTCATTAAAACCAAGGGAAATTAATTTCTGTTCCTTCCTGTTCCACATGCCCTTGAGGACAAACTTCAGAAAGTAGTCTCTACTACTGAACTTTCTAGCCAATCCCCAAAACAAGGCTCTTAGTTAACCCATACAAAGTATAAAACCTTCACCACCACAGACCCTGTGGTCCTATATTTTGGGGCTGGGAAATTGGCAAACTAAAATCCAAGCCACTTCTCTAGACTTAATTCCAAGACAAACTAAGAGTTTGGTCTCTGATCTAAGAGTAGCATATGAAACCTGAGCCACACGCTTCAGAAGTCAACAATAGGAGTGTGTATATCTATCTGTCCTATGAGCCACAGCTGTATTTCAGAAGTTTCTCCAAAGCTTGCTGAGCATTCCTAGGCTCTTTGGTTAGATAGAGTATTGAATTGCCTCTCCAGTCCTATACTACTTTTGTTTCGCATGAGAAAGGAGGACATGAAGCCCCAAATATAAACAGTAGATTTCATGGAAGAAAAAAAAAATCTGTGGGTTAACAGCTGGGAATAGGAAGATACCGTATCAATGGCCTCATGTAGCCATTTAACAACCACCAGGAAGTCCGAAAAGAGAGTGGGCAGCCCCATTAATGGGAGCTCCAGTGGGGCTTTATAAACCCCCTTGTCCCTCAAAGTTCACCTCCCTTTTTTTGATGTTCTGAATACAAAGTTCCCCTGGGACTATATGGATAACAAAGCGGGGGTGGGGAGTTTTCTTTTCATTTCTAGGTGCTTATGACCCAAAAGGGGACAGGGGCAGCTGATCTGAAATTCACTTCTTATCTTCTTACCAATGGCAAGCCTTGGTAGGCTTTGGGAACCCCAAGCATTCCCTCTAGGGGAACAAAAGGCATGAATGGGCACTGGCCATTCCAGTTTGCTTTTTGAGGAGTGAGATTTATGTGAGAGCCCCAGTTTGTATGACAGAGACTCAAACTTTATTCATTCTAGTCAGTCCTGTGGATGCCACAGAGGCAGCTGCCCAGAAAGATGAGAAGTTTCAAACCCTCACAAGGATATAAGATAAGGTTATAGCCTTTTCAGCCTATGCCACAAAGAAGCAGAAGTAATAGAATAGGTCTATTTCCTTCCCTCTATCTATACCAACTGGAGCCCCTTGGTTTCTGAAACCAAATTGGTAGGTCTGTGGTAAAAGTAGAGAATGTATATATGTATATGTGGTGCCTATGTGCATGTAAGGAGGGAAGAGTATTGAGGTGGGGGTAAGATGGAGGAGGGGCAGCCTTACCTTCGGAGCAGAGCTTGCCACCATAGCCAGTGGCGGAGCAGTCACAGGTCGGGTGGCCATCCAGGAGGAAACAGACTCCACCATTCTCACATGGGCTTTCAGCACAAGGACCCTCAGCCTCCAGCTGGACCCCCTGGGTCCCCAGAAGACGAGGTTCTGAGTTGCCATATTTAAGATCCAGGATAAATCCCTTGAAGACAGGCATGGCCTGCACCCCATCCAAGGTCAGGGCAGAGGGTCTTATATCAGCTGGGACCCCTCCAACAAACAAGTCACTGACCACGTCCATGTGGGGCCGCTGAGGCTGGACTTCCCCAGGCCTGGCCTCCCCGTCCAGCACAAGCACTGTCCTCATTCGGTCACGGCTCACCATCAGGAAATGCCAGCTGCTATCATTGACCTGCTTATCTGACAGCACAGCCGTCTCGGCACAGTCCACGCTGAAATGGAGCTGGACACGACCATCCACCAGGGAGAGACAGAGGAAGTCACAGACACCACCGTCATCCAAGTAGAGAAGCAGCCCAGCTGAGACATTGGTCTTGAATTGGAAGCTCAGGTCACTTCGAGTACTGGCATCCCAACGGAGGTAGCGGGCCCATTGGTTTGGAAGGCCCATGAACTCCAGGCCCAAGCAAAGGCCCAGCAGGGAGCCAAGCAGAACACTGAACTTCAGAGTGAAGTAGATCGAGTGAAGGGTGAAGCCCATGGCTACTGTTGGGGGTAGGCCAAAAGCTGTGGGTGAACTAGGCTGAGGGAAAGTAGGGGAACCTCAGGGGAATAAACTGAGTGTTTCTCTGTTAGTAGTAAGCAGAATGCCAAACAGAAGAAAGAGGCAGAGATAGCACACGAGAGGTCAGAAAGAAATACAGATAGAGATAAAAAGACAACAGCCAGGTATCAGAGACAGATGCTGTAACCAATAAATCCTTCGAGAACAAGGGAAGAAAGAGGAGTTGGGAGGGGCCACAAAGGAAGAGGAGAGCAGGAGAGAATGGAGGAAGGGCTGCAGGAAAGGAAGGTGTTCCTCTCCAAGAAAAGATCTCAGCTATCCATGTAGATCCGGAGGCCTTGATTCCAGGAGAAGATAGAGAGTGGGTTTGGGGAATCCTTCAGGAAATGCTCTTCCCTCAGGAAGGGTCCCTATGCTACTCAAACCCCAGATGCCACTGGGGAGCTGGGGCAATGGGGGTGGCAAGGGCAGCAACAATGTTTGAGGGAGGAGCAGTGAGGTGAGCAGAGCGAAGGGTAGAAACAGGACAAGAACCAATCCTGGAGGTCTACCTCCTAGTGGCGGGAGACCAGATGGATGAGGGTCAAGCAAAGCGGAGAGCTCAGGCAGAGCACAGCTCCTAGGAGAGCAGAAGCAGGTTCAGGCTTCATGGTGGGTGCCGAAGGCAAGCCAGCCCATAACTCACCCCCCAGCACTCAGAAAGGCTCAAAGGCTCCAAACAAAATTCCTGCAGAACCTGGGGGGTAGGGGGGAGGCAGGGAGAAGAGAAGAAAGAAAGAGAAAGAAAGATTAGTAACATGTTCCATAAGTATATCACTTCCCTTTTCTAGTACTATCCTTCCCACTGCCCCATCACCACCATACCCAGCTCCCTATGTTTCAAATCAAGTAGTAATGTTTCTAGTATCTGTATTTGCCTGACTGTGAATCAGAGCAAATCTCCTATACTTACAAGGCTTGCCTTCTCTATTCTCAAAAACTAGAATGATAAGATCTCTCCTCAATCCATCTCTCTGGGGTGTGTTGAGAAGTTGTACAGGGAGAATTTTGTTCCAAGATATTCATTGAACTTAATTCTTAATTGTGGGCAAGACTTTTTGAATTCAGGGGCACATTTAATAATGATTTTTTTCCCATAGATTGTAGTTACCATTCCTATTTTCTTTTTAAATTTTTTATTCCTGTCTTTTTTATTTAACATCACATTTTTTTCCTGACACATTTTTGCTCCATCCCTAGTTTCCCTAGGAAGACACTGTAGACCGAGAACCAGAAACTAACATTGGTGTTCCACATTTCCAATAATTAAAAGTTCTTAAAACAGATAAATAAGGGTTAAATATTGACTTCTTTCAGAAGTAGGTCAGAGAAAGGGTCAAAGGGAGACCAGGGACCACACACACACACTTGAAGCTGGATACACTGCTGGTATATCCAGTGAGATATAACATGTATTAATGAGGTATAATTATTGAGGTATTACATGTATTAATGCTACCGTGTTGAAAAGATTTGGGTCTTGGGAATGAGGGAAATTATAGGAAATAAAGGAATCAAAATCTTGAGAACCAAAGCTAATGGGAAATCCTTTTCAGAAAGCATGCTTAGACAGGGAAAGGTCCCATTTACAAAATTTATGCACATACATATATGTATACACATATAATATATATATGTGTACATGTGTATATATGCACACACACATAAATATATATACGTTGTTGTTCATTCGTTCAGTCGTGTCTGACTCTTCATGATCCCGTGGACCATAGCACACTTCTATTCTCCACTACCTCCTGGAGTCTGTTCAGGCTCATGGTCATTGCTTCCATGACACTATCTATCCATCTCACCCACTGCCATTCCCTTCTCCTTTGGCCATCAGTCTTTCCCAACATTAGGGTCTTTTCCAATGAGTCCTATCTCCTCATTAGGTGGCCAAAATATCCAAACTTTATTTTCAGTATTTATCCTCCCAATGAACAGTCTAAATTAATTTCTTAAAGCATTGACTGATTTGATCTCCTTGATGTCCAAGGAACTCTCAATATGTATATTCAGCTCTTTTTGTAGTAGCAAAGAAGTAGGAAGGAAACTGGGTGCCCACCAATTCCTCAGAATGGTTAAACGAATTTCAAAGAGAAATAAGCAGAACTAGGAAAATAAATTATGTGATGAACACAATAGTATGAAGCAAAATAACTCTGAAAGCCATCATAACTCTAGCCAACACAGTGACTGAAGTGGTGAACCACAGGTGAGAAATGAGTTATACATTGTCAGACACAGCCAATGTGCTCATTTGTTTTGCTT
>CM053624.1:211757904-211812904 GCA_028646595.1 Phalanger gymnotis
AAGGAAGGAAGGAAGGAAGGAAGGAAGGAAGGAAGGAAGGAAGGAAGGAAGGAAGGAAAAGAGGAAATAAGGGAAGGAGGAAGGGAAGGAGGGAAGGAAGAAAGTCCAACCATCTATCCACCTAGTTCTGAATCCATCTAAACATCTTATCATCTACCCCATATTTTGCCATCTTCTCCATAACAATATTATGAGAAAATTTGCTAAAGTCTAGGTAAATATATTCACAGCATTCCCCTCACCTATTCTTTTAGTAATTCTAGCCAAAATGGAAAGAGGCTAGCCTGACATGATCTATTCTTGATGGAGACATGTTATGTCTTTATCAACACTGCTTCCATTTCTACATATTTGTCAACCATATCTGAAATTATACATTCTAGAATTTTCCTGGAATCAAAGTCAAGTTCACATATAGTGAACTATAACCTTTAGTTTGCAGATTCTGGGCTTTCTTTTTTAACAGGAACACTTCCCTTTCTCCAGTCTTGGGGTACTTCTCTCCCCTTTTCTATGACCTTTCAATTATCACCAACAGTGGCTCAGCAATTATACCAGTCAGTCAACAGACATTTACTAAGCACTTATGTACCAGACACTGTGTAAAATTCTGGAGATACAAAAACAAAATCTGGCAGGTCCTTCACTAACCCAAGGATGTAGTTCGTCTGTGCCAAGTAACTTGAATTCATCAAGAGCAAATAGGTAGTCTCTTACCATCTTGGGTATCAAGTTCCTGTTTCTCATTTTTGTTCTGCCATTTCCAAAGTAAAGACTCTTCTCCATTGCAGGGAACAGAAACAAAAGATCAGAATGGAGCGGCTCTCTCTACTTTCTGTTGCCTGTTATCATAGTCCCATCCACTCCTAGCAAAGATTTTGTTTTTTCTGTGATTCCCCTTTTTTCTCCCAATATAGCTTAAAAACAAATGAACAAACTTTTTGTTGTTCTTAGCTTCCCTCACCAAATAGAGTTCATTCTGAGTTTGAACATTCCCAATATGTGTTTATAGAACTATGTAACCCTTTTCTATTAATTACTTGTTATCTGGCCTTGTTTCTACCTTCTGTCCATTTCTTAAAAAAAAAAAAAGTATTACTGTGTATGTAATAGAACCTGTGGTACAAGAACCAGGAAACAGATCAAGAAAAATGATTCTTAGATCCTTCCAAGCAAGAGCTTATTACCCACTGTGACTCAATCAAAAAAACTGGGCAAAAGGAAACCCTAAGCCAAGATGGTTGAAGCCCAATAGGATCCCTATCCTAGGGAAAAATAAAGGCCAGGTTGAGGTGAACCAAGCACCAGCTGGGAAATGTGTGTGTGTGTGTGTGTGTGTGTGTGTGTGTGTGTGTGTGTGTGTCTGATCATAGGAATTGCTGAAAAGAGCCAAATAGATAGTGTCCAAGTTCTTTAGGTTGGTCTATAATGTGAAACTTTTCTGAAGTATGTTAACCCTTGCTTCAAAAAAGCATCAGTGGTTCTTTATTGCCTATTGAATAAAGTTTAAATTCCTCTGCTTTACAGTCAAAAACCCTCCATAATCTTGTGCCCCCTTATCTTTCCAGACATATCATTCTATCACCCTCTCTATACTCTGTGATGCAGCCAAATTGATCTAGACTGTGTGTCCAAAACGTGTCAACATTCTGTCACCTCCTTGTCTATATTTATACCATTCTTTTGGCTTGCAATGCCCTCGATTTCCTTCTTCCTCTGTTGAGTTCTTTCTCATCATAAGTTCTAACTCAAGTGCCATCTCAACTCCTGAAACCCTCTTTATCTCATCCTGATGGGATAGATACTGTGCTAGATCTGAAACAGTAAGCTGAGTTCAAATTCTTCATCTGACATTTACTAGCTTTGTGGTAATGGGCAAGTTGCTTCATTTTTCCAAGTCTCAGTTTTCTCATCCAAAAAGTGGAGATAATTATATGTGCAGTTCTGACATCACAGGGTGGTTGTGATACCCAAATGAAATAATGTACATAAAGAGTTTTGCAAAAATTCAAGTACCGTGTAAATTCGATTATCATTATTACTAGCCTATTTGAAGTCCATGTCATCTGATAATGTCACCTTCTTTCCAATACTTGTTGTAGGCATCACTAGGTATACAATGTACTCTATCCTCTTTTTCAATGACTTCAGCTCCTGGTTTATTTTTTTGCTCTCCACCCTATTCTCTATCATCCACAGTGACTTCAAAACGCAAATGGATGAGACTTCCAACACCCCACACTCATAGCTCCTTGATGATATATCCTATAACTTTCCCTTTTTTCTTACCTCAGACACTCAAAAGGGTAGCCAGACCATTACTTAAAACTGTTTCATCTCTAAGATCTTGAACCCTGAGATTTCTTTCTTTGACCACAATTTTCCTAGCTTCATTCCTACCTAAAAATCCCACTTCCTACCATCATGATAATCTTTCAACCCCTCAACAATACACTTGGTTTTACTCTGAAATTCTTACCCCCTTGTTTTTTTAAATGTTATTGCCCTATTAATCCCCAACACTAAGTTACTCCCACAATCTCCTTCTATCTTTGCACTCTAGGACCATGAAATACTGCTGCAGAAAATAATGAAACTGATGACGCTATGCTACAAAGACATGCTATACAATGTGAGATGAGGCCTCATTGTTGCGCAGCAATCTGGTTATTCCCTTCTTATCAACTTCCAGTTACTTTCTTCATAGTGGCCATTCTAGACCTCCTTGAGCCCCTAAATAGGATCCTGTTCTTTTTACTTTCACCAGATAATCTTCTCTCCAGAGATTAGTCATACAAAATGAACTTCCTCAATTCCATTCTTCCACACCTCAAATCTTCTCTTGCTGACCTGTCCTTTCTTCTTCCCTCTTCCCTCCTACCTCTGAGGAAGAGGTACTACTAAGGAGTGGAAGGATCTCAGAAATTACTCTTTCCCAGTGGAGATATTACCAAGAGGAGTGACAAGTAGGATCTCATTTTCAAAAGATGAATCCCCAGGAATGTCCATCACTAATGTTAACCCCTTCATCTTTTCTTTGGATCCCGTTCCAACCTTTTTCCATAACCTTGTTCTGTTAGTCCTATTGTCTTGAATCCTTTATATTTCCCTTTCTGGTAGCCCTTATCTCTATGCTTAGAAACACTTTTAAGTCATTCCTATTAAAAAACATTTAAAATACCATCCATTAAGTCCTATTTCCCTGGCAAGATATTCTCCCTATCTCTCCCTGTCTCTGTCTCTCTGTTTCTTCTCTCTCTCTCTGTCTCTCTATGTCTGCCTCTATGTGTGTGTGTGTGTGTGTGTGTGCCTGTCCCTGTCTGTCTGTCTCTGTCTCTATCTCTCTTTCTCTGTCTCTTGTCCATCTGTCTCTCTCTCTCTCTCTCTCTGTCTCTGTCTCTCTCTCTCTCTCTCTTTCTCTCCCTCCCTCCCCTTACCCCTTTCACTAACAAACTTAAAGAAATGAAGTTTTCTCTCCAGTCTCACATGTACTACCCCTCCTTTAGGGGAGCCAGATAAAATTCGATTTCAGGACTACATTAAAATTAAGATCCATATTTCTTCTACACCTAAAATCCTTCAATTAGCATCCTAGCTCTGCCATGAACTCACTGTATGACCTTGGGCAAGTCACATGCCCCCTCCAGTACTCAGCTTTCTCTTCCATAAAATAAGAAGGTTGGACTAGATAATTTCCAAGGAAACTCTGAAAGGATCATAGGTCTGGATTAGAAAAAGCCTTAGAAGTCACCTAACCCAAATAGCCTCATTTTATAAATGAGGAATCTAAAGTCCAGAAAGGTTAGGTGATTTGCACTAGGTAAGTAGCAATGTCAGAATTTGAACTCAGGTCTCATGACTTCAAGTTTAGTACATCTTCCACTGCACCATGTTAATTTAAGTTCTGCTGTTGATTCTATAATGACTCAGTGAAAGTACTCTCTCTTTCTCAGATCTCAACAGTCTCTCTGGAGGCTACACACTTATTCCCCTCTTGGGAAATGATAATTTAGAGGAGAATGGCATCATTTCGCCTGCCTCTGGGAAGCTACCCAAATGGGCATGGTAAAAGCATAGAATAGCATGCCATTAAAAATATCCTAAGCCCCAAGAGGACAGCTCTTGGCATTTCTTAGAAAGAACTCTGAAGAGAACACACTCACCTGCAACACCTAAATAGCTCGATGATAAAAAGGGTGCTCTGGCAACTAAAAAAAGAAGGGAATCTGTGAAACTCCCAACATCAAGGTTCAGGAGAGCACAGGCAGGCCATACACAAAAGCCTTTTAAAGACTGGCTGAAGGGGCCCAGCCAGGCACGTGTTGAGGCACGAAAATAATTATCCGTTGAGCAAGAGAATGAGTAACATTATCAAATTGCCAGCCAATTTCCATAATTACCAGGAGGCACACTTTAGGGTTAACATCTTTGCAAATATCTCACAATCCGGTTGCTTTAGCCCAACAGTACTCTGGCATGGGAGCTATTCCCCAATCCAAGACAGCTCCCAGTGATGAATCTAGATTTCACTCCCACCCTCTATGTACTTTCTTTTCTTTGGTTACCTATAAGATTTTAGTCAAAATTAAAATCACCAGAGAAACATCTATAACACGGGAATAATAAAAAAAAGCTACCTCATAAAATTATTGTGAGGATCAAATGTGATTTCCAAATCTGAAAGCACCATGTAAATGTCAGCTCTTACTTCTTCCCCGATTGCCCAAGGTCTGGGTGCTTCCCTTGGGTGACACAGAGGATAGAATTCTGAACCTGAAGTCAACAAGACATTGATTTCAAATTTAGCCTCATACACTGACTATCTGTGTGACCCTGTATAAGTCTTTCTCCCTTAGCTTTCTCATCTGCAAAATGAACATAACAATAGCAATAACTACCTCCAAGATTGTGAGGATAAAATTAGATATTTGTAAAATTCTTTACAAACCTCGAAGGGCCACATGAACGCTACCTATTTATTCTTACTTGGTATTTATATTGTATATATATTTTTTTATTTCAACAAGAGGCTCTTCCCAATCCCCTGGCAGCTAACACCTTCCCCTCAGAGATTTCCTTCCAATCTCTCTCTCTCTCTCTCTCTCTCTCCATATATACATATGTATATATATGTTATATATATGTATATATAATATATATATTCTTAGTTATTTACATATTGTCCACCCCCTACACCTTCCCCCATTAGAATATAAGCTTCTCGAGGTCAGGAACTATTTTTGCTTTTCAGTGTATCCCTAGCACTTAGCACAGTGCCTGACACATAATAAGCATTTAATAAATGCTTATTGCCCGACTGACATCCATGCACCCATTGCTTCCTTTCTATGAAAGGCAATCTCTTCGAGGACAGAGACTATTTTTTTTTTGTCATTTTATCTCCAGAAATTAACATATTGTCTGGCTCATTGCAGAGGTCTAGTAAAGGCTTGTTGAATAAATCGATGGGAATCAATGCAGGTCTGGAGCCATGTACCATGCGTAAAGGAGTGGTGTTTACAGCCTGTGTACATGGGCCAAAAAGCAGCATGGGAAACACCAGTCTTAGAAAAAAAGAGATTTGAATTTGAGTATGGGGAGCAATACTTAGCTATGTGACACTGAGGAAGACACAACTTCTCTGTGCCTCGGTTTCCTAATCTGTGAAATGGGGGCATTGATACTTGAAATATTTATATTTATAGTATCATCAGGTCATACAATCAATTGGAAGGGGATTTAGAGGCCATCAAGTCCAACCTTCTCATTTTATAGATGAGGAAACTGAGGCACAGAGAGGTTGAGTTTCTTGCCCAGAATAACATAGCTAATAAGTGTCTGAAAGGATTTGAAACTGGGTTTTCCCAAAGCCAAGGCTCATCATTCATTGCACTACTCTGTTGTGAGGAAAGGACTCTATAAATCTCGAAATATGATAAATATGTGAATACCAGTATAGTGGGGGAAGCTAGGTGACACAGTTAATAGAGTGCCAGTCCTGGAGTCAGAACGACTCCTCTTCCTGAGTTCAAATTTTGCCTTAGACACTTACTAGCTGGGTGACTGTAACAACAATGTTTCTAGCAGCTGCTGTGGCTGTGAAAGACCAATAATATTAGCACACAGAGGGGCTGCCAAGAGGGGTTCTTTGATCTGTTTTTCTAAGGAAAGCAACTTTAAGGCATTAACAATCTGAGTTTAATTAAACATACATATATAATTCACTCAGCTCAGCAGAAAAAAACCAGCACCTTGACCTTCAGAGAGAATACAAACAGAAATTACAAACTGAAAATATCAACAGATGAAATAACACAAACCAGTAGACAGGCTTCTAGCTTTCCGTCCAACAGAAAGTTATTACCAGGGAAGCACCAACATCTGGGTTTTCAAGCTGGGGGGCTTCTTAACAATGGCTACCCAGAATCTCGTCTGGTCAAATCACACAATACTCTTTCAGTGAGTGAGAGCCCCAAACAAAATGCTAACCTCTGAGCTTATATACCCTGTTCAGAGTCAAAGGGCATCACAACGATGCAACTCAAACCTATGTGAATTAGGCTTTCCCTTGAGGTAAGCAGGTCATCAAAGATTCCCAATTTAATCAAAGGAACAAAGGCCAGACTCATCAAAGGCACTTGATTACCTAAGTGCTCCAAAAGAGAAAACAGTAAAACAAAAATTCCTGCCTTGATTTCCATTATAGTAACCCTGGGCAAGTCACTTTTAACCCCTGTTTGCTTCAATTTCCTCATCTGTAAAATGAGTTGAAGAAGGAAAGAGCAAATCACTCCAGTATCTTTGCTAAGAAAACACCAAATGGGGTCATGAAAAGTAGGATATGAGTGAAATAACTCAGCAGCAACAATACCAGTATAATGGGAGTGGCTAGGTGGTACAGGGAATGGAGTTCTGTAGCTGGAAACAGGAAGACTCATCTTCCTGAGTTCAAATCCAACTTCAGACAATTACTGTGTGACCTTGGACAAGTCACTTAAGCCTGTTTGTCTCAGTTTCCTCATTTGTAAAATGAACTGAAAAAGGAAATGGCAAACTACTTCAATATCTTTTCCAAGAAAACCCCCAAATAGTGGTCACGCAGAGTTAGACATGACTGAAAGATGGCCGAACAACATCAGTATGGGAGTTGAACAGAGCATAAGAAGAGATTCTCTTCCTACTTCCAGCTGACTGCACGTGTGTCATAAAAATATGATCCCTCTCTACACCCCAAACCCTAAAGAGTCTTATAGGATCAGGGCAGTGACACATTCTGGCAAGGTCTATCAAGTGCAACTGTAGCTGCTTTATCCAAGATAGTGAGGATAATCTGGGTAAGGACTATTTATGTTAGACAATCAAAGGTACATGGAGCAGTCACTGGAAATCATGCCTTCTAGTTGCCTTATTCAGCCTGTTGAATCTCCTTAGCTTCAGATGGTCAATTCCAGTCTAATCTCTGTCTAGGAAGGGCTAAATGGAATATACCTTCCGCCCCCTTCTTAATCACTCCTCAACCCTTTTCATTAATCACACACTGAGGGGAAAACTCTTGGTTCTGTGCTCTTCAACCTGCCCCCATGGCTGCTGATTTCTTTATTGTTTCTCACATCTAGATATGGAGTCTACTCTATTTACCTTTAGTTCCTCCTCCTTGAGATCCCTCATGAGCCTCTTTTAGTGAAGAATTCATCACAACCACTCAAAAGAAATGTTTGTATTTAGGTCTTTAGACCACACACTCCAGCCAAGTCTCAAAGCCCCTTGTCTGTGCTTACCCGCTCCTCTGATGAAATATCTTATAAGTTCCATCTTCCCCTGCCTCCTCTGAAAGGGAAATGGTTCCAATAAACACAGATCAGACCAGAAGAAGGCAAGGATAGCAACTCATAAGAACTAAATCTAATATTAACAATTCAGATTTGAAGAAGGGCATAGGAAGCATCCACCATGCAAGAAAAGGAGAAAGAAGAGAAGGGAAAGAGACAAAGTGGGACTGAAACTCTTCTTTACAGAGAATTCTAATGCTGAAAGGAACTATCATCTAATCCAAACTTATCCAATCCAGAGCAGCAAATACTTATTAAGTGTTTACTATGTGCAAGGCTCCAAGCTTGGTGTTGGGTATAGGAAGACAAAGGAGAAATAGTCAATGCCCTCAGGGAACTTACACTCTGTGAGGAAAGGCAGAGAGATAAGAGATGGGGAGAAAGAGAGAGAGAGAGAGAGAGAGAAAGAGAGAGAGAGAGAGAGAGAGAGAGAGAGAGCATTTACTAAGTGATTACTACATGACAGGCAATATGTGAAGCTCTGGAGATACAAAAACAAGACAGTTTCTACTCTAAAATACCTTACCTTCTAATAGGATAAAACAAAGAATAAATGGGAGGTGGAAAGAGTGGGGAGAGATGGGAAGAAAATACCAGTGGGGCTAGGCATCTGATACAAAGGCAGAACAAACCAGAGAGAACTGGAAGGAAAGTGATCAACTTGGCTGTGGTTCCCCAAGGTATGGCAATCCCAGGCAAGAACTCACAAATCATTGAGCAGACCTTACAGAGGAGTCATCCTTAGGTGAGTAAGGCAGCTGGTGTGGCCATGGAACAGGCCAGAGAGTGAATAAAAAAAAAATAAAAGATCATTTGAAGAAGAAGGAGGAACTAATTACTGGGAGAATTAGGAAAGGCTGTCTGTCCAAAGTGTATTCTAGGCATAGAAAGCAGCCTATGTAAATGCATGGAGGAGGGATATGGGATGTTGAACCCTGAATTCTAGGCATAGGAAGCAGCCTATGTAAATGCATGGAGGAGGGATATGGGATGTAGTGGTCCAATTTGTCTATAATTAGGAATCCATGGAGAGAAATAATCTGAAATAGATCTGCAGAGGGAGATAGGAGTCAGAATGTAAAAAGCTTTAAATACCAGGCTAAGGATTCCATATTTCATTAAAAAATATAGGAGGACAAATTGGAGAAGAGGGAGCCTAGAAGGAAAGAGACCAAATAAGAGGTTATATCAAAGTCCAAGCATGAGAGGATAAGGAGGCTGAGTAGAAACAACAGTAACAACAATAATAATGTGTGTACATACATATACAAATCTATATCTATATCTATGTACACACACACACACACACACACACACACACACACACGTGATAATTGAACCTGTGGAAACTGATAAGGTCAAGAACGTAGAGAAGAAAAATTAGGACAGAGTCTTAGATGATACCTATGCATAGCAGTTGAAAGATCAAAGATGATCCAGCCCAGAAGACTGAGGAGGGTCTTGACAAGTATGAGGAGAACCAGGAAAGAACATTGTCACAGAAGTCAAGGGAACAGAGAGTACTCAGAAGGAGGGGGGAGTTGACAGTGCCACTAGCAAAGAAGTCAGAAAGAATGAGGAATCAGAAAAAGCCTTTGGACTTGGTGGTTAAGAAATCATTGCTGACTTTAGAGGCAGTTTTGGTTAAGTGGTGGTATCACAAGCCAGTCTTAAAGGAGCAGAAGATGAGAAAATGGAGAAAATGAGTCTAAATTACTTTCTAGGAGTTTGGAAATGAAAAAGAGAAGAGACAAAGTTTGGCATCTTTAAGGGATGGCAAGGGTAAATGAATACTTCTTAAACATTGGGGGAGACCTAGACTTGCCCAAAATCAACAAAGCAGCAAGTACATAAAGGAGAGACTGAAGGTGAGTCTGAATGATCAAATGCCAAGTTCCTTGAGGACACAGTTAAAATGATGAGACCAAGAGCACAAGTAAAGGGGTTGGCCTCAGTAAGGAGAAGGGTCACCTCTTCTTAGGGGCTGGAATAAAAGATGAGTGAAAGATGAGTGACTTAGAGAGATTTTGAGGTATGGGATAGAAGGAAAGAGAGGGCTTGAGGAATATAGCTTCGATTTAATCGGTAAAATTTGAGGCAATATTGTCTTCTAAATGGGAAGGGGTGGGTTGACATAGAAGACTTTTCAGACTTCTTGCTTCAGCTACTGTTTCACCCTGGAGTATCCCTTAGCCATACTGGTCCCTTTCTCCTATTGGTGAATTCTTCCCAAGGTCTCATTTTGGTCAGGGTCCCAGGCTGACCATCCTACATTCCTCTCCTAGATCAGTCTCTCTCTGGACTTCATCGTTATGCCCCCGCCTCCACATACTGTAATCCAACTTCCGCCTTTTCAGATGTCTTTTGTGTGTTGTCTTCACTTATTAGAATGTAAGCTCCTTGAGGACAGGGGCCATCTTTCTTGCCTTAAAATAGTTACTATGGGACTATGAAAAAAATAAACTGGGATATAATAATAGCTAGCATTCACATAGCTCTTTAAGGTTTATGAAGCAACTTGTATGTTACTTCATGTGATCCTCAAAATAAATGTGTGAGGCTGGTGCAATTATTCCCATCTTATAGATGAGGAAACTGAGGCTGAAACAAGTGATGTGATTTACCCAGGATCACACAGCTAATGAGTGTCAGAGGCAGAACCTGGACTCAGGTCTTTCTGATTCCAAGTCTAGCACTCTACTTCACTGCCTAGCTGCCTGCAGTACAGTATCCAAGATCCAGGTGAGATTAGATTAAAAAAAATTATAGTGGACCCAGCCAGCATGGCTCTGTAACTGTCTCCATCATCATTCATTGTATTGGATGGATCCGCTATGGATCCATCAAAGTATAAATGTAGATTGGATGTTGTTCTACTATTAAATCTGAAAGGATCCGGTCATTCCCAGTTTGTGGAGGAGATTTAAGGGGAATTTTAAAACCTTCTTAGTGAGGTCGATGATTCCAAACTGTCCCCTATTTTGCCACCCCCTCTTTTTCTATACCAATCTTGGTACAATTGATACTATTGATACAACATGGCTGCAAATAAATCATGGAATCCCATGATCTCAGAAGAATCAAATTTGTGGGTGAACCAAAGGGCAATGTACATTGTGATGGGCATACATCTAATGCTTCATATGATCAAAGATGACTTGGGCATAAAAAGTGATCTAAAAGATCTCATCTTTCTTACACACAGGTCACTGTGTGTAGGAATACCGAAGAGTAGGAGCACCAAGGAAAGACGGTGGAGGTAAACCAAGATGGGGGTTTTGCAAGGCATAAACAGACAGAGAAAGGGGACATGGAATTCAAGGGCAGAGAATAAGTCTATGGTTGAAAAGGTCACTTTACAGATGACAGCACAGAGACCCAGAAGGTTCAAGCAAATTACTCCAGGTCGCACAAACAGTTGGTGAAGAGCAGGAATTAGGACACAGATCTCTTGTCTCCAGGTCTTGTCTTCCACTTTAATGCTTTTTCATCAGTGATGAGGCAAAGTCTCTATCATTTACTGGGTTATAAGGTAGAATGGTTCCTGATTAAATTTTTGTCCTGCTGCCTTTCTCTTAGTTCCATCCTACTTTGCTGAAGCCCTTTCATTTGACTTTTATTTTCATAAATCCATGATCTCAGTGATGGAAGCATTCTCTTCATCTGTACATACTGCAATCCCTTCTCAGCCCAAGTGATTCATGTCCACATTTTTCTGTACATCCTCCATAGAAAGTCTATCAAAAACAATGGAGGCCTGCCACTCCATCTTTAAATATGTGTGCATACAAATACACACTTGTTTTTGAAACATGATTGGTCTGCCTCCTTTTTTGGTCACACAGATCCCCATGATATCTTTCAGCCCACTTCTTATGCCCAAGTTGTCTTTGACCACATGAAGCATTATATTTATGTCCACCACATATATGTACATTGTCAGTTGGTTCCCTCCCAATTTTGATTCTTCTGAGATCATGGCATTCCACAATTTATTTGCAGCAATGTTGTATTAATAGGAGAATACTGGTATAGAAAATGAGGGAGTGGGGTGGCAAGGTGGATAGACTGGATAAAGCACCGGCCCTGGAGTCAGGAGGACCTGAATTCAAATCCAGCCTCAGACACTGATTAACTGTGTGATCCTGGGCAAGTCATTTAACCCTGATTTCCTTGAAAAAAAAGGGGGGGAGGCATCATAGTAAAGAGCAGTTTGGAATCATTGAACTCACTATGAAGTCTTCCAAATCCCTATTTAATCTCCTCCACAAACTGAGAATGACCAGATTCTTTCAGATTTAGTGCTAGAATAACAAGAACAACATACCACCTACATTTATACATTGACGGATCCATTAATACATTGGTATAGGCATTCCTTTCCCTGGTGCAGCTTTCATACTTTCTATGACCTTTTGACATCATGCAATTCTTGTCCACAATTTTCTATAAATACTATTTCCAGGATCTAACTTATGTGCTATGTCATGGACCTTCTATGGAAAGAAGGAAGGAAGTAAACATGTATTAAGTGCCTACTATATGCTAGACACTGTACTAAGTATTTTTACAAATATTACCTCATTTGATTCTCACAAAAACCCTGTGAGGTAGTTGCTATTATTATCCTTATTTTACAGTTGAGGAAACTGAGGCAGACAAAGATTAAGTTACTTGCCTAGGGTCACACACCTAGGAGATATCTGACACCAGATGTTAACTCAAGTCACCTTGCCAGGCCCAGAGCTCTAATCACTGTGTCACTCAGCTGCCTCATACAATTCTTGTCCAGGACATTCTATAAATCCTATTTCCAAACCTCCCTCATGGGCTTCCTATGGAAATCCACAAAATCATTTATAATGCATTTTAGGTAGGTGGTCTCCTGTGTATCTTATTAGATCCTCAAAGAGGTTACCAAAGAATATGGTGGTCTCTCCTGCCTGGGGTGGATTAAGAATTTATCTTGAATAGAGTCATTCTATTCCCCTCTTAATCTACTTCAACAAATATTTTTAAGTGACTATTTGTTAGTCACTTTCCCCTTCACTGGTTTTGAGAATGTGAATTTAAGTGAATTTAAGCGTCACTCTTTTGACTACAGTTGAAAGCGAAATAGCTTGGGAATGACAGACCCAAGGTCAAATTCTACCTTATTCACTACCTATGCAACCAACCTTGGGTAAATTATTTAACCTCTTGAAACTCAAAGTCCTCAACCGTAAAACAAGGGGGTTAGACCAGAGGGGCTCTAAGGTCTTTTCCAGTACTCTATCTATGACCCAATGATCATACATTCTATACGTCCTCTCCCCAATTGCCCAAACCTCTTTACTATTGCAATCCTTCCATTTTCATCCCAAGTACACAATAGCAAAAATGTTCAGTCCCTATTCCCTTTGTTGTTGTTAAGTCATTTCAGTTGTGTCCAACTGTTCATGACCCTACTTGAGGTTTTCTTGGCAAAGATATTGGAGTTGTTTGCCATTTCCTTCTCCATCTCCTTTTACAGATGAGAAAACTGAGGAAAACAGGGTTAAGTGACTCACCCAGGGTTATAGAGCTAGTAAGTGTCTAAAGCTGAATTTGAACTCAGGTCTTCCTGACTCCAAACTGTTGGCTCTATCCACTGCACCACCTAGCTGCTTATCCTGTTCCCCTAGGTTTTCAATAAACCTTCCCACCCCCCTATTTAGTTTAAAAGGAAGCAAATTCTAGCATTTACTATGCATACGCACATAAGAAATAAAATATAGTGGAGTCTGAATACCAATTGTTTCACTTTCTTTATCTTTTTCATGTTTTTTTTTTCTTTTGGTCTATTTCTTCTTTCACAACAAAAAATATGTTTTACATGATTGCACATATATAACCTATTTAAAATTCTTACCTTTTTAAGGATAGGGGAGGGAGAAAATTTGGAACTCAACAATTTTTAAATGAATGTTAAAAAATTGTCTTTATATATAATTGGAAAAAATAAAATGCTACTAAAAATAAATAAAAATAAAATATATTTATTTCAAGAGGATGATAGAGATATCTCTCAAATATTCCCTTACTCCTTGGACAACCTTTTTCATATCCCCTGAGAATACAAGTGCCCTAGATAGGGAACCCCTACATTTTGGCATTATACTCTTCCTTACATGCTACACCTACTGCACCATAAGAACGTAGGCTTTCCATTATGATTGACCCTGTATTCCTAAAATCAATGAGGAGGGAAAGACCACTTAGATCCTTACTTAGACTGCATGGGACAAGGAACCAAGAATTGCTCAGAACTCAAACAGAGCTAGCAACTTCACAGCAACTTTGACCAACAAACTCCCTCAAACAACCCAATCCAAAGTGTTCCAGGTAAGCACTAGATCCTAGGAGCTGTTCCCTGGACATCAGGCAAGAAGATAAGCAAGCTGACATCCTACTCTCCCAACAAGTGGGGCTTTGTGTAACCAGGGAGCTCCCAGTTGCTGGGCTGGGAAGCCATCTGGCTGCTGGAAGTTAATAATTTATAATGAAGATAATCACCCTTCAAGGTTCTTGCCTCATGGGACCATTAAAAAAGATTCAATTCAGAACCAGTGAGTTCTTTACATGAGGGCTGGGGTGGGGGGGTGGGGAGAAGGGGGAGTAGAGACAGAAACGGAAAGGGAAAGGGGGGGAACCATGCTGGGTGGGCTCATGCTTTCCTAACCTCTCTCCTCCAAAAAGGGGGAGGGGGAGGTTGATGAGGACAAAAAAAGAAAGGTTGTTCAGCCCAAGAAGTCGACCTTTAGCCAGCTGTCTCTGTATAAGCCCAGCACGGGTGCAATTTACAGGTCTTTTCTCCCCACCAACTCCCACCACACAAAGAGGAAAAATCAAACCCAGGCAAGAAAGGAAAAGCAAGAGACAGAAAGACAGAGACGAGGAAGAATAACCCTGCAGAGCAATCATGTCTGGAGCTGCTGGGATGGCTCTTTCTGTTCTCTTTCCAGGGCACTGAATGGCCCCCACTGTGCTAATTACTCCCATTACTTGACAAATTCTCCATTAACGAAGCACCAGAGTGGGGAGGAGAGAGGGGGCTGGTGAAGGCTCAGCATGGATTGGTGAAAGGAAGGCCTAGGCTATGAGCTGTCCTGGGCAAGATTCCACAGAACCCCACCTCCTGGGCAGAGGGCCATTGATTAAGACTGGGCTCTGCACGGAGAACTCTGGTGACTTCCCAGGCAGCAGAGACAGTCACTAAGGTAACAAGCACCTTGTATGCAGCCTACAGTGTTCTGGCATGGCCCAGAAATGGACAAATCGAGGGCAGGGAACAGGGGACAACTCTTTGTAGGTCTATAATCCATCCGCCTAGGATGACTATCCCTGGAAGGGCCGAGAATTAATTTGGGGGTGTCTAAGTATGTTTGCTGCAGGAACCTGCCAGCCTTCTCTCGACACAGTAGAAGAACTGTGGAATGAAGAAAGCAGAGAGGAAGAGAATGGAAAGCAGATAGTACTGTCTGCTGGTAGTGACGTAGATAGAGCACTGGGCCTGCAGTTAGGGAGACCTCTCTCCCTGAGTTCAAATCCAGCCTCAGATATTTACTAGCTGTGTGACCCTGAGCAAGTCACTTTACCCAGTTTACCTCAGTTAACTCATCTGTAAAATGAGCTAGAGAAGGAAATGACAAACCAATCCAGTAACTTTGCCAAGAAAATCCCAAAGGGGATTTCAGAGAATCAGACACAATTGAAATAATTCAACAACAACAACAAAAATTATACAAAGTGCCTAGAATGTATAAAATAAAAACAAGACAATCTATGCCCTCAAGAAGCTTAGGATAGGATGAAGAACAAACAAGTGACCTAAACTGACCAGCACAAATGGAGGAACTGCTGCCTAAATTTCATTCATTTACTCATTTGCTCATTCATTCATGACACATCTACTTTTAAATTTAATTTTTAATGAAAATGTATTTTCTCTCCTTCCCACCCACCACCATTTTTAAGCAAAGTTAAAGCAAAGCTGTTGTAACAAATATTCAGTCAAGCAAAACAGATTCCTCCAGTAACCATGTCTAAAATGTATGCCTCATTCTGCGCCATGAGTCCTTCACCTCTTTGTCAGGAAGTAAGTAGCATGTTTCATCATGGGTCCTCTGGAATTACAGCTGGTCACTTCATTACCCAAAGTCCTTCAGTCATTCACCTGTCTTTACAATTCAACATTCATGTACTTAATGGTAACTTTGTGCAGAACATTATGCTAGGCATTAGGAAAGATACAAAATGTAGACTGAGGTATCAAACTCAAATAGAAACAGAGGCCACTAAACCAGCCATGAGTATCCCAGCAAATGCATATTGACTTAGAAAACCATGTATTAACATTATCTCTGTTCTATTGTATTATTATCTAATTTTTATCTATATTTATCTATTTCCCAATTACAACTTAATCTGGTTAAGGCAGCACTTAAGCTTGTCTCAGGCCACAATGTGGCTCTCAAGGCCATGTCTTTGACACCTCTAGTAAGAAGACATAATTTCTTCCCTTTTTCAATTTTGATTCAATAACAATACTAAAAAGACACAAAACAGCAGATAATTACAACAGAAAACATTAAATAAGTACATTAGAAAGGTGCAAAAAGTGTTATATGTAGTCCAAGGAGGACCAGGCCTATGAAATGGGGGAGAATCAGTGTGGACTGATTCAATAATCTAGCTAAATCATTTTTTTTTTTTTTTACTTCTTTACATGTTTCAGCATTCTCTATTTTTGCAGCTTATTCTCTCCCTCTCTTTTTTTAAATCTCCCACCATGCCTTGCTCTGCATAGGAATTTGACTTGCACACGTTAAATCAATGAAATTCCTTAAGCTTAATCTGGGATTTATCAGCATGGAGGACTACCAGTGTGGCTGTCCACCAGTAAAGATGCCAACACATCTATGATTTAGCAGATATCCCAGGGAGTTGCCTGAGGCACAGAGAGGTTAAATGATTTGCCAGGGATCTCACAGTTAGTTAAGTATCACCAGTGGGATGCTGTCCCCTGTACACCATGGGGCCTCTCTATAAGCAGTATAAAACAGAATTTCTTTTCATTTGTCCTAAGCTCACTTCTCAAGATTAGGGATAGAAGCTCAGGCCTAATATGTCTTCCTTCATTTTCTCTAAACTCTTCAAGATAATATAGATTTTTTTTCCTATCCTTTTTATGTTTTCATCCTTTCAGGCCAATTCATAATCATCACATTGATATGACCTCATTCAGTAGCCCCCAGCTTGCCACCCTGACTGACTCGCCCCCCACATACACACACACATACCACTGGGTTGTCTTTATAGACAAGGGAGTGACTGAGACAGACAGTCAGTCCATAAGCATTCAGTATGCACCTACGATGTGCCAGACATTGTGCCAAGCACTGGGGTACGGAGGCAAAAGACAATCTCTGACTTCAAGGAACTCACAATCTGATGGGCATAGACAACCCATAAACAACCCACAAACAAAACATGCACTAACTATACACAAGATAAATTGGAAATGATCAACGAATAAAAAGGAAGTAATCAACTGGAACTAAGAAATGTTGGGAAAGGTGGGATTTTCACTGGGACAAAAAGGAAGTCAGAGAAGCTAGGAGACAAATGAGGAGAGAGATAATTCCAAGCAGGGAGAATAGCCAGTGAAATGCTTAGAAACAGGAGATAGAGAGATGGAGAGATAAGAGAGGAGTGAGCACCTTAGGAGCAAGAGAAGCCTTGGGGAAAGGACCTGGAGTATGGGTAGCAGCGCTGATGGAGATTTGGGCCTGTGCTTAGGAAGAGATGCTCTCATCTTCCCCCCACTCCCCACCTACACACACAAACACTCTGTGCTCAGGTCAGAAGGTTCCTTAGCCTTCATGCTTTGACTCACCAGTACCATCTGTGTTGAAGGAGGGAAGGGCCAACAAGCAGCTGTCATGGAGGCAGTGACATTTGGCTTACCCATCTCTCTGATGAAAGCCGCTACCATGCCAATGGTATCTGAATTTTTCACCCCAGGAAGATGACTTGCAAATCCTACATGAGACAAAATGACCCTCTCTTTCCCCAGGACCATTCTAAGCCAGAGGAACTATCGTCCAAAAGGCAAAAGGGTAATGTTAGCCTTGAACCAGATTTTCATGCTTTGTACTTTCTGACCGTGAACAGAGTACTCCCCACATTCATTCCAACAACATACCTGAGGTCTATTTCAGTAGTCAAAGAAGACATTAAGTTGAATTGGAACTCTGCCTCTGATACCCATATGTTATATGATCCTGGGCAGACTTCTGAGACCCTCTGAGCCTTGGTTTCCCCATATGGGATCAAAGTTGAAATCAGAAAAGATAGCATTTAAAAAAAAAGATTTCCTGCAATAATAGTTGGGTTGTTATCTCCCAACAAATAGAAGAGGCGCTTACATTAATATAGTGATTTTGGTTACAAACCCTTACATATACATTATCTCATTTGAACCTCACACAACAGCCATCTGTTGTGGTAGGAAGTATATGTACTTTATATATGTACTACATATGTGTTACTATCTCCTCTTTCCAGATGACAGAGAGAGGTGAAATAATTTGACGAAAGTCATCACTAATAATTGTCAAATCTAGAACTAGAAATCAGGTCATAGGCTCATAGACCAAGAGCTAGAAAGGACCTTAGAAGCCTAAGGACACACAGGTAATGTCAGAAATGGGATCTGAACCCATCTCCTTAGACTCTAGACCTAGTGCTAGCTCCATTTAGTCTCCTAACCCCACAAAACACTATCAGGTCTTCCCATGAGCCTCCAAAACAGTAGGAGAATAACATCAATTTCTTCTCTGTGGCAATGAAATCTAAAGCATTCTGGGTTTGCTCCCTTAGTCCTTAGGGATCTCATCCTTCAAGTGATACCACCTCCTCTATGTTGGTCTTTCCCCCATTATGAACACTGAACCCTGGTCAGATTATGTCTCACTAAAGTATAAGGAATCAATATAGTATAATGTCAAGAAGACTGGTTCTGGAGCCAAAAGATGTAGATTTGAATCCTTCCTCTAGTGCCACCTTTAACCAAAATCACTACATTAATCTATCGCTATATTAAAGCACCACCCTGGAGGCACTTGTGTGACCTTGACCAAGTCACTTTCTCTTCCTGGGCTTCAGTTTCCCATCTGTAAAAATGAGGGGGTTGAAGCAGATGTCCTCTGCGGGACCTCCCAAATTTTGATGTATGATCCTATGTGACAAATGTCTTCCAAGCATCTCTCTTGCCACAGGCACCACTAAACCAACATTAAGATATTAGGCATGATAACTTAAACCAGCTTCCTAACACTCCCCTAAAGAGACTTAACTATAGGAAGAAGTGAGGAATAGTGATATAATAGCTATGAAGTTTACAAAGCACTGCCCATTTATTTCATTTGAGCCTCACAAAAACACCTATGAGAGAAGTACAATTGTGATCCTCATTTCACAAATGAGGAAACTGAGGGCAAAAGAGCTTAACTGACTTGGTCAAGGTCACACAGCTAGTAAATATCTGAGGCAGATTTTGAACTCAGGTCTTCCTGACTTCCAAGTATAGCACTCTTACTCACCATACCACCCACATGCCTAGAAAAGAGGGTAAGTTGTAAGAAGCAGGGCAGTAGAAAGTAGAAGAGTTGAGATGAGAGACAAAGGTTGAGGACTGTTTGCTTCCCACTTAAAAGTCACTTTCCAGGCAACCAGGAAGCAACCATGAGCAAGATGCCAAGACATCATTATCACAACATAGACACTGCCATATAAACTCATTGAGATACCTGGGGCATTAATGATAAGTCACTGTCAGTATCTTTCTTCCATATAAGCCCTATTCTGAGACCTCATCATGACATGGAGGTGACCTAGGGTTCTTGAAGGCTATATCAACAGTGTACACACTTGAGAAGTGTGTGCTTCTACCAAGCTTCAACGGGTTCAAGTACAGGCCCAGTGACACACTGTATGTCTGTTGTTGTTCATCCTTCATTCTTCAAGAGAACCAATGACATAAAGGGTGATGTCTTGATTTGCACATGAATTGGATTTAAATGAGGCAGAGGTGTGCAAAGTCATCAGCCTCACTATCTCTTCTGGAATCAGTCCAGCAGAAGGACAAAAGTCAAGACAACTAACAATGGCCCAGAATGCAGTGGATGACCAAGACAAATTTAAAGTCAGCAAAACGTATTGACTTCCTGGGATGGGGGGAAGAGGTTCCCTCCTAAAGCGATATTGAGTGTGGTTTGTTTTTTGAGGGGTGGGGGGAGGGAGGTCGTAGAAGGGAAAGGAACTGTATGTCTGGTATCCAAGAAGCTGTCAAACTAAGTTCAGGGAGGCTCACCACTGGGTCACCCAGAAGGTAATGGACTTTTTTGTTGTTCCTAGCGACTCTCAAAGACCCCTATTTGCTTATATGGAGGGGTTATGTTTTTTCATCAAGGGAAGCTATACCCACACTGAAGAAATTCTAGGTGCCTGAAGTACTAAATTTTATCATCATCATCACCACCACCCCCTCCTTGTATTCACCTAGCACTTTTGATTTTTAAAGGTATTTTAACAAATATGTCAAATAATCATCAGAGAAACCATTAAAATACTCAGAAGACCAGGATTTACTTACTTTACCAAGGCTGTGTGACCTTGGGCAAATTAGTTCACCTCTCTTAGCATCTCTGTAAACTGAGGGCATTGGGTTAGGTGACCACTACAACTCCCTCCAGCTTTAAATCCTATCAAACAGCCATTCAACAAGCACTTAGTAAATATCTGTTATGTGCCATGGGGCAGCTAGGGATAGAATGCCAGGCCTGGAATCAGGAAGACTCATCTTCTTGAGTTCAAATCTGACCTCAGATACTCACTAGCTGTGTGACCCTGGCCAAGTCACTGTTTGCCTCAGTTTCCTCATCTGCAAAATGAGTTGGAAAAGGAAATGGCAAACCACTCTAATATCTTTACCAAGAAAACCCCAAATGGGGTCACAGTAAGTCAGACATGACTAAAAGCAACTTAACAACAGCAACCAAGTTATATGCCAGGCACTGCCTTACCTCAGGGAATACAAACACTAAAGAGACAAACCCTGACCTCAGGAGCCTTCTTCTTAGGAGGAATCTTATATTTACAGAATATCAGATGCAGGATATATACACAATAAATACAAAGTAATTTGAGGATTGGGAACAATTAAGAATTAGGCAAAACAGGAAAAGGTCTTTTGAAGGATGGCACTTGAACAGAACCTGGAAAAGACCTAGGGCCTTCAAGACTTGTAAGGAGAGGAGAGAGGGCATTCTAAGGCTAGGGGAAAGCCTGTATGAAGACAAAGGTGGGAAATGATCTGTTGTGGATGGAGAACAGCAAGAGAGGCCAGTTTGGTTGGAATGTAGAGTGCCAGCTGGGGAGTAATATATAATCAGCCTTGAAAAAGAGGCTGAGGTCAGATTCTGAAGGGCTTCTAATGTCAAGCAGAGGAAACTATTTTATCCTAAAGGCAATAGGGAGTTTCTGAAGTTTCTGGAGCAGAAAAGTGACAAAAAGACCTGTACCTTAGAGATACTAATTTGTCAGCTGAGTAGAGGATGGAATGGAGAAGGCAGAGATGGAATTCAGGGAGACCACTCTGGATGTTACTATAATAGTCTGGACAAGAAGTGATTGGAACCTAGACTAGGGTGGATGTGGTAAGAGTAGAGAAAAGGTTGTGGTATGCATAGAGAGGAAGGATGTAGATGATGAACCCAGAAAGGAAACTGAAAGGGATCAGTCCTACATGTGGGAAAAGAACCATTACTGCTCAGCATCATAAATACCCAAGGAAAAGAAAATAGACAGGAGGAGAGGAGTTATCAACAGTATCAATTTCAGTTCACTTCTGTTGCTTACTACCCAGATGACCTTGGACATATACCTTTTCTACACCTCAATTTACTATAAAACAAATAAAAAACAATCTATAAAATAAAGGGTGGAGGGGTAGATTAGATCAATCAACCAACATTTATTAAGCACCTTCTGTGGGCCAGGCACAATGCTAAGGAATACAAAATATAAATAAAAACAAAGACAGTCCCTGCCCTCAAGGAGCTCACTCTAATGGGGAAAGACAATACATAAAGGAAGGTGAAAAGCTAGGAGAGAAAGAAAGTAGAAGGGAGGTACTTGACCCAGGGAAAATTGGAGAGTTGCAGAGAAGGTTCAAAAGCAGTGTAGCCGGTGGGAAATGGAGGTGACTAGATGGCTTCTAACATTCTTTCCATCTATAATTTGTGATCCATGATCCTGCAGCAAAGATCACGATGGAGACCATTGGATAAAGCAATAGAGTGGCAAACTTGGAGAGAGCAGTTTCAGTTCTAAAGGTGAGGATAGAAGCTAGATTGCTAAGGGGTCAAAAAGTAAATGGGACATGAGACGGAAGTGAGGAGCGGAGATAACTATTTTCTAGGAGGATTGCTATGAAAGGGAGGAAAGAAGTAGACTGATGGTTGTAACAACAATGTTGCTAGGAGCTATTATGGGGGTGAAAAACCAATAACACCAGCACACAGGAAGGCTGCTAACACAAGTTCTTTGCTCTGCTTTTCTAAGGAAAGCAACTTTAAGGGGTTAACATCTTACTTTAACTAAACATACATATGCCATTCACTTGGTTCAGGGGGAAAAGCCAGCACCCTGAACTTCTGAGCAAATACAAACAGAAATTACAGAGACAATATAAACAGATCAACAGATAGATTTCTGTCTGACAAAAATGACAATATACATAGTTACCAGAGAAGCACCAACATCTGGGTTTTTTCAAAGCCAGGGGTGAAGGGGCCTGCTTCAATGGCTTACCCAGAGTCTCATCACTAACACTCTTTCAATGAGTGTACCCCCAAAAAGCAAACACTAACCTTCCAGTACATATACGGGCCCTGAGGGCTCACTACCCTTAATTCCCAGCACCATATCATATACAAATCAATGACTCCCAATTGCCTTAGGGCTGAGAAGCACTCCAAAACAAAAAGGGGCCCAACTTTATCTGCTGCATTCAAACAAAGGCAAGACTCACTAAGGGCACTTGATAGCCTTAGCATCCCAAAAGAAAAGAACAGCAAATAAGTTCTGCCCTAATTACCATTACAATGGTTTGAAGATTAATAGGATTGAGTGAAAGATTTTATTTTTTTTTGTTTTTATTAAAGGTAGTCTTATGGAAAGAACTAGTAAATGAGGGGAGAGGGCTGGAAATGAGGGGAGAGGGCTGGAAATGAGGAAAAATGGGGCAAAGATCAAATTGGGCAAGTTCCTGGAGAAGATGGGAGGTGATGATATCAAAGACACAAGTGGAAAGGTTAGCATTGGTAAAGAAAAGACTACCTCATCCTTTGTGACTACAGCAAAGGAGATGATAGATAGACACAATGTTTTGGTTGGTAGATAGATAGATAGAATAGATCAGATAGATTGACTATTAATCAAGTGCTTGCTATGGTTCCAGGCACAGTTGTAGGCACTGGAGATACAAATACAAGCATACAAAATGGTTCCTGTCCTCAAGAAGCAAACATTCTAATGGGGAAAAATTACACGTATAGGGGAACTAGAAAGCAAGAGAGAGGAAGAAGAGTGCCCTGCAGAGACAAGGCAGCAAAGCAAGAGAAACAGTCTAGAGAATGTGTCCAGACATGAGAAAGGTGAGGCATGATTAAGGTCCTTCCTAAAACAGTGGTCCTGGAAATGGAGCTAATGACAAAGGAGCAAGGTCTCTAAGCAGAGGTTTCTCCAGGATGGCAAGGTAGTAGGCAAGGGAGCAGGAGTCCAGGCACAAGTGAAGAGTGGTTGGAGGAGGATGCTGAGGTGATGTGAAATGTGATACTGGGACGGAGAGGGAGCTCCTGATGACAGATGGCCTCATTTTTCATGAAATATGAAGCAGGGTCCTCTGCTAAAAGGAAGGGGGAGGTGGTAGTGTAGGTGGTTTGAGAAGGGAAGAGAAGGTTTGGAATAACTCCTGTGGGGAGTGTGATAGAGTCAATCAGGAAAGACTAAGAGGATTGGCATAGAGCAGTGAAGGATCAGTGGAAGTAACATAAATATGTAATGTACTCAGTGAAACTCAGCAGCACTGTGTGAGCAGGAGTAGAGAAGGCTGGCCAGTGTAGTCCAGCGTTGGGATCTGGAAAGGAACAGAGGGGGTTTCAAGGGTAAGAGGACCAATTGTGAAGTTGAACTGGGAGAGAAGAGAAACATAAGGCCAAGGGATGATGGCTTTGGAAAGCAGGGAGGGGCAAAGGGAATGGAGTTGTGATGAGGCTGGGAGTAAGTTTAAGGAGGGGTGAGGTACAAAGAGAGGTGGAAGGAGAGGTTATGGGCAGATACAGGAATTTCAGAGTTATGGGTGTCAGAAGTGTTGTTGTTTGTACTTTGAAGAGGACCAATGACAACATAGGTGATATCTTGACTTGTATGCAAATTGGATTTAAGTGAGATAGAGCTGCATAAAGTTGACAGCCTCATTTTCTCTTCCAGAGTTCTCTAAACCCAGAGGCAAGACAAAAGTCGGGACAGTTGGCAATGGCGCAGGATGCAGTGGATGACCTTGGCATCTTGCATGTCCGACCAACCAAGCTCTAAGCGCTCCACAGGGCCTGCATCAGTCACCCTCATGGCCATTGGAACAAATTGTTCTCATTTGCCCGTTCCACCAGGGGATGTCTTCACGTGCTTGGGGTAGACATCACCACCACCCCCAACTCACTGAGGCTTGTCAATCACCCTCAACCCAGTTTAGCCCATCTGCCAAGATAGTTTTACTTGGGTGTAGCTATGCATGCTCCAGCTTCACAGAGCCACAGATGAGAGCTGAGTGCCAGGTGGATGAGCTGCTCAGCAGTCCCTCATACCAGAGGTTTAGTTATCCTTAACACCCATACACCCCCAAGAGTGAAGATAGAACATATATGGATGATGAGCTCAATTATATGACCAGTCCTATGTGTGGCTAGGATAGAGGAGAAAGGTATTTGAGTGAGACATTTAAGTTGAAGTCCCTAAGTATGAGGGCAGGGTTTGGATTGGAGAAAAATCTCTGAGTCAGTTATTAAACTCCTTGAGAAAGAAGGGAGAATGGCCAGGGGTCTAGTAAAAAATCATATGATCTCATGATTTTTTAATGTGCCTTCTAATTCTCAGTATGCTTCTTGAGGGCAGAGACCATTTTATTCACTTGTTTTGTATCTCCAGTGCCAAGAACTATGCCTGGAATATATAGTAAGCACTTAATAAATGCTCTATCTGTCTATGTAATTACTTATCTATCTATATTTGTCTAAACTCTAAAATCATGATTCCCATTTTGCAGACAAGTAAACTAAGGCAGAAAGAATACCTGAAACACTCAAGGCTATAAAACTAGTATGCAACATTTAGTAATGTAACCTTAGTAGGTAACCTTAGTAAATCCCCATCCTCTCTCCCAACTCTCACATGCATGGCTGCCCGGGATGTCCTAATTGTGTGGTATAGCACTGCAGGGAAGATTGTGGTGATAAGTTTTCCCCTTTCCAGGTCAGTGGAAAGAAGACTGAATTTAGAGGAAGAAGACCTGGGTATGAATCCCAGTTCTGCCATTTACAATCTGTGTGACCTTGAATAAGTCACTTAACCTCTGGGGGGGGGGCGCATTTTGTAGCTGTAAAAATGAAAGGGTTGGACTGGAAAATTTTTCTCTCTCTTCTAGCTCTGAGTCAATGATCCTACAATTAGCAAGACCTCTGCCCCCTCCCCCTAAATCACTGCATAGCAACTTCGATGGAGTTTTCAATTTGGAGTGGAGCTACTCATCATCAACCCCTGAGTCTGGCCTCTATTCTTCTATATTGTTTAAGCCTCTGTGCATTAAATACAGTTATTCCTTCAACAATGAAACTTTCCCCATCTGGTTTTGATATATTGCAGTTTTAATATATCATGATATAGCATTTCTTATGCTGACAAGAAATGAAATGGAAATTTGGGAGGAGTTTTGCAGATAACATGCAAAGGCCAACAGATGACACAAGAAAAGTTTAGAAACTCAGAAATGCATAAAGTATGTGTGTAGTATTGTGTAATATTGTGTAATATCAATATCTTTAATCTTTTAAAACTATGAATACACCCAAATTTTACCCAAATTTTATATGAAGGTACTGTAAACACCCGCAAAAGAAAAAGAAAAAAATTCAGACTTCTTCTCTAGTATGAAGGGAGGGCCAAAAAAATTTATGCAAATTTTCCAGATCATGGAGGGTGCCACACCCCCAGCCTCCATGATGTGGAAGGGATAACTGTAGTTCTGCTTTCACTCCCCTAATGCCGATGGTCACACAGGATATTTTCTCATCCTTTTCCTCCACTGGCCTCCTAGATCTGAAATCACCAAAGCAGCTGAGTCATAAGAAGGATGGACCCTTGGAATCCCAATGAGCACATGGC
Organism: Phalanger gymnotis; assembly: GCA_028646595.1. NCBI lineage: Eukaryota > Metazoa > Chordata > Mammalia > Diprotodontia > Phalangeridae > Phalanger > Phalanger gymnotis. Next base: position 211,784,256 of record CM053624.1, read on the forward strand.
AAAGAGCTTCTGAGTCCATAAATACCTTGTGTAGCCAGCACACAGCATCTGCTCACCCTAGATAGTTGGAAATTGGGCCCCCTGTGTTTTACTGTCTTCTAAAGATATATAGCCTTCATAGCAGCACACAGAACCCATCACAAAATAAATACCTAAAGGCCATGAAGAGTAGGATTGTCTACCATCAAAAATAGGGGCATTTATTGAATAGAGTGTTTAAAAATATGTCACTCGTATTTACCTCCTGGATATTGTACCCCACGCACCTAGTTCCCAGTGAGCTTCATAATTTACATTCCAGAGGATATCATCACAAAAGCAGCTATTTGTGGTTAGGTGTCCTATAACATCTGTAAAAGAGACACGGCCGCAGAGCTCTGGGAACTGAAAATCTGGCAATAGCTATCTAAACAATAGCAGCTGATGTGTGTGTGCGTATGTGTGTGCGCGAGAGCGCTTGCATGCATGCATGTGTGCTTGCATGCATGTGTGTGTGTTCTTAAGGTTTGTAAAATACTTTACATATATTACCTACCTTAAGCCTTATGAGGTAATATCCCATTTAACAGATAAACAAACTGAGGCTCCAACCAGCAAATAAACTTGTCCATGGTCACCATGTCAATAGCGTTAATACCAGCTCAGTTCTATCACTTACTACCCACATGACCTTGAGCAAGTAAGTGTTAGAACAGACCCATACAACTTGGCAGTGGGTAGGGGCCAAAATTAAAATAGGCTGAACTTCTTCAGGCTGCAGATAGGTTTTTAGCAGCTCACTTTCCACTTAAGGGTATAATAAGTGATTCAACTATTTTGCAAATAAACCATATTAAAAAGGGGAAATTTCAATTAATATCAATTAATTATACTTATTACTTAAGATTTTTATTTATCATGAACTCTCTCCTCTCAGATTAGAGACAGACTGATGGTGGGTTGCCATGGGTCACATGACAAACAGGAAAGAGTGAGCCGTGGCAACCCACGTGCCAAGTCACAGGACAGGCACGATAGTGACTAATGGAATGTGGGTTAAGCGGGTCACAGACAAAGCTCTTGTTGCATCTTTACTTTCTTTTACATTCTCTACATTTTTTGCAAGCTGCCTGAAATCCTTTGGCATGCCACGGGACTGTGTCGTACAGGCCAGTTTTAGAGTTTGAATCCAGCTTAGACACTATTTGGTGGGCAAGTCTCTGGACTTCTGCTTCCTCAGTTTCCTCATCTGTAAAATGGGGAGAATAATGATAATAGCATTTAAGACTAAAATGAAGTGATATTTGTAAAGTGCTTTGCAAGTTTTGAAATGCTATACAAATGCTATTATTATCATCATTATTGTTTGTGGTAGAGGCACAATTAGGGTGTACCAGGAAGGGCTCTGAAAGGAAGTGGGACCTGAGCTAAGCCCTGAAGGAAGCCAAGAACTCTCAGAAATATAAGTGAGGTGAGAATGCATTCCCAGGGTTATTTGCAATATAATTCATTGGCACCATCTTGACCCCTTCCTAGCTTCTCTAGGACTCTAATTCATGAAACAGAGTCAGGAAGCCTGATGGTAACAAGCAGTTCATCCTCCCAGGCATTTGTGTGAGGCAACAGGAACCAGACTGTGGGAAAGGCTAATGCATCTGAAGAATCCACTTCCTAAAATCCAAGAATATCTAACCCGAAAGGAACCTTGGAAATCATCTGGCTCATCCACCTCAGGAAATGACTTCCCCAAGGTCACACACCTTTTTTTTTTCCTTTCTGAGCTGGGATTGGAACCCAGGTGTTTCAACTTCCACCAGTACTTACTCCACCATTCTGTTTCAAAACAAAACAGATATTTCACTTCAATTTAATTTTTAAAAATTTTATTAAATGCTCCCCTACGTACAAAGCACAAAACAAATGCTCAGCCCACTTCTATGTTCCCCAGATAGCTTTAATTACAGCCTCCAGTTCAAGAGTCTGATGTCAAAAGATGAAAAGATTGTCCGTTAGCTATAGTTTTTAATTCAGTAACATTGGAAAAAGGATGACCAATCTCATTGTATCAATGCATCCTCTTGAAATCTTAATAAAGAAACAACGTTGGGCGGCTATATAAAGATACAACATAAGGAACAGTGTTTGGCAGTACAGCTTAGTGCATAAACAGCTGGCTTGGGAATTGAGAAGACCTAGGTTCAAGTTCCATCTTGCCACATACTAGCAGTATAAGCATAGGCAAGGCATTTAAACCTCAGTGTCTCAGCTAAGCCTCTAAATTGCAGAGAAGGTGCCAGACCATTCCATGCACAGGTGAAATCACAGATCTGGTCAAATCACATAGAGTGTGGCATTAAAATGCGATGCTGATGTGGGAGCAGTAGAGCATAACAGAAAATTGCTTTTGGATAAAAGAGTCAGAACATGCATTCTGGTTCTGGTTCTGCCCCTAACTCATTGGGCAGTATTGGGCAAATCACTGAACCTCTCTAGACCTCAGTTCCCTCATTTGGAAAATGGGGTAGGATGGTCAATGATCTTTAAGGTCCCTTCCAATTTAGCAAACATTTTTCCTGTGCTTAAAGAAACTCTTATGGGAAGGAAGAAACCGAAATTTAAATAAATTTTAGTGTTTGCTCTCAGGGAGCTTATCATCATGAATTCTAACCGTAGTTCTATGAAATCTATTACCATTATTGAAACCCTAATCAATCCATGCTTTCTAAGTAAGCATTTGTAATAATCCAAATACAGGCTAAAAGATTCTTATGGAGTAAAAAGTATTATATTTTCTTCCTCTCATAATTTTCTGCCTGGGAACTATAAAAAAAATCATTAGCTTTTTCAAAACATAGATTCAAAAAATTAAGTTTTCTTTTAAGGTAATTTCAATTTCTGGATTCAGCAATTAATTCTGGACCTTTATGTTTGTGGTACATTATTATACAATGCAGGTCTGTTACAAATTATAATTTCTCCATTAGCTTACTTCATTTTGCTTATTAGTACCTATTTATATCTTCACTCAGAAAATGTATTCTACTTGAAATAATAACACCACCATCCCTTAAAAGTCTCAGGCTCTTCATTCTTCTAGGCCCAGTCTTCTATCATTCCAAATTAATGAAATCATATGTAATGTGCAAAGGGGTGTAGGATGTCAAGTGATTAGGAGTCAAATGCTTAGACATGAGAAGCCAAGGGGGATTTTACCATCCTCCATCCAATTTGTCATGTCTGGAGTCACTATGAAGATCCCCTCATCTTTCTTTGTTGATGTACTGCCATTTTCCCCACTTACAAGACAAGATCTGTCTGCACCTGGTCCTGGTCCTCCATGTCCAAACAAGTGTATAAAAGATCTAGTCATCTCATTCCTTTGCTCAAATCCCTTCAATGGCTCGTCTTGCCTGGGCATTCAAGGACCTCCATAATCTGAAGCCAGTCAACCCTCATAATTGTATACCACCTTCTCAGCCTTCTCTCATACTGTTCCTCTCCATCTAACTTGTCAGGCTAATAATTATAGCTAACATTGATACAGTTCTGCTTTACTAGCATTATTTTTATCTAGTCCTCACCATAGCCTTGAGAAGTAGGTGATACTCTTATCCATCCCCATTTTTCAGATGAGGAAATTAAAGCAGAGAGAGGCAAAGTGAGTTGCCCAGAGTTACAAGGTAATGTCTGAGGCTGGATTTGAACCCAGGTCCTCCTGACTCTAGGTTCAGTGCTCTATCCACTGTGCCACATAGTTTGTGAACTTCTTGCTGCTGCTATTCTCCTATCTACATTCTTCTTTTTTTTAACGTTGTGCCATATTTATGTCCTGCCCTTCCCTTGACACTATCAACTGAAATCCTACCCACCAGTCAAGACCTTGCATAAATGCTATCCCCTCCATGAAGGTTTCCTTTGTCATCCCAGCCAGTACAGACTTTTCTTTAATCTTGTTTTCTTTGGTCTCTCTCCTAGGTGGGAACAACTGTGCAATAAAGAGTATCCTAAGATCTAGGATGCCAAATCAGAATGAGGGCAGGAGGTTAGATGGTTTACCATGGCACAGTCAGAGTCCATGCATTAGGGAAGTCATACAAACAAAGAGACTGTTTCTAGATGCCCAGATACAAAATCAAGAATCACGCTCACAAGCAAGAAGACTAGAGTCAGCAGGATTCAAGGGAACAGGCAGAATCAGTATAAAGCCAAGATGAGGCAACCAAAACCAGACACCAGACTTATCAAGGAAAAGAGTCCAAGCTCCAGCAGAGTTTCTCATAATTTGGCATGCAAAGGGAGCTAAGTAATCCTTGATTTAAGCTCATGATATGTTGGGGAGGGAAGTTTACTATCCTGCTTGTTATTCTGGAACAGCTGAATCTGTGGACAGCTCTCATTGATGGGTATCATTTCCTGAGTGGGTTCCTGGATGGATTCAATTCAATTCAATTCAATTTTATAAACATTTATGAGATGCCTGCTATGTACCAGGGGCTATGCTAGACAAATATGTCAAGAGAAAAGAAAATCCCGCCCCTCCCCTGACTTTTCAGACTACATTATCAACTTTCAAATCTTGTTTATCTTGTACTTTAGTTATTTGTTTATGTATCATATGGCATTACTAGATTGTAAGCTACCAGAAGACAGAGCCCTTTGAATTTCCCCCAGGTCCTAGCTTAATGAGCTACCTAGAATTCACATGATCTCATCAACACAGATATTCTTTCCAGTAGTGTAGATCAAAACTCTCCCTTTCCTCCTAATCTTGTGCTCCACACATAGTAGTTACATAGTAAACACTTGTTCTAGGATCAGACTCATTTTAGTGTTTCTGATTCATTCATTAATGCAGTGCCTAAAGACTATATGACTTTCTGAATGAACTGGACCCTTACCAGCATTGATGGCTGAAGAGACCAAGACTCAGAGACATGAAATGACCTATCCAAGGTAACACTGTGATCTTGTTAGTGGTAAAACTGAAACTAGAACCCTAGTATTCTGAATTTGATAAGTCAATCAACCACCACTTAATGAGTACTGACAATGTGCCAAGCACATGCTAGGTGTTTAGAATATAAAAACATAAAAAAAAAAAAAAATCCCTCCCCAAGAGCAGACTCTTTCCCACCTTGCTGATTTCCAGATTCCTAGAGACCTGGACCTTGTTCTTAACAGTGGTAAATCACTGTCATGCTAGCCTCTCCTCTATACTATACCATCATTATAAAATCTTACTATATGCTACCACAGTTTAGCATTAAATAATCTACAACATTTCTTGTGTGGCTGGCCTGTCTCTCAACTCATTTATGAGATCTTTATGGGCAGAGGCCATGTTTATAATTCTTTTGACATCTAGCCATGTCTTAGACTTCTCATGGCATTTAGCATTGTATTGGACATATAGTAGGAAAATAAATGGTGGGTGGCTGATTTCTTTTTCATTGCCAGATCTGCCTCTAGTCCTACATCAAATTTAATACCTAACTGTCTGTCTTTTAGTCTTGAACATATGCCTGGCTCAATAGACTTCACCTATAGTCACTCATCTCCCAGTCTTACAGTTAATTATTCTTGGGTCTTCTGGTTTGTGTCTCAAGCCCTTAGTGGAGTTTAAGATATAATAAGCTAGGGCTGTTCTAAGGACATCAGGCCAAACTGGATACTAATGTCCACAGGACAGTGGCCCCCAGGCTAAAATCAACTCATTCTGTGGGGATCATCAAATCTGAGGATCACTGAGAGTCATCTCCATTAGGACATTGACAGTAAGAACCAAACTCACAACCAGATTTGCCTTGTACAAGCTGCAAAAGAAATGACTGCTGTACTAAACACATTCTATTTTCAGGGGTCCATCTATGCCTAAATATTTGATCAAGGCCCGATAGGACCTGGGCCCAATCTATTTCTCTACTCTTACTACCTAATATGGCATTGCCCAAAGACTCTACTTCTGCCAGGTTGGTCTCTACAAAATCTCCCCAACATGCCTACAACTTTCTAATCTCTGAAGTATTATTCAAGTAAATGTTGACTTTTTCCAGCTAAAATACAGGCCAATCTCCTTTTCATTTTCAGGCAGCTAGGTGGCTCAGTGGGTAGAGTGCTAAGTCTGGAGTCAGGAATCTAGGTTTAGCCACTCACTAGCTGTGTGATCCTGGGCAAATCACTTAACCTCTGTTTGCCCTAATCCACTGGAGAAGGAAATGGCAAACCACTCTAGTATCCTTGCCAAGAAAACTCCACATAAGGTCATGAAGAGCCCGCCATGATGGAACAATGGCTACCTTTTTATTTACACAAACTATATTTTTCAAGATCCAGGCTCAAGTCTTCCTTCCCTGTTTAGCATTCCTTGACCACTATGGCCACAGGTGCCTTCTCTTTAATGGACATCACTTAGTGAATCTGAAGTCAAGACAACCTGAATTCAAATAGAGCCCTGAGTTGTATGACCCTAGCCAAGTCACTTAACTGTGACTCAGTTTCTTCATCTTTAAAATTAGAGGGTTGGATTCCATGGCTACTAAGGTCCCTTTTAGCTCCAAATCTCTGATCCTAGGACCCACCTGTTTCTCAGTTCCATCATCAGCCAAATGAGGGGTTAATCTTGATAGCCTCTCAGGTCTCTCTTTGAGTTTTCAATTGATGATTCTATATACCCAGAATTCCTCTAATTTTTACCCTACCATTCATTTGGTGTATTACTATCTTTCACATTTACATGGGGATTTCAACAGGTTTTTGTAAGCCAGAGACTATGTCTTATAGATCTTTGTAGCCCCCAAAGACCCTAACACAATTCTGGGCACATAGTAGGTAGTTTATTAACTATATATATCAATGACTGTCACAGCAGGATCCCAAAAGCAAAGGCATGCCCCCCACATACAGAAGTCACAGCGTTCTGCCTATAGCAACCACACTTAATAAGTGTTTGTTAAATGAATGAAATTATTGTGCTGTTGTTGTTTTGACTGAATATGCCAATAATCCCTCAGTGAGGTAGTAAGTCTTACAAAAAGACAAGTTATTTAGGCCCTACCCCCACCTGTCTTTCTTCTAGATTCTCTTTCCAAGGATGGATGTTATTTGTATCTTGCATCTACATTTAAATAGCTTCCTTCCCACACCCACCCTCAATCTTCCTTATTTGTGATTCCAAAAAAACCCCTAACCAACACCCTGCCAGAGAAAAGCAATTGTGAAATCCCAAGTATAGCAAGAAGCTATGAGTACCTTGCTCTCTCAAAAATCTGCTCTTCTCCAAGTTCCTGGACTCTATGGCCAGGGCTGGGGAGTGTGGGCATTGGTATGTCCTTCAAGGTGGCCAAAAGGATGCTCTTTTGAAAGCTTTAGCCAATAAGGGAGAATTTATCTTGGGTCAGTCCAAACTCAGAGGAGGGATTAATAATGAAAAGGCTTTACTTTGCTTTACTGTGAGAAAAAGTAATCAAGATTACCAAATGGGAGCAGAGCAATTGTGCACACAATCCAAGCCCCTAGATATTTCAATCACAGTAAACCTAAGAATGCTTCATAGGATTGGTGGGTAGCAGACTGACTTTTCTTTAGCTTGGAAAAGGGAGGTGGAGCTAGGTGGTGCAGTGAGGAGAGCACCAGCCCTGGAGTCAGGAGGACCTGAGTTCAAATCCAAGATCAGACACTTGACACACTTACTAGCTGTGTGACCTTGGGCAAGTCACTTAACCCCAATTCCCCTGGCTTCCCCTCTCCAAAAAAAGAAGAAACGAAAAGAGGGAGGGGGGAGGACCAGAACATGAAAGCTGTGTTCAGGTACTTGAAGGGTTGTTCTATGTGGCCCCAGAGGGTAGATCCAGGAGCAATGGGAGGAAATTGTAAAGAAGCAAATTTGGACTTGACCTGAAGAACAACTTCCTAGCAATGAGTGGATGCTTAGAGGTGATGGCTGGCTGCTCAGGGAAGTTATAGTAGAGACTCCTTAGCTTATAGAATGATCTTGATGGCTGCTAAGTACAGAGCAGATGTTTAATAATTGTATCAATTCTATAATCATATGAAAAAATGCTCTAAATCACTATTGATTAGAGAAAGACAAATTAAAACAGCTTTGAGGTATGACCTCATACCTGGCAGAAATGACATATTCTGGAGGGAATGAGGGAAAATATGTATATTCATGAACTGTTGGTAGAGTAGGGAACTGTTCCAACTATTCTGGAGAACAATCTGGAACTAGGTCCAAAGGCTATAAAACTGCAAACCTTTCGATCCAGCAATACCATTCGTAGATTTATAATCCAAAGAGATCAAAGGAAAAGGACCTATGTGCACAAAAATATTTATAATAGGGTTTTTTGTGGTGGCAAAGAACTGGAAATCAAGGGGATGTGTCCATCAATTGGGGAAGATCTGACAAATTGGGACATATGATTGTGATGGATTGGGCTATTATGAGAAAGAACAAGAGGGGTGGTTTCAAAAAAATGACAAGATTTATATGAACATATATATATATACATACATATATATATATACATATATATATATATATATATGCAAAGAGATGCAAAGTGAAGTGAGAAGAACCAAGAGAGATCATTATGCACAATACCTACAACATCGTAATGATGAGTTTTGAGAGACTTGGACACTCTGATCATTACAGTGATCCAAGACAATTCCAAAGGACTCATGATGAAAAAAATGTTCTCCATCTCCAGAGAGGAAACTGAGGAACACTTAGTGCAAATTAAAGCACAATTTTTCTCTCTTTATTCTATTTCATTTTGCAATATGGCTAATATCGAAAATGTTTACATGATTTCACATGTATAATTGATATATTGTTTACCTTCTCAGTGGGGGGGGGGTGACAGGGAGGCAGAGAATCTGCAGCTCAAAATTGAAAAAGAAAAGAATGGTACAAAATAAAATAAAATAAAAACTTAAAAATAATATCAATTGATGTAATCCCAGAACCCATGTACACATACCCAAAGCAAATTCTCAGATTTCGAACTTTCCTTCTTCTTAGACTGTTAACGTGAATTCATTTTATCTGAACCCACAGTAGCTATCAGAGATTCATAGAATGTAAGCTCCCTAAGGGCAGAGAATTTCATTTTTTGTCCCCATAGCACAGTGTCTTGGGAATAGTAAGTGTTTAACAAATGCTCCTTTCATTGAAATAAATAGAATGGCACTGGTGAAGAAGAGCAGTGTAAAAAAGAGGGAGCAGAACAAGCAAGGAATCCAAAATTTAGGAGAGGCAAGGCCATCCATTAGAGGCAGCTAGATATAGCAGTGAATGGAGTGCTTTGTCTGGATTCAAGAAGACTCAAGCTGAAATCTGGCCTCAGAAACTTGGTATCTGTGACCCTGGGCAAATTATTTAACCTCTGTTTGCCTCAATTTCCTCATCTGTAAAATGGGGATAAAAATAGCACCCACCGTTATTTTGAGGATCAAATGAGATATTTGTAAAGCACTTAGTGCAGGGCCTGGCATGTAGCAGGTACCATATTAATGCTATCTATTCTTATTATATTAGATGCCTACCCATGAAGCACTGACTGAACATAGAAGGGATGGCAATTGATAAATAGTCAAAAGATATGAACAGGCAGTCTTCAGATAAAAAAAAATCAAAACTATCTATAGCTATATAAAAAATGCTCTAAATCACTATTAAGTAGAGGAGTGCAAATTTAAACAACTCTGAGGTACCAACCCATCAGACCTATCAGACTGGATAATATGACAGGAAAGGAATATGATGTATGTAGGAGAGGATGTGGAAAAACTGGGACACAAATGCAGTGTTGGTGGAGTTGTGAACTGATATGACCATTCTGGAGAGCAATTTGGAAATATACCCAAACGACAATCAAACTGTGCATACCCCTTGATCTAGAAATACCAATGTTAGGTCTATAATCCAAAGAGACCATAAAAAGGGAAAAGGATCTACATCTACAAAAATATTTATAGGTGTTCTTTTTGTTGTGGCAAAAAAAAAATGGAAATTGGAGGGATGCCCATCAATTGGGGAATGGCTACTGTACCATAAGAAATGATGAGCAGACAGATTTCAGAAAAACCTGAAAAGACTTAGATGAACTGATACAAAGTGAAGTGAGCAGAACCAGAACATTTTACATAATAACAGCAACATTATGCAATGATCAACTATGAATGACTTAGCTCTTCTCAGCAATACAATGATCTAAGACAATTTAAAAGGACTCATGATGGAAAATGCTATCCACATCCAGAGAAAGAACTGATGGAGATTGAATGAGGATCTAAGAATACTATTTTCACTTTATTTTCTTTTCATTTTTTTCTTTTGGTCTGTTTCTTCTTTCACAACATGACTAATATGGAAATATGTTTTGCGTGATTGCACATATATAGCCTATATCAAATTGCTTACCTTTTGGGGAAGGGGGCAGGGGAGGAGGAAAAAAATTTGGGACTCAAACTTTTTTTAAATGAAAGTTAAAAATTGTCTTTACATATAATTGGGGAAAATACTATTTATTTTTTAAAATAATAATAAACAAAACATAGAAAGAATAGACAAGCAGGAAGACAAAGACTGCCAAATTATAATACAGAGGGGCCTTTCTTGATCATGCCCCCCAAATGCTAGCACATCTCTGCTAAAAGTACCTTATGCCTTTTTATATATCACTTATATAAACTTATATATGCATAGGGTTTCTCCCAGGAACTGTAATCTTTTCCTGGGAATGGGCTGTTTTATTTTGTCTTTGTAACCTAGCCCATTGTTTCCAGCCTAGCCCACTAACTGGCACATAGTAAGTGTTTAATAAATGCATCCTAATTGACAACCAAACTAATATTTACATAATGCTTCAACATTTTCAAAGGCTTTCCTGACAACATCTTTGTGAGGGAAATACTGTAAGAATCATCATAGACACTTGAACAATAGGGAAACCCAAACTCACAGAGCCCTTCATTCCCAGGGGCTCCCTTTATTATTACTGAACTTAGTGCAGAAATCATATTGGTTTAACCCACTGCAGCTCAGAATTTCCCAGCTTAAGAGATCCACCAGCCTCAGGCTCTCTGGTAGCAGGGATTACAGACATGTACCACCACACCTTCCCACCCCTCTTAATTATGACCTTTTTCCAATCTACTTTTTTTTTGAGTGACTCATTTCTCATGGAGCCTCCTTGTCTCTGCCCCCACTAATCATTTCAGAGTTCAAAATAGCTAATTGAAATAGTGACAGAAAAGGGACTTGACTAAGAGCTTAATTTTTCCTCATTTTTAACAGCAAAATGAAACTGCCTGACTTTTAGATCCTATTAATTTGGTTTGTATGTACCTGAAGGTCTTATGTCTTTAATTGATTAACTTTTGAGGCTAGTCTGTATCTCAATGATGCAGGACCCATGATGCTTACAAACGGTTTAATTTGGCTATTCCAGGATGGAATTAATAGGAAAATGCTGTTTCCAAATGTATCACCCTTATCAATTTTGTCCAGTAACCAAAGGCTTTAATAGAGACACCTGCTTCTAACCAAGTTTTCTTGGATGTAATCTAAGAAGCAGGATGAAGTAATCTTCAGATTCCAAATCTTAGGTTGTTAGAGCATCATAGATTTAGAGCCGGAAAGGACTTTAGAGACCATCTAATCAAAGCTCTCTCATTTTAGGGATGTCAGAAACTGAGACAGAGAGAAGAAGTTAAGTGACTTGAACAGGGTCACACATTTCATTAAGTATCTGAGGTGGGATTTGAACCCACCCGATTCCCAAGTATAGTGCACTAACTACTCTGCCACTCCAGCTCTTGGTGGAGAATTTCTAACAAACATAACACCCCCCCAGAAGGATCTTTACAGTACTCTATGGTGGGCCATAGTTAGGAAGGGAAAGGGAATTGGGGGAATAACAGAAGTTCTCATTTATGTAGTCTTGTTTTAAAGACCTATTCCAAACCATACAATCAAAGTTTCTCCAAGGCTACAACAGGGGAAACCCAAGAAATGGTAGGTCCTACAAGCTTAAAAAAAAAAAAAAGACTCTGAGATGTCCCAAGGGCTTACATGTCTACTATTTGAGAAATAGCTTAAGTAAGTTTAGAAAGACAACACTAGAAGGTTGGCTACTGAATGATTACTACTATTTATATTGGCCACAGAAATTCATATAGAACTATCTACTAAAGAACAGATGCAGCACTTCTCAAACTATTTGGTCTCAGGACCACTTTACATTTTAAAAAATTGTATAGAACCCCCAAAAGAATTTATGTTTATGTGGGTTATAGCTATTGATGTTTATCATATTAGAAATTAAAACATTTTAGAATCATTATGTTTTTTTTGGAGGCAACTGGGGTAAAGCTAGTAAGCGTCTGAGGTCAGATTTGAACTCAGGCCCTCCTGACTCCAGGGCTCTATCCATTGCACCACTAGGTACCCCAACATTTTAAAATTGTCATGAAAATTGTTTTGACCTGTCAAACACTCTGAGAGAACCACTGAACCAATGTGTGGAGGAGTTAAGTGAGGTGGAGGGTGTGAAAAGGTTTTGTTGTTGTTCAATCCTTTTCAGTTATGTCAGACTCTTTGTGACCCTATTTGGGGTTTTCTTGGCAGAGATACTACAGTGGCTTACCATTTCCTTTTCTAGCTCATTTTATAGAAGAAGAAACTGAGGCAAACAGGGTTATGTGACTTGCCTAGGGTCATAGAGCTAGTAACACAGAAGCTTACTGTCTCTCTGTCTGAGGCTGGATTTGAACTCAGGAAGATATGTCATCCTGCCTCCAGGCCTGGCACTCTATCCACTGTACCACATAGCTGCCCATGTGTAGAAGGTTTACCCGCACCAATAAGATAATATGTTTTGCAATAAGACTAATTCACAATTGATAAAATGCATTTCTCACAATAACCCTATTTGGTAAGTGGTAGTTGTATGTGTAGACCAGGGTGGCTCAGCTAGTAAGGGAAAAAAGTAGAATTTGAATCCTGGACTCTTGGTTCAGGACTCTTCCCACTAAACACATTTTTCACATTGTACTGAAGAAGAAAGAATCCTGCTCTTAGAACCTGGATTCAAATCTCAGTTGTTCATTTTACTAGTAAAGTAGTAAAATCTCAGTCAAACTACTGAACCTCTCTGGGCCCTATTTTTTCATCTGTAAAATGAGTGTTGGCCTGAAAGATCTTTAAAATCCTTCCCATGCTAAAATCCTAAGATTCTATGAATTATCTTTCTATCTACATTCCCTCTGTACGTCATATTCAGGGGTGTAGGGTGTGTTCAGGGAAGACTAGCATGACTGGTGTGAGGCTACTGAGACCTTTTTAGGGCTGCTTTCCACCTTTGGTGTCCAGCTGATTCAGCCAACTCTCACCTGTGGCTCCAAGAAGCTGTAGCTTATACAGTGGCCACACCCCAGGAAACTGTCTCAGCAGATGGGCTAAACCAGGTAGAAGGTAACTGACAGGCCTCAAAATTGTTGGTGAGTTAGAGAAGTGTCTACCCCAAGCACATAAAGACTTTCCCCTGGTGGAATGGGCAGATGAGAACAATTCGTTCCAAAAGCCACAAAGGTGGCCAAAGTCGGCACTGCGAAACACTTAGAGCTTAGACATTAAAGATGCCAAGGTCATTTCCTGTGTCCCAGGCCATCGCCAGTTGTCTTGACTTTTGTCTTGCCACTGGACTTGGGTGACTTTGGAAGAGAGTGAAGCCTACAACTTCACACAACTCTGCCTCACTTACACCCAAATTATGCTTGAGTCAAAAGACCTAAACCATGATGTCATTTTGGTCCTTTTTGAGAACAAAAGAAAACAACCAACCAACCTCAGCTTCAAAAGTTCAAGAAAGTTGAAACATGGAAATGCGAGGAATAAATCCTAGATTATTGGAGGAAGATTTTTAGGGTCAAAGCAGTGGTGTTACCTATATACCTCCCCTTAGGTGAACTAGGGCCACCTGGAGGCACATCCCAGAGTTTCATAAGGTCCCATAATTAATTTCTCTTTCTACTACCAAAGAAAAAAAAATGACCATGGTTTAATACCTTCAAAGAAAAGCCCAGTTTCCAATAAGGGAATAATGTATTTAACCATTAGTAATAAATGAGCAACCCAACCTGATTCCGTTTGAGTTGAAGAAGACTTTGTGAGAAAAGGCCCTCAACACTCACATTCTGAGCTCGGGGGAGGCAGCATGGCCTAGTAGGAGTGGTATTGGACTAGGAGTCAGAGGAACTGAGTTCTAATCCCAGTTTTACCGCTAACTGTGTGTTACTTATTCAAGGTAGTATTCCATGTACCAGTTTCTTTATCTGTGAAATGGGGAAAATATTGGTGACCACACACAGATGTTTTAAGGATGAAATTATATAATACATATGAAAGTCCTCGGAGGTGAAAAAAAAATTTAAAAATCAATGCCTACTAATCTTTAAGTTCCCTGAAGTCAAGAGTCATATTGTATTTGTCTATGAATAATCTCCTGTACCTAGCATAGTGCTCTGTAATCAAATTCAAGCCAAAGTATTAAGCACATACTATGAGCAATCTCTCTATAATCCAGAGTAGAGTAGTTATTCTAGTTACTGGGACTACAAAGACAAAAGAAAAAATAGTTACTGGCCACAAGAAGCTTACCCTCAAAAGGAGAGATAAAGCACATGCAAAGACACATAAAAGCAAAGCAATTTGAATAAGGTAGCACTATGAGCAGACTTTACATTGAAAAAATTATTTTGGCAGCTATGTGAAACACAGACTAAAGAAGGCAGTGACAGGAAGCTGAGGGTCCAACTAAAAGGCTTGCACAGTTGTAGTTTATGAATATGATGGAACGCTATTGTGCTATAAGAAATGACGATCAGGCAGATTTCAGAAGAACCTGGACTTTCATGAACCGATGCTGAGTAGTACCAGGAGAACGGCTGTACACAGTAACAGCAACGTTGTGCAATGATCAGGTTTGATAGACTTAGGTCTTCTCAGCAATACACTGATATAAGGCAATTCCAAAAGACTCATGATGGAAAATGTTATTCACATACAGCGAAAGAACTATGGAGTCTGAACGCAGATCAAAACAGACTATTTTCTCTCTCCTTTTTTCTTTCTTATGGTTTGTCTCTTTTGTCCTGATTCTTCTTTCACAACATGACTAATGTGGAAATATTTTTAATATGATTCTACATATATAGCCTATATCAATCAGATTTCTTGCTGTCTTGGGGAGTAGAGAGGAGAGGGAGGAAGGGGGAAAAAATTTTGAAACTCAAAATCTTATAAAAGTGAATGTTGAAAACTACCTTTACATGTAACTGGAAGAAATAAAATATTATTGAGGAAAAAATAAGAGGCTGTTGTAATGTCCAGGCAAGCGGTTGACAAGGGACTGAACTGAGGAAATGGCCTTCCAAGTGAACAGTAAGAACTGGATGTGAAAGCAGATTGGGTAAGAGTTTGTAAATTATTAGATAGGGAAGGGGGGAAGGGAAAGGGAGGGAGCATGAAGAGTTGAGGATGACTGAATTTGCGAATGTGAGTGACTGGAAGGATGATAGTTCCTCACCAGTGACATACAACTTTGGAGGAAGGTTAGATTTAGGGAGGAAAATAATGAGTTCCATAGGGTGGAGGGTATGGGGAGGTAGCATCTGAATTGGACTTTGAAGGAAGGAAAGGACATCAACTATCAACCAACAAGCACTTATTAAGTGCCTATGTGCCAGGCACTGGGAATACAAAGTCAAAACTGAAGCAGTCTCTGAGGGCATCCAGTACATTCTACCGACAGACTAAGATAGGGAAAGACTATACCAAGCAGAGAGAACAGTGTGTGCAAAGGCATGGAAGAGAGGGCAGGAGAAGAAGATGGGATGAAGAGTAATATTATTTGGTTGGAATGTAGAATGCCTGCAAGGGAGTGATATGAGACAAGATCAGACATATAGGATGGAACCAAAATGCAGGCAGCCTCAGATGCCAGAGTCCAAATTTTAAACTCTATCTGGTAAGCAGTAAGGAGTGACTATACTTAAGTAGAGGTTTGACATGATAATGCCAGCAAATCAGAATGATTTCTCAGATAGTATAGTGAAGGATGGAAGAGAGGACCAACAGGAGTCAGTAGATTGTCACAGAAGTCTAGGCAGGAAGAACGGAAGGTGTATTGGAATGGGGGTAGAGAGGATGCCAGAGAGACTGCAAAGGACTGCGTGACTGGATGTGGAGAGAGACAGAAGAGTAAGATCCTGGATGACTAAGAAGATTCTGGTAGAATTAATAGAAATATAGAAGTTGGGGGCTGGAGGAAAATAAACGAATGAAATCCTAGATGTTGTCATTAAGTCACCTGCCCCACAGCAGCCTCATACCTATAGAATGAGAAGCCTAGCAAAAGCGACAGTTTCCCTTCACACAAATCGATGAGTTAGAAGTCTTTTGAAAAAGCCGCCTTGCAACATAATGACTTCTATTTTTGCTCAAAAAATCTCAATCCACTCTTCTAAGAGTTGAAAAATGGGGGAAGAGACAGACACAAGAAGAAGGCATTTCAAAGGAATCCAACTAAAAATTTTTAAGCTATGGTCCCTAAATTTTTCATTCAAACTTGCTTCTTTGGGTATTTTCTAATTGGTCATCTTAGCAGAAAATTACCAACATTATCCTTAAACCTGGTGTGATTATCAATCTTCAGGCTGAGTTTTTATCTGAAGCAGTTGCTGGTAGGAACGAATGAAAAAAAAGGCATTTATTAAGCACAGACTCTATTGCCAGGCACTGAGCTGGCTTGCCACTCCTGCAGAGAAGCACAGTAACGCACTTCAATTTTACAAGGCATTCATTAAGTACCTTCTGTATATAAGCCATTGTGCTAAGTGCTAGGGAGACAAGGCAGCCAGTACATATGTACTAGTGCAGCTTGGTGCACAGTGGATAAAGCACTGGTCCTGAAATCAGGAAGACCTGAATTCAAATCTGACCTCAGACACTTATCAGCTATATGACCCTGGGCAAGTTTCCTCAATTGTAAAATGAGAATAGCGATAATAACAGCATCTACATTGCAGGGCTGTTGTTAGGATGAAGTGAGATAATATTTATAAAGTGCTTAGCTCAGTGCCTGGAATGTAGTAGGCACTATAGAAATACCTATTCCCTTCCCTTCTCTGCAAAGACCAAAAACAGAACAATCTCCACCCTCAGGGAGCTTATATTCTTATGAGGAAGGGATTAGTGTATGGACACTGAAAAGTAAATTAAAATGGGGAGTGACTGAAAGAGAAAACACATACACCTGGAAGAATTAAGGAAGGCCACTGTGCTGTCCAGACTGAGAAAAAGGCACAACAGTAAGGGAAAAGCCTTTGACTTAAACTCTGTGAAAGGTGAATGCTCAGACATGGTGACCTGTTGAAAAATCATAACTTAGACACTGAATCACAACTCAGATACTGAGTCCTAACTCAGATACAGTGACCAGTACATGATTGGTACATGACCAGTACCCAACCTGGAGTGCCTGAACATTTACCCAACAGTGCTAGCCAAGTGCCTGGATGTCTGGGAACCAGGTTCAGTACTAAGTATTACTAAAATATTAGCCAAAACATTAAGTAAGCAGAAAAACCAAAATACCCACAAATCTGCAGAGAAGCACTCCATCGCTCCTCCTCTCTTTGTCTGATTTCTGTAATTACCACGGGAATTTGGTTGTTTGTTTTTTTTTTTTGCAGGGATCCAACCTGTACTCTGGTTGCTACCCCATACTAACGACCATCAATTCTTGGCAGGGATCCATCATACGGTCCCAATGTAAGTATCTGATTAATTAAACTACTCCCTGTAATCAATCTGGAGCTCTTTGGCTTCTTCCTTTGGTATTGAACTTGCCCCACTGTTTGGAAGAAAGGTACAGAGTTCCCTAGGTGGGGGAATTCTGGACCATATAGCTAAGCTTTGAAGACAAGGATTTGGAAAGGAAGGAATGCAAAGGATATACATTCTAGGGAAAAGCTAGGCACATTCAGAAAGTGGTAAGGAAGGCCTCTACTAAAGTAGTGGCAACAGAAATAGAAAGAAGGCAGTAGATGCGACAGATGTTGTGGAAGCATAATTGATAAGACTTGAAAATTCACCAGAAATGAGAAGTGAGGGAGGGGAAGCGTCATGCCACATCTCTAAGACCCAGTCTCTACATCTGAAAAATGAAAGGGATGGCCTAAATTATCTTCAAGGGATTGTCTGTATGAAGTATATTCAGAGGGGAAACTTGAAATCTTGTCTGATAATAATTAATTGAAGGAATTGGGGATGTTAAGACTGAAGAAAAGACTTGGGTGCAGGGAGGAGAAATGGGATATCTGTCTTCAAGTATCTGAAGTGCTCAGACTTGGAGAAGTTTTTTAGAACTGTTCCGCTCAGTCCTAGAGGGAAGGACTAGAACCAAAGGATGGGAGTTGAAGAATGGAAATTTCCAATTTTAAACAAAGGAAAACTTCCTAACAATTACAACTATTCAAAAAATGCAAGGGGCTCTCTTACACAGTAATGAGTTCTCTGTCCCTGGACATCTTCGAGCAAAGAATAGATGATCTCAACTCAGCAAACTTGTAAAGGAAAGTCATGCCAAAGGAAAGGCATTGGACTGGTTAACCTCTGATGTTTCTCCTAATTCAGACTGTAAGTTTGTTGTTTGGGTTAGTTCTACCTTCCAACCACCGCTATCTACAGCAATTCTTCAGAAATGTCAAATTCTTAAATCTACTTCCTTGTTCAAAATTCCCTTTATCTGCCTCCCACCTTATGTGTAGGGTGCTCCAGTAATAGGAACCATCTGTTTCTAGAAAAATAGCTAAGTGGGTTTTGAAGAAAGGAAAAGGAGAAAGAAGAGAAGAGGGAAGAGAAGAAAAAGGAGGAGGAACAGGAGAGAGAGAGAGAGAGAGAGAGAGAGAGAGAGAGAGAGAGAGAGAGAGAGAGAGAGAGAGGAAAAGAAAGGAAGTGAAGGGAAAGAAACAGTGCCTAAAGGTTATACAAGGCAACTATTTAATTGAACAAACATTTATTAAATGCCTTCCATGTGCAGCACACACAGGGTACCAGGGGGAAAAAGGTTTTTCTATTTAGACTCCAGTATAGGGATATGAAATGCACACAAATCATCCACTTGTGCTTTTATCAGAGTGAATATTCCCTCTGCTCATAGGCCTCTGCATCTCCACTGCCCATCCTGCATGAGTCCTGTCCATATCTGTCTCTTTTTATAAATCAGTTTTATTGAAAGCCTTTGTTTTTATATCACCTACATATTCCCTATGTGCCTCCTCTTCCTGCCTCCTCAAAAGCATTCCCATTTAACAAAGAACTTTTTTTTAAAAGAGGAAGAGAACAAAAATTCAGAAAAACCAACTCCATGTTTTCCCATAAATCCACCATAAGGGATCTCTCAGGTACCTCCTGGCTCTCATTTTCATTATATAATCAGCTCACCTTTGTTTTTATGTCAGATAATAGGGATCTGACCTGTGATTTCATTGATTTAAGGAACCTCAGGATGAGGAGTAATTAGATTTTCACATCTACCAGTATAGCTAGGCACCCTACTCTGGGACCATCGTTGTGGCTAGTGGGCAGCAGCACTAAAAGATTAAGTGACTTTCCCGGACTCATACAGCCATTTATTAGAAGTACTTGAATCTAGAGCCTCCTGGCTCCAAGGCCAGCCTTCTATCCACTGGGCCACAGCACTTCTTTTCCATCATATCCATGCTTAAATATACCTGTTATGCTACTTCCCAAGCACACCATCACTGGTAACTTACTTCTATTCTAACTCACTTCTATTCACCATGTGGTATTACATACATGCCCTTTGGTTTACTTGTAACTTCATTTCTCCTGAAGTCATGGTATTGGTACATGACTCAGAATCATAAAGCATCTCTGGGAGAATATGGAAATAAGAAATTGGCTATTGCTGTAGCAAGCAGTTTGGGATCATTGAAAATACGCAATTTTTCAAACACTATTGAGTTTCAATTTCCCCCACCTATTCAATTCTAGGGTCATCTTAATGTCCAAGCACAGTGCCTGTCTAGGCTTGGTAAAGAAGGGAGAGGTGGGAAGAAGGAAAAGAGAGGAAGTAGGAACTTACATTGCCATCTAGCACAGTGCCTGGTACATTGTGGGGATTGGGGGGGGGGGAGTGATTTCATTGGTGAGGAACTCCCACAGACAAATTTGCCACATAGGCGACTCTTACTGAGGCTAGTCTTCTATCCACTGAATCATGATACCTCTCACCTAGCACATAGTAGGCACTTAAGAATGCTTGTTGCAGGAATGAATGAATCCTGAATGTGTCTGGGCAGTGTGTGTGTGTGTGTGTGTGTGTGTGTGTGTGTGTGTGTGTGTGTATTTTTTCATTCATTTTGCTTTTTCAAGATTGATAAGACAAATATGTTTTGGAAAATCCTCAACCGGGAAATCTTTATTAGTTTGGATTCTGAACAGAATATAATCCACGTCAAGGATG
This sequence comes from Phalanger gymnotis, assembly GCA_028646595.1. Lineage (NCBI taxonomy): Eukaryota > Metazoa > Chordata > Mammalia > Diprotodontia > Phalangeridae > Phalanger > Phalanger gymnotis. The sequence continues at coordinate 211,804,796 of CM053624.1, forward strand.
AATAATTGAGAAAATGATCTAAACTTAGACAAATAACTTTAAAATTAAATAATATAAGATGGTTGAACAAGAAGGATAAAATGTTATTTAAAGTCCAAATCGGGAAGAGGGCATATTAAGAGAGAGGGTCATTGATATAAGGGAAGGTGTGAAAAATCAATAAAAGCCCTTTACTTTGGGGCTGAGTCAATGTTAGGAAAAGGGGAAACCACAGCAACTTAGCTCATAAGAATTCATATCTGAGCCCTAAATGTTCCCACAGGGCACTCCTCCCAGAAATGAAGGCAGCTACCTCCATGGCTATACCTCTGCCACACACGCACACACACATACACACACACGCACACACACACACACACACACCCCAATTCTATGATTGGACAAATAAAAATAATCACTATCCTGCTTCTACCCCACACAGAAAAAGCAAAACAGTGTGATATGCTTCAGAATGAATCCAAGTGAAGGTAGAATAGTATCATGGAAAGAAAAACAAAAAACACTGAACATGCACAAGGAGACCTGGGTTCAAGACCCAGATGTGACTTACTATCTGTATAACCCCAGGCATGATACATCACTTCTGTAATTCCGTTTTTTTGTTGTCCTGTAGACCAGGACTGTTTTATATTGGTCAAAATTTTGTAGGAAATGCTGATGACCAAGGCAATCTTTGTATTTTTCCATTTCCCTTTTTTTAGCTTTAGTGGTTTGTTCGAATGGAACACACTGAAACTTTTGCAACTGTCCTAAATAGCTTCTCATCTTTAGCCTTTTGTGTGAGTGTGTGTGTGTGTGCATGTGTGTGTGTATTTCAATGTTGATTTTGAAATGAGCTCTAGTCAATGATTGGCCAACACACAGCCTGCTAATAATTCTGATGTAGTACCCACAACAGTGACTGATTGTTTCCTGCTTTATTTCCTGCTGTTAATTTCTTTTCTTATGATGTTATTCAGTTATTATTGTGCCTACCAACTGTCTTCCAGAAGAAGATATCCATGATATTGGAAAAAGTAAATGGACGAAACCTCTATCATTTATATAAAGCTTTAAGATTTGCAAAGTGTTTTCCAAATATTGTCTCATTTTCTTTCTCTGCAACAGCCCTGGGAGGTAGATGCTATTATTATCACATCCATGTTAAAGATGAAAAAATTGAGGCAGTGACTTGCCTAAAAAAATGTCTAAGACTATGTTTGAACTCATCTTCCTAACTCAAGGTCTGGCATTCTATCCACTGTGCCAACCATGACATGCAATTCAGAGAGCGATCTGTTGAGTTGTTATATCAGCATATGTATTTAGGACAGGCTTTCTGGATGAACATTGAGTTGAACTCAGACCTGAATAGGAGAAGAGAGCAGAGGCTGTATTATATCAGGGAAAATAAGTAATGCTTTTGATTATTCCAAGATGCTCCCTGAACAGACACATCTTTTCAACACAAGTGTTCTTCCAATGATGTTGTGTGGTCATGAATATGGGAAGCACATCTTTGAAGAATCAAAGTTTCCAAAGGAGCAGCAGAGACAAATAATGATGGCTCACAAGCAGCAGAGTATTTTCAATGAAGACCTTTCTTAAAGGAATGGAGTAACAGATTTCACTGAAGGAATATGACTTGGAAAAGAGTGTGGCGTGGCCAAGTGGTGAGAAGGAAGAATAAGAAACAACCTGAGTGCTCTACAGGTAGCCATGAAATGTAAGAAGACCTAGAAGAAAATCTCCAGTTTGTAGGGTGAAGTCTCTGTGACAAGTGGATGGAAGAACACTGAGAAAAACTGAAGAGAATAAAAAGGCCTGGATGACACTGTCACTGGCAGAGGAAACCACCATATTGTTGAGTTCATAGGTTCACTGAAGAACTCCTCATACTACCTAGCTATTGTGAGCAGAGTGCTTAATAAACTCATAGGCAATCATTCCTCTCTTGGATATTTCCTTCACGAACTCCTCCCCTTTCCTACTTTTCCTCCTCCTCCTTCATTCTTCTTGACCCAGCTAACCTCCCCCTTTATCAAGAAACTCTCCTAATTAAAATAAACAAATGCCAGGAAGCAATTACTATAGAGAAGGAGGCAGATGGTGGAATAGTGGCACTTTGTTATTGCATTAAGCCTTGACTTGCTATCTCTTCAAAGTTTCTGCACTTTAATTAAGCATCATTATAGACAGGTTCAATGAGCTTTGGAGTGGGGTTTATCAAATTAGGCTTCACATAGAGCTGGCACTTTAAGATTGCAAGGTGTTTCTTGTGTATGGCCCAGTTGTAGCAAATGACCTGATGAGGAGTAAGAAGGGTAATAAACCACCAGACATATAAGCCAAGGGGGAAGGGCTCAGCTCTCCATTCTGGAGACAGAGTCAAAAAAAAAGAGAACTGGCCAATTGTCAGCTGAAATGAGTAACGGGAAACAAACAGCATCATCCTCTGAGGAGCTAGGCATGTGTTCTTGCCCATGCTTCCCACTCTCCTCAGTCTCAAAGCTACATTTTAGTATTAGTGGGGGCAGCTAGGTGGGCTGGGACTAGAGTCAAGAAGACTCATCTTTCCGAGTTCAAATCTGGCCTCAGACATATCCTAGTTGGGTAACCCTGGGCAAGTCACTTAACACTGTTTGCCTCAGTTTCCTCCTATGGGAAAAGAAATGGCAAACCATTTCAATATCTTTGCCAAGAAAACCCCGAAGTGGGCTCATGTAAAGTCTGAAATGACTGAACAACATTATTAGTAGAATATTTTTACCAAGAATAGGCTGTAATGGAAGGGGCACTGGACTCGGTTGTGGAGCCAGAACATTTGGGTTAAGTACCTCCTCTGCCACTTATTTGGTGTATGACCTTGGACAAAGTAATCTAACCTCTTTGAACTTCATTTCTTCGTCTATGAGAGAGGAATAGTTACACTTGAAGTAGGTACATCAAAGGGTTGCTTTGAGGAACATGTTTTGGTGAACTGCAAATGGAAATATTCATTTTCTGAGTTTTCTATTTGAGCTGGCAAATGTTTAACAGCCAGCTCTCCAGAAGAGGGGAAAAAAAAAAACATGCAGGACATACTTTTAATTTTAAACTGCATTATTACCATTTCTACGTCACTTTCTTAAGACTAGATAATTTACAAAACAATAAACCCAGTCCTGATTTATAATGTTTACTGATTTCTGACATGAAAATATTCACACTGAAAAATCTAAAAACTGGCCACAAGCTGGTATGAGGTGGCTCCAGTACATCCTTGTGATTATTTCTAACCCTCTCAACCCTCAGAAACAGAAGGGATCCACAGTCTATGAGGAATATAGAGAAAAGGGGATGGATCTCAATGAAGCAGCCAAGCTAGAAGCAAGAGACAAGGAGAAAAGGAGTCAGCTCCCTACATCCCAGCAAGGTCAACTATGGGGGCGGAACCCTGACCACTCTGCACACTGAGCATTATAAACAGCACTGACACAACCTAGAGGAGGTCCCCTCACAAAAAGAGCATTTACAGATTTCTGCAGGACTTCCTCAGGAGTCTCCAGACTCTTTCCTAAAACTATTTTCATAATCAGGCCTGTCCAAAATGTGGCCCGCCTACAAGCATAGCAATTTATATAAATGCTTTAGTAAATGAAGCCGAGCTGCCGCCAAGCTCTTACTAAAATGGCAAATCAAAATATATCGTCTGAAATAAATATATTTGTTTCAATAAAACCTAAGGTTGAACAGCCTTGTTGATAATAATACTAAGATGTTATTTGCCTAATAAAATACTCTTCCCTTTTCTAACCACATATGTGAGACTGATTTTCTTCATATACGGGGTATCACAGAAGTCTTAGAGCAGTTTTAAACAATTAAAGACAGTAGTTCAACAACAATAATATCACAACAAATTGAATGCAGAAGCAGATATGTGAATCCAGTGTCTTCCATTAAGACAAACATGGATTTCAAAAATATATAGAACAATACCGTTTTCCCTATTAATTTCGTTTTGAACAATATAGTTATTTTTCATAAAAATTTTGTTCATAAAGGTCTATTATTTTTATTTTAAATCAATTAATTTTGGAAATTATTAGTTTTAATTTCTAATATGACAAATAGTGATAGATATTAACCACAAAAACAAAAGCTCTTAAAAGTCCTCAATAATTTTTGAGAACAAAAAAATAAAAAATAAAATGTTTTTTAAAAATTTAAAAAATAATAATTTTCAAGAACATAAAGGGTTTTGGGTATAGCACGAATTGGATTTAAGTGAGACAGAGTTACTCAAAGTCATCAGCCTCACTGTCTCTTCCAGAGTCATTGAAGTCCAGTGGCAAGACGAAAGTGAAGAAGATTGCGGATGGCCCAGAATGCAGCGGATGACATTGACATCTTCAATGTCTGAGCAGGCTCCAAGCACAACATGGCGCCTGCTTCAGAGGCTTTCATGGCCATTGGAACAAATTGTTTTCACTTGCCCATTCTACCAGGAGAAGCAATATGGGCTATCTTGGTGGGGGAGAGTGGATACACTATCACTAGTAGTATGTGGATGTGATATAAAATATTCATGATATGGATAAGATAGTCTATGATTCCGTGACCTTAGAGATAAACTGATCCAATCCCCCTCATTTTATAGATAAGAAAACTGAAGTCCTTACACGGTGGCGCCAAGAAAACAATCTGACAGATTGTTGATTTTCTTCTTCAAGCACTTGCCTCCCTAGACTGTCTTGAAAAACAAACAAATAAACAAAAAACCTAGGCTGAAAATACAGGGTAAGCAGATCTCACCACTTGGCACATTCTGCAAACCTTTAAAGAGAATCTCTATTGATCTGAATTTACTTCAAACCCCACTTGTAAACACACGGAAACTAGAGGGGAAGCCATCATTCTATGGACTAGCAAGCAACAAAGCTTTCTGCTTCAGCTAAAACCACAGTGAAGCTGAGAAGCTATGGGACCGCTCCCCGGGCCCTCTGCCCTCCAGAGTCACATCACAGCGATCATAATTACAAAACTGGCACCATTGGGACATAGGGGACCTGTTTCTGATCCTCTCTCTGATTCTAACTAGCCACATGACCTTGGGTCAGTCTCTTCAACTACCTCTGTTTCTTTGTCTATAAAAACAACGGTAGTGGGACTGGATACTTTCTAAGGGCCATTCTAGCTCTAGGATTCTAAGCTGTCATTACCTTTACTGTGGATGTGATATAAAGCATTCATGATTTGGTTAGGAGTTAGAAGAGACAACCTATTGTTCTTGTCAAATGCTAAGGAAAACTAATGTAGGATGTGGTTCCAAGAGAGACCAGGGAAATGAGTTGGTTAATTACCCACAGCAGTGTATAAAGAACAAATATAAGCACTCTTCTATCATAGTCCTACATGTGAATTTTTGGAAATGAAGGAATTCAGGAGAAATTTCCCAATGAAAATCAAATGAAAACCTTAAGCGAAAAAAAGAAGTAAAATACACGCATCCCCTAGGCATCCGTGACCAGGGGTTTACTGAGGGGTCTTTATCCTTTAAAAGGAACCTCCAGGAAGCACAATGGCTGGAGCACTGGTTCTGGAGTCAAGAGTCCCACAGTTCAATCCTGGCCTCAGACACTAGCTGTGTGACCCTGGGCAAGTCATTCAACCCCAGTTACCGTACACAAAAAGGGCCTTATAAAAAAGTCTCCTGCCTCTTTTTTTAACCAATCCCCCCAAAACTTTATTGTTTCAAGAGACAAAAGGTCTTTGTTCTTCACAGGGCTCCTCAGAGGCAGAGAGGAGAAGGCCTACCACCCATTATGAAAAATCTGAGACTTGTATCAAAATGTTATAAAGTGGTATTCCTGTGCCCCTCAGCAACTCAGCACAACACTACACAACAATACTGCTGCAAAAACATACTTCCTACATTCACTAACTTCAACTGTTACCCCAAATATCTCCAGGCCCTCCACGTCTCTGTTACCTCTTTTAGCCCAAAATCTAGTTAATACACAACAAAGCACATTTACATCCCTTTTCTCCTTTACCTACCTACCTACCTACCTTCTACCTTTACCTCTCAGCACTAGGCTTCTCACCTTGTTTCATACCACCCGCTCTCATCAGGAAAAGTCTTCCCATATCCTAGGCACTCTCTCTTCTCTATCAAACAGTTTAGATAAAAAACTGGGCCACGGCCTTCTTGAGTGAGAATACTCATCCAAAGTTAGACTGTCAATGACTCAGGGCCACAGATGTGGTCTTCATATACTCTAGAAACTCCAATATAATGCCTACGAATTGGGGAATGGTTAAACAAATTGTGGTATAGGAATGCAATGGAAGGTTACTATGCTGTAAGAAATGCTAAACATAATGAATACAGAGAATCATGGAAAGACTCACACGAACTGATGCAAAGCGAGGTATGCAGGGCCAGGAAACTAATATACCAAATGATTACAACAATACAATTTCAAAGAATAAACACAAAATAATCTAAAATGAATGTTGCAAATTATAAAGAATAAGTTTGGTCATTAGAAGAGATATAAGAAGCCATGTCCCCTCTATTTCTTTGCAGAGTTGGAGGCTCCAAAGATGTGGAAGATTGTGTTCAATGGTATATTTTTTTTTCTGAAATAATGATCAGTTTTGCTGAATTTCTTCTTTTTAAAAAACTGTTATAAGGAGTGGCTCTCTGGAAGGAGGAGGAATATAGATAGAAATCTAAGTGATGTAAAAACAAAAGACATAAATAAAAATCTATTTTTAAGTCTAATATACGCTTGCAAGTCTATCCCAAACCACAAAATTACAGAACCATTAAATAGGAAGGGATCTTAAAGATTCTACCAGTCAGTCAGTGAAAAATCATTTACTAAGAGCTGGGGATATGAAAAGTCAAGACAGTGCCTGCTCTCAAGAAGCTCACAATCTAACGGGGGAGATAACAAACAAATATGTACAAACAAGCCATATAGCAAATAATTACGAGAGAGAAGGCACTAAACATTAAGAAGGGTTGGGAAAGGATTCTTGTAAAATTCTGGGAATTTAGTTGAGTGTTAAAGTTAAATGTTATTGGAGATGAGGAGGGAGAGGATTCCAAGTGTGGGGGACAGACAGAGAAAATGCCCAGAGCTGAGAGATGGGGTGTCTTGTTAACAGAACATCCAGGGGGCCAGTGTCATCAGATGAAACAGTGGGGAATAAGGTGTATTGGACTTGTAAGCACTATAACAGGACTGGAAATGCAGTAGGAGGCTAGGTTGTAAAAGGCTTTTAACTCCAAAAAGAGGATTTTATTTTTGATCCTGGAGGCAATAAGGAGCCATTAGAGTTTATTTAGTAGGGTGGGCGATATTGCTGGGTGTGCATGTTAGGAAAATCTCTTTGGCAGTTGTATGGAGGGTAGGAGAGAAGGAGACTTGGAGCAGGCAGATCCACCATTATGCTAATAATTCAAAAGCGAGGTGACGAAGGCCTGTATCAGAGGGGTGGCAGTGTCAGAGGAAAAGGGGGGCACAGTAGACTATTACAATAGCCTCCTAATTGGAATCTCTATGTCTAGTCTGTCCCCTCTCTGACCCATTGTACCTAGCTGCCAAAACAATATTCTTTAAGAATCTGTCTGACCATGGCATTCCTCTGCTCAAGAAGCTACAGTGGCTCCCTATGAAAAAATGTAAAATAAAACAAATGTAAAAATGAATGTAAAAAAAATGTAAACATCTGTTTTGGGTATTTAAAATCCTTCACAATCGGGATTCTGCCTTCTCAGATTTATTTAACATGACTGTCTTTCATGTACTCTACATTTTGGTCAAAATGGCCCAATTGGCTATTCTCCATACACAACATTCTAACTCTTAGCTAAGTGACTTGTCTAAGGCTGATCCCGCTAGAATCTCCTTCCTTCCTCACCTCAGCCTCTTAGAAGCTCTTGCTCCCCTTAAGGCTCACTTCAGATGCCCCTCCCATATGAGGCCTCTCCCCATTCTCCTTCTGAAACTACTTTACATATGTTTGGTGTTACTTATCTATGTTCACATTATACATGTACTCGGTAGAATGCAAACTCCTGCCCCCAACAGCAGGGCTACTTCATTTTTGTTCTCTCTTTGTATCTTCAGTACC